>OV702280.1:299789286-300414786 GCA_916181665.1 Avena sativa | reverse complement strand
ATTTGAATTAAATAAAATCCTAAAGAAATTTAAAAGATAAACATTTAATAAAGAAAATATTGGGAATATTTAAAATTACTATTTTGGATCCTTTAATAAGAGATTTGGTTTCAATAGAAATAAAAGTTTTATGAATAAAGATTATTTTATAAAGCCAAATTAAACCTTAGCCAAGCTTTGGAATTAAAACATTTTGTTTTGAATAAAAATAGCAAAGATTTATTTAAAATAAAATAATAAGGATTTAATATCCAAAATTTGTTTAAGTTAAGGCTTTTCCCATCTTAAATAAACACTAAAACTTAAATATATATTTTAGATAGGTTTTCCAAGTATTTTATATTCTCAAATAAAACCTACTGAAGTGTTTTGATTTTATTTTAGTTTTCAAAATAAAGATTTTAATAAAACAAATCCTATTGAATTAAATGAATAAAAATCTATTCATTTAATTGTTATTGAACCCTAAAATAAAATGTTATTTTATTTTAAACAAGTTTCCAAGTATTCCTTATTTCCAAATAAAACCTATTGATTGGGTTTTGAAAATATTTAGATTTCAAATAAAGATTTTATTAATAAAATCAAACTCTATTTGATTTAATAACTAAGGTCCATTTTATTTAATTATTAATGGACCCTAAAATAAAAGGTTATTTTTCTTTTAAAACAGATTTCCAAATATCTTTTATTTCAAAATAAAACCTACTGATTTGGTTTTTAAATATTTGGATTTCAAATGGAAATTTTATTAATTAAATCAAACCCTATTTGATTAAATAACTAAAGGGCCATTTTTTTTAATGAATGGATCCTCAAAAGAATGAAAATTATTATTTTATTCTGGAATTTGGGTATGTTGATAAACAGAATCAAATTCAAAATTACAAAGCTGAATGATTGTTTGAATTGATTTGAGTGTGATTTGTTTGTTTGGAAATTCAAAACAGAAAAATAAGAAATAGAAAAGGAAAAAGAATTCAGACAGAAAAAAATAGAACAGCCCACCAATCTGGCCCAACTAACCCAGCAGTAGCCCACCTAGCCCACCTGTTCCCACGCCCCGAAACGTTTTTCTTTACCGCGAAAGAAACCCGCACCCTCACTGACTGGTGGACCTATCCCCACTTCTTTCACCTCGCTGACAGAGGACCCCACCGCCACGTCCCTTCTTCCCCACCCCATGACCTGTTCCTCCTCTCTCGTCGTCGTTGCAGACTTGATTTCGTGGCTTGATTACGCCTTAACGCGACCAGCTTTACTCGCGGTGATCATGCACCTTTAAACGCCAGTCACTCCTCTCCGTTTCCCCTCTGTTTCCTTCCCCAAGAACGCCTCCAGGAAACCACAATTTCTCCTCGACTGCCCTGTCTCCGACGACGCTCCGACGCCGATTCCGGCAGCCTCACGCCACCCCTTGCCTCCCCGACCATGCTCCTGTGATCCCCACCTCCTGGCGATCATCACCGTAGCGCCAGCTCGCCCCCGAGCGCTCCAGAACGTCAGCAACATCTCCACCTGTACGCCACCGATGACCCCGCAACTCCGGTGAGCTCTGGCACTCGACTCCGTGCACGCCTTGATCAGTGAGTCATGCCATTTGATTAGTCTATGTCCTCTGCATCTCCAGGTACTCGCCAAACACTCGCGCGTGGTCTGCAACCTCGTCCCCGTCGACGAGCAGAAGCTCCTGACGCTAGTAGAAGCTCCGGCGAGCAATTCCCCAGGAACCCGTGCGCCCCTTGTCCAACAAAGACCTCGTTGAGCATCAGCAGGGTGCTGCGAACTCGGTGAGCTCACCCTCCCTCTCTCTCGCATCCTACATCATCGACAACCTCGCCGCCAGAGCCGCGCCGCCACCTGCCGCCGCTAGCACCGCCCACCCATGGTCAATTGCACAGCAGCCGTGCGATCTGGATCCAACGAGCACGATAGATTCACTTAACCGAAGGGGTATTGAGCAATCTGTGCCGCACGATAGGATTAAATCCAACGCACCGCAGCGTGATCCGGCCGAACCGGTACCGTCCAACCAGGGTGTGCCGCGTGTCACCTATTCCGTTTAAAACAGATTTTTGAAACAGAATTATTTGCAAACTTCAAACCTTTGTATCTTTGGATCCACACGTCCAAAAATTGCAAATTTTATGTCGTTGGATTCAGGAGAGCAAGCCCTAGCCAACCATGCCCTTAGTTTAGCAAATAGTATCTGTTAGCTTGTTTGAATTTGCAGAAACATTTGTGTACTTGTTTAGAGTAGAAAAATTGTTTCAAATTGAAATTAAGGATAAAACCTTTGCAAATTGGATTGTTGTGACCTTACTGACCCTAGGAACCAACCCTTGGTTTGGAAAATGGATTTGGTAAAGTTTAGGATGGAAAACTTGATTTAGTCATTTCTAGCCAAATGAAAATAAGGGTTTTTTGTTATGAAAATGATTTTGAGTAAAAAACTTTGGGAAAATGGTTTAGACCAAACCTACTGACCCAAAACACCAAGTTTTGCAATAGCAACTCATTTGGTGAAAAACATTAAGTTATGCTTTGATAAAAATAATTTTCACCACATGAAATGATGAATGGATTTAAAAATAGTTTTGGACAAAACCCTCTTGCTAATGACTTTGCCATTTTGGTAAATGACCAATTTGGACCCTACAAAGTTTAGAAACCTAGTAAGGACCATCTTTACAAATAGAACCATCCTTTGCATGCTTACATGCATGAATTAGATCCTATTGTTTTGTGTGTGAAGAATTGTTTGTTTGACTTTGGATTGGAATCTGAATTGAATTTGTGTTTGCTTGATTGATTTGTAGTGAAGTGTGAGACTAGAAAGATCAAGGAGTGAACCACCATTCCCTTTCAAAAGGCAAGTGATGCTTCATACTTTTTGTCCCATTACTTTCACTATGCATTAGTGATTTTGCTAAGTAAAACTTGCATGGATTTTGCTAAGTATAAACCTTGCTATAGGAAACCTAGTAGATGAATCCTTAGTAGGATTTTCCTAAGTTAAGATTACTACTACTACCAAGCTTAGCCTAGCTAATAGAAAACATGGGTGGAATATATATTCACACTATGGAAAAATATTCTAAGTCTAAGGACTTGTGATTTTGTCTAATAAAACAACTAAGTTAATGAATCACCTGGGTGGAATGGAATAGCTTGGTGGAGAATGGTTGAGTGGTTCACAAGGCCATGGACTTGGATTGTGTATCTCACTTGTGGATGGCCACCCAGGAACAAAGAGATTTGAGATGTCAAATGTTGAGAAGCTTCAAGTGCAACCACTTGGCAATATGGGCTCTGCCATGATCATATAGGTTGCAAGAACTTAGCCATATGGACAGTTGGTGGTAGTGTTTGATAGGTTGGAACGCGTCCATTTTGGTCTAAGGGAAGGCTTCTGAAAGATCTTGTCTTGGGAAACCAAGTCTTGTGGGGAAAGTGCACCACCTCTGCAGAGTGTAAAATCTAAGTACTTAGCCATGTCCCTGGTAAAGGACAATTTGAGCATCAAGACATGGAAGCAATCAAGAATCTCATCATTCCAATTTCTAAATTTAAATCTTGTGGATTGAACAAGGGTTGTTTGAATTCTTCAATCATTGATGGAGAGATGGCTTGGTACAAGGATCTTGAAATCTTTGATTGAGGAAAAATGATTTTGTCAAGCAAAAACTTAGTATTTTCAAATGTTAAGGAAAAATCTATTTTGAGCAATGCAAGCCTCAACTCCACTTAGCCAAATGCATATAGATGATAGACTCCACTATACAAATATAGTATCACTTGCCAATACAATTCAAATGTATTGACCCTTTGTGGCTGTAACTTGTATGTTGCAGGTTTGATTGATTTTAGTGAAGATTGATTGTCTAGGATTACAAAGTCTACAACCAACATCTGCCTGTGGCACTTTGAAGATGAAGGACCCATGTCTATAGTTATTCCGCTGCAATGTAATGTAATAGCCAAATGAGCTATGTTTGATGTAATAAACTTATGTTATTCCTGGTTATAAAGTTATATTATGACCTTTGTTTCTTGATATTACATCTTACTGTGGATGCTAGCTATTGATCCAGGGACTAGCATTGTAAACACAGGGAGGAATCTACCTTAACAGGTTGAGGCCTCTACAGCGTGTTAGAGGTGTCTAACTTATTTTTGCAGAAAGTGATGTGGTATAGCAGTGTGATATTTATGATGTGATGTATGAGATGTGTTATGTTGTAATCTCGTAGGGCATGAATGGCAGAAGTCACGATGATTGTCATATTATTATTATAATAGCCATTGTTGTTTTTAGTTTATTAGCTAGAGTAGCAATAGTTGTAAAAGAAAGACTTGGCGATGACAATCAAGCAACGATGGAACTTAATGCTGTGCCCAAGGCACGTGGAGGAGTACACCGCGCCAAAAGACATTGATGATGGAGATCATTAACGCTAAGTGCTATACCATATCACTATATGAATTGCATGTGATGTTAATCCTTTTATGCACTTTATTTGTTGCGTGGTAGTTGTAATAAATAGGGTGATCTCTGACTTAAAAATTATCAAGTAATCATATGTTCTCCCTAAGTTAGGCACCACATAACATGGGCCTCGAACTGGTGTGGGTCATGTAACATGGGTGCATCTAGTGACGTTCATAATGTGGGTGCGAAACTGTCGCACTGCTGGTATACTAAGGTTCAATTCACACACTACCTAGAACATCTAGAGTATGGAACACAAGAATTGAAAGGTTAACAAGAGTCATATGTTGATATGATTGGTATGATTACCTACCGGTCTTATTCCCCGGTGCGCAATCTGACATTGGTGTCAAGAAAATAAGTTTGTGGATCTTGAATCACTAAGTATCAATCATGATAGATATTGATTTTAGTGGGAGCTAAAAAATAATTAAGTTGTTAATTTTGAGTACCTCATTAATCATGAACAATTAATCAAGTGAATTTGCATAGTTCATAGTAGTCATTGGCATCCGTTATCCAACTTTCAATTAGTTTGTTAACCGAGATAAAAGAAATATAGATATCCGGTAATTTTACTTTATAGATTGATATCGTAATGTTAGATTGACAATTAAAGAATGAGTCCTATTGAATTTTTTGGCAAACCCTCCCGTGCTCCATGAAATTTGAGAAAAGAGCAATGGTTCCAATTAGTATCTACATCATGCTTGCCTCCGTGAAACTTGATCTTCAAAAGATGTTTTGAGAATCTAAGTGTTCCAGGAACTGAAAAGCTTGTTTCAGAAACAAGCAAGGAGTGGAAGATATTTGATATCTAAAACCTTTTTCTGGCAAGATGATTGAGAATTATTCAAGTGCTACATGTTCTAATATTGTATGAGTGTATTCAAAGATTGAATATGCTAGGCGCCTAAATCAGTCAAAAGTTGAAGCACTGATATTGTTATCATATCCCTCCTATCAAGCTATAGTAGCATAATCATGAAGTAGTCATGATGGGATGGATAAAAAGGTATGGGTAATTTTTTTACTATACTTAAAGATTGGTAAAAGTTGAATCTGGAAGAACACTTGTCATGTGATGATCGTGAATAAAACATCAAGTTTAAAAGTGTCAATACAAGGGTGCTAGTACTTGACTAAAACGCCTAGGATCATTGTGCTAATGAAGCTGACACCACTATTGATGTTTATGCGTCTTCTACAACAAGAGGAAAATCCGAAAGAAAATTGCAAAACTAAATGGCAGAAAAGAAAGTCGAAATGTCCAACTCAGGAGTATATAGATGATATATAAGTTATGGATGTATTATTTACTAGTCATAAATTTTCTATCGCATAACCAAGATCCAATGCAAGGGTGAGTAAAAGGAATATACCCTCGTAGATTGAACTAGCGGAAGTTTGTCGATGACAAGGCTGATCATGCGTTGATCCCCGCAACAAGCCTTAGCGAGTCGTAGGAGATGTATTATTCTACGGATGGCTCCTAAGAACTAGTGCTTCAAGTGTCGCACCTCCACCGGTATCCACACGTGCAACAAGGATGGCACCACGTTGATGCAAGATCAAGAACTCGCGAACAAAGCGGGAACATGTCAATGAAGATCTAACAGCACTCCGTCGTTCATCAAGATTAGATCTAGACGGGGTATAAGAAGGAGCTACTGCAGGCATTTGGTGAAGATCTCCTCCACACGATGATGACGATGATGTGAGGAAGAGGATGAGGACCGGGCCGAGGCAGCGGCGGCCGACGGGGTGAAGCCCAGCAGCGGCGTAGTGGTGGCGTAGCGGCAGTGGCTCGGGGCTAGGGCAGGGATTAGTGTGTCTTGCCCTTGGACCTCTCCCCTCAATATATAGGCGGATTCCCTCCTCCATATAGGAGAGTAGGACTAGGATTCGTATCCTACAAGGACTCATCCTTTTCCTTTCTTCCACCAATATGAAAGAGAAAGGAAGTCCGTATCCAATACAGAGTCTGAAAGGGAATGTTTGCCCCCATGTGTGGTTTTGGTAATTAATGACAATTTCTATGGACTAATGTGTAAATTAAGTTTCACTTGTAGGTTTTTCCATTGGCATCGCTTGGGACATGTGTTGGTCTCAAATTTGAAAGATGTAGATGTTTGAAGGTTAATCAAGACAATTGCAAAGAGTTGCATCAAGAAGGAATGAAAAAGGGCAATCTCAAGATGTGCCATCTCTAGAAGATCTCATGCTTGAAGCTTCCCATCCTCAGTGTTCATGGAGTGATGAAGACAAGTTGAAATAATAGGTTTCCCCATGGAGTATGGGGGGCAATTTGCAAGTCTTCATCAAGCAAGAGCGAGCAAGTGCAATCAAGAAAGGTGTTCCATCTTGATAAGGACAAGAAGGTTTACATCAAGATAAAGTGGAATGCTCAAGGAAAAGGTATGATATTGATAGGGTTTCTCTTTTGCCGGTCTCGTGTTGTGAGTTGGGAGACCGGGTTTAGGATAGATCGCCGTACTATCAAGAGGGGTTCTCAAGCGGGTGACTCTATCACATATTTCGAAGAGATATCAAATCTTTGCATACATAGCATCATCTTTCTTGGCTGTTATTTGGATCTTGTCCATGGTAGGATCTAGAGCATGTGGTCATCATCATAACAAGCTCTAGTTCATCAAAGAAGGATTCCCCTTGCATATCTTATTGCGGTTTTTGATTTTGCGAGATTTTCGGATCTACACCTTGGGAGATATCTCACATATATATTCATGGTATTTTATCCCTAGGTGAAACCCAATATTTCCAACAAAAATGGTTTCATATCGTTTGGAGTTCGGATGGGAAAGTTATTGCAGTTTTGGTTTCTGGAGTTTCCTTGGGCAGAAGTTCGAGACAACAACCAGTAGTACCGCTAGGGCATTTTGCCATCGGTAGCACCAGTGGAAGTTCCGGGGCTTCTTCTGCTCATCCTGAGTTCGGCTTAGTAACTTCTCTGTCTGGTTTGCTCTATTTTACAGAATTTGGATCGAAAGTTAAGGCGCTACTATCATCCCCGCCGGAAGTACCGTCCAGGAACCGGAAGTACCGCTCGGCCATAATTGTCACCAGTAGTGCCGGGTGAAATTTCGGCTCTCTTTCCGCTCACTCCTAGTAACTTCTCTGTTTGGTACGATCTATTTGGCGGAACTTTGGTCGGATTTTTAGGTGTTAGTACTGTCCCCACCGGATATTCTGGTGGACCGGCGGTAGTATCGGCAAGGATGGTTTCTTTGTATTTCGCATCGCGGTTTTGTGACCGTTGGCTGGGTGCCACCAGAAGTTCCGCCTGAAGGGAATATGCCCTAGAGGAAAATAATAGAAGGTTTATTATTTTCATATCCCAATAAGTTCGTAATAGTGTCATGTTGTGCTATAACTGTATCAAGTGGAAACATTGATACAAGTGTGATATGAAACATAAGTCCCTAGTATCCTCTATTACTAGTTTGTTTGGCAACATGATGATCAAGATTTCCTGATCATGAAGTGATAACGCTGGTTGACAACGAGGTCATATCATTGGTGAATGATGTGATGGACATTCCTAAAAAGATTGCGACACAATCAAGTCACAAAGTTCATCGTTGAAATAGTCAGAAACAAAGTCTCCTTCTCCTTAGACCATGAGATCATATTAATCAATGTCTCCTGAGGCTACTTCAACTACATCAAACGTCACTCAATGAAATGGTGATTATAAAGGTGTACATTGGGTATCCGGAGGAACAGGTTGAGGCATATGCATCAAGACCGAGATTTGTTCACCCAGTGACGGGTAAGATACAGTTAGGCCAACTTGGTGAGATTACATCCATAAATGTTGCAACATGTGACTATGTCACGGGGATGTAATATCGCGGTAACGAGTAAACAATACTTGTTGGTAACGAGATTAACAAGGTATGGAGATACCTTAACGATCGGATCTTGGACAATTAGTATTGAAGAAACAAAGGGAATTGGACTCGATGTTTATGGTTCAAACGACATCGTAAATTAGGAATGGACAGGTGGTCATTATGGACATCACGGTCCCGATGTTGATCATTGACACAAGAGAGTCTTGGTCATGTCTGTATCATTCCCGAGCCGTGAGGGGATCCACTTAAGGGTGCGACGAGATTGAGATCATCCATAAGTTGGAATCATAGATGAGAAAGAGAATGCTGGAATTGTTCCATGATGAGAGATCTGAAGTTGTTCAGAGAAACAAAGGAAACCGGAAAAGTTCCCGTGAGAGGACCAGAATTGTTTCGGGATGTTTCGAAGCTGTTCGGAGGATATAGAAGGGGAACCGAAAGGTGTTTCGGGTCAAATCGGATTTGGTAATATGTATTTACATATTAATTAATGTAATTAATATTAAATATAATATTAAAATATAATTTAAATGGTTATTCCACTAATGGCCGAACTTCCCTAGGGAAAAAGGGCCCATGAGGGAAACCAGAAGGGAGAAGGGCCAATGCGCCTAGGGTTTGGCACCTAGGGCTATCCCCACCCTGGCCGGTGGCTAGGGTTAGGGTTTGGGGCTCACTAGGGATGCCCCATTGACCGCCTCCCCCTTCCCCCTTAGGTCCGCCGCCAAGATGGCTTGGGGGAGGGGCAAGGCTGACCCCCCTATATAAAGAGGCCCCCCTCTCCCCTTGGAGGCACACACAATCGACAGATCCCATGAGTTGGAAGCTCTCATCCTCCTTCTCTCCAATATCTCTCTATCTAGTTGTCTCCTTGCGTTGGCATGGCCCAGGGCTGTTCGCGCAAGAGACAACGCATTCGCAACATGCTATTGCGCTGCAGGGATTCCATAGCCTAGGATCTACTTATGCAACATACTCCCGGTGTGATCGGGGAGACGAAGGTCTTGTCATACACCATATGTGTATAAACCTATGAGGTGCAACACTTTGGACACTGTGATGTCGCAAGACGGACTGTTGCATGGTGATGGAGCAAGGGGTGGCATGCGAGGAGCATCGCGATCTTGAGGTCGGCTACGAGCACGACTACATCAACCATGTTCCCCTCGGAACGTTAACCGCTTTCAGACTACAAGGGTATATATCCAAAACCTTCGGCCGTTACTGCATTACTCGTAGATAGATCTTGGGCAATCATGATCTTCTGCGTAGTAAAATTTTGATTTTCTACCCCGAACCCCAACAGTGGTATCAGAGACGATCTATGTGTAGTAGTATTGTACGGCCAGTATGCACATGTGTTGTGCAGGCATTGATGCTATAGTTTCTACCCTCCTACGTGTACTTTTTTATATCGCGGGATTGTTTGATGAAGCGTCCCGGACCCACCTTACGCGAGACTGCTTCCACGCTCAACATACAGCTTGTTCTGTATAATTGGCTAGCGGGTGTCTCTCTCTTACAATAGTTGATATAGCATTTACAACAGAGGTACCTGAAAGGGGTGTAGTAGAGACAACTGTATGGATCCATGTTGTGGTTGGAAAGTTCATAGATTAGAAATGGTTCTATTAGGAAAGCCCTAACAACCATGTAAAACTTGCAATAGATAAAGTAGAACCGTCTAACTTTATGTTGTAGGAGGGGCATGTGATTTGATATGGTCATGGTCGTTACGAAGGTAAAGTAGTTTACTTTTATGTTACTAAGTCGTGTAGTAATAACCATCGTTCCGAAGGACGACCTAATGGTGGCGTTGTGGACTTGGTGTCAAAACCTATGGCACGATAGAGATCATGCCGGAGCGCTCGATGGAGATCAAGGCGCAAGGAGGACCATATCATATCACAATATACTTATGATGTTGATACTTGCTTTGCATCTTGTTGTGTGCTAGTATTATATACTCAATGGTAGCATAGATAAGATGATACCTATTAAAACCAATGTTGAATTGGTGAGCCTAGCATGTGCAGACATGGCCTCGAAATTCCAATAATAGTGTTCCCCTTGTGTGTGCACCACCAAGAAAGTTCTTCGTTATGAAGCTGGCAGTGACGATCGGGGTCTATATATAACTACATTCGCATATAGTGGGTGTAAGAAAGGTTACACTACAATACACACAAGTTTGAGTTGGCGAGCCTATCATGTGTAGACATGGCCTCGAAACACAGGAGATTGAAAGATCGAGCATGAGTCACATGGACGATGTGATTGCCATTGGATAATGTCTACCTTTGAAGCTATGTTTCCGGCCATGATGATCGGGGCTTCCATAGTGAATTGGGATCATGTGATCGCTTAAATTGTCCAGGGGATGACGATTTTAGTGGGAGCTCAATTATGAATTGAACTCATTATTATGAACTAAGTCTAGATGTCTGTTTGCAAATATCTTAGTAGATCATGGCCAATATCATTGAGTTCCTTTGCGACCATGAGAAATTTCTTGCATGAAATGGAACTGAGCAGAATGGTCCAACTTCATAGATTAATACCCACGCCTGAGGGATATCCTCGTAATAAGCTGATCTTCTCTTCTTGATACAATAACCATTGGGAGATAGTCTGATGACTCCACAAAGTTTGTGCTTTCTCCATAAATCATTCAAAAGGGACATTCTCTATTCGATGGACTACTATTTTGCATTCTACAAAATAAGGCACATAAGGTATGAGACGTTGGATGAGTTTTCTTCCGCTGTGGATGAAAACAGAATATTTGGAGAATCACTCAGCAATCTTGCATTAGGGTTGAGAACTCTCAGAAGGGCTTGATTGTAATGGAGGTCATGGATGAAAAGGGTATATGTCAAATATACAAAGTTATAAATGTGATTCTTGCAAAACTCGTTGCAGTTTATGAAGTATTCGATACTTATCCCGTTTTGTGAAAACAGGATGGTCTTCTTGAGAACTGCTCGAATTGAGGCAATGTGGCTTGATGACGTCAAGCAAACTAGTTTATGGCCGATATCACTCCTTCCCTCGAAGTTTGAATAAAATTTGTAATCCTTGTTTGTGTGTCTTGCCTTTTGGCAAGACGATTATTCATATGAATAAGTTACAATCTAGTTGTATTGTTCTTATGAGTAATACCTTTATGGTCACATTATGATTATAAATATGTTATTCTCATCACTATGTTAATGATAATGTTTTAAGCATTTATAAAGGATTAGAATGCTAAAATATATCCAATGGTTAATAACGAAAAGACACTATTGTTTAAGTCATGATGGTTATTGCATGTTTTTCATTCTTGATGAAAATCGGGGTCTTGGATATTTGATCTAGAGATTTTGCAAAACCATGCCTCGTTTGACGAAATGACTAAAACTCCACATTCCGGTAAAACGCTGATATGCGAAGAAATGTTGAAATTTATACATAGTGATGTATCGCAATTTCAACAAATAGTGGAAATCATTATTTCATTGTGGACTTAAGTGAATAGGTGTATTTACTTAATGAAACAAAGGTTTTGAAAGGATTTGAATTGTTCAAATGAGTTTGAAACAAAATGGGATATGAAATTAACAAGAATACAAAGCCTCTTCGATCTGATCGATATGACTAGAGTATTTATTTAAGTTTTGGCATAAAAGGACTTGTCAAAGATGTTTCACAAATTATGATAATTGGACAAAATCATGGTGTTGAAATGTCTAGATATCATAATCATTTTGTATTTGATACATATGGTCTAATATTATCTCTTATCAAGGTTGTTGTTATCATTTAGAGTTAAAGATAGAAATAAGCAAACACTCATTTGAAATATAAAGGAACATCTAAATATTCGTGAAAACAACACCATAAGTGTTATGGCATGTTCGAGTTTCTAGAGGTTTCGATGATTCGAAATCGTGGCGAATAAACAAGTCTTTGTAGTGTATTCTTAGGAAACTATGAATACATGTTCCACAAAGGGCAAAACTGCTATTGTCCTAAGTTTATCTGTCTTGGTGAATATATAGGTGGAAGAAAGTAAGAGTTCAAAGCAAGGTACTTTGACCTTACCTCCTGATTGTTGAGTGGCACAGCGAAATTTGTTTCATGAAACCGAACTCTACAAATAGAGGAGAAACTAATGATAATGATCATAAAGTTTTCAGCGTTACAAAAGAAAGTAGGATTCAAGAATATATATTCTACAAGTTTGTGGAATTATATCTTGATTCACTTGTCATGTTTTGAACAAGATATACCTACGAAATACAAAGAAGCGTGATGGACCTAAGTTCAAGAAATGACTAGGAGTCATATAATCCTATATTAAGTTACATTTAAGATTGGAAAGTAATATGTGAAAGAACATTTCTTAATCCCTAATGTTTTGTGTGTTAGATAACAATATCAAGGATTATTTAATGTGTGTTGAAGTGCTGCAGCTCTCTCTAAGGAAAAAGGGAAAAGTATCTGCCTTTGGGGGGCGGATAATCCGCCCCTCCCTCTTCCCAAGCTGGCGCAAGCCCCAGAAGGGGGGCGGAGTATTGGCCGGATTTTTCGTCCAGGACGAATAATCCGCCCCTCAGGGGGGCCGGATAGTCCACCCCCCTTGCTCACCGCCAAGGCGCAAGCCCCAAAGAGGGGGCGGAGTGTTGGCCGGACTTTCCGGCTCGGCCGGATAATCCGTCCCAGGAGGGGCCCGGATTATCCGCCCCCCAAGATCTTCACCAAGTCACGCTGGCGCCAGCCCCAGAGAGGGGGCAGAGTTTCTCCCGGAAAATCCGCCCTTGGGGCGGAGTTTTCCCAGGGGGGCGGATAATCCGCCCCCAAAGTTGCTCAACGGCCAGATCTGGGGAGGGGGTATTTAATCCAGCCTTCCCCCTCCTGCCAGATCCTTTGATTCATTCGAAAAAGACAAGATCTGATCTGCAACCTTCATCCAAGAGAGCTCCACCTAGATCCACCCAAAGGCCCCGTCCCTTGGGGAATTGAAGGAGGAGAACTCGATCTTCATCATCAGCAATCAAGCGCTTCATCTCCTCTCCATTCATTTGGAGAATCGCTGATCTAGTATTTCTTGCAAATACCTAGATCCTTGTTTTGTTTATATTGATAAACATTGTTCTTGTGACAGCTTGTTGTCATCTCGGGAGCTCCCAATTCAGTTGTGGGTGTGTGCCCCGGTAGCGTTGTAAAAGGCACCGGTTCCCGCCTCGAAGGGATCCAATAGTGGAGAAGGTGGATCAGGCCTCTCGTGGCGAGATCCATCGGAGAATAGGGTGAGGCCTATTGTGGCATGGTGGTCTTAGAACCGCTCACCCCTCCAACGCATATGTATTTCCCTTAACAAGGAAGGAACTGCGGTAAAACAAATCTCTGTGTCTCTGCGTGCTCCACTACGGTTCCTTCGCTCCTCTCTTTACGTGCTTAGTAGTTAGGGTTGCATATAGGGAAATTCTTGTAGTTGCATATCTAGAGAATTTACTTTGTGTCAAGCCTAAAATTGAAATAGTATTAAAAATTGGTTAGCACCTATTCACCCCCCTCTAGCTGCCCATACGATCCATTTCAATTGGTATCAGAGCCCCGACTCTTATTTCAGGCTTAACAGACTAAGAGAAGTATGGGTTCCAAGGTAGATGGGAGTGATGCTCCGGATGTAGTCACCATGAACGATCTCAAGACGTTGGAAACAACCTTGGTGAGTTCAATGGAGGCTAAGATGGAAGAGATGCCTCAATTGATAATGCGTCTCTCCACATCCACAACATCACCTCCATCTAACTCTGAGGCTACCACTCCGCAATCCAAGGAAACGGGTAAAACCGATTCCAAAGAGAACGAAGTGGTTGGTGATGACACTAGCAAGAGCTCCTCATCGAAAAGGGATAGTGGCAAGGATGGATACAATGGGGTTTCTCATGTTTATTCCCTTGATCCACCTATCCCTCACCCACATATACATAATAGGGGTGATCCACCCAAACATTCTGCATCTACTTTTACTCAATGGCAATTTTTGATGAAATCTCATGTGTGCAGTTCCTCCATTGAGTTGTGGAAAATCATAGAAAAAGGTCTTCATGTTGGAAACCCCAACAATCTCACAAGAAGAGAAGTTGTCGATAGCCAACTCAATGCTACAGCTCTACACATGATACAGCTTGGTGTGGGTGACAAAGACATGCCACACATTCAGCATCTTAGCACAACTAAGGAAGCTTGGGATGCCCTCACCGAGCTCTTCATCAGAAATGAAAGTATGAGAAGAAAAAGATATGATGCTTTGAGCAACGAAGCTGAAGGATTCTATATGTTGGATGGAGAAGACCACGAGGACATGCATAGGAGGCTCAAAGAAATAGCCACAACTTTCAGAAACCACGGTGCAGCTCATGTTGATGATGCATGGATCAAGCGCAAGTACGTCAGTGCTCTTATGCCATTTGAGCCCACAGATTTGAAAAGTCTCCAAGGTAGGCATAACTATCACCTCATGACATCCAATGAGGTAATGCAAGAAATGGCCGCTTTCAAAGTGGCTGCCAAGAATGCCAAAGATGCTCGTGCTCGAGCTATGGGGATGCAAAAGGGGGTCAACGTGGCCTTGAAGACCAGTGTGATTGATCATGATGAATATGCCATAGAAGGTCTGGACTGTCTCGAGGATATAAAAAGGATCCACGGACAATACTTGGCTCTTTATGCTAGAAACTTTTGGAAAGATCCAGCCAAGGCTAAAGCTGAACTAGAACGCAAGAGTGGAGCCTATGGAAGAAAAGAAAATGGTCCCAAGCTGAGAACATGCTTCAACTGTGGTGACCGACTGCACTTTGTAGCTGAGTGTCCATATCAAAGTAGGGAAGATAATGGAGGAAGACTTATTTTCAAGGACAAGTCAAAGGCTCCACACAAGAAACAGTTTGTAAAGAAGAATGCTCCTTTCAAGAAGCAACCAAAGATTGTTCTAGTGGCTCAAGAAGAATATTCATTGGGAAGTGAAGATGAGGACGAGGATGATAGCTCTCAAGAGGTGGCTTCTATAGCCACCACATCTACATCAACATCTCTCTTCGACTCTCCGAATGAAAACATCATCAACAAGAATGCTACTTGTCTCATGGCAAGAAGCTCCGAGGTAACGACTTCTAACTCTTCTTTTCCTAAGGCTATGATTGACATGGATGATCCTACTAGTCTTAAGGTTAAAGAAGAGATTATTGCTTTGGATTACTTATACACTAACTTGCAAGGTGAGCACAAAGTTTGTTTTGAAGCTCTTATGTATCAGCTGGCCCAAAACGAGGCTCTTCTCGAAGAAAAGGGCAGAATTGAAAGGGAGGATGCAATGGAAATTGCATCCTTAAAAATGCCCTTGAGGAAGAAGAAGAAGCTCAGGTCTCTCTTGAAGAGAGGCTTGAGTCCACTGAAGAGTCACATGAAGAAACTGTGGCTAAACTTGTTAAGGAACGTGACAATGCAGTCACAAAGCAAAGAAATTAAAGAAGGAAAAGATTGACTTTGGGGCTGCTCATGATAGACTCTCCGAGGAATTGGAGAAACTTGACAATGATCACAAGGTGTTGAAAAACGATTTCTCCATTCTCAATGAGTCACATGATCAGCTTCAAAGTCGATTGGCCAAATATGATGTTCCTAGCTCATCCAACTCAACATATAGTCACAAGGAAAATGCTAGTGTGGAAAAGGAAGTGGCCAAGGACATCACTCCCAAGGATAAGGGTGTGCTTGATGAAGTCCTTGGCAAGCAAAGGTCAAATCATGGTAAAGAGGGACTTGGGTATGCCACCAAGTCCAAGAAAAAGAAAAACAAGACAAGAATGTGCAATCAAAGACAAGCACCGATGAGAAGAATGTCACAAAAGACAAGACTAACAATATTGGTTTTGCAGGGTCTCACAATCCAAATTATGAACTCTTTTGTGATGATTATGGCGATGTTTATGCTTATTATGTCGGTCCCTTTGATGAATATATTGCTTGGTCTATTTGGGTCCCAAAGACCCTTGTTACTAACATAAAAGGACCCATTGAAAAATGGGTACCTAAAACCAAGAAGTAATTCTCTTGCAGGGCTATGCTTCTGGTGGGTCGAAATGGGTGCTGGATAGTGGATGCACTAGTCATATGACCGGAAGCAAGGAGATCATCACGGAGATGCGTCCAAATCATGATAATATCACAGTCTCCTATGGTGATAAGTCTAAATCTCAGGTATTGGGTCTTGGCAAAGTTGTGGTTGCCCACGATATCTCTCTCGTGGACGTCATGCTTGTTGAGACCCTCGGTTACAACCTTTTTTCTGTCCGTGCCATGGCAAGATGTGTTTTGCTGTTTTTATCAATGATGATTTGGTGGTACTCTTGTGGAGCAATTCTCTAAAGGTCGCTTTCATTGGATACGTCGAAAATGACCTGTATGTGGTGGACTTTTCCGGGAAAACCACTTCGGGTCCGATGTGTCTATTCGGAAAGGACGACGTGGGCTGGCTATGGCATCGCCGTTTATCCCAAGTCAACATGAGAACTTTGCAAAGTCTCCACAAGGGTGGCCACATCCTTGGACTAAAAGAGAATGTCTCCTTTGCCAAAGATCGTGTTTGCAGGGCCTGTGTTGAAGGCAAAATGCACGACTCTCCCCACAAGAGGAAGACTATTGTGTCTTCAAAGAGGATCTTGGAATTACTTCATGTGGATTTATTTGGTCCTCCTTATCATGCAAGTCTTGGTGGGAAGAAATATTGCTTGGTCATTGTCGATGATTACTCAAGATATACATGGGTCTATTTCTTCAAGCTAAAGAGTGAGACTCAACAAACTGTTATTGACTTTGCCAATGAAGTTCAACATCAACACAATGTTCCTATCTTGGCAATAAGAAGTGACAACGGCTCCGAATTCAAAAACTACACCTTGAATGAGTTTCTAAGCGAAGAGGGGGTTAGACATCAATATTCCGCTGCGTACACCCCTCAACAAAATGGTGTAGCTGAGAGGAAGAACCGGACTTTGATGGATATGGCAAGATCAATGTTGGCTGAATTCAAGTCTCCTTACAATTTTTGGGCTGAAGCCATTTCCACTGCTTGTCACTCATCAAACCGGCTCTACCTCCGAAAGATTTTGGACAAGACTCCATATGAAATACTTATCGGTAACAAGCCCAACATCTCATACTTCAGGGTATTCGGGTGTAAGTGTTTCTTTCTTATTAAAGGTGTCCGCTTGTCTAAATTTGAGTCCAAGGCTTTAGAAGGTATTTTTGTTGGTTACGGTACCGAATCCCACACTTATAGAGTCTACAACAAGCTCATTGGGACTGTTGTAGAATCTTGTAGTGTGGAGTTCGATGAAAATAACGGCTCCTTTGTAGGGCAAGTTGATGTTTGTGATGCAGATGTTGAAATACCCCAATATGCCATAAGAAGAATGGGCGTGGGATTTTTCCGCCCCATTGAGGAACCCCTTGTGGCGGATCAGGAAGGACAATGCTCCACTCAAGTGGAGCCCTCATCTACACAAGATCAACAAGCTCCTACTGTTGAAGAAAACTCTACACCAACACCGCAACCTGCTGAAGATCATCTATCTCCTGGACAAGATGGTAGTCGCAGGCCGGACTATCTGCCCCCTCCAAGGGGCGGACAATCCGCCCCTGGCACTCCAACTTGTTCCAGGGGGTCCGAAGGAGAAGTCAACATCCAAGAAGCTCCCAGGCCGGATTCTTCGGCCCCTGATGGCGGATTATTCGGCTCTGGTTCTCCAAGTCCTGTCAGGGATTCTCAGGAAGAAGGCACTGGTGCTTCATCTCCTAGGTCGGATAGTCCAGCCCCTCCAAGGGGCGGATTATCCGGCCCTGAAGAACAAACTCTGCAGCAACCTCCTGGTGTTAACTCAGATCAAGATCAAGGGAAAGGCAGTGGTCAAGACAAGGATACAAATACTGAATCAACTCCTTCTAGAAACAATAAGGACATTGAGGCTCGTCGCAAGGCTCGTGCTGATCGGAACCTTGAACTAAGGGATCACACTCTTGACAAGGTTGTTGGTTATCTACGAAGAAGGGTGTCTACTAGAAGAGAACTTGCAAGCTTCTGTGATCATCAAGCTCACATTTCCATGGTTGTTCCGAAGAAAGTCTTTGATGCTCTTGAAGATCCCGATTGGGTGGTTGCAATGCATGAAGAATTAAACAACTTTGAATGCAACAAAGTTTGAAAGCTCATAGAGAAACCAAAGGATTGCCGCAATGTTATCGGCACCAAGTGGATCTTCAAGAACAAACAAGATGAAAATGGCATTGTTGTGGGGAATAAAGCAAGACTCGTGGCTCAAGGATTCTCTCAAGTGGAAGGAATTGATTTTGGCGAGACTTATGCTCCTGTGGCTCGTCTTGAGTCCATTCGTATCCTTCTTGCCTATGCAACCCATCATAATTTTAAATTACAACAAATGGATGTTAAGAGTGCGTTTCTTAATGGTCCTCTACATGAGTTAGTATACGTCAAGCAGCCCCCGGGTTTTGAGGACCCCAAATTTCCGAACCATGTCTACAAACTCGATAAGGCGCTCTATGGCCTTAAACAAGCCCCACATGCGTGGTATGAGCACCTTAAAGAGCTTTTGTTAGACCGTGGATTCGAAGTTGGGCAAATCGATCCCACTCTTTTTACTAAGAAGGTTAATTGGGAGATTTTTGTAAGCCAACTCTATGTAGATGACATTATTTTTGGATCAACTAACCAAGCTTTTAACGATGAATTTTCAAAGCTTATGACTGACAGGTTTGAGATGTCAATGATGGGTGAGTTGAGGTTCTTTATTGGATTCGAGATCAAACAACTTAGAGAGGGAACCTTTATTAATCAAGCTAAGTACATCCAAGACATGCTCAAAAAGTTTAAGATGACGGATCTCAATGGCGTTGCTACTCCAATGCAAACAAAGTGTCATCTTGAGCTCAATCCCAAGGGTAAAGACATGGATCAAAAGGTATACCGATCCATAATCGTCTCTCTCCTTTACCTTTACGCATCTAGGCCCGATATCGTGTTAAGTGTAGGAGTGTGTGCAAGGTACCAAGCCGCTCCTAAAGAAAGCCACTTAGTGGCGGTCAAACGAATCTTCAGATATTTGGTTCATTCCCCAAATTTTGGGTTATGGTATCCCAAGGGTTCAAGTTTCTCTCTATGTGGTTACACTGATTCAGATTGGTCTGGTGACAAAGATGATAGGAAATCAACCTCTGGTGCATGTCAATTCTTGGGCAGGTCTCTAGTGCGTTGGTCTTCAAAGAAACATAATTGTATTTCACTCTCAACTGCCGAAGTTGAATATGATCTGCTGCAAGTGCTTGTACACAATTGTTATGGATGAGGCAAACTTTAAAGGAATATGGTGTCAATTGTGACAAAGTGCCTCTATTATGTGACAATGAAAGTGCTATCAAAATTTCTTACAATCCCGTGCAGCATACAAGAACAAAACATATAGAGATTCGCAACCACTTCATTCGGGATCATGTTGCTCGTGGTGATATTGCCCTATCCTTTGTGAGCATGAAGAACCAACTTGCTGATATTTTCATGAAGCCCCTTGATGAAGCAAGATTTTGTTATTTGAGGAATGAGCTAAATATCATAGATTCAAGGAGCTTGGCTTGACTACCCTTGCACACTCACTTGCTCTTGTTCATGTATTTGGTTTAGATGCGGGCATAGACATAGGGGGAGTGTGGTCCTAATTGATTGGGCCAACCCTCTCCCCATAATGTCGAAAGAAAGTAAAATCATTTCCCTTAATATCATTTTGTGATATGTGGGTCATCGATGAGCATTGGTTTTGAACTCAAGATACATCTTCGCGGTGTCATGCCATGCGCTCCAACATGGTGGCTTCGGCCACCGTACGACGAGGATGAGGAGTGATCTTCAGGGGCGTTAGCATCGCTCTTCTTCCTTTTTGGTGTTTCAATGCCAAAGGGGGAGAAGTAGTTCTATTAGGTCTCGTGGATTTGCAAGGGTAGGGCGCAAGCACTTGTCTTTCCGTTGTTTTTATCTGCTTGCTTGTGCTCTTTTTAGCGTGAACTTATTTGCTATTTGTGCTTGGATTATGTAAGACTATGTCGTGCTCCACTATGTTTGGTATTCATGGAATTCTGGATTTATCTATTGTGGATCTCATGGAATTCGGGATTTATCTATGGAGCATATTTGATGGCATATGGAATCATGGGATTATCTAATGTATGCATCAATATTGTTGGGATGTGCTTGGAGGCTATCAAGCTAATTATTTTCTTTGGTTATAATCACATCCCGATGGTATGACCTTGTTTCACAACCCACCTTGTTTCAATTGTCTTTGCTATGAAAGTTGTGTTCTCTCTAGTGTGTGTATTTGTATTCAAATGCAAATTTTAAATATGCACACATCTAGGGGGAGCGTCTTTAATTTTAAGGTGTCGTTAGCCGGTTTCATTGCAAATCCTAGTATTGTCATCTAACACCAAAAAGGGGGAGATTGAAAGAACATTTCTTAATCCCTAATGTTTTGTGTGTCAGATAACAATATCAAGGATTATTTAATGTGTGTTGAAGTGCTGCAACTCTCTCTAAGGAAAAAGGGAAAAGTATCTGCCTTTGGGGGGCGGATAATCCGCCCCTCCCTCTTCCCAAGCTGGCGCAAGCCCCTGAAGGGGGGGCGGAGTTTTGGCCGGATTTTCCGGCCAGGCCGGATAGTCCGCCCCCTTGCTCACCGCCAAGGCGCAAGCCCCAGAGAGGGGGCGGAGTGTTGGCCGGAATTTCTGGCTCGGCCGGATAATCCGCCCCAGGAGGGGGCCGGATTATCCGCCCCCCAAGATCTTCACCAAGTCACGCTGGCGCCAGCCCCAGAGAGGGGGTGGAGTTTCTCCTGGAAAATCCGCCCTTGGGGCGGAGTTTCCCCAGGGGGGCGGATAATCCGCCCCCAAAGTTGCTCAACGGCCAGATCTGGGGAGGGGGTATTTAAGCCAGCCTTCTGTAGTGACCTCAGATCGGCAAGGATCCTAAGTCCCTGTGATTAACATGCTAGTCCCTGGATCAATAGCTAGCACTCATAGTCGATGAAATATCATGTAAAACACAAAGTCTTTATTACACGGAGAATCCAGAGTATGAATTTATTACAAAAATTGCTTAGCATTATGCTATCTCAAATAACAGCGGAAACATAAAAGCAGCATGAGTCCATCAACGCCCAGGCTTGTCGAGTGTAGACCCGCGATCCCTACGCACCTTTCAATCTTCGGATTCTGCACATAAGACGTGCAGCCAACAAGTTGGGTCAATACTTTGAATGTATTGGCAAATTACACCAAGGAGAGAAAAGACTACCTCTACATGCAAGGCTGGTATAGGCTGTAGAGTTCATTTGCTCAAAGCTAGTTTTCTTAAGTAGAGAGAAGAAGAGAGGATTGTCCTACTTTGTAAATATTTGCTTAGATAAAATAAGGTCGAGTGGCACACGAGGATATTACGCACCAAGTGTCCAAACAACCAAACACTTGGATATTACGCACCAAGCGTCACTTGGATATTACACACCAAGTTCCCCAAATTCCCACCCATTAGAGATATTACGCACGCCATGGGGTTTCAAAACTTTGGTTTTAGAAAAGAGAGAGGAAGATCCTTCAGAGGCTCCATCCTTCAGACGCTCATTGTTGTTCTGTTACCGTGAACACGGCTGATCAATCAGTTTGCAATACTCTCGAGAGTTTGTGCACTTTACCCACAATCCACGATCAAGTCCTTTTACATACAAGACCATGGCGAGGCTTTCCCTTAGTAGCCCCTCTACCTTCTGGATCCAACCGTGCCAAGAACCACCAAATGTTGGTACCCAGGTGAGGTTTCCCACTAAGTACTAGGCCAAGACAGAGCCCATAATGTATTGTGGTTGCACTGGAAGCTTCTGAATTCTGAAACATGGCAGACTTCTTTGATTCCTGGGCGGCCGTCCTCCACCAAAATCACACTCGTTGACCCGACAACCATTCTTCCCAGAAGAAAACTTAGTTTTATTTTGAACTGGATTTGAGAAGAAAATTTGCTCTAGAGAGCCTTTATACTTAGAAAATTCTTTGTCTTTCGAACCCCCCGATGGTACTTTGTATATATAGCATAGCAAGCAATACTTAGCAAAAACAGGGGTAACCTATTAGGAGGGAAATCCTAAGTATAGAGCTACTCATGGCATACTACAAAATCATCACACTTGCAAAATAATACTAAGGAAAATTCTACTAGAACATCCTATTCATGCATACTACAGAATTTTGAAGATCACATGCATAGAATCAAAACTGGGACAAAATTATGAACAAGTGGTGTAACTTGCCTTGATCCGAGCAGCACTCTACACAATAGCACTCCTTAGCGCACTCCGAGCAATCTAACGAATCACAAACATAGATCTGATCACAACTTGCTCAAAGCATATCACAAAGAAAATCATGCATGCATGCAACATGGTATTTTATGCAAGGTTGGTTCTTCTAAATTGACCAAGGTAGCATGTTCGGGTTGTGATAGTGTAAGGGTGTCACTAGAATTGATTTCCCAAAGATTTAGATCTAATTGAAATCACTAAAAACAATTCCTAGGTTTAAAGGAGCTCAAACCATCTAATTAGCCTAAGTTAGATCTAATGATCCTAAGCAAAGCTTAATGATTTGGATCAGTAGGTATTGTGGATACAAAGTTATTGCAACAAGAACCAATTAAAATAGAATTTAAATTATTTTTCTATAGATTAAACTCTCTAATCTAATGATTAAAATCTACACCTAAAAACTTACTGTGAACCTGGGATGTTATTGCAGATTTGGATTCTACTCAAAATTAGGAATCCAACGGTATATCATAAGCTAAAATTGTCCAAGTAGTTATTTTTCTATGATTTTCGCAATATTAAACTTAATCTGCAAAAATCAAAACAATCTAGCCTAAACCCTAGCTCAGATCGCGCCAAGTGGCGGCTTCGGGTTGGGCCAGCTAGCCAGGCGGGCGACGCGGCGCGGCGGCGACGCGCTTGCCATGCGGCTTGTCACACGGCGCTGCGCGGTTGGCCTATACCCCTTCGCCCCCCTTCTAATCTGGCCCGCAGGGTTTCAATCGGACGGCCTAGAAGGCTCCACTGACCTGTGGTGGTGGCGGCGATGGAGGAGACGGCGGCGGCGGCGGACTTGACGGTGGTCGGAGGTACTGACGGTCCTAGCGAAGGCGACGAAGAGGGTCCCCGATGCGCACGTCGATGGCGAATCTCCCAATGGCCTCAGCGCGGTCCCTCTCCTCCTCCTGCTCCCAGCGTTGGCGGTTCCTTTTCTCGGACCCGACGGCTCCGGCGAGCAATCGCCGGCGATCTCCTGCGTTTCGGAAGAAACGGAACAGACGGGCGGTTAGGGTAGGTCAAGGCGAGAAGGGTGGAAGGTGTAGCAAGGCTCGAGGTGCCCTGGAGAGTCGCCAACCTCGAGCTCCGACGGCGGCTGTTCCGGCGAGCTCGGAAACTGCGAGAACGGGCTAGGCTTTGAGAAAATCGAGGGGAAAACGACGAGGGGAGGGGTCGGCTTTATATAGCCCAAGACTTGGGGAAGGGGGCGGTTCAAATCCGTTGGGATTCGGGGGTGTCCCGACGCAGCCGGAGTTGTGTCCGCCGCGGTCTCCAGGAGGAAGACGACGGGGTGGGACCCCCGCGTCAGTGGTGGAGGGGAGAAACGGGCCGATGCTGGGCTGCGGCGGCTGGCGTGGGTAGGATGGCTGCCGCGCGGGCGCTGGTGGGCTGCGCTGCGGCCCAGTTAGGTAGGTTGCCCATTTTTTTCCTTTTATCAATTTCCTTTTTCTGTTTTAATAAAACCTAATTAACTTTTGCAAACTAAGTCCAAAATTGAAGAAACTTGTTTCTAAATTTTCATAAAATCAAGGTGGTCAACATAGGACCATAGTTTAATGTTTTACAATGTTTTTAGAAGGGTCATTATTTGACCTCTACAATAATGCTTACAGGCAACCACTATTAGGGTTTTCTAGGTTTAGGTGTTGGGATTTTTATTTCAATTTTCAATTGTAGGATGCAATGATGCAAGGATGATGCATGACACTAATAACATCCTAATACAAAATCTGGGATGTTACACCTTCCCCCTCCTGCCAGATCCTTTGATTCATTCGAAAAATACAAGATCTGATCTGCAACCTTCATCCAAGAGAGCTCCACCTAGATCCACCCAAAGGCCCCGTCCCTTGGGGAATCGAAGGAGGAGAACTCGATCTTCATCATCAGAAATCAAGCGCTTCATCTCCTCTCCGTTCATTTGGAGAATCACCGATCTAGTATTTCTTGCAAATACCTAGATCATTGTTTTGTTTATATTGATAAACATTGTTCTTGACAGCTTGTTGTCATCTCGGGAGCCCCCAATTCAGTTGTGGGTGTGTGCCTCGGTAGTGTTGTAAAAGGCATCGGTTCCCGCCTCGAAGGGATCCAATAGTGGAGAAGGTGGATCAGGACTCTCGTGGCGAGATCCATCAGAGAATAGGGTGAGGCCTATTGTGGCGTGGTGGTCTTAGAACCGCCCACCCCTCCAACGCAGATGTACTTCCCTTAACAAGGAAGGAACTGCGGTAAAAAAAATCCCTTTGTCTCCGCGTGCTCCACTACGGTTCCTTCGCTCCTCTCTTTACGTGCTTAGTAGTTAGGGTTGCATATAGGGAAATTCTCGTAGTTGCATATCTAGAGAATTTACTTTGTGTCAAGCCTAAAATTGAAAACGTATTAAAAATTGGTTAGCACCTATTCACCCTCCCCTCTAGGTGCCCATACGATCCATTTCAATATGTTACTTGATCTTATTAAGTAAAGCTGTTTACTTGATATTTCTGAATGACTGCAAAGTCATAAGAAAGAAATGAAACTTAATGGAAAGACATAAATCTCGATTTGTCACAAAAGGATGTTTGTACAAATTCAAGGAGTTGACTATAAATGTAGTGATGCTTGCGTCTATTGGATTTACACTAGCAATATGGATATTGGGAACTCGCAGTTAAAATTATCAATTTGATAATGATCAAAGAATTTTGGAATGTCCAAGATTATTGAAAGGATTTTCATTTGAGTGGGAGCATATTGGCTTGGCTTAACCTTAATATGTAAGAGACATATTTTCAGTGGAAGCTTAATGACTTGGTTAAGACTCAATATGTAGGAGACATATTTTGAGTGGGAGCTAAGTGAAATCACTAGATCTCATATATGGATGCCATATTTGAGTGGGAGCATGTTATCATTCTGAAATATGTGGATGACATATATGAATTAAGTGATTGGTATTAATAATATTTAAGTTAGTAATATGGATGAAGTTAAAGAACTTATTAAACAATAGAATCTATCGAGATAGATTGGTGAGTTTAAAAAAATTATTGTTGAATGCTTCCTGGACTTGATTCTGAAAATGTTCAGAGTGTCCTAGGTAAGATTCTGAAGGAGTTCATAATGGAACAAGATAAGAAGGTGGTTCTTACTTGTATGAAGCATCGAGCTAGTCTCAATGTTACAATTATGGTTATAAGAAAGAAAGAGATGCATTGCATCTCCTATGCCTCAGTCATAGGTTCTTCCATAGAACCATATTGTATACTCGACATAATATGATCCAAAGGATCTGGTTGAAAGAACATGTCTTGAAGTGATTCCGTAGTTAATCACTGAACCAGAGTTAAAGTTAGTTCTTGAATGGCAAGTGATGAACCACAAGTATAGTGGATCACAACAGTATTCAAGGGTAGTATTACCCAATTCATTGATTCGACACAAGGGGAGCCAAAGAATACTTATAAGCCTTAACAACTAAGTTGTCAATTCAGCTACACCTAGAAATAGTCTTGCTCATAGTAGTTTATCAGTAGCAACAATTTTGTAGTAGAAATAGCAAAGTAACAGTAGCAGTAGTAACAATAGTAGCAAATAGTAGGATATGAGTGCGGTAAGCATATGGATGGATGGGCGTTGCATGGATGAGACTATTCATGTAATTTCAATATCTAGGGCATTTGCAGATAAATAAGATAAAGCATCCAAGTACTAAACAATCATAGGCATGTGTTCCATATGTAGTCATACGTGCTCGCAATGAGAACTTGCACAACATCTTTTGTCCAGCCAGCCTGTTGCAGCGGGGCCTCAAGGGAATCTACTGGCGATTAAGGTGCTCCTTTTAATAGAGCACTGGAGCAAAGCATTAACACTCCGTGAACACATATGATCCTCATATCACAGACATACCCTCCGGTTGTCCCAATTGCTGTCACTTTGGGGCCTTTGGATCTGGACAACGATATGTGTACACAACTTGCAGATAAGATCACAAACAATACTATCATCATGAATCAATAACATGTTCAGATCTGAGATCATGGCACTCGGGCCCTAGTGACAAGCATTAAGCATAACAAGTTGCAACAAAGTCAAATAGCACTAATAGAGATACTAGGCACCATGCACTAACAATCTTATCCGATTACATGATAGAACTCATCCAATCCCTACAATCCCCATAGCCTACAACGGGGGACTACTCACTCATGGATGGGGGAAACATGGATGGTTGATAGAGAGGCATCAGTGATGATGCTGGCAATGATCCCCTCCAAATTCCCCGTCTTGGCAGGGTGCCAGAACGGAGTTTCTGGTTCCGAATCGCGTTCTCTGGTGGTGGCGGCACAACACAACTCTTTCTGGAAAAACGTCAAACCCCCCTCAGTTTTTAGGTCAGGAGGCTTCTTATAGGCGAAGAGGGAGGCCGAGGGGTGCCCGAGGTGGCCACACCCCTCCCAGGCATGGCCTGGGCTGGCCCGCGTGGCTAGGGGGTGTAGGCCCCTCGTGGCCCTCCTCCGTCTTGTCTTCTGGCTCGATGAGTCTTCTGGTGAAATAGGATTTTGGCATATTTTCCGAGATTTTTCCTGATAGTTGATTTTCTGCATAAAAACTAGACACCAACGTAATTCTGCTAAAAACAGCGTCAGTCTATGTTAGTTGTATCCAAATCACGCAAGTTTAGAGGAGAAATAATAACAAAAGTGTTCGAGAATGTAGATACGTTTTGGACGTATCAACTCCCCCAAGCTTAGCTTATTGCTTGTCCTCAAGCAATTCAGTTGAAAACTGAGTGCGATAAAAGAACTTTCACGAACACATTTGCTTCATGTAATGTATATATTCTCAGCACATGAGTATATACTTAGACAATTCATAATAAGGAGTATGCAACTAAGTCTACTTAATAGTCATTGCAAGCTATGAAGGGATTCCAACTCAATAATAATAAGTAGCATGAAACATAAACATAAGCAACATTGCAATGCTCATAAGATGGTATGATAGAGTGGTATCTCTCTTGCCTTTGATGGTGGAACACAACATGAATGCCAAGGCACCTCTGAAGTTCAAGTGAAGACTAGAAGTAAATATATCAGAGATACAAGCATCAAAGTTATGACATAATTAACCAAGTTTTGAGACAAGCACATCACACTAAGAATAACAATTATGCTCTCAAGAGGGTGCTCATAGAATAAGTGGTGACTCAACAAGGAAGTGAAAAGGTTTTGAAAAGTTTGAAAGGCTTCCAAATGCTGAAAGTATGGTACTAATTAGCTTTGAGCTCTCATTGCCCCTATCATAGGCATCTTTAGATGGTTAAGGTGAAAGTGAGGTCCAATATGAGTTATATGCTTGAAAGACCATAAACTGTAAATCTCATGTCCCTTGAATATGAGTGCCGCTCCTCATGCTACTCAACTTTAGTTACCGGTAAGTTCTTGTCATCGTAAATACATGCGTATCATAGAGAACCGCCAACGGGGTACCCCTTGCACATGATATAGGACCTATCCCATATCAAAATGACAAGGCAAGCAGACAATGAGCATCTCAGCGATCTTTTTATTTGCTATTTGCATAGGTTTTTATTGAGGATGCTTCACAAATTGCTCACTATGGTTATGCTGCAAGTTTCCACCATGATTAGGCATGGCTTAGGCTAGCGGCCCAGGCGTTTCTCTAACACATATACATAACTCCATGGACTTACAAGCTCACCTTTTATTTCACACCAACGACATCCGTAAACAAAAGAGCATGATATCAACTGGGTAAATAATTATAGGTGCAATTTTGAAAGCGTTCCCCATGACAACACGGTTCTGCTAACTCCTAGCCTATAATTTGCAAGCATATAACTTTCATGGACAGTCACGATGGTTCAGGTTTATTAAGTGCAAGAAATAAAATGTGCCATCAAGTTCGTGAGAGCTTTACTAACTAACTTTCCCATAACAAGCAAACATTTTTTTGGAAGAAAACAAGGCATAATGAATATGCACGGAATAGCAAATGATGCTAGTAGGTAGGTATGGTGGACACTTTGGTAATATTGGTTTTGGGGAGTTGATTGCACAAGTAGAGCACATACTCAGTGCAAGTGAAGGTGAGCAATAGAAAGGAAGCGACAAACAAGAGAGAAATAACTGTCATAATCATGCTTGCAACAAAACAGAATTAATTATGGCATAAAAGTGATACAAGAACTCTGAGGAAAAATAAATCATCAAGGCTTAACTGACTATTGTTTCAGTCATATGCATGCGTGAGCATGTGCCAAGTCGATTCAAATGAAACATTCAGAGGAGTATACCACAATGTCATACCAAGTTATGAATAGAACAATGCAAGCAAACATTCATATGACATGATACAAACTATTAGCAAGCTGGAGCTAATCATAAGAGAGCAAGAACTACTAAGCATCCAATAAATAGATACGCTTTACATGAACAGACTAAGCATGCCCACAATGATGAGTATATGTACAAAAATGAAGACAAATAGAGTTCATTACCAGCCTCTTACCATACCTCGAGTTGTCATTAATCTTCTGAAAGGGCATGTATGCCCCCATGTGTGGTTTTGGTAATTAATGACAATCTCTATGGACTAATGTGTAAATTAAGTTTCACTTGTAGGTTTGTCCATTGGCATCGCTTGGGCCATGTGTTGGTCTCAAGGTTGGTAGATGAAGAAATGTCCAAGGGCTTTGTGCCCATTGAAATCATGAAGAAATAATGAGCTTGAAAGTTGATCAAGACATGTGCAAAGAGTTGCATGAAGATGGATCAACCTCAAGTAGGGATGAAGAAGGGCGAGCTCAAGATGCACCATCTCTAGAAGATCTCATGCTTGAAGCTTGCCATCCTCCTGCTCATGGAATGATGAAGACAAGTTCAAAGAAAGAGGTTTCCCCATGGAGTATGGGGGAGCAATTTGCAAGTCTTCATCTTCATCAAGCAAGAGCATCCAAGAAAGGTGTTCCCACTATATAAGAACAAGACGGTCTACATCAAGTTCAAGTGGGATGCTCAAGGCAAAATTATGTTCTTGATAGGGCTTTTCTTTTGCCGGTCTCGTATTGTTAGTTGGGAGACCGGGTTTAGGATGATAGCCGTACTATCAAGAGGGGCTCTCAAGCGGGTGTCTCGTTCGCATCGTTCGGAGAAAGCTCAAACCTTTGCATTCATAGCATCATCTTTCTTGGTTGTTATTTGGTTCTTGTCCATGAGAGGATCTAGAGCTTGTGGTCATCATATTAACAAGCTCTAGTTCATCATCTAAGGATTTCACTTGCATATCTTATTGCGGTTTTTGATCTTTCGAGTTTTCCAGCTCCACACCTTGGGGGATACTTCACATATATGTTAATGGTATTTTCTCCCAAGGTGTTACCCAATATTTCCAACAAAATTGGTTTCATCATTCTATTCGTTGTTATCTTTCCAACAAAATTGGTTTCATCCCGTTTGGAGTTCGGATGCAAAAGTTATTGCGTTTCCGGTTTTCTGGTTTCTGGAAATTCCCTGACCGGAAGTTTTGGCTTCCCACCGAAAGTTCCGCTAGGGCATCTTTGCCACCAAAAGTTCCGGTGGAAGTTCCAGGTCTTATTCCGCTCACGTTCAGTAACCTTCTGTTTTGGATGTGCTATTTGATGGAACTTCAGTCGGAATTTCGACCGGAAGTTCCGCTCCCACCGGAAGTTCCGGCCAGGGACCGGAAGTTCCGCTCAGGCCTAGTTGCCGCCGAAAGTTCCGGTTGAATTCTGGCTCTTGTTCTGCTCACGATTCAGTAACCTTCTGTGTTGGTTTTTTCTATTTGTGGAACTTCTGTCGGAACTTCCACCGGAAGTTTTTCGGTCCCACCGGAAGTTCCGATGAACCGGCGGAAGTTCCGACCAGGAATCGTTTTTTCAGTTTTTCGCTCAGCAGTTTTGACCGTTGGCTATGTTCCACCGGAACTTCCGGCCTCCCATCGGAAGTTCCGGCCCGGAGTCACGAATGCCCATAATGGGCAGATCTAGGAGCCCTTTATAAGGGGCTCCTCTTCCCCTTCGTGGGTACTAGATTTTCTGCTTGGTCCTTGGCTTTCTTTCTCTCCTCCATTGTTAACCTTGAAGAAGCTTTCCCTCTCCCTTTCCCTTCCTATGATTCTTGCATATTTTTGAGGGATTTGAGAGAGGATATCTAGATCTACAATCCCCCTAAGCCAAATCCCTTCTTTGTGAAGGAATCATTGGGATTTAGATCTTGGAGAGTTTTGTATTCTCCTCTTGTGTTCTTCCTCCCTTATTCCCCCAATAGCTTTTGTAGCTTTGTTGGAATTTGGGAGAGAAGGACTTGCCCTTGCATTTGGTGCATAGGTTTGAGTTCTCCTTGGAGATTCGGCGAGTTCAAGCTTGTGAGCTTGTTTCTATTGGGTTCCTTGGAACCCTAGACGGTTGTGTGGTTGGATTGTTGACCTTTTGTGGTCTTGTTGATCTTTTGTGGTCTTGTAGCCTTTTGTGGCGTTGTTGGCCTTTTGTGGCATTGTAGCCTTTTGTGGCTTTGTTGTTGGGAGCCTCCAATTGAGTTGTGGAGTTAGCCCCAATATTGTACGGGTTCGGTGACCGCCCTCAAGCGTCCCATAGTGGAGCGAGTGCCCGCCTTTTGTGGTGCGCACCCAGGAGAATAGGGTGAGCCTTTCGTGGCGTCGGTGAGTTGCGTGCTTCCGCATCTGGGGTGAGGCCTTGTGTGGCGTTGGGTGAGCATCGAGCCACCACACCTCAAGGTGAGCCATTTGTGGCGTTCAGAGAGCATTGCGCCATCGCACCTCTCCAATTGAGACGTAGCTTCTTTGGAAGTGAACTTCGGGGAACAAATCTTCGTCTCTGCGTCCATCGGTTATCTCTCAACCGAGCCCTTTACTTATGCACTTTACATTGTGATAGCCATCATGCTTGAAGTATTTATACCTTGCTATCAACTTGTTGCTTGTATTGCTTAGCATAGGTTGTTGGTGCACCTAGGTGAACTTAGTGGCTAGGTTTTGTGCTCAGTAAATTAAATGTTAGTTTTATTCCGCATTTACTTGAGCCTAATCCATAATAATTTTAAAACCTATTCACCCCCCCTCTAGGCGACTTACTTTGTACTTTCATCTTCATTATTGCCCTTCACTTGTGTGGCTTGAATGATAACATGAAACCAAAATCCACTGAGGACTGCTAAACCCTGCAACGAACTTCACAAAACAAAAGAAGAACAACAAATATTTTTGGTGTTTTCGATTTTTTAAAGCAAGCACACAAAGCAAAAACAAACAAAGAAAAATCTTTTTGGATTTTTCTTAAGGCAAACCAAAGCTAAAAAGCAAAGAAACAAACCAAAAGAAACAACGAAAATATTTTTGGTCTTTTTGTGTTTTGGGAAAGAAGAAACAAAAACCAAAAATAAAGCAAAACAAAGATATACAAAGTACCGACAAAACATGATATATAGATGAGTGTGGTGTCGGTATAACTTCCCCCAAGCTTAGGCTTTTGGCCTAAGTGGGGATCAATAGCGCGGGTAGTAACCCCAAGCTTGTGGGTCATCGTAGGAATGATCATAATCAGGCCCTCATGATGAATAAGACGCGCTCCAATCATAGGAGGGTTGCTGGTATGAAGACTCCTGCATGTTGGAGGGCTGAACCGAATCATCTTCGGAATCCTCTCCAACATTATCCTCTTGCTGGGAGAGATCCACCACGCATGTGTCAAGTTCTTCCTCCGTGAGTGACCATCCTTGCCTATTATCAAATTTAAACAAAGCACGTGTAGGCAAAGAAACTACTTTCTCAGATCTACCCCCTCTCCAACCGCGCTTTACAAAGGTTGTCACATCCCAAAATTTTCCAAATTTTGAAATGTGAAAAATAAATAAACAAAAGAAACAATTGTTGAAATTTAGGGTAAAAAGAAACTTTTTGCTTCTAAATGGAAACATCAAAACCCTTCTTGAACAAATTTGAATGAAAAGGGAATCCAACAAAATTTTAATCAAGTGAAATGCATTCATCAATTAATGTATCTTGAAATTTAAACATTTGGAAAAGTTAAACCAAAACCCCAAATCTTAATTAAAGAAAACACTTCCAAAGATCAAATGCATTTTATGCATGGAAAGAATCTTGAATTTAAACACTTGAGAAAATAAACCAAAACCCTAAAACCCTAATGGACGAAAATAATTTCCAAGATCTCTCTAAGACTATGGATTTGATCCATATAAAAATTCAGCAACAAACATTTTTAAATGATCAAAAATTATAAACAAAAATATTATAAAACCATATAAATTGGTTTCATTTAATTTGGATCCACGGAATAAAACTTGTGAATTTTATAAAATAAATGGAATTAATTTACAAGGCTAATAAAAGCTCCTAGCTAAAATCCATACCAAATTGTGAGAAAATTGATCCTAAAAGGATTTAAAAAGATAAACAAATATTAAATAAAATTATACAAATTGGAATCACCAATTTTGGAGCTATAGATAAAAAGATATGGATTTTATAAGACAAAGAAAGAAAGAAAGAAATAAGGAATATTTAAAAGTAAAATTAAATCTTGGCCAAATCCATAAACAAATGAAAGTTTAATGAATAATAAAAATGAATAAAAGATTATTCAATGGATTAAACCATATTCAACTTTAGTTAAATAAAGACGAATTGCCTAAACTAAATTCAATCCATATTTAAAAGGAAATTATTTAGAAGACAATTTAAAACTTGAATTCAATCCATAAGCAAATGGAATAAAGATAATCCAAATAATATAAAGGAATAAAGATTATTTGAATAAAAACTTATATGGACTTGAACCATATTTGATTTAAATAAAGACAAAATCCCCAATATAAATGATTATTTAAATCATGAGAAAAATAGTTGAAAATAGCCAAAGTGGATTAAAAGTTATCCAATTAACTTAAAAATAATAAAGGATTAATTAAATAGAATTTTATGGTTTGGAACCATAATAAAATTCATTTAAATAAAGACAAAGGCCTCATTTAAATAAATATTAAATCATATTAAAATATTTGAAATAATTCAAAGTTAATTATTTAAACACACTAATGAATAAATAAAACCTACTAAAAAGGGTTAGAAAAGGTTTGATAAAAATCTGAATTCAAAGTGAGTTTATGGATCATATTAAATATTACTTGAATAAAAACAAAAGCCCATTTTAAATGAATATTGAATCACATTAAAATATTTTGAATTATTCAAAAATGGACTTTCAAAACACACTAATAAATAAGTGCAAACCTAATGAAAAATGTTCTGGAAAATTTGAATACAAACAAATGGTTAAAAACATTTGAATAAAATCAAAACAGAAAATAGAAAAGGAAAAAGAAAACATAAGGAAAAAATAGAGAAAGCAAAACCAACCTAGTCCAGCCCAACTAGCCCCAGCCCAGCAGGCCCAGACAGCCCACCCGGGCCACTCTCACTCACTCTCCCTGGACTTTTCTCACCGCGCGTAACCCCCTCCTCTTCACTGATGAAACAGACCCACACTTGCCTCGTCATCATCTTCTCCAGCGTGACCGGTTCCTCCCCAAACCCCTCTGCCGTTTTCTGCCGTTCAATGCCTCGCGTAAATTCGCGTTAATGGCCGAGTAATTCTCGCCCGCGACCACTCGTACATAATCAGCCTTCTCCCCTCTCCCTTTCCCCTCATTCCCCCCACCTAAACACCACAGGGCTGCCTCAATATAACCTTGCAACCCCACTGCCTCCAACGAGTTCCCCGGCCAATTCCGGCCAGCCCTCACCTCCCCTTGCCCCCTGGACTCCATGAGCGTGCTCGCCAGAACCTTGCGCACCAGCCAGTATCCCTAGCTAGCACACGCGCGCCCTAGAAACTCGACAACAACGACGTCTGAGCGCTGCTGCTGTCTGCGTCAACTCCGGCGACCTTCCCTGGTACTCCCTGACTACTCACTCCTCTCTAGATGACACGAGCTTGCTTGCCTCTATCGCACGTGTCTCACACGCTCTTTCATTTGACTTGGCATGGTTCGTAGCTTTGCCAACGACGACGCCCCAAGCACACCGTCATCAGTAGCATCTCCGGCGAGCGATTCAGGCCAACCTCATGCGCCCCTTGGTCTACGGCGACCACCTCGAGCATCTACACGCTTCGGCGAATCTGGTGAGCTACTTCTCTTCCTCCCTTGCTTCCTGTTTTCGCCATAAGACCTCTTCCCAAGCGCGCCGCCGCCGTTCACCATCGCTAGCGCCGCCAGTTAGTAGCCAGTAGTTGTAGGCCGTTAGATGCAGATCCTGTGGTCGCGGTAGATCATTTAACCAAAGGGGTATCACTCGATCTGAGCCGCACAGATCTAATTAGATCCAACGATCCACATAGCGCGATCCTCACGAACTGGTACCATCCAATGAGATTGTGACACGTAGCCCAGCTTTTGTATTAAAAACAGAAACATTCCTATTAGTGCTTTGATTTTGAAAAATTCATAACTTTTGATCTACACGTCCAAAATTTGCAAATTTTATATCCTTGGAATCAGGAAAAAGAAACCTTTGCAACCATGCGCTTAGTTTAGTATTTTGCTTTTGGAAAATTAGGTGTTTTTGCAGAAACATTTGTAGGACTATTTTGTGTATAAAAATTATTCTAAAAATGATTTTTGAGTAAAATCTTTTGCAAATGATTTGATTTGAACCTACTCACCAAAAACACAAACTTTTGGGTTTAGAAATATACTTTGTTAACATTGGAAAATTATTACTTTGAATAAAGGCATTTTTAGTAAAATAAAAATGTTGTTATGATTTAAAAATGGTTTTTGAGTGAAACCTTTTGCAAATAGATTTGTTTTAAACAATTTGACCATAAACACTAACATTTGTGTTTAAAAATATATTTGGAAAACACTATAAATTATTCCTTTTGATTAAAATCATTTCTAGCAAAACAAAAATGATTTAAATGGCCCATTTTCACTAACTTGGTTTTACATGGTTTTGCCACTTTTATAAATGACCAGTAGGTGTTTTAAAATGTGTATAGCCTTATTTGAAACCACTTTTCCAAATAAAACAACCTTTGCATGCTTGCATGCATTTCTTTGTTTTTATTATTTTATGTGGTGAATTGTTTGAATGCTAGTTTGAATATGTGCTTGCTTGATTGAATTGTAGTGAACTTTGAAGAGTGTGACCATTGCAAGATCAAGGAGTGAACCTATATTCTCTAATAAAAATCCAAGTGGTGCTTCATACATTTTTTTCCTATTATTTTGACTATGCATTAGTGATATTTTTTTAAAGTAGGACTTGCATGGAATTCTCTACGTAATAACTATGCCTTGGGAAATCCTAGTAGATGATGCCTTAGTAGATTTTCCCTAAGTTAAGATTCTCTCTACTAGTACGCTTAGCCTAGCTACTGGAAAACAAGGGTGGATTATATTCATGCTATGAAATATTTGTAAGTCTATGACTTATGTTTTATTTAATAAAATTACTAAGTGAATGAATCACCTGGGTGGAATGGTATGAATGGGATATGTTGAGTGGTTACACAAGGCCTAGTGACTGGCAACCCTGTGTATCACACTTGTGGAAAGCCACCCAGGAACAAAGAGATTTGAGATGTCAAATGTTAAGAAGCTTCTAGTGCAGCCACATGGCATATGGGCTCTGCCTGGATCATACAGGTTGCAATAACTTAGCCAGATGGACAGAAGGTGGTAGGGGGTGATAGGTTGGAACGCGTCCATTTGGTCTAAGGGAAGGCTTCTGAAAGATCTTGTCTCGATGCATGTCGAGTCTTGTGGGGAAGGTGCACCACCTCTCGAGAAAGAAAAATCTAAGTACTTAACCGTGTCCCCGGCAATGGACAATTTGAGCATCAAGACATGGAAGATATCAAGGATCTCCTCATCCCAATTTCTAAGTTAAAAACTTGTGGTTGAACAAGGGCGAAGGACCAATGGTTACACAAGGCCCAGTGACTGGTCTACCTTGTGTATCACACTTGTGTTCCTTGGGTGATTTTGACAAATAAAAACTTAGTGTTTTTCAAATGATAAGGAAAATCTATTTTGAGCAAATCAAGCCTAAGCTCCACTTAGCCAAATGCATATATGATAGAAACCACTATTCTACCATAGTATCACTTGCCAATACAATTCAAATGTATTGACCCTTGTGGCTGTAACTTATTATGTTGCAGGTTTGTTTGATGTTAGTGAAGTGTGTTGAATATGATTACAAGTCTACAACCAACATGATTCCCTGTGGCACTTTGAAGATGAAGGACTCCATGCTATATAGACATTTATGCTGCATTGTAATGAGATAGCCAAATGAGCTATGTAAGATGTAATGTATTATTTTATTCCTGGTTATAAGTTGTAATATGACCTTTGTTCCTTGATATTACATCTTAAACTGTTAATGCTAGCTATTGATCCAGGGACTAGCATTGTAAACACAGGGATCTCTACCTTATCAGGTTGGGGCCTCTATAGATGGTATCAGAGCACTGTGTTTCCTGTAGGATTGTAACCCTAGGATTGGACAAAACCCCTTAGAAAAATAGGAGTTGAATTTGTTCAAACTTATTTACAAACAATCTTGTTAACTCTTTCCTCAACATTTTGTTTTGATTCTACATCTCCCCCTCTTTTCAACTTGATGGACAAAAACTTCAACATGAGAAAGGACTTCACCAACTCAAATGAATTCAACTTCACTATCACTAATGACTTCAACTTTAGTTTCACCAAGGCCTTAAACTTAGATATCACTAAGGACTACAAGTGAGACAAGAAATGATACTCAAGACTTGGAAGACTAAGGAAACACAACTTAGGAGAAACCATCATCACCTTTGAAGCTTTGTAACCAAGATGCAAGAATTTTTCCAAGGAAACCATGATTTTTTTCATGAAGAAACAACCAAGAAGAATGGAATGATCTCAAGTGAATCCTATAGTTGGACCACCATACTAGTGTTTACTTTGATCACACCAACTTATGTGGTGTAGCAAAAAGATTTTGTTGCCTAAAAATATGCTTGAAACTTGTTGATTGAGTGGAATGTTTGATTGTGAATGCTTGCACATTGCTTGTGTGAATTGTTGTGTGTGAGTAGAAATCTTTCTCTAGGAAATCTTTTGCCTATTCTAATCCCAATCCAACCCAAACAGACGACTTCCTCAAAAGACTCCAACATCAAGGATGGTAACAACAACAACCAAGAGATGCACATGAGAGAACAACTAATAGCAACCCAAGCCTAGTTAAATCAAGTGACAACTCAATTTTTAGCCAACAACAATGAGTTAGACCCAACCCTGCAAAAATTCTTGGAAACCCAATCCCAACTGTTGCAAAGGATGACCAATCAAATGATCAACATGAGAAACAACCTTTCCCAAAGTGATTGTGACAACAATGATATCAAGAATGATATTATAGAAGGAACTCAAGCTTGCAATATTTTTTGAGACATGGAACACACTTACAAAGAGCATGTGGACCAATGCCCTAATTGTGAAGAGAAACATCCAGCTAAAAAATGCCCCACATCTCAAGTTACATGCTTCCTATGTGAAGGAAATGATCATGTCCCTATCCAATGCCCCATCTATCCTATAGTTCAACAAATGAAACAAGATGGAATGCATCAAATGTTTGGAAGCCTCCATGAAGGAATAACTTCTACCAAGAAGGATGAAGACAAAGGAAAATCTCAGTATGCACCTCCATACATTGTAACCCACCATGGTGGACAAAAGAGGAAACATGGACGTTATCCTAGAAATCGTTCAAGGAACCGAAGAAGTTTTCCCACCTTTGAGGTGAAGTATGAAGAACATGAACTAAGAGAACTCCTAGCTTTGGAGAAACCCAAGAAGAAGAAGGACAATAGCCAGGTGCAATGTTTCAATTGCAAAGATATGGGATACTATGCCAATAAATGTCCAGAAAAGAAGAAGAACCAAGGAAACAAACAAGAGGTAATGATACCAAAGATGAGGAAGGATATTATCCAAGTGATGTGCAACCACTGCAAAGAGCTAGGCCATTATGCATCATATTGTCCAGAGAAGACACCTCAAGGTCTCAACCTTATCACATGTTTTAAGTGTGGAAACAAAGGACACTATGCAGACATCTGTCCAGAGAAGTTTTATCAAGACCCCAAGTAAGCCAAGATGTAATCTAGTTGAAAACTTTTTTTAAAGGTGGTAGTACCCTAGTTATCTTGAAGCCAACTTGTAACCTCTAGCCTTCCGAAATCTCGGGACGAGATTTCTTTTAAGGGTGGTAGCCTGTCACATCCCAAAAAATTTCAAATTTTGAAATGTGAAAAATAAATAAACAAAAGAAACAATTGTTGAAATTTAGGGTAAAAAGAAACTTTTTGCTTCTAAATGGAAACATCAAAACCCTTCTTGAACAAATTTGAATGAAAAGGGAATCCAACAAAATTTTAATCAAGTGAAATGCATTCATCAATGAATGTATCTTGAAATTTAAACATTTGGAAATGTTAAACCAAAACCCCAAATCTTAATGAAAGAAAACACTTCCAAAGATCAAATGCATTTTATGCATGGAAAGAATCTTGAATTTAAACACTTGAGAAAATAAACCAAAACCCTAAAACCCTAATGGAATAAAATCATTTCCAAGATCTCTCTAAGACTATGGATTTGATCCATATAAAAATTCAGCAACAAACATTTTTAAATGATCAAAAATGATAAACCAAAATATTATAAAACCGTAGAAATTGGTTTCATTTAATTTGGAGCCATGGATAAAAACTTATGAATTTAATAAAATAAAAGGAACTAATTCCAAGGCTAATAAAATCTCCTAGCTAAAATCCATACCAAATTGTGAGCAAATTGATCCTAAAAGGATTTAACAAGATAAACAAATATTAAATTAAATTATACAAATTGGAATCACCAATTTTGGAGCTATAGATAAAAAGATATGGATTTTATAAGACAAAGAAATAAATAAATAAATAAATAAATAAGGAATATTTAAAAGCCAAATTAAATCTTGGACAAATCCATAAACAAATGAAAGTTTACTGAATAATAAAAAGGAATAAAATATTATTCAATGGATTAAACCATATTCAACTTTAATTAAATAAAGACAAATTGCCTAAACTAAATAATTAATCACAAGGAAATTATTTAGAAGACAATTTAAAACTTGAATTAAATCCATAAGCAAATGGAATAAATATAATCCAAATAAAATAAAGGAATAAAGATTATTTGAATAAAAACTTATATGGACTTGAACCATATTAATTTAAATAAAGACAAAATCCCTAATATAAATGATTAATTAAATCATGAGAAAAATAGTTGAAAATAGACAAAGTGGATTAAAATTTATTCAATTAACTTAAAAAGAATAAAGGATTAATAAAATAGAATTTTATGGTTTGGAACCATAATCAAATTCATTTAAATAAAGACAAAGTCCTCATTTAAATAAATATTAAATCATATTAAAATATTTGAAATAATTCAAAGTGAATTATTTAAACACACTAATGAATAAATAAAACCTACTGAAAAGGTTTGATGAAAATTTGAAATCAAATGGAGGCTTGAATCAATGGTTTGAATAAAAAAATGTCTAATTTAAATAAATACTAAATCATAAAAGAATATAATAATTATTCTAAAATGGATTATTTAAACACATCAACAAACAGGTAAAACCTACTAAAAAGGGTTAGAAAAGGTTTGATAAAAATCTGAATTCAAAGTGAGTTTATGGATCATATTAAATATTACTTGAATAAAAACAAAAGCCCCTTTTAAATAAATATTGAATCACATTAAGATATTTTGAATTATTCAAAAATGGACTTTCAAAACACACTAATAAATAAGTGCAAACCTACTAAAAAATGTTCATGAAAATTTGAATACAAACAAATGGTTAAAAACATTTGAATCAAATCAAAACAAAAAATAGAAAAAAAGAAAACAGAAGGAAAAAAATAGAGAAAGCAAAACCAACCCAGTCCAGCCCAACTAGCCCTAGCCCAGCAGGCCCAGACAGCCCACCCGGGCCACTCTCAATCACTCCCCCTGGACTTTTCTCACCGCGCGTAACCCCCTCCTCCTCACTGACGAAACGGAGCCACACCTGCCTCATCATCACCTTCTCCAGCGCGACCATTTCCTCCCCAAACCCCTCTGTCGTTTTCTGCCGTTCAATGCCTTGTGTAAATTCGCGTTAATGGCCGAGTAATTCTCGCTCGCGACCATTCGTACATAATCACCTCTCTCCCCTCTCCATTTTCCCTCATTCCCCCACACCTAAACGCCACAGGGCAGCCTCAATTTAACCTTGCAACCCCACTGCCTCCGACGAGTTCCCCGGCCAATTCCGGCCAGCCCTCACCTCCCCTTGGCCCCTGGACTCCACGAGCATGCTCGCCAGAACCTTGCGCACCTGCCAGTATCCCTAGCTAGCACGCGCACACCCTAGAAACTCGACAACAACGACGTCTGAGCGCCGCTGCTGTCTGCGTCAACTCCGGCGACCTTCCCCGGTACTCCCTGACCACCCCCTCCTCTCTGGATGACACGAGCTTGCTCGCCTCTCTCGCGTGTGTCTGACACGCTCTTTGCTTTTAACTTAGCATGGTCCATAGCTTCTCCAACGATGATGCCCCGAGCACACCGCCGTCAGTAGCATCTCTGGCGAGCGATTCAGGCCAACCTCGTGCACCCCTTGGTCTACAGCGACCACCTCGAGCATCTACACGCTTCGGCGAATCTGGTGAGCTACTTATCTTCCTCCCTTGCTTCCTGTTTTCGCCGAAACACCTCTGCCCAGCGCGGCGCCGCCGTTCACCATCGCTAGCACCGCCAGTTAGTGGCCAGTAGTTGTAGGCCGTTAGATGCAGATCCTGTTGTCGCGATAGATCATTTAACCAAAGGTGTATCACTCGATCTGAGCCGCACAGATCTAATTAGATCAAAAGATCCACGTAGCACGATCCTCACAAACAGGTACCATCCAATTATATTGTGACACGTAGCCTAGCTTTTGTTTTAAAAACAGAAACATTCCTATTAGTGGTTTGATTTTTAAAAATTCATAACTTTTGATCTACACGTCCAAAATTTGCAAATTTTATATCATTGGAATCAGGAAAAAGAAACCTTTGCAACAATGTACTTAGTTTAGTATTTTGCTTCTGGAAAATTATGTGTTTTTGCATAAACATTTGTAGGACTATTTTGTGTATAAAAATTATTCTAAAAATGATTTTTGAGTAAAATATTTTGCAAACGATTTGATTTGAACCTACTGAACAGAAACACAAACTTTTGGGTTTAAAAATATAGTTTGTTAACATTGGAAAATTATTACTTTGAATAAAGGCATTTCTAGTAAAATAAAAATGTTGTTATGATTTAAAAATGGTTTTTGAGTGAAACCTTTTGCAAATAGATCTGTTTTAAACACTTTGACCATAAAAACTAACATTTGTGTTTAAAAATATATTTGGGAAACACTAGAAATTATTCCTTTGATTAAAATCATTTCTAGCAAAACAAAAATGATTTAAATGACCCATTTTCACTAACTTGGTTTTAAATGGTTTTTCCACTTTTATAAATGACCAGTAGATGTTTTAAAATGTGTATAGCCTTATTTGAAACCACTTTTCCAAATAAAACAACCTTTGCATGCTTAAATGCATTGCTTTGTTTTTATTATTTTATGTGGTGAATTGTTTGAATGCTAGTTTGAATATGTGCTTGCTTGATTGAATTGTAGTGAACTTTGAAGAGTGTGACCATTGCAAGATCAAGGAGTGAACCTATATTCTCTACTAAAAAGGCAAGTGGTGCTTCATACATTTTGTCCTATTATTTTGACTATGCATTAGTGATATTTTTTAAGTTAGGTCTTGCATGGAATTCTCTATGTAATAACTATGCCTTGGGAAATCCTAGTAGATGATGCCTTAGTAGATTTTCCCTAAGTTAAGATTCTTGCTACTAGTATGCTTAGCCTAGCTAGTGGAAAACAAGGGTGGATTATATTCATGCTATGAAATATTTGTAAGTCTATGACTTATGTTTTGTTTAATAGAACTACTAATTGAATGAATCACCTGGGTGGAATGGTATGAATGGGATATGTTGAGTGGTTACACAAGGCCCAGTGACTAGATGCAACTAGGCTTTAGTAGATCATCTAGCTCAATTGCAAACCTCTAGCATCACTGTAATCTTGGCAATGTCATCAATGGTGAGCAGGCCGAGTGCACCCTTGTCACCCCCATGTCGACAGCAAGCTAGGAGAAGAAACAAACCTAGCAAACATGTCTGGGAGCAAGCCAACGCCCCACCGCCACTCACTGTCCAGCGCTCGAACCTTGCCAGCCCCTGGACCACACGCACGGACCATGCCAAGCTCGCCAGCAACAATGCCGAGAGCGCGCCCCGTGCGCCACGCTCCACCGACGCCCACATACCGCGCGCCGCCCTCGCCGCGTGCATACGTGATCACCACTGTCCCAGCAACCCAGCGGACACGCTCGTTCGCCGCCGCGCGGACCATGCATGCCGTGCGCATTAAAAAAACCCATCGGGCACGCGCAGCGCACCGCCGCGTTCCGACCAAACCGCACCGCCCCACGCCTTGCCACCATGTCGTTGAGCATCGCCAGGGAGCACCGCACTGCCCCCTACCGTCGCCCACACCGATAGCCCTCTATGTCGTCGACCACGACGAGCTCACCTTGCGCCCCATCGGTCCCCTCTCGCCACTATAAATAGAGGCCACCCCCAGCCGAATTGAGCACACCACCTCACTCCCCTCTCACCCAGAACCACCTCACCCCGTTCCCGAAGCAAGGCGAGCAGCACTTCGCCGGAATTTCACCGGAGCCCGCCGCCTCTGGAGAAGAAGGGAGCCAGCGATTGAAGCCGCCCAAGGAGAAGCTGCCGGTACCAGGAGGTTCGCCGTTGTCGACTTCGTCGTTCGCCCGCCTCGCTGACCCTCGCCTGAGCCCCGGTGAGCCCCCGACGACCCCCACCTGCTGCGTTAGGTTTCTGTCTCGCCGGCGTTGCCCAACGTCGACGATGACCCTCAGCCGTTAGATTAGAACAAGATCCCACGGCTCACATCGCCCCATACCACTTCGCACCCCCTCGTCTCACTGACGCGTGGGGACAGCGACTTAACCAGCCCGCATAAGCGCTGTGCTTAGCAGGCCGGCCCAGTATCGCTTCCCGCGCAGCCCAGTCATTTGAATTTAACCTGTTCCATTTTATTTCAAACACAGTTATGTACCTAGTTTCAAAAATCAACCCAACTCGATCCAGTGAACCAAATTGAATGAAACCAATTTTTTTAGAAAGGCCTGGAAGTGCTGAATCCAAGGCCGTTTGATTCAAATCATTTGGATCTGTAGAACATCCTTGGTAAAAATAACAAGGCAGAAGCTTTTCTGCATTCAAACATTTTTCAAATTTAAACCATAATAGCTTTTGAGTTGATTCCAACTCTCAAAAATCACATTCAACCATACCTTTCAGAATATATAAAAATATATAGGTTTAATTACAGAAATAATGTTCAAATAATAAAAGGATGCCACATAGGCATTTCTAGTCACTTTATTTAATTAAAATAAAAGGGTAAAACCTTATTAAATTGTGATACCACTTTAAATCATATTCCCATGGACTACAATATGTGGTGATGACATGTGTCAACATGATCCCATGTTTGGTTTGGAGAATATTAAATCTTAAGTAGTTTTTCAATGAGTAGAAATTACTTTTCTAAAAATAAAAGGAATTAAACCAAGCTTTAATCTTGTAATGTTAGTGATGATGCTAGATCATCTATAGGACCCTTTTGTGTGATGCTTGCAAGTAGTTAAGAATTGTTTGGTGATTGTGTACCTCGTATTTATTTATAGACGCTAGTAACGACCAAGGATACGAGGAGGAAGGAGGATACTACGAAGAAGAAGCCGAGGAGAACTTCAACCACTGCTCTGCTCAAGGCAAGCTAACACTTGTAATTATGAAAGTTAGATAACCTATGCAATGCACTAAGCATGCTTGGTTAGACATATTTGATGATACCCAATCCTAGTTTTATTTACAAGCTTTATATTTTATTTCTTTATCAAAGCTATTACTTAGAGTTTACTTAAGTGATTTGTAGATTCTAGAAAGATATTTGAAGGTTGCATAAAGAGCATAAAATTTGGCCTAAGCTAGAAAATATTGATGTCATCCTAAGGCATGAGATTGAACTTAGTTGAAACTCCACTAGTTTACCCCTGATTAGTACTCACTCCCACTTGTAGATGCTAGTGCTAAGCATAAAACTTGATCAAATGTTAGATGGGAATACTTGGTGGAAAAATGATTATGAAAACCTTGGAATGATGGATCATTCTATTGAAATGTTTTGTACATGTGTTTCCGAACACCAGATGATTTATGGTGATGAAAATGTTGAGGCATGAGCCTTAGCCCTTTATAAAACTGATGGTTGTCTGGATGCGATACCATTCCAATTTTACCGTACAACCACAATACCGGAGAATTGGGTAGGGCTTGACTGGAAACTTATATACCTTAGTATTAGTTCCCTCACGGCCAAGGTATGAGCTGAGGCTGCCTTGTGAAGATTGTCCACCTGTGCAGTACCCAAGATGACAGTTGGTCATGGTTGGGAGGCCAAACTCACAGGAGAGGTGCTTATACTAGGGCGTGTCATTCAAAGGTTAGGATTGATTATCCGCATACTGAGTATGGTGAATTCAGGATTTGTTCCTGATGGATGTATCGACTGTTGTGGTGAAAGTGTACAATCTCTGCAGAGTGTCAAACTATTCGAATAGCCGCGTCCGCGGTTATGGACAGTTGGAGTGGCCATACTGTTCCCCCGTCAGATGTTTTAAAAATGACTTGTGAAATGAATTGAGACTTTGACTTGACCACAACAGGGTTGTGATATGATATACCAGTTCCCACTTAGGAGTTATAAATTTTTTGACTAGCTTCTCTTGCTTCTAAACTTAGTAGAGATAAATCTGGCTTTTTGCAAAACAACCCTAGAGCCTAGTATCCTATTACCAAAAACCCCTTTCACTTGTTAGTATTAGTTTGCGAGTACTTAAAGAGTACTCATGGCTTTGTCCCTGGCTATTCCCGTGGCCAGACTATGAAGAGGAATACCTGGAGGATGGACCCCAGGAAGGTTACGACAACTAGGATCATCTCCCATCGTCAGCATTGCCTGTGGCCCCGAAGATGGAGGTTCGCCTACGCTACCGTTATTATTACGTATTCCGCTGCTTGTGTTGTATTAAGACTGGATCATGAGATCCTTATTTGTGTAAGACCTTATGTATGGTTTGTAATGGATGATGTACTGTGGTATCCAATTCTGTAATGTCTCGCAAAAATGGTAATCCTGGGATTGCGATGTATGGCATAACAGGCATCTGGGATTAAAAATCCGGGTGTTGACAAGTCTCTCTTTGGGGAACTGATAATCTGAATGATGAGGCTCTAAACCATGAAAAGCTAGCAAATGAGAGGCAATGAGACCTCCACAAATTCCACCTTTCTCGCGGTTAGTAGCAAGACGGTAAGCAATCAAAGCACCCAAGTTATAAGTTATATCCCTATTCAAAGCAATTGAGATAAAAGCTAGAACAAATGAAGATAATTTTCTAGCAGTCTTTCTAGAAAGAACACACTTGGTAATGAAATAGGCAAAATATCTAATGGATGGGAGCTGAATGTTCCGAATTTTACCACTTTCCTTTGAGAAGTCGAAACCTTGGCAAATTTCAGCATATAAATCCATGAGTGGCTTAGGCCTTTCTCTAATCTTCTCACAAGAACCCCACTGTGGCACTTTAATAGCTGCACAAAAAATCAACAAAAGGGAGGTCGACAGCTATATTGTAAATTTTATAGTGGACCTTGGGATTAGACAAGGACCAACTAAACCGAAATTCATGCACCACAACCATGGTTAGCTTAACATATTGATATGGTTCTTCTCCAACGAATTGCTCCAACCCTGCATTAGAAATCATAGTTTGGAAATCCTGGAAGATCCCCGCAGCTCGCATAAATTCAGGGCATGGATAAATGGAAGATAAAACTTCCTCCTCACGATGGAATTTCATTGGCTCAGGTACCATCAATTCATGTTGATTTAGTTGGTATGCACTCATCTTATTTTCTGAAAATATTTAGACAAAAACCAAACCAAGTGATTTCCAAGTTGATAAATGACGAGGAACTACTATAGGAACTTGTTACAGGGCTAAACATGCATCAAAATAAAATCTCTAAGCATAGAACAAGCAAGCAAGCTCACACAACCAGTCACCTACAATAGCAAAATACTCAAGGTATAATCTACCAATCAAAAATCTAATTGTACAAGCGGAGGAGGCACATACCAGAGAGCAATCCCTCTAAAAATCAGCAGCAAAGATGGGATGAGCAAGGAGATCGAAAATCGGGAGCAAGAACAGCAGGAACTCGAGCTTGAGAAAGTTTTCCGGTGTTTTTCGGGAGAGAGAAAGAAGTGGCTAATTGTTGCAAGTCTCCGAGGAAAAATTGAACCCCCCACTGCTGAGGGAATTCAGTTTACCTTAAGAGAGAACAACTGGCTCGATGGACTTTCCAGGGCCATGCAGGAATCTCTTTCCCGTTTGTGTGGGCAGAGTATCAACCAGATCAAGGGTACTCGCTTTGAGTTTTTCCCAAGGCGTGATGCTAATGGACAACCCCTGGAAGCCCCATACCATCACGAGCTGAAGACCCAATTGGACCACCTCAGCTTCATGATGTACAAACGTCAGCAGGAGTTGGATAACTGCCGTGACTACTCCAACCACAAGTCCGCCATCATCAAAACGAAGGATCAAACCATCCCATGCTAGCAAAGGATCGCAAGTCTCGCCGTCGTCAGCTCGACAAGAAGGAGCGCATCATTGCCTGTCTTCGCCACCGTATCTCATATTTGGAGGAGACCATCCACGGGAGAGACATGCAGTTGGAGGAAAGGGAGAATGCCGGAGAGGATCTTCGTGGAGACCCCTACTCCTATCTCAGCGATGATGATGAGTTTCTGGAGGATCAGGCTATGGATTTCTTCACCGATGAGGATGATTACGCCTTCATCGATGACGACGAGGATGATGAGGATGACGACTACACCGACTCCGAGGAGTAGTAGCACTTGAACACTAGTGTAGTGAGTAGTATTCGGTCCCACTGTATCATAGTTTCCAGAATGGTTCTTAAAACCATCTGTTTTTCTTTGTTGTGGTGTGTGTTGTACCGTGTTCTATGAATGAAAGCAAGTTACTAGAAAATCTGAGTCAAACTTTACAAACTTTTAAAATCCCCAAAACCTTAGAAATTTCCCTCTTTTCTCATGATCTATCTCAATCTTCAGATGCCACGCGGAGGAAGTGGTTCATCCCCGGACCCGATGTTGCAGATCCTGCAAATATTGACTTCTGACCATGAAGCTAAAAGAGCCGAACGTCAAGCCAACCTAGCCACCCTGCAACAGATAGCTCAGCTTGCCCAAAACAACCAAGGCCACGGAAATAAGGACAACCATGGATCTAAGCTCAAGAATTTCCAGAACACCAACCCACCTGTTTTCACTAAGTCAGAAGAACCCCTAGATGCCGACGATTGGCTGCAAACCATGGAAAATAACCTAGAAGTCGTCGGAGTGGAAGCCAATGAGAAAGTTCTGTTCGCCACCCACTACCTAGCCGGAGATGCCAGAGCATGGTGGAATAGTGTTCGTGCAATGACCGGAGGCCAGATGATGACCTGGGAGGAATTCAAGGTCAAGTTTAGCAGAACCCATGTGCCACCGGGTTTGATCAAGAGGATGAGAGATGAGTTCAGAGAACTGAAGCAAGGATGGATGAACGTAGTGGAATACCGTGACAAATTCTTGTCATTAGCTAGGTATGCACCGGATGAGATCGACACCGAAGCCAAGAAGAAAGAGAGATTCTTGAATGGTCTGCACGATGAGATGCAGACTGTGTTAGTCAATATCCCCTTTGCTGATATTGAAGCCCTTGTCGACTCTGCCATCCAGATGGAAGGAAAGATCAACCAAGCCAATGAGAACCGCAAGCGTCGCATGATGCATCAGCCAGGAACCCATCAGACCCCAAAGTATCGCCCTAACCCATCTCCAGGATTTGCCCCGAGAACCAACAGACCCCCGATGAACCGTCCGACCTATCCCAACCGTGGAAACCCTAGGCCCGAAGGAAATCACAACAACCCCGGCAACTCTAGCAATTTCAACCGTGCCCCACCCAAGTTCAACACCAACAATGCTACCGCCAACCCCAACACTGCCCCGAGGACTGGAAGTAATGTTGTGCCTGTAGCAGCAAAGGACAAGTCGCAGGTGACTTGTTATGACTGTGGAAATAAATGCCACTATTCCAACGAGTGCCCCAACAATAAGAATGCAGCAGCACCCAATGCAAATACCCCAGATCATCAGCAGCGTCGTGTTCAGCCAGGAAGGAGGTTTTCCCCAGGGAATTCGTTCAACCGCAATGGCCGTCTTTTTTTCATGCATGCTGAAGAAGCTCAAGAAGCGCCAGACGTCGTGCTGGGTATGTTTTCTATTAATTCAGTACTTGCTCGAGTGTTGTTTGATTCTGGTGCATCGCACTCATTTGTCACCAGAGAATTTGCATGCACTAGTAAAATTCAACCAACCAAACTGAAGCATGTTATGATTGTTCAAATTCCCGGTTCAACCACCAAGGCTAGACAAATTTGCAAAGTCGTCCCTATCTGAATCCATGGCATAGTTTTTTATGCTAATCTGATAGTACTCGGAACTAAAGGTTTGGAAGTACTACTAGGAATGGATTGGATGTCCAAACATAAAGGATTGATTGACTGTGCCAAGAAAGCCATCACCATGACCAGTACAGCCGGAATATCAGTCGAGCATATATCTGAAACCTTACCTCGTCAATTCAAGTGCAACAAGAGTATAGCCCAACCTACGATTGACCAAGTCCGGATAGTCTGTGAATACCCCGATGTATTTCCAGATGTTTTGCCCGGTATGCCCCTAGATCGCGATATCGAGTTTATCATCGAACTAATTCCCGGAACCGGACCCATAGCCTAGAGACCATATAGTATGAACCCATCGGAACTAGAAGAACTAAAGAAGCAATTGGATTCCATGCGGGAAATTGGATTGATTCAACCAAGTGCGTCACCATGGAGATCACCTGTTTTGTTTGTGGACAAGAAGGATGGAGGTAACCGTTTGTGTACGGATTATCGGAAGTTGAATGATGTCACCATCAAGAACAAGTATCCCTTGCCCAAGATAGAAGATTTGTTTGATCAGTTGACCGGTGCCAAAGTGTTTTCTAAGATTGATATTAGGACTGCCTATCATCAACTCAAGATTCGTGCAGAAGATATTCCCAAGACTGCCTTTACCACCCGATATGGATTATACGAATATACCGTTATGTCCTTTGGATTAACCAATGCCCCCGCTTATTTCATGAATCTCATGAATGAGATTTTTATGGACTTCCTGGATAAGTTTGTCGTTGTTTTCATCGATGACATCCTGATTTATTCCAAATCAGAAGAAGAACATGAGCTACACCTAAGGACCATTCTTGGAACCATTAGAGAGCATCAGTTGTATGCCAAGTTTAGCAAATGTGAATTCTGGTTATAGGAGGTAGGATTCCTCGGTCACATTGTATCAGCCGGAGGAATTGCCGTTGACCCTGCCAAAGTGAAAGATGTAGAAGATTGGCAAGCCCCAACCACTCAAACCCAAGTTCGTGCATTTCTCGGATTGGCGGGATATTACCGCAAATTCGAAGAATGATTCTCGAGTATCGCCAAACCCATGACCCAATTGCTGAAGAAGGACAAGAAGTTTGAATGGACAGACAAATGTGAAGCGAGTATTCAAGAACTCAAGAGAAGATTGATTTCACCCTAATCTTGATCATGCCGGATATCACGAAGCCCTTCGATGTGTATTGTGATGCATCCAAGATCGGTCTCGGATGTGTGCTAATGCAAGAAGGCAAAGTTATATCTTATCTATCTCGACAATTAAAACAACATGCGCAAAATTACCCAACCCATGACCTCGAACTCGTAGCTGTAGTTCTAGCCCTGAAGACATGGAGGCATTACCTGATGGGAAACTGTTGTGAGATTTATTCGGATCACAAGAGTCTGAAATATATATTCACTCAGAAGGAGCTGAATATGAGGCAGAGAAGATGGATTGAGCTAATCAAGGATTACGACCTGGACATTCACTATCACCCTGGTAAAGCCAATGTGGTAGCAGATGCCCTTAGCAGATTGCCGTGCCGCTTGAACTCCATGATTTTAAAGGAGCAACCAAGTTTGCACAAAGAGATGGAAAATTTTCGAATGGAATTAGTGAGTGAAGGATTTTTGGCTAGCATAGAACTCCAGCCCACTTTGATCAGCCAGATCAAAGAGGCGCAGAAAGGAAATGCTAGTATCGACAGAATCAAGCGTCGTATCAGTACATGCAAAGTACCCGGATTCACCGAAGACGAAGAAGGAGTTCTGTGGTACAAAGGACGCCTTTGTGTACCAGCAGATTCTAAGTTAAAAGAAGTTATTTTGAAGGAAGCTCATGATACTCTTTATTCTATCCACCCCGGAGGAACTAAGATGTATCAAGATTTGAAAGAGCAATTTTGGTGGCATAAGATGAAGCGAGAAATCGGAAGCTATATCGCCAAGTGTGATATATGCCAGCGAGTCAAGGCAGGACATCAAAGACCCGCTGGATTGTTGCAACCCTTGCAGATTCCGGAATGGAAATGGGATTCCGTTGGAATGGACTTTATCACCGGATTGCCTACTTCTAGTAGGGGAAATGACTCTATCTGGGTCACAGTGGACCGATTGTACAAAGTCGCCCATTTCTTACCCGTCAAGACCACATATCAGAGTTTGAAGCAAGCGAAGTTGTACATCGCTACAATAGTTAGTTTGCATGGAGTCCCCAAGAACATCGTATCGGATCGAGGGACTCAATTTACCTCGAGATTCTGGAAGAAAGTCCAAGAAGGTTTAGGAACCCGCCTAGATTTCAGCACTGCGTATCACCCTCAGACCGATGGACAAATGGAGCGAGTAAATCAAATACTCGAAGATATGTTGAGAGCCTGTGTGTTAGAATATGGATCCAAGTGGGAAGACTGTCTACCGTTTGCAGAATTTTCATACAACAACAGTTATCAAGCTAGTTTGCAAATGGCCCCATTTGAAATCATGTACGGAAGGAAGTGTCGCACCCCTTTGAACTGGTCGGAAGTAGGAGAGAGTCAGATTTTCGGACCTGACATCCTACGAGAAGCAGAAGAGAAGGTTCACAAGATTCGTGAGCACCTCAAGACCGCCCAGTCCAGACAGAAGAGTTACGCCGACAAGAGACGTCAAGACCTCGCCTTCAACATACGAGATTTTGTATATCTGAAGGTGTCGCCATTGAAGGGAATGCAGTGTTTCCAACTCAAAGGAAAGTTAGCCCCCAGATATATCAGACCTTTCAAAATTCTGAACCGTCGAGGAGAAGTGTCGTATCAATTGGAACTACCCGAAGAGATTTCAGTTGTGCACAATGTGTTCCATATCTCATTACTTCGCAAGTGTCTCTAAGTCCTAGAGAAGACCGAAGTGTTCAAGAATATCGATCATCGGACCATAGAGATCAACGATGACCTGACCTATCCCGAAGTACCCATCCGTATTTTAGAAGAAGCTTTCAGGACTACCCGAACCCAAAGCATCAAGTTTCTCAAGATTCAGTGGAGCAACCACACAGAAGAGGAAGCTACCTGGGAGCGCGAAGATCACATCAGGACAGAGTTTCCCGATCTCTTCAAATCCTAGGTAATCTTTTTTGTCCTTTTTCAAATCTCGGGACGAGATTTTGTTTAAGGGGGGAAGGTTTGTAACATCCCAAAAATAATAAACTTAGATCATCAAACTCTAATCTTCAAAATTAGGGTTAACACAAACTTTTCTAAATAAAAATATGAAAGCATGCATGTGTGTATGCATTCCATTTTGGATTCTTTTGAATTGCCTTGTTTATGTGTTTATTTGCTTGTAAAATGTTTCTTAGGTGAAATAAACATCATCTAAACAATCCCCACACTTTTCCCAAAGACAAATAAATCAAAACAAACCAAATTGGGTGAATGGTCATTTTGACCAATTTAACTCCCATGCCTACTTTGGCTGTCCCAAACTTGCAGAACTTAACAGAAACTTGTTTGTATCTTTACACCCCTTGATTTTACTCATAACAAAGTATCAAGGCCCACTTTGTGATCATCCAGAAACTTTCAAATGCATAGTTCAAATGACAATTCAAAATTGAATCTTTATCATATGGGAAGATCCTACTTTTTCAAAAAACCACTCAAACAAGCTCAACTTTCAAAACCCAAGCATCTGCAGACTCACCAGCACCAATCTAGCACACCCACCAAAAATCTTTTCAAAATTCAAAACTTGAATTCTTGCGGCCATTTCATCAAACACCTTGCAGATACAAATCAAACAAAATACAAACACTATTGTGAGCAGTGATTCTTGCCTAACTTGTTCCCTCTCTGGATGCAACTAGGCTTTACTAGATCATCTAGCTAAATTGCAAACCTCTATCATCATTGTAAGCTTGGCAATGTCATCAATGGTGAGCAGGCCGAGTGCACCCTTGTCACCCCCATGTCGACAGCAAGCTAGGAGAAGAAACAAACCTAGCAAACATGTCTGGGAGCAAGCCAACGCCCCACCGCCACTCACTGTCCAGCGCTCGAACCTTGCCAGCCCCTGGACCACACGCACGGACCATGCCAAGCTCGCCAGCAACCATGCCGAGAGCGCACCCCGTGCGCCACGCTCGACCGACGCCCACAGACCGCGCGCCGCCCTCACCGCGTGCATACGTGATCACCATCGTCCCAGCAACCTAGCAGACACGCTCGTTCGCCGCCGCGCGGACCATGCACGTCGTGCGCATTAAAAAACCCCGTCGGGCACGCGCAGAGCACCGCCGCGTTCCGACCAAACCGCACCGCCCCACGCCTTGCCACCATGTCGTTGAGCATCGCCAGGGAGCACCGCACCGCCCCCTACCGTCGCCCACGCCGATAGACCTCTATGCCGTCGACCACGGCGAGCTCACCTTGCGCCCCGTCAGTCCCCTCTCGCCACTATAAATACAGGCCACCCCCAGCCGAATTGAGAACACCACCTCACTCCCCCTCTCACCCAGAACCACCTCACCCCGTTCCCGGAGCAAGGCGAGCAGCACTTCGCCGGAATTTCACCGGAGCCCGCCGCCTCTGGAGAAGAAGGGAGTCAGCGATTGAAGCCGCCCCAGGAGAAGCTGCCGGTACCAGGAGGTTCGCCGTCATCGACTTCGTTGTTCGCCTGCCTTGCCGACCCTCGCCTGAGCCCCTGTGAGCCCCCGACGACCCCCACCTGCCGCGTTAGGTTTCTGTCTCGCCGGCGTTGCCCAACGTCGACGATGACCCTCAGCCATTAGATTAGAACAAGATCCCACGGCTCACATCGCCCCATACCGATTCGCACCCCCTCGTCTCACTGACGTGTGGGGACAGCGAATTAATCAGCCCGCATAAGCGCTGTGCTTAGCAGGCCGGCCCAGTATCGCTTCCCTCGCAGCCCAGTCATTTGAATTTAACCTTTTCCATTTTATTTCAAACACAGTTCTGTACCTAGTTTCAAAAATCAACCCAGCTCGATCCAGTGAACCAAATTGAATGAAACCAATTTTGTTAGAAAGGTCTGGAAGTGCTGAATCCAAGCCCGTTGGATTCAAATCATTTGGATATGTAGAACATCCTTGGTAAAAATAACAAGGCAGAAGCTTTTCTACATTCAAACATTTTTCAAATTTAAACCATAATAGCTTTTGAGTTGATTCCAACTCTCAAAAATCACATTCAACCATACCTTTCAGAATATATAAAAATATATAGGTTTACTTATAGAAATAATGTTCAAATAATAAAAGGATGCCACATAGGCATTTATAGTCACTTTATTTAATTAAAATAAAAGGGTAAAACCTTATTAAATTGTGATACCACTTTAAATCATATTCCCATGGACTACAATATGTGGTGATGACATGTGTCAACATGATCCCATGTTTGGTTTGGAGAATATTAAATCTTAAGTAGTTTTTCAATGAGTAGAAATTACTTTTCTAAAAATAAAAGGAATTAAACCAAGCTTTAATCTTGTAATGTTAGTGGTGATGCTAGATCATCTATAGGACCCTTTTGTGTGATGATTGCAAGTAGTTAAGAATTTTTTGGTGATTGTGTACCTCGTATTTATTTATAGACGCTAGTATCGACCAAGGATACGAGGAGGAAGGAGGATACTATGAAGAAGAAGCCGAGGAGAACTTCAACCACTGCTCTGCTCAAGGCAAGCTAACACTTGCAATTATGAAAGTTAGATAACCTATGCAATGCACTAAGCATGCTTGGTTAGACATATTTGATGATACCCAATCCTAGTTTTATTTACAAGCTTTCTATTTTATTTCTTTATCAAAGCTATTGCTTAGAGTTTACTTAAGTGATTTGTAGATTCTAGAAAGATATTTGAAGGTTGCATAAAGAGCATAAAATTTGTCCTAAGCTAGAAAATCTTGATGTCATCCTAAGGCATGAGATTGAACTTAGTTGAAACAACACTAGTTTACTACCCCTCATTAGTACTCACTCCCACTTGTAGATGCTAGTGCTAAGCATAAAACTTGATCAAATGTTAGATGGGAATACTTGGTGGAAAAATGATTATGAAAACCTTGGAATGATGGATCATTCTATTGAAATGTTTTGGACATGTGTTTCCGAACACCAGATGATTTATGGTGATGAAAATGTTGAGGCATGAGCCTTAGCCCTTTATAAAACTGATGGTTGTCTCGATGCGATACCATTCCAATTTTACCGTACAACCACAATACCCGAGAATTGGGTAGGGCTTAACTGGAAACTTATATACCTTAGTATTAGTTCCCTCACGGCCAAGGTATGAGCTGAGTCTACCTTGTGAAGATTGTCCACCTGTGCAGTACCCAAGATGACAGTTGGTCATGGTTGGGAGGCCAAACTCACAGGAGAGGTGCTTATACTAGGGCGTGTAATTGAAAGGTTAGGATTTATTATCCGCATACTGAGTATGGTGAATTCAGAATTTGTTCCTGATGGATGTATCGACTGTTCTGGTGAAAGTGTACAATCTCTGCAGAGTGTCAAATTATTCGAATAGCCGCGTCCGTGGTTATGGACAGTTGGAGTGGCCATCCTATTCCCCCGTCAGATGTTTTAAAAATGACTTGTGAAATGAATTGAGACTTTGACTTGACCACAACAGGGTTGTGATATGATATACCAGTTCCCACTTAGGAGTTATAAAAATTTTGACTAGCTTCTCTTGCTTCTTAACTTAGTAGAGATAAATCTGGCTTTTTGCAAAACAACCCTAGAGCCTAGTGTCCTATTACCAAAAATCCCTTTCACTTGTTAGTATTAGTTTGCGAGTACTTAAAGAGTACTCATGGCTTTGTCCCTGGCTATTCCCGTGGCCAGACTATGAAGAGGAATACCTGGAGGATGGACCCCAGGAAGGTTACGATAACTAGGATCATCTCCCATCGTCAGCATTGCCTGTGACCCCGAAGATGGAGCTTCGCCTACGCTACCGTTATTATTATGTATTATGCTGCTTGTGTTGTATTAAGACTGGATCATGAGATCCTTATTTGTGTAAGACCTTATGTATGGTTTGTAATGGATGATGTACTGTGGTATCCAATTCTGTTATGTCTCGCAAAAATGTTAATCCTGGGATTGCGATGTATGGCATAACAGGCATCTGGGATTAAAAATCCGGGTGTTGACAAGTCTCTCTTTGGGGAACTGATAATCTGAATGATGAGGCTCTAAACCATGAAAAGCTAGCAAACGAGAGGCAATGAGACCTCCACAAATTCCACCTTTCTCGCGGTTAGTAGCAAGACGGTAAGCAATCAAAGCACCCAAGTTATAAGTTATATCCATATTCAAAGCAATTGAGATAAAAGCTAGATCAAATGAAGATAATTTTCTAGCAGCCTTTCTAGCAATAACACACTTGGTAATGAAATAGGCAAAATATCTAATGGATGGGAGCTGAATGTTCCGAATTTTACCACTTTCCTTTGAGAAGTTGAAACCTTGGCAAATTTCAGCATATAAATCCATGAGTGGCTTAGGGCTTTCTCTAATCTTCTCACAAGAACCCCACTGTGGAACTTTAATAGCTGCACAAAAAATCAACAAAAGGGAGGTCGACAACTATATTGTAAATTTTATAGTGGACCATGGGATTAGACAAGGACCAACTAAACCAAAATTCATGCACCACAACCATGGTAGCTTAACATATTTATATGGTTCTTCTCCAACGAATTGCTCCAACCCTGCATTAGAAATCATAGTTTGGAAATCCTGGAAGATCCCCGCAGCTCGCATAAATTCAGGGCATGGATAAATGGAAGATAAAACTTCCTCCTCACGATGGAATTTCATTGGCTCAGGTACCATCAATTCATGTTGATTTAGTTGGTATGCACTCATCTTATTTTCTGAAATATTTAGACAAAAACCAAACCAAGTGATTTCCAAGTTGATAAATGACGAGGAACTACTATAGGAACTTGTTAGAGGGCTAAACATGCATCAAAATAAAATCTCTAAGAATAGAACAAGCAAGCAAGCTCACACAACCAGTCACCTACAATAGCAAAATACTCAAGGTATAATCTACCAATCAAAAATCTAATTGTACAAGCGGAGGAGGCACATATCGGAGAGCAATCCCTCTAAAAATCAGCAGCAAAGATGGGATGAGCAAGGAGATCGAAAATTGGGGGGCAAGAACAGCAGGAACTCGAGCTTGAGAAAGTTTTCCGGTGTTTTTCGGGATAGAAAAAGAAGTGGCTAGGAGGAGACAACTTGGAGGGCCATAGGTGGGTCCCACCCAGGCAAGGCCCGCCCTATGGCTGGCCGCGCCACCAGGGGGTGTGCTGGCCTAGTGGGTCCCCCTGGGCCATTCCAGGTGCCCCTCTGTCCCTTATTTCGAGGAAAAAATTAATATGAATTTTCTGAATTTTTTCGGGAAACTTTATTTTGGCCAATTTTTAGGTTATGAAAATTTATTTTCTCGCAGAAAAAGATTTTTTTAGAAGAAGGCAAAAGCAAACCAAAACCAAAACTATAGAAGTTCTAAGACTCTAACAAGCAAACAACTAGCAAAACTAAAGCTAACAAGAGGAAGAGCAAAGACTGGAGAGGAGAAAAAATAAAAGTGAGCAAGTATAACCATTGTGAAAGCATTGTTTTGTTCATTAAAATCCCTTTGTCAACAAGGTTGATCAAGTCTTGTTACCAAAACAATCTTGTATGAAACAAAACTTTGCATTTCACAAAATGATTATGTTACCTCAAACTTGATAGCAATGGTCCCAATCATAATAGTTTCAAAACTTTCTTGTGGAATGGGACAATATATTTCTCCAACTTTGATGCTCTCAATATTTTCAATGGAATTCAGGCCATAGCTCTTATCAATCTTCTTGGGGAAATAGACAGTATGATCTTTGTCATTAATATTAAAAGTTAATTTTCCTTGATTATAATTGATGACATCACCTACAGTATTAAGAAAAGGTCTCCCAAGAATAATGGACATATTATCATCTTTAGGCATCTCAAGCACAACAAAATCAGTTAAAACCAAGAAATTATGATCCACTTGAATAGGAACATCCTCACATATATCAACAGGAATAGTAGTTGACTTATCAGCCATTTGCAAAGATATATCAGTTTGTATCAACTTTTCTAGCTGGAGTCTCTTGTAGAGAGAAAAAGGCATAACACTAACTCCAGCTCCCAAATCACACAAAACAGTTCTAACATAATTATTCTTAATAGAGCAAGGAATAGTTGGAATACCTGGATCACCAAGTTTCTTTGAAACCTTACCATTAAAGGAATAATTATCAAGCAAAATAGAAATTTCCTCACTATGAATCTTCCTTCTATTAGAGACAATATCCTTCATATACTTTGAATAAGGAGGCAACTTAATAGCATCAGTCAAAGTAATTTGCAAAATAAAGGTTTCATCCACTCACAAAACTTGTTATAGTGTTCTTCCTCCTTTGACTTGTGTTTCTTATTAGGAAAAGGAATTGGTTTCTGCACCCAAGGTTTTCTTTCACTACCATGTTTATTAGCAATAAAATCTTCCTTAGTGTACTTAGTGTTCTTAGTGTGCTTCTCAGGCTCTTCTTCAACTTCTTCCTTATCAGGAGCATCATTGTTATCATTACCACTTACAATTTCAGCATCAGAGATAGATATACTATTAAGATCTACAGCAGGTTTAGAGGGTTCCTCAACTGTTTTATGTTTGTTTTTCTTCCTCTTATGAGGACTACCACTATTTTCAACTTGTTGAGAATCCTGCTCAATTCTTTTAGGATCTCCTTCAGGGTATAGAGGATCTTGAGTGGCTGCACCACTCCTAGTTCTAATTCCATAAGCATGTTTATCTCCTGAAGCATTAACTAGCATATCTTTTTGTACCTTAGCAAGTTGATAAATATGGGTTTGAACCATTTGGAAGTGTTTAACAAGCATTTTAACATCATTAGCAGTTCTTTCCACAATATCTTTTAACTCATTAATAGCTCTAGATTTTTCCAATAAATGATTCTGAACTTGTTTATTAAAATTACCTTGTTTAACAATAAAAATGTCAAGTTACTCTAATCATTGATCGGGAGGTTTACCATAGGGAAAATCATGTTCATCAAAGTGTTGGAGAGAGTGTACCTCAATAGTGGATGAGTGAGAAATTGGCTTACATAATTCTTCTATAGGAGGTAAATTCTTCACTTCTTCAGATCTAATACCCTTCTCCTTAAGACATTTCTTAGCTTCTTTCATCACTTCATCATTTAATTCAATCAATCCCCTCTTCTTTTGTGTTGGTGTTGGAGTTGGCTTAGGCACAATTGGTTCAGGAGTAGTAGGCTCAGGTGTAATTGGCTCAGTTGAAGTCCAATCATCATAATTCTTGCTTATTTTAGCCATTAGTTCTTTAGCTTCTGCAAGAGTTCTTTTACTAAAAACACAATCAGCAAAACTATCTAGGTATGTCCTAGATTCATCAGTTAGTCCATTATAATAGATATCAAGAAGGTCGTTTTTAGGTAATGGACATCCAAGATGTGCATGAATCAAGGCACAGAACCTTGTCCATGACTCAGGCAATTTCTCTTCTTCTCCCTACTTAAAATCAAAAAGTTTCTGCAAAGCAGCATGTCTAGCACTAGGAGGAAAATATTTCTGAAAGAAAGTAGCAATCAAGCAATCAGGGCTATTAATGGATCCAGGAGATAATATATTAAACCAAGCTTTAGCTTCTCCTTTTAGTGAAAAAGGGAATATTTTAGTAACAAAGTACTTGCGCATCTTAACCTCATCAGAGAATAAGGCACTCATAGTGGAAAGCTCATTCATATGAGCTACAACACTTTCATTCTCATTCCCACAAAACAACAATGTTTATATAGGGTAAATCAAGAGAGAAATCATAATCTTTATCTTTAATGTCTATGGGAGAAGTAGCAAACTTAGCATCGGGAGATAGTTTAGGTATAATGGTACGTCTCTCAAGGAGACTCCTAATAGCACTAGCACCGTGTGTGTTTTGACACTCTTCAATAAATTCATTAGTCATTTCAATGTAACCATCATTAATATCATATCTCTCTCTAGACTCAGGTGAGCTAACAGGAGTAACAATGTCTTCACTAGGAGCTTCAGTGTTTCCCAAAATAGTTCTAGCAATAGTAGCATCTAGGAAAGGACCTAATGAACCACTTGCATCAAGAACAGTAGAAGTAACATCATGAGTATCAGAAGCAATTTCAGATTCAGCAGTAGTAATAGTGTGTATACCATGTGTATGTGGTGGTGGTGTAACAAGCTTACTTATAACAGACGGTGAATCAAGAGCAGTAGAGGTGTTTAGAACTGTACATCTTCTTGTAGTGGATGGTAAAATAGGAAACTTTCCATCACGAGACTTCCCCATGATGAAAAGGATAGCAGCAAACAATAATAGATCCAAGTGAACTTACAAATAAAGCTATGCTCCCCGACAATGGCGCCAGAAAATAGTCTTGATGACCCACAAGTATAGTGGATCGCAACAGTCTTCGAGGGTAGTACTACCCAATTTATTGATTCAACACAAGCGGAGCCAAAGAACACTTATAAGCCTTAACAACTGAGTTGTCAATTCAGCTGCACCTGGAAATAGTCTTGCTCACAGTAGTTTATTAGTAGCAACAATTTTGTAATAGCAATAGCAAAGTAATAGTAGCAGTGAAACAAAGGCAGTAATAATAATAGTATGAAACAGTAAGATATGAGTGTGGTAGGCATAGGGATGGATGGGCGTTGCATGGGTGAGACTATTCATGTCACTTCAAGATCTAGGGCATTTGCAGATAAATAAGATAAAGCATCCAAGTACTAAACAATAATAGGCATGTGTTCCATATATAGTCATGCGTGCTCGCAATGAGAACTTGCACAACATCTTTTGTCGAGCCAGCCCGTTGCAGCGGGGCCTCAGGGGAATCTACTGGCAATTAAGGTGCTCCTTTTAATAGAGCACCGGAGAAAAGCATTAACACTCCGTAAACACATGTGATCCTCATATCACAGCCATCCCCTCCGGTCGTCCCAATTGTTGTCACTTTGGGGCCTTTGGATCCAGACAATGATATGTGTACACAACTTGCAGATAAGATCACAAACAATACTATCATCATGAATCAATAACATGTTCAGATCTGAGATCATGGCACTTGGGACCTAGTGACAAGCATTAAGCATAACAAGTTGCAACAAAGTCAAATAGCACTAATAGAGATACTAGGCACCATGCCCTAACAATCTTATTCGATTACATGATAGAACTCATCCAATCCCTACCATCCCCATAGCCTACAGCGGGGGATTACTCACTCATGGATGGGGGAAACATGGATGGTTGATGGAGAGGCGTCGGTGATGATGATGGCGATGATCCCCTCCAAATTCCCCATCCCGACAGGGTGCCAGAACGGAGTTTCTCATTCCGGATCGTGGTTTCTGGTGGTGGCGACACAATGGAACTCTGTCTAGAAAAACGTCAAACCCCCTCGGTTTTTAGGTCAGGAGGCTTCTTATAGGCGAAGAGGGAGGCAGAGGGAGTGCCCGAGGTGGCCACACCCCTCCCAGGCGTGGCCTGGGCTGGCCCGCATGACTAGGGGGTGTGTGCCCCTTGTGGCCCTCCTCCGTCTCGTTTTCTGGCTTCGTGAGTCTTCTGGTGAAATAGGATTTTTGGCATATTTTCCGGGATTTTTCCTAATAGTTGATTTTCTGCACAAAAACTAGACACCAAAGCAATTCTGTTGAAAAAAACGTCAGTCCGTGTTAGTTGTATCCAAATCACACAAGTTTAGAGGAGAAACAATAGCAAAAGTGTTCGGGAAAGTAGATACGTTTTGGACGTATCAACAAGAAGAGAAGTTTGGCACATAGTTGCATGTTATGGACTAGGATCTACATAAAGGTAAAAGTATCTTTTGGCTAAATAAGTTCGACTTTTCTAAGTGTGTTTTTGGAGTTTACATGACAACAGTGAAAGTTAAATTGACTCAATGATCGTTATTGTAAACGAATAGAAACAAAGTCTCAAATGCCAAAATGAATACTTCAACCCATTATGAGATAATGGAGGGAATGTCAAAATTCAGAGGACATTAATGATTTGCAAAAGATGTATTGATCTGGTAAAACAGAACAAGACATGGCGTTTCTCATGAGCAGCATGATCAATAAACGCATATGGGGATATGGTTTATGATTGGTAAATGCAAGCTAGATTATTTGTACTCTAGTACAAGTGGGATGCTGAAGGGAATATGCCCTAGAGGAAAATAATAAAAGGTTTATTATTATCATATCCCAATAAGTTCGTAATAGTTTCATGGTGTGCTATAATTGTATCAAGTGGAAACATTGATACATGTGTTATATGAAACATAATTCCCTAGTATCCTCTATTACTAGTTCGTTGGGAAACATGATGATCAAGATTTCCTAATCATGAAGTGATAGCGCTGGTTGACAACGAGGTCATATCATTGGTGAATGATGTGATGGACATTCCTCAAAAGATTGCGACACGATCAAGTCACAAAGTTCATCGTTGAATAGTCATAAATGAAGTCTCCTTCTCCTTAGACCATGAGATCTGATTAATCACTGTCTCTCGAGGCTACTTCAACTGCATCAAACGTCACTCAGTGAAATGGTGATTATAAAGGTGTATGTTGGGTATCCAGAGGAACAGGTTGAGGCATATGTATCAAGACCGGGATTTGTTATCCCAATGATGGGTAAGATATAGTTAGGCCGACTTGGTGAGATTACATCCATAAATGTTGCAACATGTGACTATGTCACAGGGATCTAATATCGCGGTAATAAGTAAACAGTACTTGTCGGTGATGAGATTAACAAGGTATGGAGATACCTTAACGATCGGATCTTGGACAAGCAGTATCGAAGAAACAAAGGGAAAAGGACTCGAAGTTTAAAGTTCAAACAACATCGTCCATTAGGAATGGACAGGTGGTCATTATGGACATCACGGTCCCAATGTTGATCATTGACACAAGAGAGTCTTGGTCATGTCTGTATCATTCCCGAGCCGTTAGGGGATCCACTTAAGGGTGAAACGATCTTGAGATCATCCGTAAGTTGGAATCATAGATGAGAAAAATAATGCCAAAAATTTTCCGTGATGAGATATACAAAGTTGTTCGGAGAAAGAAAGGAAACCGGAAAAGTTCCGGTGAGAGGACCGAATTGTTCCAGGATGTTCCAAAGCTGTTTGGAGGATATAGAAGGGGAACCGAAAGTTGTTTCGGGTCAAATCAGATTTGGTATTATGTATTTACATATTAATTAATGTAATTAATATTAGATATAAAATTAAAATCTAATTTAAATGGTTATTCCACGAATGGGCCAACTTCCGTAGGAAAAAGGGCCCATGAGGGAAACCGGAAGGGAGAAGGGCCCATGCGCCTAGAGTTTGGAGCCTAGGGCTTCCCCCATCCCTGGCTGGCGGGTAGGGTTAGGGTTTGGGGTGCCCTAGGGCTTCCCCCCTTGGCCGCCGCCCCCTTCCCCCTTGGGGCCGCCGCCTAGATGTCTTGGGGGAGGGGCAAGGCTGCCCCCGTATATAAAGAGGCCCCCTCTCCCCTTAGAGGCACACACAATCGACAGATCCCATGAGTTGAGAGCTCTCATCCTCCTTCTCTCCAGTCTCTCTCTCTAGTTGTCTCCATGCGTTGGCACGGCCTAGGGTTGTTCGCGCAAGAGACAACGCATCTGCAGCATGTCGTTGCGCTGTAGGGATTCCATAGCCGAAGATCTACTTCCGCAACATACTTCTGACGTGATCGGGGAGACGGAGGTCTTGTAGTACACCGTATGTGTATAAACCTACGAGGTGCAATACTTGGGGCACTCTGATGTCGTAAGCCAGACTACTTTATGGTGATGGATCAAGGGGTGACATGTGAGGAGCATCACGACCTTGAGGTTGGCTACGAGTACTACTACATCAAGCACGTTACAGTCAGAATGTTAACCGCGTTTAGACTACAAGGGTATGTATCCGAAACTTTTGGTCGTTACTGCATTACTCATAGTTAGATCTTGCGCAATCAGGGTCTTCTGCGTAGTAAGATTTTGATTTTATGCCCCGAACCCCAACGACGCCCTCCGACCGAAAGTTCTGGCCAGTGTCGCGTATGTGCCCAAACGGTCAGATCTAAGAGGCATTTAAAAGGGGCCCCTCTTCCCCTTCGTGAGTACTAGCTCTTTTTTTGGTTCTTGGCTTTGTCTCTCTCCTCCATTGTTGGCCTTGAAGAGCTTGACCTCTCACTTTCCCCCTATTATTATTGCATCTTTTTGAGGGATTTGAGAGAGGAGATCTAGATCTACAACCCCTAAACTAAATCCCTTCTTTGTGAAGGAATCCTTGGGATCTAGGTCTTGGACAATTTTGTGTTCTTCGTCCCTTATTCCCCCCATGGAACTTGTAGCTTTGTTAGAATTTGGGAGTGAAGTACTTGCCCTTGCATTTATTGCTAAGGTTTGAGTTCTCCTCGGAGATTCTACGAGTACAAGCTTGTTAATCTTGGGGTTCTTGTAACCCTAGAGGGTTGTGTGGTTGGGTTGTTGTATTCTTGCGGCCTCCATTGTGGAGTAGCCTCAATCTTGTGGCTTTGTGGCCTTTTGTGGTGATTGTTGCGAGCCTCCAATTGAGTTGTGGAGATAGCCCCTTTCTTTTATTGGTTCGGTGACCTCCCTCAAGTGTCCCATAATTGATCATGAGTAGGCCTTTGTGGAGTGCTCACGGGAGAATAAGGTGAGCCTGTTGTGGTGTCGACGAGTTGTGTGCCTTCACATATTGGGGTGAGGCCTTGTGTGGCGTTGCATGAGCATCGAGCCACCACACCTCAAGGTGAGCCATTTGTGGCGTTCAGAGAGCATTGTGCCATCACACCTCTACAATGGAGACGTAGCTTCTTTGAAAGTGAACTTCGGGATAAAAATCTCCGTCTCCTCTCTCAACCAAGCCATTTACTTATACATTTTACATTGTGATAGCCATCGTGCTTGAAGTATTTCACCTTGCTATCACCTTGTTGCTTGTCTTGCTTGCATATGTTATTGGTGCACTTAGGTGAATCTAGTGGTTAGGTTTTATGCTCAATAAGTTAAACATTAGTTTTTATTCCGCATTTATTAGAGTCTGAACCATAATAATTTTTAAAGGATATTCACCCCCCCCTCTAGGCGAAGTCGGTTGGAATTTTAGAGTCTGCATAAAATACGGAGTTCTCCCCAAAACCAACTTGGGGGGCAAGTTTGAGACGGGGAGGACTCCTCCCTTCCTGCACGGCCTCGCCCTTCCCCTCCTCCTCCACCCACCGACCCTAGAGGAGGCCATAGCCAATTTGGCCAGTGTCTCCTCCCCCACCCCCGTCCGCGTGCGCGTGTGGCCTAGTGGGCCCATCCATCCCTTCGGCCCATGGGACCCACTAGGATATTAATAAATAATATTTTTTATTTTTTATTAATATAAATATTTATTTTGAAGCTTTCCGAATTAATATTTGGACACCTCCGAATTAATTCGAAACTTCCCTAAAATATTCTCAGCGTCCTCTTTTAATGTATGGAACCATTCTGTCCACTCTCGGTGATATCCCGGACTCCTTCGAAATATTCCGAGACGTTCTGAAACATCCTTTTGGAATTACTTTATCCAACTATCTCATTTGCACTCACATTCTAAAATGCCGTAAACGTCTTAAGTGTGTCACCCGGTAAGTTCGGATATTTGCGGACATGTCTGGAACTCATTCCAATGATAATGATTACTATGAGTGTCTTGATACAAGTAGCATCCCCGCAAATAACACGAAGTTCTTTGTCTTGTGAACCGTAGTATTAAGCCTGATACATATCATATTGATTCGTCGATACTTTACATCGCCCGCGATGAAACACTAGGTTATTCTTGTTTCATGGAATGTACTATTTACTCATCTCGTACTATCGATGTTCCTGTGTTCAAAAACTTGATCACGTGTTCGGCCAGTCGATCATGGACATCATAGTACATGAGCGGGCCTAGATTGTATCTCTCCATCGTCAGGAGTATCAATTTTCCCAAGCACACCATGTGAATGATTGGCGAACCATTCGGTACGAACAAGCATCAACTTTTTAATTAATCCGTTAAGAGCAACGTTTGGAGAATCTTGCCACGTCTATATTGTTCCCAAGTTTACATGTGTCTCGTGGTCAAATGATTTCTAGTAAAGGTAATACGATGTCTTATGAGATTAAACCGATAACTATATTGATGATACATTTTACGGTATCTCATGTTTGGGTCTATCTATCATCCTTGTTCTCCAAAAACTCCAATCAAATATGTCACCGACAACATCATAATCATATTATCACTTTGCCTATAGTAAGAAAACTGAAACTATCGTTGACATAAATACTAGTCATACAGGCATGACTAGGGATATCCTTATATGGTGTTTATCATCTCACACATGTATTAGGGTTTTCTTCCAAATACACATTATTTGGAACTAATAAAATTATAGAACAGAACGATAAACTTAATTATGAAATAGAAATATGAATAATAACACATTTATTATTGCTTGTAGGGCATATTCCGATTAGACATAAAATCAAAAGTACATGAAGAACAACTTTGATCCTACACTCAAATGCAAGCATTCGAACGTAGCCTCGGGGGCAACTCCCATCAGGAGCGCTAGCTGTGTACCCAATAGAGACAACATAATCCTCCAACAAAGTAGAAAAAATCACAAAACCTATGAGCATTACATAACTGTATCCTCAAATGGTTACTCTCATAGGAAGCGTTCACATCGCACTCGATGAAAATTAAGAGAAGCTGACAACTTCAGCAATTCCAATAGCTAGACAAGGCAGTCTATAAAAATCTAAAATCCTCAGACCGCGTCCGTCGTGATAACATGTCTGAATACCGTGTCCACGACATAAAGGTAAGACCCCAGGATCCGTCCTGTGAGGCCTAGTAACCGTGCACGAATGCGTCCTGCCAGTATCTTATCTGTATCTACGATACGATAAAAAATCTTGACGGACGCGTTGGGTACCCGAAACAAAATACTGGAATTCAATACTCGATAAGACCTCTGCGGCTCGAGCTAAATTACGCCAACATATACCGGGTTCGAGTCCGGAGACTCAAGCTTTATGTAGTTCACGATGTTTTTTCCCAAGAGCAATTTAACTGGTTTCCGATCCGTCGGATGCACCAGACTCGTTATACAAAAATCCCCATGACACAATACTTGTAAACATAAAACATTCGCTCGAAGGAATCTTCGGGTTATAGCTGAAAATGTCTTTGAGATTCAATCCGGATCTACGATTCGTATGGAGTGTCGGGGGCTACTGATATGGGTATAACTTATCGGGTTCTCTTGATTTATTATCTCAGAAGCATCCGATGGACAGAATCTTGACTTGACGATCAAGATAAAAGTATGAACCGACGTAGTTCTAGTGTTATAATTATAACTTGTAACCTATCCGTATGCGACTCCGGAATCTAGCCTCTCATATAAAGGCTGGGAGGAGCTGACGAAGAGGGAACCTTAGTTTTCCAGAAATCAGCAACCGCCATGAGGTAGAGCGCATCTAGCGAATCGATGACTTTGTAATCGTGTTCTCCACCATAATCAGACCATATTGACTCCCTTATTTGTGTGATCAGTCAACAAAATCACCAGCGCTCTCTTTTTCCACGAAACCCTAAGTCCATAACAATGGGTATTGCTGAGGTTATCCCTTGTCACATAGAAAAAAGCGAAATAAAATTAGCAGGTTGAACAACCCGATGGGTAAATCAAAGAGGACGAGTAGGAGGTGACAGATCTTGCACGGGAGTTCTATGAGAACCTATATCGTTTTGAATGGGTGGAAAATATGGAGGAGGTGCTCAATGTGGTGTCATCCAAAGTTACTGCTTGAATGAATGATAACAATCCAAAGTCGATCGCTTTAGGTGAAGTAAAGACGGCTCTCTGATGCGCGTTCAAAAGGGGGAAGATGATATGCATGATATAAACGAGGAATTCATAGTCCCGATTCCTAAAGTAGCAACGTAGAAAGACACAGGAATCTGATTGAAGTTTCAGATTTCAAACAACTAGCTGTTACTCACTGTCCTAGACATAGGATTTTTTCAAGAGCTTAGACCTAATAAATTTTTTCCTACGAAATATGACTATACAAAACTCCATAGGAAACAATCCTACTGGTTCAATTCCTACGAATCAAACTATGTTGGTGAAAAAATCCATAAAAACTTAATCCTATGAACAAATCAAACAAGTCTGTATACTGTGTTTTTTTTTGTTGCTGCGAAAACTCGTACCGTGTGGTTGCATGTGTATGCTCAGTGTAATTGAAGTGGTGGTTGGTAACTACTGTGCGGATTCCCGCACTTTCCAAATGAAGTACACGCATGATGCAGTAGGCCAACAAGAAGAGTCCTACAGGGCGATTCAGTGGCACTCATTAGTCCACGATAATGTCGAACTGACCACGCATGCAGATATATATACGAAACTTCTAGAAGCAGCCATTAGACGGCAGAAGATTACTGTACCAAGCAAGTGTGCTAGTTGTAAGACATCGAGTGTTTCTGTAAAATATACTCTCCTTCGGGAATAAGTGTACTAGCGGATTTGTCTATATACACGTGTATTTATACATGTTCCAATGTGTAGATACATGTGTGTCTGGACAAATCGTCTACGCTTATGTCCGAACAGATGAAGTAATATATGCATCAAGTGTACGTATTAAATTTTCCTAAAGCGAGTGCTACACATAATAATTATGTTTTTGAGCAAGATAGCTAGGGTTATGCGCACAACATGTGTACTAGACCACGTGCTACAATGCCAAATGAACACTAGCAAGTTGGAACCGAACGAAAGAGGCGAGAATCTGTTCCTCAAAAGGAGAAGAAGAAACGAAAGAATGGCAGGAAACCACGTCGCTAGTGTTGAAAAGGTTCACCTGACGAAACAACAAGCACATATAAATTAATTCGATCCTAAGCTTTATGGCGATCTATACCTGCAATCCAATCCTATTGACTCATTAAAGTCCATAGATATTTTTTTGACCAAACTATACATATAAAACCAGCAAACGGCCGGTCTAAATCAAAAGGTATATGAGCCAATTAAACCAAAGGTGCGTAGCCACATATGATATGCCACTTAACAGTACTAGCAAAATAAACAAAGCACGGCACAAATACATCCATCTACACAGAGCAACACGCTCCTCGATCGATAACACTAATAAAATTCTGTCAATCAACCAATCGAGATGACTGTTTCTGAATTATTGGCAGTATAAGCTAATTATAAATAGGCTGAAATGTAATGTAATTCTTCAAAAGTATCACCACTGAATCAGAAAAAGATGAACAAACCTTCACAGCTCCGAAACAAGAAGGATATATATATGGTATCTTATTCGAGCAAGAAGAAATCAAAGCTAGGCATATATGTGCATGTAGATATAGCTGAAGTGGGAGCTCAGGAGCAGCCGTTTTGCACCCGGAGAGGGCTGGAGCTGGCGCGGGGCTCCGGTGCCGGGCGGCGCGCGCAGGACTCGGCGACGAGCGCCCGGCGCGCGGTGAGCAGTCCGGCGGGGACGAGCGGGCGGTCGAAGGCGGAGCAGTCGAGCCAGTCCTTGAGCAGCTTCTCCTGCCCCCACATCTCCGGCACCCACACCCTCCCCGCCATCTCCCGCCTGTGCCGCTTCAGCCTGTCCCGCGTGGTCTCCGCCTCCTCCTCCTTGGCCGTCGGCGACAGCAGCTTCTGCTCCTCTTCCCGCTCCTTGGACGTGGTCGTAGACATTCTTGCAGCTTGCTCGGACGCCTCCACCGCCTCGTGGTGATCGGAGGACGTCGTCTCGGCCGCGACTGGTCGAGCGCTCTTCCCCGTCGCCTCCGGAAAGCCGCCGCCCAGGCCAGCGTCGGCCGGGTGAGCCGCGCAGTGCTCCGGCACCGCTTCGACGTCGCCTGAGTATGCCATGCAGCGGATCGAGCAACACACAGCCTTGGCAAAAGCGAGGGTAGAACAGCAACGATTCTTCAGTCAGTCGACCTTGGCAACAACACCGGCTGTATGCTGGCCTTTGCGCCGGGTGCAGATTAAAAGATGGGGGGAGGTGGGGGACGGGTGGGGGAAGAGACGGACACGTTATGAGGAGCAGGAAGCGGGTCGCCTATGGTGGCTGCGAGGTGAGCGTGGCCTGCCGCTGCGGCGCATCATGTGGCTGCCCTTGCCGTCGCGACGTGGCCGGAGCCGTAGAAGTAGTAGCAGTAGGTAAAGTAAACCGCGAGGCGCGCTAGCAGGGCGTAAATGTGTGTGTTCGTGACTGCGTCTGCGTGGTTCCGTCTGAGTTTCTGAGGCTGGTGGCCACCCGGGGGCGGGGTGGATGCACCACCGCCAGTTGGTTGATACCACCAGTAGATTTGATCTTTTGGGGGGAGCCACCGCTACTGTTCCTGTATCCTCCATTAGAGCAAGAGCAATAACACAGCCGGCAGCCGGCTCTATAGTTATGCCATGTCACCAATAGTCACTATAGAGCTAGATACATATAATGGATTGACTATTGAGCTGGCTCTTAGGTGACTGTAGGCATTTAATGACTGCATGTGTATGGACTGACTATTACGATCAAATGTAAATTGTATCTCTGTAGCCATTTCAAGCAAAATACAAATATGCCTCCATGATATCAAGATATACCAAGACAAATTGAATAATTCAAGTAACAACCCAATTCCACATAGCACCATACCGACACTTAAACATTAGTTTTGATCTTGACAACTAGCATCAAACCGCATAGAACCATGACATGAACAATTAAACATTACATGACTCTTCAGAAAGCATTAACCAAACAGAACTCTAATATGGTCTCTAGCAAACAAGATAATAATTAGATCTTGATGACGATAAAGGCACAAATCCAAAGTTGGAACTTCAGTTCAGCCACTGTATGTAAAAAGGAAACAAAGACAAGGGTAAATATTGAGACAGCAGAGTAAATCTCACAACAATAGGAAGTAGTGATAGTGTTACAAATAAAGTAAATTTGAACTAGATGGAGGACAATATGAAGTACCTTAGTCAGCTTTTCCAAATAACCTCTCCCTGAAACACTTCAATGCCAACACGTGTTCAGATCTCACATCTTCCGGCATTCCAGTTGTGTCTTGCATCATCAATGATCGGTATGTTTCTAGCATCACTGACTCCTTGTGATCTTTTGCTGCAAGGCACGCAAGCTTTCGAGCTTCAAGATTCTCACTAGACACGCGCCTTTGCGTCTCTAACATCTCTTTGCGGCCTTCATTTGCCGCATTCTGAGCATCTACAAACTTGATAAGCTCATCTTCAAGATCTATTATACAATCTTGATCCTTTCTTTTTCGTTTCCGTTGCTCCTTAGCTTGCTTGCCACCTGGTGGCCGTTCATCTCGAGCATCATCTAGACTGAAATGCTGCCCCACTTCATCATCAACACTAAACTTCCTCTTGTCTGGCTCCAGGTCTTGTAGGCGTTCCAAATATGCATCCCACTTTGGTTCATTTTTTAGATCATCCCAACAATGCTCAAACATAAATTCTTCCTTGTGATCTGCTGCATAAGTTTGCATTGCCCTCTTCTTTAAATCTACATCAGATTCTCCACTAGCATACAAAGCATTAGCTTCCTTCCAGCTAGCACAAAACCATGCAACCTTTTTCTTAATTCTCGAAAAGCGATCCTTCACTTGCTTGATTAGTCTTTCCCTGTGTTTTGGAGTCGTACTATTGTAGACAGCAGCGACATCTTTCCAATACTGCTCATTCTTCTTGTAATTGGATTGGATTGGGTCGTTCGAATTATTCAGCCAAGCACTGACCTACAATATTAACAAAAGTCAGAAAGTGTTATTGATGTTATTGTTGTGCTAGTAATGTAACACATGGAGTCAACATACAAAAGAATTACCAATCTACGATCCTCCTCTTTTGTCCATGGCAAGCGTTTTTCAGTCCTTTCACAATTGCCAGCATTTTTGTCATCACCAACATTGATTGGCTGCGATGAAGTCCCGTTTTCCACGGCTTGTGTGTGGCTTGGTATGTTCTTAAAAAAGCTAAGGAAACCACCAGGTGGGTGAGAATCAAATCCCCTGCTCAAGCAATAGATGATCTAACAATTAACTTCATATCTAAGACATCATTTATTGTACTCCCTCCGTCTGAAAATAGATGTCGCGGATTTGACAAAATTTAGACGAATTTAGACACTATTTAATATATAGATTTATCCAAATTTTGGCAAAACTGAGACATCTATTTTGAGACGTACGGAGTACTCGCTACTGCAGGTAAGAATATCTACAACGAATATTAAAAAAAAGTACAGCAAATGCAGTGATGTGCTAATTAGCATGGTTTGAAAAATTCAGAGATGGTAGAAATAATTCATGGATCACTATCTGGATGACGGATCGTACTTTTTAATTGACAAACCATGACAGGTTGTAGTACTATTAGAGATTAAAACTCATTTGGGATCATATGGTAGAATATATCTGAATAACAAACAAGGAGCATGCGTACCAGGCTTGCAGATCCGAACTGCTGGCAGGCGGAGCCCAGCAAGGGCCTTGAGCCAAAGAACTCGCTGCACTGGGTTGCTGCTGCCCAGCGAGCCAGCATGGTGCAGACGAAACCGCCGTAGACTGCGGTGGTCGTGGGGACATCCAAGCGGCTGTTCCGTGTGTTGAAGGGAAGGTCGACGGCGGGACAAGATGAGGCGGCGGCGGGAGGAACGGAGGCACCTGCGGCAGGACGAGCTGAGGCGCCGCTGGAGGGATGAGATGAGAAGCCGACGAATCAAGAGGCGCCGGCGCACGCGTCCTTTTGGACTGCTGACCCATCTCCTTGACGCGGCGCTGGTTTCAGTTCGATCTAGTGTTTGGAGGTGGCGATTTGGGGACGAGGTGGCGATTTGGGGACGATTTGGAGCGGCAGTTCTAGGTTCTAGGAGGTGGAGATTTAGGGGCGATTTGGAGGCCTTGATTTGGCGCGCAGGAAGAAATTTTGGGCGAGCAAACAACGGATTTGGCGCGCGGTAGTGGAGTGATATGGGAGGAGGCGCGGGAGATGCACGGGAGATGCACGGGATCGAGAGAGCCGGCGCTATCGCCCGCTTCGGGCTGCAGGCCGACGGCAATTTCTCGAATCTTGCGCTGTAGCCGGGCGATACACGGAGAGCCTGCTCCGTTCTCTCTCTTCGATTCTCTCCCCTCCACGTAGGATATCGATGACATGGAATACTCTACAGCCGGCTGACTAGACTCTGCTGTACTTGCTCTTAACTTCGAGACTCTGACCCGACATTACTGATTGGAGGAAGGTAGGAGGAACGATCCATCCATGTCAAATTACTGCTTAATTTAGTCCTCACCTTTTGAGTTTTCACTGGTGGTTCACCCTGTCGCGCGTATGTGGAACTCTTGTGGACAATCTTAGCCGCACGAACGGGTTACCATACGCTGTGTTCAATCACAAGGCGGCCCGTTTGCTAGTTTTCTGCACCTTGACAACGGCCCAAGGCCCAAGGCAACAAGCAAACGAGAAGCTCGGCAGCCAAAGAAGAAGAAAACGACAAGCCTTAATAATAACCAAAAAAAAAGACAAGCGGCTTGCCACGAACCGCCTGTAGCTATCTCCGCATCAGGGAGACCGATGTTTTTGGCTCCACGGATGGAATCTGAAATAAGCAAACTAAAATTTAGAAGTGAAAAATTCCATGGATGCACGTGATATGCAAAGTTTGTTAAATAATGTGTTAAATTCCAGCAGGGCCGGCTCTATACTTTATGGGGCCCTTGTGCGAAGGTGACGCATGGGCCCTAAGTTTAATGTATATGTATGTAGACATATGTGAAAATAGAGATATACATATACATTCAATCACAAAATATTTAAATTAACATCAACAATTGCCTTTAAACCGTAGAAAATACAATAGTTATGAACTTATTTCTGCAAAACTTGAAGCTATTTAGTTACTTACCGTCACCCAAGGACTGTTCATTGACCTCATGATCGGCATTTGAATGACAATCATCATCTTGTCCGGGTTCAGAATCTTAACTTTGATTATCTCAACAATACTTGTTGCCAAAAATACCTTTTTAAAACGCCTTTTTGTGATTGAATCAGTTCAATCTCTTGTTTTCTTGTATTACTTTTCCTAGCACCCGACCGACGTTTCGGCTTCATATCACCTAAGAATTGAATACATTACCTAAATAAAGAATTAAAGATAGAACCCTAAAAACTCCACAATTAGCTCATCATTTATTTAATTTACAGCAGATGCAATTACTGAAATAGATGCATTATCAGATCCATGAATTAAACATCTAGAAAAAAAGGGCAAGAGACAACCGAAACCAGACAAGGATTAGAATAAAAATTTAATTTACCATGCATAATCGCTAGGTTTCTAGGAAGGCTAGAAGGGCCAGGTGAGGCCGCGCGTCAGGTCTCTGTAGGCTGCAGCGTGCAGCAACTCAGCCTGCAGTGATAGTGATTCTTGGCGTTGGCGACCAATAGCACCGCAGAAGAGATGAGAGATCAATCCACAGGGATCAGAATCGCCTCCGCGTCGCTATCCTAGTCGGGATTCAGGCAGGGGACATCGTATCGATCGCTGGAGCTAGGGCATCGTGTGCGCTCGCGTCTGATTAGAAGATCAACCGGCAATTGGTAGCTAGGCTGGGCCTTCCATTTAACATTTTTTAGATGTATAAAATATATAGTATATAGAAATATGTAGATATGGGCCCCTTTTTCGCCTGGGCCCTTGGCCATTGCACAATGTTGCTATATGCCTTAGCCGGCCCTGAATTCCAGGCCAAAGAAAAAGATAAATTTTGTGGCTTCAGGGAGGCAACCCCAAAAAAACTGTGTTCCGGCTCTACATGCTTGTCTTTTTGCCGAAGATATGCGATGAAATTTACATGTACACCTCTATAATTATTTTTACAAATTTTTGAGATTTCAAAATAAAGCTTTTGAACTTATTAAGAAACAAGCTCCATGGAGCACTGGATCTAAGCCAACTTTTCACGCGTCAGACCTATTTGGTGTAAATACATTTCATAGGATTTTTCCACATTCTATTCCTTCTGGATAGCATAGAAACCATAGGAGTTTTCCAAATTCTACAAAGTTTATTCTAAGAAAAAATACTTTCTTTGGTTCAATAACAACTATGGTATACACATGCCCCTCTCTCCAAAATGTGAACTGGTGTGGTGCTATGCAAGCCATGTAGCTGCTTTTGCCGCTTGTTTTTGGCATTATGTCGCATCTATTTACCTGCACCTTTCTGAACCTTTTATACCTGAGGCAGCTGCCCGCTAGGAGTAAACTATGTTACTTGGCATGTTCGTGGGTTTCATGCAATGGAGCTTGGAGTAACCTCCTGTTATTCTAGAAAAACTATTATATGATATACACAAAAAATTATTCGTTTCATGACGCAACCAGACTGCATCTCTTTACTCTTAAAATTGCTTTGTTTTAAGTTCATGTTGGATCAACATGTCATTGCATCTTGTTCAAATAGTTTTCATAATCCAACATTTTCGAAATCCCATGTAACCAAAGAGGTATTGGGTGGTCAAGCAAAATGAAAATACATTTTTCTGTTATCGGTGGATTATTGTGTTGTGGTGTAAGAAAGAAAGTGCATTGTTACACCACATTGTGTTCGCACGGGACTATGCTGCCATTTTAGAGGTCAAATTTTGGTTTGGTAAACGATAAGCGATGGTCAAAAACATACTCCCTCCATTTCAAAATATAAGATGTTTTAGCTTTGTGAAGGTAATGTATCGGATACATTACCTTCACAAAGCTAAAACATCTTATATTATGAAAAGAAGGGAGTAGCTATTACATCAAATCATATTCTTTTAGCAGCGATTAATCCAATTTATATTGAATTCAACTTTGTAGTTGTTGATTCTGGTGCACAACTTTTGGTCAGTTGAAGTTATTGTGAGTCTAGTTTTTGATATTACTTCATCACTTCAAAATTGTTCTGAAGATACACAAAAGTAACAAAAAATATGAACTACTATGCTAGTGGTTTTCTGGCCGCTTCTTTAACAATAAATAACCCAATGATGATTGTTTCATAAAAATAAAAATAAGAAGTTGTGCTCAAACATGGATCAAACTAATCATTATGTGGATTAGTTCTTATGAATCCCAACAAGCATATCAACTTACCATGTAAGATATCACCTTGGGAATATTCACAGTATTAAATACCACATGTTAAAAAAGCCAGATAATAATTATAACAAAAAATATTCAAATCCTACAACAATTTATAGATTGTAAACAAACAACGACTAAAGAGTTGGTTTTGGCACTTTATTGTGGTTACTAGGTTTTATTCGTGTAGTTTTCCTCTTTGTAATAAGTTGGTTATTCGCATATGTTATTATCATCTATTGACATTAAATATGAGCTCCTTTGTTTCGAGATAGCATATTGTTATTCAACATTATTTCAAGATACCTAAAGCAATACCCTATAACACATGAGAGTGCATCCACTTCAATCTTAATGCCCAGAGTTTTCTCTTACTAAGGAAGTATTAGTGATATGTGTTGCATCATCTATACGTTTGGGCTATGATGCCCATATGAATGCAAAAAAAATGCTACATAGGAGTAACATCGACATTATGTTATCTAAAAAAACTATATGTGTGCCACCATATATATCAAAGAGTAGTCAAGTAAACCCATGGACACTGGTCCATTTTTAGGCATAAGAAACACCTTTTAATTACTTTACAAGAAATTTTATGTTCTATAATTATTTAATCATAATTACAAAAAAAAATTCACTTGCATTTGTTAGTTTTCTTATTTCACTTCCTAGGTGTTTGACATATTGGTGCCTCGATCATCTCATGGATCTCTTGAATGTGTTGTGGATAACCCTAAACCTCTAGTTATGACATATAACATGAAAAACATAGCAACTTTTATGTGACTCAGGTTGGGCATGATCTTTACGGATTCATGGGATTCGAGAGGAGGGGATGAGGAACACAAAGAACACGGCTAAGAACACACACACGTGGAGGTAAATAGTGAGCCAAACCTGTAGAATCAATCCCAGCAATAAAGCCCCAAAGGAGCAACCTCGGAAACTAGAAAGACAAGACAACGACACTCTAGTTGGAACCAATCAGCTCTTACCGGTCGGTCCACAGACCTAATAGAAATCTATCAAAGAAGAATAACAAGCAATAAAACTCTATGGAATATTGGCACTACTAGAACCTTGGTAGTGAAGATTGGCATGTCCATAGTACTAGAATCCACAAGGTGAAAAAGTAGCTACAAGAATAGGGATACAACTCCATGGAAAGGGGGCCTTGAAATCCACATGGAGATCTTCTCCACTAAGGGAAGGGTTCATAGCTCGATCTCATCTCTCATCTACTCTAGGTTTCACATAAAAGGTACTGTACCAATTTATATGCTACCACAAAGGGATGGGTAGGGGATAAGATACTGTTGGAATTATGCCCTAGAGGCAATAATAAAGATGTTATTGTTATAATTTTTGTTCATGATAAAGTTTATATTCCATGCTAGAATTGTATTAAGCGGAAACTTTGATACTTGTGTGGTCTATGAACAACACCGTGTCCCTAGTACGCCTCTATGGACTAGCTCATTGATTAATGATGGTTAAGGTTTCCTAACCATAGACATGAGTTGTCGATTAATAATAAGATCATGTCATTGGGAGAATGATATGATGGACATAACCAAATCAAGCAGAGCAATTAGATCGTGTTATCGTGTTTATCTTTGCAAAGCTTTTTCTTATGTCAAATATTGTATTCCTTAGACCATGAGATAATGCAACTCCCTGGTATCGGAAGAAAGCTTTGAGGTCATCAAACGTCATCCTATGAGAGGGTGATCATAAAGGTGTCTCTCAGGTGGTCGGAAAGTACTTGTTGGGTTGTATGTATCGAGATGGGATTTGTCCCTCCCAAGTCGGAGAGATATACTTCGGGCCCACTCGGTAATCGATATCAACACCGCTTGCAAGCACGTGGTTAAGGAGCTAGTCACAAAGTGATATCGGATTACGAAACGAGTAAAGTACTTGCTGTGAACGAGATTGAACTAGGTATGCCGATACCAACGATCGAATCTCGGGCAAGTAAAATATCGCGTGAAGAAGGGAATATATATATATGGGATTAATTGAATCCTGGCATCGTGGTTCATCCGATATGATCATCGATGAATATGTGGGAGTCAATATGGGTTTCCATATCCCGCTGTTGATTATTGATAGGAGATCATGTCTGCATATTCTCGAACCCGTAGGGTCACACACTTAACGTGCTTCGACGCTAGGATAGAATGGATAATTGGTTTATGAGTTTTTGTTCGGAGTCTCGGATGAGATCCAGGACATCACGAGAGGTTCCGGAATGGTCCGGATTCATATAAAGGAAAGCAGTTTTTGGATTTCGGAATTGTTTCGGAATGTTCGACATTGTACCGGAAGGTTCTAGAAGCTTCCAGAGTGGGACCAATGTGGCCCCACTTATCGGAGGGGGGCGTGGGACTACGAGGGAGTGCCCTGGCCGCATTGGGCTAGGGGCACAAGGCCCCATAGGCCCAGCCTGCCAAAACCCTAGGGGGCCCTTCTAGAAGGGAGGGGAAACTTGCCCCCCACTCCAACCCTTGGGGCCGCCGCCCTAGGGCTTGGAGGAGGGGCCAAGGGGGCCGGCCAACCCTTTATATAAAGAGGGCAGGGGCGCACCCTCCTACCACACATCCTTGAATCCTAGCCGCCTACCTGCTGCCCTCTAGATCTCTCTCTCTCCCGACTGCGCGTAGGCGAAGCCCTGCCGCAGAAACTCTCCGTCTTTGCACCACGCCGTCGTGTTGTAGATCCAATCTATCTCTCCACCCCACTTGCTGGACCGAGGAAGGAGGAGACGTCGCGGTGCCGTACGTGTGCATCTCTCGGAGACGTCGCCACTTGCGGCGTTGGATCGGATCGGATCGCGAGGAGGAGAAGGCTAGTACGACTACATCAACCACGTTCTGTTGAACGTTCCGCTGTGCGATTTCTTCAAGGGTATGAAGATCTCATCTATCCCTCTTGTTGATTGCATCTCCTAGATTAGATCTTGGCTTTCCCGTTCGCATCTGTAGAAAATCTTTGATTTACTATGCTGCGAAACCCTTCAGATACATGACGAAATACCATTTTTGCATGAAGTTCGGGGCAATACCGGTGGCTCCAGCGGTAGTATCGCTCGACGATGTCTTTAGCATGTCATAGGTGTTTTGGTGGTAATACCGGAACATGCTTGTGGTAGTCTACCGTGCATGGTAGAAAAACCAATCTCCCATGGCAGTTGCTTTTGCTATTGCTAGTCTGAGTGCATACATGTGTGGTGTCCATCTTTTGTTTCATCGCATGTGGCAATTAGAGCATAAGAACAATATATATGTGGCGACAACAACTAGTAAAAATATGGAAAAATACAATATGGTACTCTGATATCTCTGTTCCTTGATAATTAAGGTTCAAAAAATGTATTAAGTCAAATACTTTAAGTTTGACCAAGTTTGTATAAAAATACAACACAAATTTAGTTTTATTAGATTTTTTATACAAGATATTTGTGTATTATATAGATTTGAAATTGATACATCTTTGATAAAACTCGGTCAAACCAAGAGAAGTTTGACTTAGGATAAACAAAAAAATCAGTTAATTTGGAACTAGGAGAGTATGATATATAGATAAACAAATTAGTTTGTATACATTCAATAGGCCAGGCAACAAAAAGGAAGAAAAACATGGTGTTTATGTGATGGATCAGATATGTAGAGCTCATTGGGAACCCCAAGACTAAGGTATGATGAGCACAGCAGCAAGTTTCCCACAGTTATGAAACCAAGGTTATCGAACCGGTAGGAGTAAGTGTAACATCCCAAAAATACTAAGCTTGGATCATCAAATTCTAATCATCAAAATTAGGGTTAACAAAAACTTTTGTAATTAAAATTAGGAATGCATGCATATGTGTATGCATTGATTTTGAAATTCTTTTAAACCACCTTGTTTGTTTGTTTCATTGCTTGTAAAATGTTTCTTAGGTGAAATAAACATCATCTAAAACATTTCCCACACTTTTCCTAAAGACAAGTAAATCAAAACACATATATTAAATGAATGGTCACTTTGACCAATTTAACTCTCATGCCTACTTTGGCTGTCTCAAACTTTCAGAACCTAACAGAAACTTTTCTGGATCTTTGCACCCCTTGAATGTACTCATAACAAGGTATCAAGGCCCACTTTGTGATCACCCAGAAACTTTCAAATGCATAGTTTAAATGACAATTCAAAATTGAATCTTTATCATATGGGAAGATCCCACTTATTCAAAAACCACTCAAACAAGCTCAATTTGCAAAACCCCAGCATCTGCAGATTCACCAGCACCAATCTATCAAACCCACCAAAAATCTTTTCAAAATTCAAAACTTGAGTTCATGCGGCCATTTCATCAAACAGGTTGCAGACACAAATCAAACAAACATCAAACACTATAGTGTGCAGTAAAATTGGCCTAACTTGTTCCCTAGTTAGCTCACACCCATCTCAGTAGATCAACTAGGAAGTTTAACTAAGGACTAGCACCCCTGTGAGCTTGCCATTTCCATCAATGGTGAACAGCCGAGCACCCCCTTGTCACCCCATTGTGGACAGCAGGCTAGAGGAAGAACTAGCCGTGCCAACCTTGTCTAGGAGGCATCCCACCGTCCACCGCCACTCCCTGTCCCAGCCGCGAGCGTTGCCAAGCCCTGGACCACGCGCACAAGCCGCGCCCAGACCGCCAGAGACTATGCCGAGCATGCGCCAGAGCACGACCCTCGACCAGCGCCCACAGACCGCGCGCCGCCCTCACCGCGTGCACACATGATCACCATCAACCCAGGAGACCACCAGAAATCCCCGTTTGCCGCCCCGTGCCGCACAGCCATCGCCCGCCGTCGAAGACGCCGCCTCTGCCGCGCAGAGCATCGCCCGTTCCAGACCAAACCCCACCGCCCCATGCCTCGAGACCATGTAGTTGAGCATCGCCAGGAGACAGCACACCGTCCCCTACCCTTTCCCATGCCATTAGCCGCCTGTAACCTCGCCCCCGACGAGCTCACCGTGTGCCCCGACGGTCCCCTCGCTCGACTATAAATACAGGCCACCCCCGCATGATTTCTTCACACCATCTCACTCCCCTCTCCTCACTGATCGTGCCACACCGTTCTCAGAGCAAGGCGAGCACCACCCCGCCGGAATTTCACCGGAGCCCACCGCCTCTAGAGAAGAAGGGAGCCAGCGATTGGAGCCGCCCCAGGAGAAGCCACCGGTACCAGGAGATTCGTCGTCGTCGACTTCGTCGTTCGCCCGCCTCGCCGACCCTCGCTAGTACCCCGGTGAGCCCCCAGCAACCCTCACTGGCCGCGCTAGGTTTCGTTCTCGCCGGCGTTGTCTCGCGTCGACGATGACTCCCAGCCGTTGGATTAGAACTAGATCGAACGATCCACGTTGCCCCATACCGCTTCGCCCAGCCCCGTGTCACTGACGAGTGGGGACACCCACTTAAGCAGCCCGTGGGAGCACTGCGCTTAGCAGGCCGGCATGTTAACTTTTCCCGCGCAGCCCAGTTTTTCAAATTAAACTTTTTCTATTTCAATTCAAACACACTTTTGTACCCAACTTCAAAAATCAACCCAGATCGATTCAGTGCACCAAATTGAATGAAACCAATTTTGTTGCAAAGTTCTGTGAATGCTGAATCCAAGCCTGTTGGATTCAAGTCATTTGGATCTATAGATCACCCATGGTAAAAATAACAAGGCAGAAGCTTTTATGCATTCAAACATTTTTCAAATTCAAACCATAATAGCTTTTGAGTTTATTCCAACTCTCAAAAATCACATTTAACCATAACTTTCAGAATATATAAAAATATATAGGTTTACTTGCAGAAATAATGTTCAAGTAATAAAAGAATGCTACATAAGCATTTCTAGCCACCTTAATTAATTAAAATAAAAGGGTAAAACCTTATTAAATTGTGACACCACTTTAAATCACATTCCCTTGGACTACAATATGTGGTGATGACATGTGTCAACATGATCCCATGTTTGGTTTGGAGAATATTAAATCTTAAGTAGTTTTTCAATGAGTAGAAATTACTTTTCTAAAAATAAAAGGAATTAAATCAAGCCTTAACCTTGTAATGTTAGGGATGATGCTAGATCATCTATAGGACCCTTGTGTGTGATGATTGCAAGTAATTAAGTATTGTTTGGTGATTGTGTACCTCGTATTTATTCATAGACGCTAGTACCGACCAAGGATACGAGGAGGAAGGAGGATACTACGAAGAAGAAGCCGAGGAGAACTTCAACCACTGCTCTGCACAAGGCAAGCTGATACTATACTAATGCAAGCTAAAACTTGCAAGACACTCTACTTTAGCAAGCCTTACTAATCAAGTTGACCTATGCAAGCTAACACTTGCAAGATACCCTACTGATGTAACAAACCCCTACTTGTTACTATGCCTACTATATGCCTTAAGCATATGTGATCATACCCACTTGATAAACCAATCCTAGTTTTATTTGCAAGATTCTTACTTTATTTCTTTATCAAAGCTTACTTAGAGTTTACTTAAGTGACTGGTAGATACTGGAAAGATTCTGAAGGTTGCATAAAGAGCATTAAATTTGACCTAAGCCAGGAACCTTGATATCATCCTAAGATATAAGGTTGTACTTAGTTGAAACTCCACTAGTCCACCACCCCTCATTAGTGCCTACCCCCACCTGTAGATGCTAGTGCTAAGCATATAACTTGATCAACTTTAGATGGGAATACTTGGTGGAAAAATGGTGATGAAAACCTTGGAATGATGGATCATTCTATTGAAATGTTTTGGACATGTGTTTCCGAACACTTGATGACTTTGGTGATGAAAATGTTGAGGCATGAGCCTTAGCCCTTTATAAACCTGATGGTTTTCTGGATGCGATACCATTCCAATTTTATCGTACAACCACAATACCCGAATATTGGGTAGGGCTTGACTGGAAACTTATATTCCTTAGTAGTAGTTCCCTCACGGCCAAGGTCTAAGCTGAGGCTACCTTGTGAAGATTGTCCACATGTGCAGTACCCAAGATGACAGTTGGTCATGGTTGGGAGGCCAAACTCACAGGAGAGGTGCTTATACTAGGGCGTGTAATTGAAAGGTTAGGATTGATTATCCGCATACTGAGTATGGTGAATTCAGGATTTGTTCCTGACGGATGTATTGAATGTTGTGGTGAAAGTGTACAATCTCTGCAGAGTGTCAAACTATTCGAATAGCCGCGTCCGCGGTTATGGACAGTTGGAGTGGTCATACTGTTCCCCCGTCAGACTTTTCAAAATGACTTGTGAAATGGATTAAGACTTTGACTTGACCACAACAGAGTTGTGACATGAGTTACAAGATCCCAGTTAGGAGTTATAAAATTGTGACTAGCTTTAGAACTTAGTAGAGATAAATCTGGCTTTTGCAAAACAACCCTAGAGCCTAGTGTCCTATTATCCAAAAACCCCCTTTACCTGTTAGTATTGGTTTGCGAGTACTTAAAGTGTACTCATGGCTTTGTCCCTGGCTATTCCCATGGCCAGACTATGAAGAGGAGTACCTGGAAGATGGACCCCAGGAAGGTTATGACAACTAGGATCATCTCCCATCGTCAGCATTGCCTGTGACCCCGAAGATGGAGCTTCGCCTACGCTACCATTATTATTTCGTATTCCGCTGCTTGATGTTGTGTTAAGAACTGGATCATGAGATCCCTATTTGTGTAAGAACTTATGTACGTTTGTAATGGATGATGTACTATGATATCCAATTCTGTTATGTCTCGCAAAAATGGTAAACCTGGGATTGCGATGTATGGCATAACAGGCATCTAGGATTGAAAAATCCGGGTGTTGACAAGTTGGTATCAGAGCCATCCTGACCATAGGAGACCCTAGTTAGACTGGACGTTTGAACCAAAAACTTAGTTTCAAAACCAGAGAAAACCACTATTTACAAAAACTTATTCTCATTCTTATCTCTTTGATTATTTCATAAAAATTCATGTTCCTCAAAAAAAACTCTTGCAAAATACATAAAATTTTGACACACTTGATCACTCTACTAATCTACTCATCCTCTATTTTTATAGATGGACGTGAAGTACAGCAAGTTCTACCAACCTGGGAATGGAGGATACCTTATCTTTGAGAGGGATCTGGATCAGCTTTCGGAACTTCTGGAGCGTCCGCACCCCGAGTTCTTCGGAGCTCAGCTCAATGATCAAGGAGGAGAAGATCTGTACTGGCTAATTGTTGCAAGTCTCCGAGGAAAGATTGAACCTCCCACTGCGGAGGGAATTCAGTTTACCTTGAGGGAAAACAACTGGCTCGATGGACTTGCCAGAGCAATGCAGGAAGCTCTTTCACGTCTATGTGGGCAGAGCATCAATCAGATCAAGGGTACTCGCTTTGAGTTTTGCCCAAGGCGTGATGCAAATGGACAACCACTGGAAGCCCCATACCACCCCGATCTGAAGACTCAATTGGACCACCTTAGCTTCATGATGTATGATCGTCAGCAGGAGTTGGACAACTGTCGTGACTATTGCAACCACAAGTCTGCCATCATCAAGACGAAGGATCAGACCATAGCCATGCTAGAAAAGGATCGCAAGTCTCGCCGCCGTCAGCTCGACAAGAAAGAGCGCATTATTGCCCGTCTTCGCCACCGCATCTCATCTTTGGAGGAGACCATCCATGAGAGAGACATGCAGTTGGAGGAAAGGGAGAATGTCGGAGAGGATCTTCATGGAAACCCTTACTCCTATCTCAGCGATGACGATGATTTTCTGGAGGATCGGGCCATGGACTTCTTCACCGATGAGGATGATTTCGCCTTCATCAATGATGACGAAGATGATGAAGCCACAGACTCCAAGGAGTAGTAGCACCGAGCACTAGCGTAGTGAGTAGTATTCGGTCCCACTGTATCGTAGATTCCAGAATGGTTCTTAAAACCATCTGTTTTTCCTTGCTGTGGTGTGCGTTGTATCATGTGAATGAATGAATGAAAAAGCAAGTTGCTAGAAAAAAAATCTGAGTCAAACCTTTAAAACTTTTCAAAGACCCAAAACCTTAGAAATTTCCCTCTTTTCTCATGATTTATCTCAATATTCAGATGCCACGTGGAGGAAGTGGTTCAGCCCCGGACCCGATGTTGCAGATCCTGCAAATGTTGACTTCTGACCGCGAAGCTGAAAGAGCGGAACGTCAAGCCAACCTAGCCACTCTGCAACAGATAGCCCAGCTAGCCCACAACAACCAAGGCCAGGGAAATCAGGACAACCATGGATCTAAGCTCAAAAATTTCCAGAATACCAACCCACCCGTTTTCACCAAGTTAGAAGGACCCCTAGATGCCGATGATTGGCTGCAAACCATGGAAAATAACTTAGAAGTCGCCGGAGTGGAAGCCAACGAGAAAGTCATGTTCGCCACCCATTATCTAGCTGGAGATGCCAGGGCATGGTGGAACAGTGTTCGCGCAATGACCGGAGGCCAGATGATGACCTGGGAGGAATTCAAGGTCAAGTTTAGCAGAACCCATGTGCCACCAGGTTTGATCAAGAGAATGAGAGACGAGTTCAGAGAGCTGAAGCAAGGAAGGATGACTGTAGTGGAATACCGTGACAAATTTTTGTCATTAGCTAGGTATGCCCCGGACGAGATAGACACCGAAGCCAAGAAGAAAGAAAGATTCCTGAATGGTCTGCATGACGAGATGCAGACAATGTTAGTCAATATCCCCTTTGCTGATATTGAAGCCCTCGTCGACTCTGCTATCCAGATGGAAGGAAAGATCAACCAAGACAATGAGAACCGCAAGCGTCGCATGATGCATCAACCAGGAACCCATCAGACCCCAAAGTATCGCCCCAACCCATCTCCAGGATTTGCCCCAAGAACCAACAGACCCGCAATGACCCGTCCGACCTACCCCAACCGTGGAAACCCTAGACCCGGAGGAAATCACAACAACCCCGGCAACTCTAGCAATTTCACCCGTGCCCCACCCAAGTTCAACACCAACAATGCTACCGCCAACACCAACACTGCCCCGAGGACTGGAAGCAATGTTGTGCCTGTCGCAGCCAAGGACAAGTCACAAGTGACATGTTATGACTGTGGTAATATAGGCCACTATTCCAACGAGTGCCCCAACAAGAAGAATGCTACAGCCCCTAATGCCAATGCCCCAGCTTAGCAGCAGTGTCGTGTCCAGCCAGGAAGAAGATTTGCCCCAGGGAATTCACTCAACCGCAATGGCCGTCTTTTTCTCATGCATGCTGAAGAAGCTCAGGAAGCGCCAGACGTTGTGCTGGGTATGTTTTCTGTTAATTAGTGCTTGCAAGAGTGTTGTTTGACTCTAGTGCATCGCATTCATTTGTCATCGAAGAATTTTCCTGCACTAGTAAAATTCAACCAACCCAAACTTAAGCATGTTATGATTGTGCAAATTCCCGGATCAACCACCAAGGCTAGGCAAATTTGCAAAGCCGTCCCTATCCGAATCCATGGCATAGATTTTTATGCTAATCTAATAGTACTCGGAACTAAAGGTTTGGAAGTAGTACTAGGAATGGATTGGATGTCCAAACATAAGGGATTGATTGACTGTGCCAAGAAAGCCATCACCATGACCAGTACCGCCGGAATATCAGTCGAGCATATATCTGAAACCTTACCTCGCCAATTCAAGTGTAACAAGAGTATAGCCCAACCTACCATTGACCAAGTCCGGATAGTCTATGAATACCCCGATGTATTTCCAGATATTTTGCCCGGTATGCCCCCAGATCGGGATATCGAGTTTATCATCGAACTAATCCCCGGAACTGGACCCATAGCCCAGAGACCCTATAGTATGAACCCGTTAGAACTAGAAGACTGAAGAAGCAACTGGATTCCATGCTAGAAATTGGATTGATTCAACCGAGTGCGTCACCATGGAGATCACCTGTCTTATTTGTGGACAAGAAGGATGGAGGTAACCGTTTGTGTACGGATTATCGGAAGTTAAATGATGTCACCATCAAGAACAAGTACCCCTTGCCCAAGATAGAAGATTTGTTTGATCAGTTGACCGGTGCCAAAGTGTTTTCTAAGATTGATCTTAGAACTGGCTATCGTCAACTCAAAACTCGTGCAGAGGATATTCTAAAGACTGCCTTTACCACCAGATATGGATTGTATGAGTATACGGTCATGTCTTTCGGATTAACCAATGCCCCGGCTTATTTTAAGAACCTCATGAATAAGATTTTTATGGACTTCCTGGATAAGTTTGTCGTTGTTTTCATCGATGACATTCTGATTTATTCCAAATCAGAAGAAGAACATGAGCTACACCTAAGGACCATTCTTGGAACCCTTAGAGAGCATCAGCTGTATGCAAAGTTTAGCAAATGTGAATTCTGGTTACAGGAGGTAGGATTCCTCAGTCACATTGTATCAGCCGGAGGAATTGCCGTTGACCCTGCCAAAGTGAAACATGTAGAAGATTGGCAAGCCCCAACCACTCAAACCCAAGTTCGTGCCTTTCTCGGATTGGCGGGATATTACCGCAAATTCGTAGAAGGATTCTCGAGTATCGCCAGACCCATGACCCAATTGCTGAAGAAGGACAAGAAGTTTGAATGGACCGACAAATGTGAAGCGAGTTTTCAAGAACTTAAGAGGAGATTGATTTCAGCCCCAATCTTGATCATGTCGGATATCACGAAGCCCTTCGATGTGTATTGTGACGCATCCAAGATCGGTCTCGGACGTGTGCTAATGCAAGAAGGCAAAGTTATATCTTATCTATCCCGACAATTGAAGCAACATGAGCAAAACTACCCAACCCATGACCTCGAACTCGCAGCCGTAGTTCTAGCCCTGAAGACATGGAGACATTACCTGATGGGAAACCGTTGTGAGATTTATTCGGATCATAAGAGCCTAAAGTATATATTCACTCAGAAGGAGTTGAATATGAGGCAGAGAAGATGGATTGAGCTAATCAAGGATTATGACCTGGACATTCACTATCACCCTGGTAAAGCCAACGTGGTAGCCGATGCCCTGAGCAGATTGCCGTGCCGCTTGAACTCTATGATTTTGAAGGAGCAACCAAGTTTGCACAAAGAGATGGAAAATTTTCGAATGGAATTAGTAAGTGAAGGATTTTTGGCTAGCATAGAACTTCAGCCCACTTTGATCAGTCGCGCAGAAGGGAAATGCCAGTATCGACAGAATCAAGCGTCGTATCGGTACAGGCAAAGTACCCGGATTCACCGAGGACGAAGAAGGAGTTCTGTGGTACAAAGGACGCCTTTGTGTACTAGCAGATTCCGAGTTGAAAGAAGTTATCTTGAAGGAAGCTCATGATACTCTTTATTCTATCCATCCCGGAGGAACTAAGATGTATCAAGATTTAAAAGAGCAATTTTGGTGGCATAAGATGAAGAGAGAAATCGGAAGCTATATCGCCAAGTGTGATATATGTCAGCGAGTCAAGGCAGGACATCAAAGACTCGCTGGATTGTTGCAACCTTTGCAAATTACGGAATGGAAATGGGATTCTGTAGGAATGGACTTTATCACTGGACTACCTACTTCTAGTAGGGGAAATGACTCTATCTGGGTCATAGTGGACAGATTGTCCAAAGTTGCCCATTTCTTGCCCGTCAAAACCACATATCAAAGTTCGAAACTAGCGGAGTTGTACATCGCTAGAATCGTTAGTTTGCACGGAGTCCCCAAGAACATAGTATCGGATCGAGGAACTCAGTTTACCTCGAGATTTTGGAAGAAAGTCCAAGAAGGTTTAGGAACCCGCCTAGATTTCAGTACCGCGTATCACCCTCAGACCGATGGACAAACGGAGCGAGTAAATCAAATACTCGAAGATATGCTTAGAGCATGCGTGTTAGAGTATGGATCCAAGTGGGAAGCTGTCTGCCGTTTGCAGAATTTTCATACAACAACAGTTACCAAGCCAGTTTGCAAATGTCCCCCTTTGAATTCATGTACAGAAGAAAGTGTCGCACCCCCTTGAACTGGTCGGAAGTAGGAGAGAGTCAGATTTTCGGACCCGACATCCTACGAGAAGCAGAAGAGAAGGTTCACAAGATTCGTGAGCACCTCAAGACCGGCCAATCCCGACAGAAGAGTTATGCCGACAAGAGACGTCGAGACCTTGCCTTCAATATAGGAGATTTTGTTTATCTAAAAGTGTTGCCATTAAAGGGAATGCAGCGTTTCCAACTCAAAGGAAAGTTAGCCCCCAGATATATCGGACCTTTCAAAATTCTGAACCGTCGAGAGAAGTATCATATCAATTGGAACTACCTGAAGAGATGTCAGCTGTGCACAATGTGTTCCATATCTCGTTACTTCGCAAGTGTCTCGAAGTCCCCGAGAAGACTGAAGTGTTCAAGAATATCGATCATCGAACCATAGAGATCAACGATGACCTGACCTATCCCGAAGTACCCATCCGCATTTTGGAAGAAGATTTCCGAACTACCCGAACCCGAAGCATCAAGTTTCGAAAGATTCAGTGGAGCAACCACACAGAAGAGGAAGCTACCTGGGAGCGCGAAGATCACATCATGACGGAGTTTCCAGATCTCTTCAAATCCTAGGTAATCTTTTCGTCCTTTTTCAAATCTCGGGACGAGATTTTGTTTAAGGGGGGAAGGTTTGTAACATCCCAAAAATACTAAGCTTGGATCATCAAATTCTAATCATCAAAATTAGGGTTAACAAAAACTTTTCTAATTAAAATTAGGAATGCATGCATATGTGTATGCATTGATTTTGAAATTCTTTTAAACCACCTTGTTTGTTTGTTTCATTGCTTGTAAAATGTTTCTTAGGTGAAATAAACATCATCTAAAACATTTCCCACACTTTTCCTAAAGACAAGTAAATCAAAACACATATATTAAATGAATGGTCACTTTGACCAATTTAACTCTCATGCCTACTTTGGCTGTCTCAAACTTTCAGAACCTAACAGAAACTTTTCTGGATCTTTGCACCCCTTGAATGTACTCATAACAAGGTATCAAGGCCCACTTTGTGATCACCCAGAAACTTTCAAATGCATAGTTTAAATGACAATTCAAAATTGAATCTTTATCATATGGGAAGATCCCACTTATTCAAAAACCACTCAAACAAGCTCAATTTGCAAAACCCCAGCATCTGCAGATTCACCAGCACAAATCTAGCAAACCCACCAAAAATCTTTTCAAAATTCAAAACTTGAGTTCATGCGGCCATTTCATCAAACAGGTTGCAGACACAAATCAAACAAACATCAAACACTATAGTGTGCAGTAAAATTGGCCTAACTTGTTCCCTAGTTAGCTCACACCCAGCTCAGTAGATCATCTAGGAAGTTTAACTAAGGACTAGCACCCATGTGAGCTTGCCATTTCCATCAATGGTGAACAGCCGAGCACCCCCTTGTCACCCCATTGTGGACAGCAGGCTAGAGGAAGAACTAGCCGTGCCAACCTTGTCTGGGAGGCAGCCCACCGTCCACCGCCACTCCCTTTCCCAGCCGCGAGCGTTGCCAAGCCCTGGACCACGCGCACAAGCCGCGCCCAGACCGCCAGAGACCATGCCGAGCATGCGCCAGAGCACGACCCTCGACCAGCGCCCACAGACCGCGCGCCGCCCTCACCGCGTGCACACAGGATCACCATCAACCCAGGAGACCACCAGACATCCCCGTTTGCTGCCCCGTGCCGCACAGCCATCGCCCGCCGTCGAAAACGCCGCCTCTGCCGCGCAGAGCAACGCCCGTTCCAGACCAAACCCCACCGCCCATGCCTCGAGACCATGTAGTTGAGCATCGCCAGGAGACACCGCACCTTCCCCTACCCCTGCCCATGCCATTAGCCGCCTGTAACCTCACCCCGACGAGCTCACCGTGCGCCTCGATGGTCCCCTCGCTCGACTATAAATAGAGGCCACCCCCACATGATTTCTTCACACCATCTCAGTCCCCTCTCCTCACTGATCGTGCCACACCGTTCTCAGAGTAAGGCGAGCACCACCCCGCCGGAATTTCATCGGAGCCCGCCGCCTCTGGAGAAGAAGGGAGCCAGTGATTGGAGCCGCCCCAGGAGAAGCCACCGGTACTAGGAGATTCGCCGTCGTCGACTTCGTCGTTCGCTCGCCTCGCCGACCCTCGCCAGTACCCCGGTGAGCCCCCAGCAACCCTCACTGGCCGCGCTAGGTTTCGTTCTCGCCGGCGTTGTCTCGCGTCGACGATGACTCCCAGTCGTTGGATTAGAACTAGATCGAACGATCCACGTTGCCCCATACCGCTTCGCCCAGCCCCGTGTCACTAACGAGTGGAGACACCCACTTAAGCAGCCCGCAGGAGCACTGCGCTTAGCAGGCCGGCCCGTTAACTTTTCCCGCGCAGCCTAGTTTTTCAAATTAAACTTTTTCTATTTCAATTCAAACAGACTTCTGTACCCAACTTCAAAAATCAACCCAGATCAATTCAGTGCACCAAATTGAATGAAACCAATTTTGTTGGAAAGTTCTGTGAATGCTGAATCCAAGCCAGTTGGATTCAAGTCATTTGGATCTATAGATCACCCATGGTAAAAATAACAAGGCAGAAGCTTTTCGGCATTCAAACATTTTTCAAATTCAAACCATAATAGCTTTTTAGTTGATTCCAACTCTCAAAAATCACATTTAACCATACCTTTCAGAATATATAAAAATATATAGGTTTACTTGCAGAAATAATGTTCAAGTAATAAAAGAATGCTACATAAGCATTTCTAGCCACCTTAATTAATTAAAATAAAAGGGTAAAACCTTATTAAATTGTGACACCACTTTAAATCACATTCCCTTGGACTACGATATGTGGTGATGACATGTGTCAACATGATCCCATGTTTGGTTTGGAGAATATTAAATCTTAAGTAGTTTTCCAATGAGTAGAAATTACTTTTCTAAAAATAAAAGGAATTAAATCAAGCCTTAACCTTGTAATGTTAGGGATGATGCTAGATCATCTATAGGACCCTTGTGTGTGATGATTGCAAGAAGTTAAGTATTGTTTGGTGATTGTGTACCTCGTATTTATTCATAGACGCTAGTACCGACCAAGGATACGAGGAGGAAGGAGGATACTACGAAGAAGAAGCCGAGGAGAACTTCAACCACTGCTCTGCACAAGGCAAGCTGATACTATACTAATGCAAGCTAAAACTTGCAAGACACTCTACTTTAGCAAGCCTTACTAATCAAGTTGACCTATGCAAGCTAACACTTGCAAGATACCCTACTAATGTAACAAACCCCTACTTGTTACTATGCCTACTATATGCCTTAAGCATATGTGATCATACCCACTTGATAAACCAATCCTAGTTTTATTTGCAAGCTTCTTACTTTATTTCTTTATGAAAGCTTACTTAGAGTTTACTTAAGTGACTGGTAGATACTGGAAAGATTCTGAAGGTTGCATAAAGAGCATTAAATTTGACTAAGCCAGGAACCTTGATATCATCCTAAGATATAAGGTTGTACTTAGTTGAAACTCCACTAGTCCACCACCCCTCATTAGTGCCTACCCCCACCTGTAGATGCTAGTGCTAAGCATAAAACTTGATCAACTTTAGATGGGAATACTTGGTGGAAAAATGGTTATGAAAACCTTGGAATGATGGATCATTCTATTGAAATGTTTTGGACATGTGTTTCCGAACACTTGATGACTTTGGTGATGAAAATGTTGAGGCATGAGCCTTAGCCCTTTATAAACCTGATGGTTTTCTGGATGCGATACCATTCCAATTTTATCGTACAACCACAATACCCGAATATTGGGTAGGGCTTGACTGGAAACTTATATTCCTTAGTAGTAGTTCCTTGACGGCCAAGGTCTGAGCTGAGGCTACCTTGTGAAGATTTTCCACCTGTGCAGTACCCAAGATGACAGTTGGTCATGGTTGGGAGGCCAAACTCACAGGAGAGGTGCTTATACTAGGGCGTGTAATTGAAAGGTTAGGATTGATTATCCGCATACTGAGTATGGTGAATTCAGGATTTGTTCCTGACGGATGTATCGAATGTTGTGGTGAAAGTGTACAATCTCTGCAGAGTGTCAAACTATTCGAATAGCCGCGTCCGCGGTTATGGACAGTTGGAGTGGCCATACTGTTCCCCCGTCAGACTTTTCAAAATGACTTGTGAAATGGATTAAGACTTTGACTTGACCACAACAGAGTTGTGACATGAGTTACAAGATCCCAGTTAGGAGTTATAAAATTGTGACTAGCTTTAGAACTTAGTAGAGATAAATCTGGCTTTTGCAAAACAACCCTAGAGCCTAGTGTCCTATTATCCAAAACCCCCCTTTACCTGTTAGTATTGGTTTGCGAGTACTTAAAGAGTACTCATGGCTTTGTCCCTGGCTATTCCCATGGCCAGACTATGAAGAGGAGTACCTGGAAGATGGACCCCAGGAAGGTTACGACAACTAGGATCATCTCCCATCGTCAGCATTGCCTGTGACCCCGAAGATGGAGCTTCGCCTACCCTACCATTATTATTTCGTATTCCGCTACTTGATGTTGTATTAAGAACTGGATCATGATATCCCTGTTTGTGTAAGAACTTATGTATCGTTTGTAATGGATGATGTACTATGATATCCAATTCTGTTATGTCTCGCAAAAATGCTAATCCTGGGATTGCGATGTATGGCATAACAGGCATCTAGGATTGAAAAATCCGGGTGTTGACAGTAAGGAAACAACTCCAAGGTGTTGCTAGCAACTTGGAACCTGCACAACAAAAACCCACAATACTTTGCCCCAACTTACAGTGAGGTTGTCAATCTCACCGGTTTGGTGAAAAAAAAGGATTAAACATATAGTGTGGAAGATAGTAATTGCTTGTAGTAATTGCAAAAAGTAAACGGTAAATAGTAGATGGTATATCAATGGTAAGGAATGGACCGGGGTCCATAGTTTACTAGAGGTGTTCTCCATAAGATAAATAGCATGCTGGGTGAACAAATTACAGCGGGGCAATTGACAGATTGAGAATGCATAACAATTCATATACAAGACATCTTGATCTCTGTGAGATTTGATTGGGCATTACAACATAATACATAGACCATAATCCAACTGCATCTATGACTAATAATCCACCTTCAGGTTATCATCCGAACCCCTTCTAGTATTAAGTTGCAAGCAACAGATAATTGCATTAAACAAAGTGTGTAAAGTAAACAATACAATTTCCCTTGGACAAAGGATTGTTGTTTTCTCCCTAGTAGCAACAGCACATCTACAACCTTAGAAGTTTCTGTCACTCTCCTAGATTACTAGAGGCATGAACCTACTATCGAGCATAAATACTCCCTCTTGGAGTTACAAGCATCTACTTGGCCAAACTATCTACTAGCAACGGAGTGCATGCAAGATCACAAATAACATAGACATGATAGAATCAATAATCAATCTGACATAGTATCTCAATATCCATCGGATCCCTACAAACACAACATGTAGGATTACAAATAGATGATCTTGATCATGAACGGAGCTCACAAGATCTAAACATGATAGCACAAAGGAGGAGAAACAACCATCTAGCTACTGTATGGACTCATAGCCCAAGGGTGAACTACTCACGCATCACTTCGAAGGCTGGCATGGTGATGAATAAGGCCTCCGGGATGATCTCTCCCCTCCGGAAGGGTGCCGGGAAGACCTTCAGATCCCCCAAGCACAGCTACGAACTCTTTCATGGATTTCTGATCGGGTGTTTAGGGTTTCTGCCTCGGGGTATTTACATAGGCGAAGGGGCAAAGGTCGATTGAGGGCCAGGGGGCCACACCACTCCCTGGCGCAGCCTAGGGTGGGCCCGTGCCAGGGGGTGGTGCGGCCGCCCTGTGGCGCCTCTTCGTCCCCCCTCTGGACTCCGCCCAATTCCCCAAGCTTAACTATTGACTTTGGCTTTTGTTCCGTCCAATTCCGAGAATATTTCTTTACTAGCTTTTCTGAAACCAAAAACAGCAGAAAACAGGCAACTGGCACTACGGCATCTTGTTAATAGGTTAGTTCCATAAAATGTATAAAAATGCCTCAAAGTGTAAACAAAACATAAGTAAGTTGATACAAAACAAGCATGGAGCATCAAAAATTATAGATACGTTTATGACATATCAAGCATCCTCAAGCTTAACTCCTGCTCGTCCTCGAGTAGGTAAGTGATAAAAAGAATAATTTTTAAGGTGACATGCACCCTTGATCAAAATATTGTAAAGCATTGATAGCTAGGATCATCATACTCAAAACATGAGCATGAAAGATGTAGTTCTAACAATAAGACATAGCAACTAAGTTGCAACATGAAAAGGTACAAACAAAAGAACATGAATAACAATGCATTGAAAGACATTTGTTTGTTTCACATATAGAAAACATAGCAAGAGTGGTATTCAGCTTGTCCCTCATGGAATAGAAAAACATAAATGCATAGGACACCTTCAAAGTTCATAAGGGTGACTAGATACAAATAATTTAAGATCAAGTCATTTCAATAGTTCATTTGCTATAAGCTTTCAGATACATAGTAACCTAATTCCTTTGACCATGACATCATGCTAATCACCATAACCGGATGGATGCTTTGATGACATCAAACACCACTTCGTAACTGGGTGGTTATAAAGGTGGAATTGAGTGTTCGGAAAGTATGTGTTGAGGCACATGGATCAAGAGTGGGATTTGTCCATCCATATGACGGATAGATATACTCTGGGCCCTCTCGGTGGAATGTCATCCAATTATATTGCAAGCATGTGACTGGCTCACAAGGGATCACATATCACAGGAATGAGTAAAGAGTACTTATCGGTAATGAGGTTGAACTAGGTATGTAGATATACCGATGATTAGACCTCGGATAAGTAAAATACCATGAGACAAAGGGACATTGGTATCGTATGTAAATGGTTCATTCGATCGCAAAGTAATCGTAGAAATATGTGGGAGCCATATGAATTTCCAAATTCCTCTATTGGTTATTGATCGGAGAAGAGTCTCGGTCATGTCTGCATAATTCACGAACCGTAGGGAGACACACTTAAGGAGTCGATGTTGTTTAGTAGATATGGGATGTGAGTGAGAAGACCGAATGTTGCTCGAAGTCTCGGATGGGATCCAGGATATCACGAGGAGATCCAGAATGGTCTGGAGAATAAGATTCATATAAGGAAAGTCCAATTCCAGAGTTCGAGAATGGTTCCGGTGTTTTCACCGGAATGATATAGAAGGGTCTAGAAGGTTCACCGAACCGGAAGGGGAAGGGTACATGAATGTGTCTTGGTAAAGTGGAATGATTGCATCATGTCCTAAGTCACTAGTCTGGGCATTTAAAAGAGAGAAATCAAACTCCAATATTGAAAGTCAAAAGGAAAGTTTGAATAGTCAAACTGGGACAATGGTAGGAGAGTTAATATCCTCTCCCTCCACCACCGGCCAAGGAGGAGAGGGAGTTGGGCGAGGATTCTACCTCCCCCTCCCTTAGCCATCCCTCCCTCTCATAAATAGAGGGGAGGGGGCTACCCCTCAAGACACACCATAAACCCTAGCCCCACCCAAGCCGCCACCGCCGCCCAAGCCATTGCCGCCACCCTAGACGCCATCGGCCCCACCTCCTCTCCTCGGCCTCTAAACCCTAGTTGCCGAGGAATCACCCTACTCCACCTACCCGCTCCGGCTTAAGGCGAAGCCCTACGGGATATCCCCTCTAAACAACGACACCACGTCGTCGTGCTGCCAGATTCGCGAGGAGATAAATACAACCTCTGATGCCTGCTGGAACAAGGGAGAGGAAGGTATTCATCGAGGATCGAACGTGTGACCGACTGCGGGAGCGCTGTCAGAACGCGGCGCCGGAAGGATCGTCTACCGCGATCTTGAGATCGGCAAGTAAACGACTACATCACCCACGAGAATCTGCTCTTGTTAACCGCTTTGGAATCTTCGAGGGTGTCACATCCCAAAATTCTCCTAATTTTGGATTGTGAAATAAATAAATAAGTTTGATTGATTGTTTGACTATGTTGAAAATTCTCAAAGAGAAGAAACTTTTTGAATAGAAAATCCTCTCAACATTGAATTCAAAATCTTATATTCTTTTGTTATGACCTAAGTAGCCATATATGCAAAAGGGCATGGATTGATTATGGATTGTAGAATTGGTGTGCAAGATTCAAAATTAAAACCATGAAGCATTCATAAGCATTTCATTACATCCATGCAAAGTTCTCACAAACTGAATCCAAATCCTGGTATCTAAATCCTATAGTTGATTCGCCCAAATGTTCCTAAAGGTAATTAAATTGACTTTATAAAACCCAGTGTTTCTAAGGCATAAATTATTGATAATTATAGCCTAAAGAGATCCAATTAATATTACAAAATTTTAGAAACAAAATTGAGCTCATTTGGAGCTATTATGAAAAAGTTATGGAATAAATACAAAAAAATAAAGATATAAATAAAATGGAATATACAAGGATTTATAAATCCACTAATTGCAAACTAGTAAAAATATTACAAATATAATCTTACAATGATCTATTCGATTTTAGAAAAATTTAGAAACAAGAATCGTGTCATTTGGAGTTCGTATGCAAAAGATATGAGGGAAACAAGTAAATAGAAAAAGAAAAAGAGAAAAAAACTAACGGGCCGGCCCACCCGGACCGACCGAACCAGCCAGACGCGCATACATGACCGATCGTTCCCATGAGTGCTTTAAAAACCGTGCGAATCAGTTTTTCTTAAACATATCTCTATTCAAACTCTTATAACTTTTTATCTACAACTCCGAATCAATTTCTGTTTATTTCTACTTGTTCCCTACTCCAAAACCTATCTTTACACCGTCCTAAACCTCCATATAAACTCATGGAGCCACAGCTGTACGAGTTTCTCTCCTCGAAATCCCGAATCTACACATGCCCGAATCTTATTTCGCTTTTTAACCCATCTAGACTTCGTTGTTTGCCTTTGGCCAAAAACCGAAAGTTGTAGAACTCGTCGAAATCTTTCAATCCCGACAAACCTCACCTCTTTTCATCCACCAAAGCCGAAGAATTTCGTATCGCAATATTTCAGATCTGACAGTGTAAATCCAAGATGTACTCGCGCTCGTTCCTTCAAATTCAAATTCCTTTGGTGAGAAGCTAGGACTAATGATTCCCCACAACTTTTATGTTTTAAGTTTTTCAATTTGACCTACGGATTTGTCTCTCTAACACAGATCTATTTCTTGTCTTTTCTGAGCCAAAATCGGGTCAATCTTCTCTCCTAACCACTGGATCTCATCCCAACAGCCAGGATTAGATCGATTCCGCGAAGGGGTACGAGCCAACCGGATCTTGCCACATGTCAACGCCAGGTCAGCTCCGCGTCCCAGCCAGCATAGAATATTCCCAGGGAATATTCCCTGTAGATTTGAAATTTAATTTAATTTGCAGAAAATTGTGTAAACTTGCAAAAATCATATAAAAAGATTCATAGATCCAAAAATAGCAAATTATATATCAATGGATTCAGAAAAACGTGTAGAATATTATTATAGCACTAGACCTAACTTTTACTGTACGTGGTTACTGCAGTAATTTAATTGGTTTTAATGGTCTTTTAGGTTAATAAATTCATAAGAAATTATCTGTAACTCCAAAAAATATGAACAATATATCAAATTGAAGCTACTATAATGTAGATTAATAATATCCAGATGGATCCAGCTTTTGCGGAATATTTACCCCGTAACAATTTAATTAGTTTTAATGGCTTTATAAATCATTAAATTCATAGTAAATTAATTACTTGTCACAAAAATATAAATGATATACCGATGGAAAGCTGGTTCCATGTAGATCATCAATATGAAAATGGTTCAGGAAAATACTGTAAGGTTTTGCATTAATTAAATAAATGGTTTAATGGCTTATTTAGAGTAATAAATTTATAAGAAAATAAATACTGCTCAGAAAATTATAAATAATATATCCCTGGAATCACAATTCTGTGGAGATTACAGATATAATTTTAGTTTGATTTTTAGGAAAAAGAAACTATATGAATCATTTAAAACCCATTAAACACTATTTAAATCATACAAAAAGATCTATAACTCCGATTAGGGTGAATCCAACGCCTACTAGTTCGTATTAACGTCCTCTATCCAGTAAACACAAGAAAAAAAATTAATTCGACAGTTAGAACAGGCGTTACAATAGAACTATTAAAAACCCTATATTGGTAAGTAATTATTAATAACAAGTACTCCATTGCATTAATTGGCCTCTTGCATGCATCATATACTTCAATATTGTTTAGAGAACTAAAGTAACAACCATTGTGACTTATTAAATTGTCATGCATGCATTTATTGCATTTGTTTGATCTCTATGTGCTATTGTTTATGATTGTATGCAATTGTTTGCTCGATAGATTGCGAGGAGTGCAACATGTGTGATTGCAACTACTATGATTGCAAGTATTGTGGTTATGACGAGAGCAACCATCATATCTATGAGAATTGTGAGGATTATCTAATCGACTACATGTACAACAAAGGCAAGTGGTGCTATCTTGGTCATAAATGTCCTACTGTTTTCCTATGCATTGTAGATGTTTTTGTAGAATTACATGTGTAGGAATTATGTGTATATGCTATGCTATGTCCCATATTATTCCCTAGCATTCCTTGTTTATGAGCCACCGTTGGTAGATGTGCTTAGCCATGCTATGATGAACGAGGGCTGGGTTACATCACTGATGTTGATTCTAAATGTGTTGGTTTGCGAAAACTAAAACAACTTAATCAATGAATCTCCTGGGTGTGATGGGATTGATAATTTTTGGTGGTATCATTGCGGAAAGGCACCCAGGACACTGAGAAAGTATTGGCTTCTTTGTTTGGTAGCTTTCATGTGCAACCATGTGCCAATAATGAAATGGGCGGTTGGTTGGACTCAGTAGGTTGTGGTAACTCGAACCCACGTATCCAGAGATGTAGATAGTGTAGGTTGGACCAGTGCGTGTCGGGTTTGGGGAGCTACTGCCCGAACGGTTCCTTCTTGGACTTCTCCCTATCATCACCCAATATGAGAGTGGTGGTACGAGTTGGGTTGGCCAAGTCACATGGGTAAAGTGTAGTAACCCCTGCAGGGTGTATAAACTAAGTGCTTAGCTGTGTCCCCGGTTATGGAAAATTTGAGCGACCTGATACTGATGCTATGATATTTCTCACTCATCCCTATTTATTAATTACTTAAAACTTGTGGGTGAACATAATTGGGTAGGAGCACCTGGGAGTGAACCACAGTGTCCTATTTATCGTATTGGAAAACTACTTTGTTACAAATGTTAGGATAAAACTGTTTCTTTATGCAAATGAGCCTGAACTCCACTTGGCCAAATAAGCATGTAGTTGATAGATCTGTTGTTAACCACTTTAGCCTACTTGCCATACATTAAATGTATTGACCATTCGTGGCTGCAACGTTTCATGTTGCAGGTTGTATCGTATCTGAGTGATCGTTCATAGGTCGCGAGACTCCACTCAACAATTGTTCGCCTATGGCACATTTGGAGGATGGAGATCTACCTTGTATTCGTTTTCCGCTATGTACTTGAATAAATAATGTAAATTCTGGATCATATTCGTTGTATTTATGATGCACAGTTATATTTGGTATCATTTTGTATTGTGTGTGCCAGTGAACCGATCCAGGGATTGGCACTATACACATGAACTCAGCCTTATCAGGCGAGGGTGTTACAGAGGGTGAGTACTCTATCGACTCGTTGCTACAATCTAGTAGATAGATCTTGGCTTGTGTGTGTTCATGCGGTAGATTTTTTTGTTTTCCATGCTACGAACCCCTACAGTGGTATCAGAGCCGTGTCTATATGTAGATCTGTTGCACGAGTAGAACACAATGGTCATTGTGGGAGGTGGTGCTTTTATTATCAATTTCTTCTTGTGTACTTTGCATCTTGTGGTAAGGTGGGATGAAGTGGCCCGGGCTAACCTTACATTACATCATTCATGAGACTTGCTCCACGCTCAACATGCAATTTTTATTGCATAAGTGGCTTTGCGGGTGTCTGTCTCTCCCATCATAGTAAAGATTCAATTTACAACGGGCACTTGATAGTTCAAGCATCAACGTTGTGGTTCTTGTTCGTAAGTTAGAATGGTACTTATTGAAATACCCAAACCACGCCGGTGATGATGGAGATCATGTCCGTCCTTGAAGATGGAGATCCGAAGCACAAGAATAAATGCCATATCATATCACATATTTTGAATTGCATGTGATGTTAATCCTTTTATGCATGTTGTATTTCTTAGATCACAACAGTCGCACTATAAGATGATCCCTCTCACAAAATATCAAGTTGTAAAGTGTTCGTCCTTAGTAGGCACCGTTGCCAAGACTCGTTGTTTCAAAGCACCACGTGATGATCGGGTGTGTTAGATTCTGCGAGTGTATACAACGGGAGCAAGCCAGATTTGCTCATGCAGAAACTAAGGATTAATATTGACGAGCCTAGCATGTACATACATGGTATCAGAACATGGATCACCGAAAGGTAAAGTGTGAGTAATATAGTAGATATGATGAACATGTTGATTGTTCGCCTTTGAAACTACATTATGTCTCATGATGATCGGACTTGATGTAGTGGATTTGATTCGTGTGATCACTAAAACAATGTGAGAGATATTGTTTTGAGTGGGAGTTCACCTAGATTAATTTCACTATTAATTATAACTCAATTTGTCATAAACTTAGTCTAAACAATTTCAAATATGTTGTAGATCAATGGAGGCCCCTACCATCAATTTTAATGTGTTCCTAGAGAAAGAAAAGTTAAAAAACAATGGAAGCAACTTGGAGGATTGGTCCCGCAATTTGAGGATTGTTCTCAATGCTTGTTAGTTCACCTATGTGCTGGATGAACTGCTGGGTGACTCACCTGCAGAAGATGCTACCGATGATGAGAAAAATGTTTTCCGTACTTGGAAGAATCAGTACTCCACAGTTCAGTGTGCTATCTTGTTTGGTTTGGAATCGGAGCTTCAAAAAAGGTTTGAGAACTTTGACCCACATGATATTGTCCGTGAACTCAAAATGATATTTGAGGCTCATGCGGTAGTTGAGAGTTATGAAGCTTCTGAAAAGTTCTTTAACTGCAAGATGGAGGAGGGCAGCTCAATCAGTGAGCATGTACTTAAGATGTCTGGGCACGCCAATAAGCTCTAGAGATTGGGAATAATAATTCCTAATGCTTTGGGGATTCACCGTGTCCTCCAATCACTACCAAGTTACAAGAACTTTGTGATGAAATACAACATGCAGCGCATGGATAAGACATTGCCAGAACTCTTCTCTATGTTGAAGTCTACGGAAGTGGAGATCAAGAAAGAGCACCAAGTATTGATGGTCAATAAGACCACCAATTTCAAGAAGCAATGCAAGTCTAAGAAAAAGGGAAACTTCAAGAAGGGCGGTAAGAAAGCTACCGCGCTAGTGAAGAAGACAAAGGTTGGGCCTAATCCTGATACTGAGTGCTTTTACTGCAAGGGAGAAGGTGACTGGAAGCAGAATTGCCCCAAGTACTTGGCGGATCTGAAGAACGGCAACATCAAGAAGAAAGGTATATCCGATATACATGTTATTTATGTGTATCTTACTAGTAGTCGTAGTAGTGCCTGGGTATTTGATATTGGTTCGGTTGCTCATATTTGTAACTCGAAACAGGTGCTGCAGAATAGACGGAAACTAGCGAAAAACAAGGTGATGATGCGCGTTGGAAATGGATCAAAGGTTGATGTGATCGCGGTTGGCACGCTACCTCTTTATCTACCATCAGGATTAGTTTTATACTTAAATAATTGTTATTTGGTGCCTACGTTGAGCATGAACATTATATCAGGATCATGTTTATTGTGAGACGGTTACTTATTTAAGTCCGAGAATAATGGTTGTTCAATTTATATGAGTAATATCTTTTATGTTCATGCACCCTTGATATATGGTCTATTCTTGTTGAATCTCGATTGTAGTAATACACATGTTAATGATATAGAAGCTAGACGTTTGAAATTAAGTGATAACTCAACATATATGTGGCACTGTCATCTTGGTCATATCAGAGTGAAGCGTATGAAGAAACTCCATTCTAATGGACTTCTTGAATCACTTGATTTCGAATCACTTGAAAGATACGAAGCATGTCTGATGGCTAAAATGACTAAGACTCCATTTTCTGGTATGATGGAGCGAGCAATGGACTTAATGAAAATCATACATACCGATGTGTGTGGCCCGATGAGTGTGGCATCGCGCGTTGGTTATCGTTATGTTCTTACTTTCACGGATGACTTGAGTAGATATGGGTATATCTATTTCATGAAACATAAGTCCGAAACTTTCAAGAAGTTTAAGGAATTTCAAAGTGAAGTGGAGAATCAACATAACAAGAAGATCAAATCTCTATGATCTGATCGTGGAGGTGAATATCTAAGTTATGAGTTTGGCGAGCATTTGAAAAAATGCGGAATACTTTCACAATTGACACCACCGGGAACACCACAACGTAATGCTGTGTCCGAACATCGGAATCGAACTCTCTTAGATATGGTTCGTTTTATGATGTCACTTACAGATTTACCATTATCATTTTGGGGTTATGCATTAGAAACAACCGCATTCACTTTAAATAGGGCACCATCTAAATCCGTTGAAATAACACCGTATGAATTATGGTTTGGTAAGAAACCTAAATTGTCGTTCCTTAAAGTTTGAGGTTGCGAAGCTTATGTGAAGAAGTTACAGCCCAACAAGCTTGAACCCAAACTGGAAAAATGCGTCTTCATAGGACACCCGAAGGAAAATATTGGGTATACCTTCTATCATAGATCCGAAGGCAAAATTTTCGTTGCCAAGAATGGATCCTTTCTAGAGAAGGAGTTTCTCTCAAAAGAAGTGGCTGGAAGGAAAGTAGAACTCGACAAGGTTTTCGAACCTTCTCTCGGATTTGAGAGTAGCGCAGCACCAGAAGAAGTTCATGTGGTGCCTACACCAATAAGAGAGGAAGCTAATGATGTCGATCATGAAACTTCAGTCAAAGTTACTGCGGAACCTCGCAGGTCGACAAGGACTCGTACCACTCCTGATTGGTATGATCCCATTATGAGTGTCATGTTGGTGGACGACACCAATGACCCCGCGACATATGAGGAAGCGATGATGAGCCCAGATTCCAATAAATGGAAAGAAGCCATGAAATTCGTGAAGGAAATATGCCCTAGAGGCAATCATAGAGATGATTATATTTCTTATGTATCCATGAATTATTGTAATGTTCCTTGAATATCCATATCAGGCAACTTGTATTGATTGGCAATTATGTGAATTATTTGTGAAACTCTTTACTTGTATGGTTATTTAATAGTTGTCCCTAGTCGGAGTTCATGTGAGGACACACGTGAATATTAGACTAGCACATCGATTGGTTGATGACTATGTTTCGCAAGTTATAGACATGGATATGTCAAACTAATAATATGGACACATGTTATGAACATGGGGTTGTACTGACCCAACTTGAGACTGGCAATTAGACTTGTAGCTCTCTCTACACATCGTGTACGTTTTGTCCTTAGACCTGAGATTGTCGCTTGTACTTGAGATGTGGATCGACCTACTTTGGGGCTATCAGACGCTACTCCGTAACTGGGTAGTTATAAAGGTAGCTTTCGGGTTGTCTTGAAGCATGCTGCAAGTCATGGTCAATCAAGATTGGATTTGCCCCTCTCTACTTGAGAGAGATATCTTTGGGCCCCTCGAGTGATCGGATCCAGAAATGCATGGCCGTGCTACATATGGTTAAGAGTTAACCTAGTAAAGGGATTCTGAATCACAGTATCGAGAAAGGGAGGTCAGCTTGGAGCTAGACCAAATATCGTGAGGCAAAGAGAAATACATGTACTAAACCTTGTGATGGTTCATCCAATATGATCTTTGTATGCGTTTAGGAGTTGGCACATCTTGCTAGAGGCCTCTACCAACTATTGACAGAATAAGTGTATTCGTGTCATGTCTATATATATATGAACATATAGGGTCACATACTTAAGGGGCTGGAAGCCTAATGAGGATTAGATCCGAATTAGACCAGGCTTAGGCTACTAGTGGGCTGCTAATGTAGAAGCCCACTAGGGACGCATATATAAGAGAGGGTGGGGCGTGCTGACCAGAGTTAGACCATTCCACCCAGCCGCCACTCCTCATGCATGTGTTGCACGCGCAGACCTAGCAGTCCGGTGTCTGACGCTTCCACCCCACACGTGTGGATACCTCGGAGGTGCTGCATCTGTGGCACTTGGACGAGTCGCGCAAGGGGAGCTTCTCGTGGGACGAGGACAAGGAGGATACGTAGAACATCTACACTATCTCGACGTGCTTCATCAAGTTCCGCAACCGCGCGTCTAGTGGTAATCCCGTGATCTATGACAATAGTAATCCTGGTTTACACGGTAGAAAATTTTGATTTGCGCTAGTGTAGCCTACCCGTATCCCTTCAAAATCCGAGATTGGATCCATGTACGAAAACCAAGTATGGACTTTGATGGACTTACCGGATGGCCGGAAGGCTATCGAGAACAAATGGATTTTCAAGAAGAAAACATATATTGATGGTAATGTAACCGTGTATAAAGCTCGAGCAAAAGGGTTTCGACAAATTCAAGGAGTTGACTATGATGAGACTTTCTCACTGGTAGCAAAGCTAAAGTCTGTGAGGATTTTGTTAGCAATAGCTGCGTATTATGATTATGAGATATGGCAGATGGATGTCAAAATGGCGTTCCTCAATGGAGACATTGATGAAGAGTTGTATATGATACAACCCAAAGGTTTGTCGATCCTAAAGATGCTAACAAGGTATGCAAACTTCAACGGTCCATTTATGGATTGAAGCAAGCATCCTGAAGTTGGAATCAACGTTTTGATAAGGTGATCAAAAGTTTTGGTTTTATACAAACTTATGGAGAATCTTGTATTTACAAGAAAGTGAGTGGGAGCTCTATAGCATTCCTAGTACTATATGTGGATGACATATTGTTGATTGAGAATAATATAGATCTTCTTAAAAGTGTCAAAGATTATTTGAATAATAGTTTTTCAATGAAGGATCTTGGCGAAGCTACTTATATATTAGGCATAAAGATTTATAGAGATAGATCAAGACGCCTAATATCGCTTTCACAGAGTACATACTTGGACAAAGTTCTAAAGAGGTTTGGAATGGAAGATAGCAAGAAAGGGTTCTTGCCCATGTTGCCCAATACGACATTGAGTAAAACTCAAAGTCCCGCTACGACAGAAGATAGAGAGAGAATGAGTAAGACTCCCTATGCCTCATCCATAGGATCTATCATGTATGTCATGCTATGTACTAGACCTAACATTGCATATGATGTTAGTTTAACTAGCAGATACAAAGTGGTCCAGGGGTGGATCATTAGATATCAGTCAAAAACATCCTTAAGTACTTGGGAAGAACTAAGGATATGGTTATTTCTTATGGAGCTGATGAACAACTCGTTGTTAATGGTTACACCTATGCTAGTTGGAATACCGATCCGGATGATTCTAAATCTCAATCTGGATACGTATTAACTTTGAATGGTGCAACAATGAGCTGGAGGAGTGCAAAGCAAAGTGTTGTGGCAAATCTTCAAATGAATCGGAATACATAGCTGCTTCGGAGGCTTCACAAGAGGCGATATGGATGAAGGAGTTCATTATAGATCTTGGTGTGGTTCCCAGTGCGCTAGACCCAATGTCTATCTACTGTGATAACATGGGTGCCATAGCAAATGCGCAGGAGCCAAGGTCACACAAGAAGCTGAAGCATATCAAGCTATGTTTTCACGCTATTCGAGAGCATGTCCAAGATGGTGACATAAAGATTTGCAAAGTACACACAGATCTGAATGTGGCGGATCCGTTGACTAAACCTCTCCCGAGGGCAAAACATGACCAGCACCAAACCGCCATGGGTGTTTGGTATATTACCGTGTAATCTAGATTAGTTGACTCTAGTGCAAATGGGAGACTGTTGGAGATATGCCCTAGAGGCAATAATAAAAGTAGTTATTATATCTTTGTGTTTATGATGAATGTTTACATTCATGCTATAATTGTATTAACTGGAAACATTAATACTTATGTGATTTGTAAACTTGTTAGAGTACCTAGTAAAGCCTCTTTGTTATACTAGCTTGTTGGTTGATGGATGACCGTGGTTTCCTGATCATGAACATTGAGATGTTATTAACAACAAGATCATATCATTAGGAGAATGTTGTGATGGACATACTCCTATAGATAAGCGTAGCATAAAGATCAAGTCATTTCAATAGTTCGTTTCCTATAAGCTTTCAGATACATAGTAACCTAATTCCTTTGACCATGACATCATGCTAACCACCATCACCGGATGAATGCTTTGATGACATCAAACACCACTTCGTAACTGGGTGGTTATAAATGTGGCATTGAGTGTTCGGAAAGTATGTGTTGAGGCACATGGATCAAGAGTGGGATTTGTCCATCCATATGACGGATAGATATACTCTGGGCCCTCTCGGTGGAATGTCATACAATTAGCTTGCAAGCATGTGACTGGCTCACAAGGGATCACATATCATATGAACGAGTAAAGAGTACTTATCGATAATGACGTTGAACTAGGTATGCAGAGATATCGATGATCAGACCTCGGATAAATAAAATATCGCGAGACAAAGGGAAATTGGTATCATATGTAAATGGTTCATTCGATCACAAAGTAATCGTATAAATATGTGGGAGCCATATGAATTTCTAGATTCCTCTATTGGTTATTGATCGGAGAAGAGTCTCGGTCATGTCTGCATAGTTCACGAACCGTAGGGAAACACACTTAAGGATTCGATGTTGTTTAGTAGATATGGAATGTGAGTGAGAAGACCGAATGTTGTTCGAAGTCTCGGATGGGATCCGGGATATCACGGGAGGATCCCGAATGGTCTGGAGAATAAGATTCATATAACGAAAGTCCAATTCCGGAGTTCGGGAATGGTTCCGGTGTTTTCACTGGAATAATCTAGAAGGTTCTAGAAGGTTCACCGAATCAGAAGGGGAAGGGTTCATGAATGTGTCGTGGTAAAGTGAAATGATTGCATCATGTCCTAGGTCACTAGGCTGGGCATTTAAAAGAGGAAATCAAACTCCAATATTGAAAGTCAAAAGGCAAGTTTGAATAGTCAAACTGGGACAATGGTTCCTGGTGGAGGGAGGAGAGGTAATCTCCTCTCCCTCCACCGCCGGCCAAGGAGGAGAGGGAGTTGGGGGAGGATTCGACCTCCCCCTCCCCTAGCCGCCCCTCCCTCTCATAAATAGAGTGGAGGGGCTACCCCTCAAGACAAACCACAAACCCTAGCCCCACCCAAGCCGCCACCGCCGCCCTAGACGCTGCCGCCCCACCTCCTCTCCTCGGCCTCTAAACCCTAGTTGCCGAGGAATCACCCTACTCCACCTACTCGCTCCTGCTTAAGGCTAAGCCCTGCAGGATCTCCCCTCTAAACTCTGACACCATGTCGTCGTGCTGCCGGATTCGCGAGGGGAGAACTATAACCTCCGCTGCCTGCTGGAACAAGGGAGAGGAAGGTCTTCATCGAGTATCAAACGTGTGACCGACTGCGGGATCTCTGTCGGAACGCGGCGCCGGAAGGATCATCTACGCGATCTTGAGACCGGCAAGTGAACGACTACATCACCCACGAGAATCTGCTGTTGTTAACCGCTTTGGAATCTTCGAGGGTGAGTACTCTATCGACTCGTTGCTATAATCTAGTAGATAGATCGTGGCCTGTATGTGTTCATGCGGTAGAATTTTTTTGTTTTCCAAGCTACGAACCCCTGTATTTACACCCGACCTCTGCATAACTAAGCTGCACACAACCATACAAACAATAGAACCAGGAAATAAAAAGGAAGACAAGCATTACAAAAAAAAGTACTATCAAAATAATTGTCTTCAATCTAAGGTAGATCGATAATGAAATCACGCGACCATCCATGTCAGGAGAAAATATCCCTCGTCGTATCCTCCAATCACGTACATCCATGCACAAATAAGTCGCGAAACTCCATGCGTTGGAGAATAGTCCATGATCGGAGGATAGTCGTGGCTCGATAAATAACCCGCAGAGGAGAAGATACAATATTATTAAAAATCTTGTCATTTCTACAAAGCCATAGCGACCATATAACGCCAAGCGCTCCCACCCTAAACAAAGTTTTGTACTTATCAACAATTCCATGCAGCCAATTACCAAAAACATTGGTTACTGAACTGGAGGAGATAAACACAAAGCTATTTGGATGAATGACCATATAGAGCGAGCAAATTTGCAATGGAAGAATAAATGACAAATTGTCTCATCATGATGACAAAAAACGCATTGTGTACTTCTATGCCAATTTCTCTTTGCAAGATTATCTTTTGTTAAAATTACACCCTTACGTGGATACCATGAAAATATCTTCGTCTTAAGGGGTATTTTCATTTTCCAAATTTTACTATTATCATCGACCAGGATATCAAGTTGAACCAATGCTTTATATAGTGAGCCAACGAAAAAATTATCACTTTCTACTAATTTCCATATGAACACGTCAACACCGTCCGACAAGTGTATCGTAGATAATCATAATAGTAGATTATTTCAGGATACCAGTCGAGGACCAATGAGACTTCTTCTGAAAGACACATTGGGAGGATTTTCTTCCATCACTGTGGAAATTGTATCCCCTTTGTGTCTGACAATCGAATATAGAGCTGGATATTGTTCGCGAAGAGTAGTTTGGCCAAGCCACTTATCTTACCAAAACCTAATCTGTGATCCATCCTATATACAACCTTAATTTTCTTTAAAGAAAAACTACTTCCATCTACATCAGACAACTTTCATTCATGTACACTTTACACATCACTAAATACCAAATACTTAAAAGAATTAGTACTCTCTCTGGTCCATCTTAGTGTTCTTAACTTTGTTTAGATACGAATGCATCTAATCTAGACATAACTAGATACTAGAGATGGAACATTAGAACCTTTAGGGTATCCTCTAGTTTAGCTTAGTTCAAACAAATGAGCTAGTTTTCTTAAAAAGTAGTGCTTTCTAAAACTTAGTTTATTTTTTTCACTAAGTAGAGTAAAGGGGTACCTATTGCCATCCTTACTAGATACATACGAATCTAGACAAAGTTAAAACATTAATATGAACTAGAGGGAGTAGTAGAAAAAAGGGTTAAAGAAGAAGCAACACAAGACAAATAATATACAGTACATACTTTGTTGTATCATCATACAATTCTCGTGCATGAAGCTGAACAACTTATCTCGTACCACAAAGATCATGAAATTTATGCCTTCGGAGGGTAGCTGTCCAGGCTATCCACCCACGGGTTGCAGTTGCAGCCACGCCGGTCAGCACGGGCGCCGGCAGGGGACACGGCTGGCACGTCGCGGAGCGCCCGCCAGACTGCGCTGTTGCACTTGAACCCGGAGCCGAATCCGATCTGCCACACACGGTGGCCGCGACGGACGCGGCCTTTCGCCTCCGCGTAGGCCAGCTCATACCACAGGGAGCTGCTGCTGGTGTTGCCGAACCGGTGCAGCGTGCACTTGCTGGGCTCCATGTCAGCGTCGTCGAGGCCGAGGCTCCGCTGCACCTCCTCCAGCACGGCGCGGCCGCCAGCGTGCACGCAGAAGTGGTCGAACGCGCGGCGGAAGTCGGGCATGTAGGAACGCACGCCGCGTGCGCGTAGGACGCGGTGGAGCAGGAGGGACCGGAGGAACTTGAGCTGCTCGGTGATCGGGAGGACGAGGGGCCCCAGGGTGGTGATGTTCGTCTTGAGCGCGTCGCCGGCGACGGCCATGAGCTCGCGCGCCAGCGACACGCCGACATTCCCGCCGGTGTCCTCGCGCTGGTAGACGCAGTTCAAGCACTGGTCTGCCGCGCCCTTGTGCGTTCGCACCGTGTGGAGGAGCAGGTACTTGGCGCGCGGGGCGTCTGCGCCGCGGTTGGACAGCAGGACCGCCGCGCCGCCCATGCGGAAGATGCAGTTGGACAGGAGCATGGAACGGTCGTTGCCGAAGTACCAGTTGAGCGTGATGTTCTCCGTGCTTACGACGACGGCGTAGGAGTCCGGGTTCGCCTGGAGGAGGTCCCGCGCGAGGTTGAGGGCGATCAGCCCGGCGCTGCAGCCCATGCCGCCGAGGTTGAAGGACTTGACGTCCTCGCGCATCTTGTAGTGGTTGACGACCATGGACGCGAGGGACGGCGTCGGGTTGAAGAGGCTGCAGTTGACGATGAGGACCCGCACGTCCCGGCGCGGGTCGATCCCCGTGGCAGCGAACAGCTCGTCAAGGCAGCCAAACATGACGGCCTCGGCCTCGGCTCGCGCCTCCGCCATGGACAGCTGCGGGGGGCGCGACTGTATCCCCGACGGCAGGTAAGTCCGGTCGCCCAGCCCGGAACGCTTGGTGATCTTGGTCTGGAAGTCGAGCGCGTCGGCGTTGAACACGCCGGTGCTCTTGGTCATGTCCAGGAACCCGTCCTTGGAGATCTCGTGCTCGTCGCTGGGCCTGTAGCAAGCGAACTCCACGAGGTACACTGGCCGGGGGCGCTTGATGAAGCAGACGGCGATTATGAGCATGGCCGTGCCAAGCCAAGCGACAGAATCAGAGGAGTGGAGCACGGCCGCGTCGAGACCGAGACGGCGGGACCAGTATGTCGCCGCAGCGAGGAGAGGAGACGCCAGCGCGAGGAGGGTCCAGGACGGTGGCACCGGGAAGATCCCGGAGCAGATACCGAGCTTTACGTACTTGAGGTTGATCGACCGTGTGAAGTCCGGGAGCCGTCGCCGGATTTTGATCACAATGTTAGGCGCCCGCGCCTGATCCTCCGCCATATCGCGGCCGTCGATCGGCGGCGTGAAGGCCATCTCGGCCATCAGGCGCTCGCGTTCCATGACCGTCGACGGCATCTTGGTTTGTCCTCGAGGTTGGCGACTAGGGAGGGCTAGACTTCTTTGTGTGTTCCGTTAGAGTTTGGTAATGGGCACGTCGTAGAGAAGAAGTCAATTTATAGTGCAATGGCCTATTAGGATAGACATGATAGCCTTGCCTTAGAAAAGAAAAGGTCAATTTATAAGCACTGAAATGGATTATTGGAGCGGGACAGCCGTTGATGGGGAAGTAACTAGGAGCAACTCTAACGGATTCCTAAAAAATACGAAAATTATATAATAATTGCTTTTCTACTGTCCCGCGAGAAAAACTATCTTAGTAGATCCTATAGATTTCCAGAAACCATAAAAAAATGCAGTGTACAACTGTAGTGGGAAGCGCACGAGCTGAAACTTCAGCATGCCAGGGCTAGCGAGGGGAGGGGACGTGCACTACTAAAAAACCAGCTATAGATAGAAGGATCTTTTGTGGCGCATATGTGTGATCATGCGCCACAGATAAATTTCAGTGGCGTATTTCAGACAATACGTCACATTTCTGTGGCGCATATAGGGAAACAATATGCCACAGAAGTTTGGTGGGACCCGCCATCGGGTTGGACTCCCTCACTTTCTATGGCGCATACGACCATATGCGCCACAAAAAGCGAGGGTAGGCCCCACCACAGCATTAAGTTGACCAACGTTCTGTGGCGCATACCTATATATGCGCCATATATAGGTATGTGCCCGCCCTCCTTGGATTGCCTTTTAACTTTTGTAAAAATAAACGAAAATAATAAAAAAGATCAAAAAAAATAATTCCTTTGAGATGTAGTTATATTTTAGGGTATAGTTATAGGAAAATTAAAAAACATGAATTTTGATGTATTTTGCAAAAAAAAAGGTCATGGTGCAGTAAAACAGCATAACTTTTGCATAAGATATCGGAAAAAAAGTTTAATATACCAAAATGATCGTCTCGAAATTTCCTACTCGATTGACTCCCCAAATCCAAAAAGAGTAAAAAGTTATGGCAGAAAGAAGATGTTTTCTTGCAAAAAAATAAAAAAGGGGAAGAAACTTCTGTGGCATTTCTTCCATATGCGCCACATAAGTCTTGGGCGGGATTCGAAATTTGAATCCCACCGCCCCTTCTCCCTCTCTTTTCTCCTTTTCACCTCGTCCTCTCCTCCACACTTCTCCCTCCACTTCTTCTCTCCTTCTCCCCTTCTCCTCCCTCTTCCTCCTCCTCCACCCCGATGAGCTCCTCCTCCTCCTCTACATGTGAGCTCCTCCGACGACGATGACCACCTCCGACTACCTCCTCCTCCGGTGACCCCCTCCTCCCCCTCCTCCTCTGGCGAGCCCCCTTCTCCACCCACCTCCGGGCTATCCCTACTCCGGCGACCCTCACCTCTGACTAGATCTAGACAGCTTATTTTTTTGAATTTGAAAAAAAAATCTATGGCGCATATTGGCAATATGCGCCACAGAAGTTTTAGATCTAGCCCGCCTTTTTTTTAGTTTGAAAAAAAACTTCTGTGGCGCATATAGGCAATATGCGCCACTGAACTTTGAGACTTTCGTGGCCACAGAACTACACTTTAGTGGCGTGATAACAGTGACACATCCCATACGCGCCACAGAAGTTGAAAAATGATGCGCCACTGATGAGCTTTGTCCTAATAGTGGTGCTCAGTTCGCTCGCGAAAATTGAGGAGGTACCGTCCCCTCCCGTCCATGATTTTTGGTCGCCCCTTGGTTCCTTTCCCCGCCAGAGGGACGTCTCGTGGCCATCGCCACCATTCTTCGCAGTTTTGATCGCCCAACTCATAGATTTGTGTGTCGGTGGAACTACAGGAGGTCGTGGCCGCCATGGATGCCGCAAGGAGTTTCGATTCGGTCACGCCGGAGCTATAGGCTCCCGGATTTAGCTACCCCTTCCGTTGCACCGGTTGTCGCAGTGCAAAGCTTCGTTTCGGCCCATCCTGCTTGCCCCATTGGATATAAAGGCAAAAATCCCTTTGATTTATTTCGATTTGTCCGCTCTTCCACGACTCTGGCAATTTGACCTTCGAATTGTCCCTTGATTTGCAGATGGACACTGCGTTGAGCCCGAGCAAGCAGTTCTTCTTCGAGGACTCGTCATCCTTGGACGACTCAAACATCAAAGACATGCTCTACCGGCAGATCGAGGACAGTGCCACTCATACCCAGCTCCATGATGATCTCATTGAGCACCATTGGCGGTTGCATGGGCAGTAGTTCGCATGTCTTGTTCATTTGATTTCATATTCATTCATGTGTGCTTAAAGTATTATTTGCATTCCGGACCATTATTTATTTGTTTAGTAATTTGATTTGAATTGTTGTTTTAACGAGTAGTATTGTTTGATGCTTGAGACATTAATAATTTGGATTAGATTGCTGTCATATGTGGTTTAATTTTATTATTATATGAAATATATGTTGAATCAAAAATATTGTATTTATGGTCCCCGCCAGCTTTACCCGGAACATATCCCGCAAAATTAAAATTCGTTTTTGTGGCTTCCATTGGGATATGTGAGCCCGCGCAAGACTATAAACCCGTTTTTCAGGGCCCTTATATGTGTTTTTAAAGGGCGTGAAAGAAGGAATTTGTTAGAGTTGCTCTAACGGCTCGCGGATAGACCTGAGAATTATGCTAGTACGAGTACCTGAACAAACCAGCTGGGCCGCAGATAACGTTCATGCGCTCAGCGCCAGCTGCCCGGGGCAGTTGCGTGTCGTATATGGCGTCCTGATGCATATTCCTACTGTCGGCTTACCCCTTTCGTCCGAGGGCGACGCGGCGGCCACCCTTCCGGTCCCGCATGGCGACGTGCGCTGCCTCACCTCCTCTGAACGGGCCTAAATGGTGGGGTAGTTGCCGAGCAGGGGATTTCACTCGCACCCGGCCTTACGCTGCTCGTGTTCGCATCGGTGCTCCACGCGAAGTTTCGCGAAGCACTGACGGAAACACGAGCAGTCAAGCCGCGTTCACCATGGACGATGAGAGGCGTTCCACAACGAGCGTCAATCAGTGAACATCAGGTGTTCCTGCGGGCGGGATGGCAATCTACGTTCTTCAATTTTGCGGCACAGGGATCTCGTTGTGGGGACGAGCTATGTACAGAGGCAAACATAACAAAAACAAAGCACTATAGTATAGAGGTTGTTTGACTAATACAAACCTCTCGGGTTTTACTATTTCAAACTTGATTTCCAAGAAAACAAAATCCACAAGCTCCAATCTCTTGGCAAGAATTCACTGATAATTGACAACTATGGCAAACACATCATCCCCCCAAAAAAGAGTCATGCATATTTCGTGACTTGCAAGTTGCAAGCAAACAATTCACATTATACAGCATCTAATTCACATGTTATGCGCATTCCAGTGTTTTTCATGTGTTCCAACGATGTTGTGGTGTACACGGTTTTCTGAAAGGATAGAGGACCTTGTATCACAGATCAAGTTCATTGAACGGCACACAAGCCACCAGAGTCCTCGGCCATTACGGCATTACAGGTAGGCAAAGAACCAGCAAAGGGGCAGGGGAACCATCAGGCATGAGGGGACATGAAGAAGAGCACGGCCAATAGTAATAGAAGAGACAAATTTTAGCAGAGGGAGCAAGGATAGAAGGGCAGGCTAGGAAGCCAGTAACATCTTCTACAGCACTGGCAAAGCTCACTGCTACACATTATTGGCAGTAGTATTCCAAGATAAAGAACAGAAAGACCAAACAAAACTGAAAAACAAACCTCTACGGAAAACAACTAGACTCTACATGCCTGGTATCTTACAAGTGGGAAGCTAATCTAAGGAGGCGCGAGCGGCATCAGGCATATCTCCAGAGACAGAGTTTGAGAAGAGTCAAACTCGTTTAAAGCGGGATGGTCCTCTCCTCCGAAGGAACTCGGGAATCTCCACCTTGCTGCCACCTGTGGATGGATGTCGACCATTGTCTCCTTGCGTTTGTTGGGCCCCCTGGTTCAAAACGTGAGATCACGTAAGAAATTCCTCTCACAGTTTAGGCCACTAATTGTCTAGCTATATTTACCTTTGAGGTCTGACCTTCCGGTTCATCCTGCCGTTTAAAGCCAGTTGCGATCAAGGTTATGCTCACCTGCATGAACAAAAATAATTATGTGAATAAGCTTTTCCATGTAAATAATGAACAGACACCAGTTGCTATACTTGTGAGAAACTTATAGCGCAAGTGATGAAGTGTAATCAATCATTATCGGATAGGATAAACTACATTGAAATAAATATGTGTACGACTTACCTGTCCACTGAGTGATGGGTCTATGACAGAACCAAATATCAGATTAGCATTTGGATCAACAAGATCGTAGATTATTTCAGCAGCAGCATTTACCTAAACAATAAGAAAACCAGGTCTCCGTAAGTGCTTAACCTGGGCGCAAGAACCAAATGGTGACCACATAAGCTGATTTTGAAATTCCATCACCGCCATGGAAACATGAAAGCAACATCCAGAAAACAGGTAATCTTTGATGCCAAGCACACATCTCAACATGAGAGCACTACAATTGCTTTCAAGAGAAGTAGCCCTCATGACCAAGTCATGAAGTCCAGCACACATCTCATCAATGTAAGAGCTATATTGGTGCCAGGAACTTAATATTTGCAGTTTTGAAGTAGAAATTTTCTTGTTGGCGTACACTAGTGGACAGACGGACATGCTGAGTGTTGAATCTGTCTCGTGATGGAGTGTATATTATAGCAATCAAAACATGCAATGCAACTGATAGTATAGTTTTACAGGAACAATACGTCTAATCAATGGCATCAACTTTGTATGTTAAACATGGTTAAGCCTGGAAACAATGCGTACATGTTGGAGAAAGGCAGCGCATCCATGGTTTTTAAGGCGTTAAGGCGTCTTAAGGCGACAGGGGGGCGCTCTGACGCCTAGGCGACGCCTAGGCGGGCGCTTTGGACGCTTAGGCGCCTAAAGCGCCCATTTTTGCAAAGCGGAGGAGGGGCGCCTGGACGCCTAGGCGACGCCTTTAAAACCATGAGCGCATCATGCTGCCAAACTGATCACTATTACTCCCTCCATCTCAACATAGATGTCGAAGGTTTGTCAAAATTTGGATGAATCTATATACTAAATAGTGTCTAGATTCATCTAAAATTTGACAAACCTACAACATCAATTTTAAGACGGAGGGAGTAGATGATTTCAGAAACCACCCATCAACTATTCAGAATTTGCTTCCCCGTTCCATAAGTACAAGGTAATTCGTATTTGAATTATTTGCCATTTTACTATATTGTGTTCGTGAAAGAAGGTTCATGGTAAGGTGACAATTTGATATCCTGGAGTCCATGGTACAGAGGCATACAGTGACAACTTCAGATAAAGGCAATACCAGATTTTTAACATACATAAATAACATTATGGGGTAAACAATCGATTAAAGAACAGTAGAACACAATCTAATCGGACATCAAACTCCAAAACCTTTTTCCTATAGATGCTGTTATTGTACAGATCTTTTGTGGGATCACTCAAAATCAGTCAACAGGAGCCTGAGAGAAACATCCACAAGAAACAAAGCAATTAAAATATGGCAGCCAAAGGGCAACATAAATATAATTCTAAGAGGACGATGGCTGCTCATCATGCAGCCAAACTGATGACACTGTTATCATGATTCCATAAACCATCCCTCAACTATTCAGAATATGCTTCCACCATTCAATAAATAGAATATAAGTCTTATTTGGAGTGTTTGCTACTTTGCTATATTGTGTTTTTAAAAGCAGGTTAATAATGAGGTTGATATCCTGGAGTCCATGGTAGAGAGGTATATGTTGACAGCTTCAGATAAAGCCAATACCAGAATTCTAACATAAATAAATAACATTATGGGGTAAAAAACTATTATAGAACAGTACAACACTATCTTTTTTTGAGGGACAGTACAACACTATCTAATCGTACATCAAACCCCCTTATAACTTTTTTCTGTAGATAGTATTATTATACAGATCTTTCGTGGGATCACTCAAAATCAGTCAACAGGAGCCTGAGAGAAACACCCACAAGAAACAAAGCAATTAAAATATGGCCCCAAGGAATACTAGCCGCTAACCACAAATACCAGATGTCTGTTTCCTAGTCATTGTCATACCCACTTGTACTAAAACTTTAGTGTACAAATAAAAAAAATATTATGTATCCTCGTAGAAACTTTTCTGTTTAATGTTATTCATGTTATATAAGACATATGACAACTTTACAACCATATAATATGCTGAACAGCACAACAACATACTCCCTCCGTTTCAAAATATAAGATGTTTTAGCCTTTTTCTGAAACGCATGTATCTAGACGCCTTTTAGTATGTAGGTTCGGAGCAAAATGAGTGAACCTACACAATAAAAGGCGTCTAGATACATGTGTTTCATAAAAAGGCTAAAATATCTTATATTTTGGAACGGAGGGAGTACAAACATTAATTTTATCAAACAATGCATGAGGTAAGAAAAATACTAGCAAAAAAGATGGAGCAAACCTCAAACAAAGTCAAATCAGTTCCTCCGGTGATATTCCACACGATGCCTGTAGCCCTCTCAATTCCAATATCTAGCAGTGGTGATTGGATGGCATTAAGAGCAGCATCTCTTGCTCTTGACTTGCCTAAAATTTTAAGCCAACACATCAAAATAAACAGAGAAAGGTAAATCTAAGGCTGTATGTCATCTGCAGTGCAACACCAAGAAAACTGAACTCAGTTCTCAATTACAACATGGCTTCCATATTATGTATTTCGACTTCTTGTACAAATATAAATTATGTTTCAATCATTAACAATTTAGTTTGTTGCTAGTCAAGTAGAGTCAACAGTAACGGTATGTTAGTGTCAGTGGGAGGAAATGGTTAGTGCTACTATTAACTTGATGCCATCAGGTGAGAGTAAAACAGTTCTGAAGCTACAAAACATCCACAGATTCATGTTTTGGTAGCATGCGTATTGCATAGGAGCTAATAGCTTCCCTGATGGCAAGCAATCACTTTTCTCTTTCTAACAGTGTCTGCTCCTAGCTGCGCCATGTAATGAAGTTTTCTCAATGAACAGGGTGTGAACTAGAATTAAACTTGCAAAGAATAGTGTATGATACATGCAGCAGTCGTACAAATATCACCAAAAATGCATTAGAACCCTCATTAAAATGTAATACCTGTAGCAGTCCCTATACCCATCAGAGATGACCCTGCATTTTGCATGATGGCTCGCACATCAGCAAAATCAACATTAACCAACCCGGGCACCTGCAAAGGAGAAGAGGAAAATAGGAAAATGAATTTCTGTAAGTTATATCACCCTGACATTCTCAAATTCATTCTACTGCCTTTCGTAATAAAGAGTTTTAAATGCAGACATCACTTTACTTACAGTGATGATATCAGAGATACCACGAATTCCTTGCCAAAGAATATCATCAGCCAAGTTGAATGCTTCCGTGACAGGAGTGTTTGGTGAAACAGCAGACAACAACTTGTCATTTGGGATTACGATTAGAGTGTCCACGCTATTCCTCAAGGCTGCTATTCCTTCTTGAGCCTGAACTGCCCGCCTCCTCCCCTCAAATGAAAAGGGCGTTGTGACGATTCCCACGGTCAGTATACCCATCGACTTGGCGATTCCAGCAATTACAGGAGCACCTCCAGTTCCAGTTCCCCCACCCATTCCAGCCTGCAATTGGGCACCAAAACAGCATTATCATATGTCCACACACAATAATATCATAGTTTCATATGTCAAGCCATCTAGGGGGTGTGGCATTTACCGTGACAAAAACCATGTCAGCACCGTGGAGTGCTTCTTCTATGGACTCACAACTCTCCTTGGCGGCATTCATCCCAATATCAGGGTTTCCACCCGCACCCAGACCCCGAGTCAGCTCCTGCCCAATCTGCAGCCTGTTCTGGGAATGCACCGGGGACATCCTTATCGCCTGCACATCAGTGTTCACAATCCAAAACTCGACACCGTTCATGGAGCACTCAATCATCCTGTTGACAGCATTTGAACCCCCACCCCCGACTCCAATGACCTTGATCTTTGCGGCGTTGTAATCATCACGGTCGGGGGGCGCCCCCAGTCCCTCCAGCGTGCTCCCGTTAGAAGAATCTTTCCTTGGGTTGATAACCTCATCGTTCTGCTCACCTCGGAGCAGGGACACCTCTGGGTGGAGGTCCAGGAAGGAGTCTTTCTTCTGAAACGAGTTAGCGCTGCGTGGGCTCGCGCAACACCTGAAGTGAGAGTGGCCCGAAAATGGGGTGCTTCTGACCAGTGCCTTCCCAGATGTAGCCCCGAGGCTCCCGGCCTCGCCTTTCCATCCAGGTGACGGCGGAGTGAGCTGCGTGAAGCACGGAAGCTGCGTCGACATCCCAGCAAGCTTAAAAGGCACGTAGGGGCGGATCCAGATGCTGTGCCCGCAAACCCAAAATTTGCGGAGGTTAGTTCGTAGAACGGGAACGGCCTTGGCGGCGGCGCGGGTGAGGGGCGGACCACGGCAACCGGCGGCGGCGGCGGCGGCGGCGGCAGCTCTAGGGCACGGCAATGTCTGAGATTTGATTGTATCAGAAAGAAACAGACGAATTATCAGACGAAATGTATAGCAAAATTTCGAGGCGGAGAAGACGAGGGCAGAAACCTTACCAGGAGCGATTCAGGCCAGGCCACCGCGTCGCGATCCTAGGAAATCCCCGCCGCGTGCCTCACAACGGAACCAGCAAGCGGGCTTGAGATTTGGGGGACGAGGTGGAGGATTTGAGGTGGTCGGCCGCCTCGTCGTCACAGGGGACGAGGAGGGGTTTCAGTTTAGGATTTTGTTGGGAGGTGGTGGAATCTGGAATCTGTTGCTGGTGGGTTTGCGGCTTTCCGCTAAACCCCTAGAACCAAGACCTGGCTGAGTGAGACGGAACATGTGGTTATGTTTGCTACCAAAGCTGGCCGCCCCCTGGTTAATTCTTCTGTATACCAAGTGAGACGGAACATGGAGTATATCAGTCTTCTCGTCCTTGCTATTGCGAGCGGTATTGCAATTGTCGGAGATGGTGGTTCTGTTTGCTGCCAGGTTGGACAACCTAATTTGTTTCATTGTAGCAAACTGTTAGAGCAACTCTAATAGATCCTATAAGATCCAACTCTTAAAAAGTCGTATAAAGAGCATCTAAAAGTATTTTTTATGGTTTAAAAATGATCTGGACAGAATAGATACTGCAAATAGTTAATTGTATCGGAGCATCTCCACTCGACTATTCAGGACTCCGATCCGGACGCCGAATTTAGGTTCGGACGCCAAAAATCGGCTCAGTCGCGTACCCAGGAACCTGTTTTCGTCCGAATTTAGACGAACTTTGGTCCGGGCTTCCCAGGCTGTACCCAGGATCTCGGGAACGCCCTGGGGAACGCCGGACGCAGCGAAAACGGTCATGGGCCAGCTCTATCGGCGAGAGAATGCTGAACTCCCGCCACTTCGCCGAGCTCCCGACTTTCTTTCCCATTCCCCCTACTCACGCCGCTTTGCTGAGCCCCCGCCGACCATGCCGCCCAAGATTTTCGTCCAACCCAGATCGATCCTCGGCGAGGCTCCGGCGGAGAAGAAGGCGAGGAAGCCGAGAGCGCCGGCGAAGAAACCGGAGGGCATGTCCTCCGCCGAGTGGGCGGCCAAGGAGCAGAGCCGGAAGATTGCGTCGGACGACTGGAAGGGCAGAAAGGAGAGGACGAAGCTCCGGCAAGAACAAGAGGTGGCAGCGGAAGGGCAGGCGATCATGAGGGCGAAACAGGCGGCGGCGACGAGGTCGGCGTTGATGGAGGCGCTGTATCCCCCTCTCCCCAACTGGGGAAGCCAGGCAAGTGTCGGCTCTCCGGCCAGATTCTCGCCGATCTCTCCGGCCGGCTTCCAGGAGAGCCAGGCGATTGCTCGGCAGAGATACTCCTCGTCCCCCGAGTTCGATGACGGGTTCAACCCGAACATGGTCTTCCCCTGCCCGGCGTCGGGCCCTCCTTCGGCCTTCAACGTGAACATCAACATCCCCTACTCCACCTCTCCGGCGCAGGCCCCGCGCTGCGCCGCGGCCCACTACCTTTCGGCGGAAGCTCGGCGCAAGCAACCTACGGCGAGGCCGATGCGCGCAACATGTTCGGTGGAATGCCGGTCGTCCTGCCGGCCGGTATGTCGGCCGAGACATACATGGAGGACATGATCGCCCAAGGCTCGGCCTCAAACCCCTCCTTCTTCATGGAAGAACAGTCCAGGGCCGACGTCGAACACGGCATCGAGTCTCAGGATTTCGCCGACCTCGACGCCAAGGAGACGCAGGCCGAGCCGACGCAGGCAGAGGATGCCGAGTGTGAAGCCGTGTTGCTGGCAAAAGGCAAGAAGGGGAAGAAGAAGTCGTGCACTTCAGTGTCGGACGCGCGGATCAAGTGGACCATGGCCGAGGACACTTGTCTCGCCGAAGCATGGAAAACGGTGAGAATGGATCCCATCACCGGTGCCAACCAGAATTCCGACAACTATTGGAGGCGCGTGAAGCTAGTGTTCGACGAGCGTAGCATTTGCGACCCGAAGTATAGCAAAATTCACATGGAGCGAGGGGAGAAGGCTATTACCAACCATTGGGCGATCATCCAGACTGCATGCAGCAAGTGGCCCAGCTACGTGGAAGAGGTGGAACGCACACAAGCCAGTGGGGAAAACATGGAAAACAAGGTATTCGCGAACACTAGCCGTAGTTTATGACATGCTCAAGCAAAACTTGACACACTTCCATTTTGCAGCTTCGTCGTGCACTCGCATTGTTTCGAGGGGACATGAAGACGGAGTTCAAGTTCCACCATGTGTTCCAGAAGATCGAGAGCTGCGAAAAATGGTGGGACACTCGCCTGAGCCTCTCCAAGACCAAGGATGGCGTGTACAACCCGGAGGCCCCTCCCGCTGCTACCGACGAAGGAAGGCCAGAGATCGGCTAGAAGAAGGCGAATATGCTCAAAGCCGCCGGACCTCCCGCCGAGCGTCTCCAGACTTCGATCGAGAAATGCATCACCGACACGAGGGCGCATGCCAAGAAGAGGGTCTAGAAGAGCGACGAGCGGTGGAAGCAGTTGATCGAGACACAAGGGGAAAAGGTGGCCCTCCTCAAGGCCAACTACGCCGCCAAGAAGAGGAACACATATCTCAAGTTCCTAATGGGCGGCAAGGACACGTCAAAGCTGAGTTTGTCGGTCAAGGCCTGGTACATGGCGCAACACCAGGCCATCCTCTAGGGCGAGATCACGCCTGCCGCTGCGCTGAACGCCCCAGCGCCGAACGACGCCACCACTACGCCGAGCTCCGCTTCCACCTCCTCCAACCATTCGGCGTCCGCCGGCGAGACGCCCGACCCCGCTGACATGGTTATACCCTACGGGTACGTGACTTCAGCATACCTGGTCCAGCCCAAGGAAGGCCCACAGCAGACATACGCTGGCCCATGAAGATTTTCGGGTGGCCAAGGCCCATGACGTCTTCGGATCCTTGGAGAGCAAGACTAGAGGAGATAGGAAATTCAAAGGGGTAAAACCCTAGAACTTGTAACCGACTAGGACTATGCCCAGGACCTGCCTAAGTCTATATAAAGGCCAGGAGGGAACACCCTAGATCTCTCGACTCATACTTTCACACACGCATCCACGCCAGATCGAATATGCGCACCCTGTAACCTTCGGTTCCGCCGTAATCAAAGAGCAGACAAGCAGGAGTAGGGTTTTCCCTCCGGGGGCCTGAACCTGGGTAAATCTCATGTCCCCTGGTTGCTTGTCTGTTAACCGTGCCACGATCTCCAGCATCCCCATCTTCTCCAAAACCCAAGTCCATAACAATGGGCATTGACGAGATTAAACCTCGTCAATTGGCGCCGTCTGTGGGAATCGGGGCTGCTGATTGTGCGGTCGTGACGGTTCCGACCCGATCGATCTACAACTCCGCGGCGACGGAGAGTCACCTCCTCTTCGGCGCTTTCGACTTCACCGCCCACTCGCCGGCCACCATGAAGGATTTCGAGCCCGTAGGCGACGGACTCGAAATTTTGTTCGGGAGCTTCTGCTTCCAGGTGGGACAAACTGGCACCCTCCGCCTCCCCGAGCGGGTGCCCGTGCCGTCAATCAGGCCCGCTTCATGGGCTCCACACCCCGTGCTACGCACTTCACCATCGACAGATGAGTTCTGCAGCAGCAGCAGCTGCAACTCCGATCTGTGCGATCCACCTTCGGATGAAGGGACCTACGGTTCCGGATCCGAAAGCTGCGGCAGCAGCCAACCAATCTGCAAGCGCTATCTGTGCGCCGCAGTCATCCAAACCGACGAAGAAACGCCTAACCCGCTGCCCAATCGAAACGGCGAAAACGGCGAAAACAGAAGAAGCCAGTCCCCCCCATCCAACAGGGAAAGCAACGGCCACGTCATCCAACTTAACAAAGAAGGATGGGTCCAGGCTCGCCGTGCCGTCGCAGGCGACATCGTCTTACCTGCAGACGCCTCACGTGACCTACTGATGGCATACCACTACCTCCTCATCGAGGAGCACAAGAAACAAGTCAAGATACAAGAGACGCTCGACAAACGCAAGCAAGCAGCCTCCGAGTCCAGCGCGCGACGAGCTGCGCTCTCCACCATCGCACCCGGCTCTAGCACAAACGGAAACCAGGGAAACAAGCACCGCTCTCGGGTGGAAAACATGGACACGAAGGAGCGGCGTGACGTGACCCGAACTCTCCACACATCGTTCATGGATATGGACGCCGACGGCAACATCATCCCGAAGACGCCACAAGCTGCGATCATGGCAGCCACTGCGTATCTCGCGGCTCACCCACCTCCGGAAGGGGACCCGAAAAGGGCCATGCATAGGTCCGCACTCACCGGACTAGGACTAATCGGAGCTGCGCTCCACGAAGACGCTCCTGCGGAGCCGAAGAAGAAAGCTCCGGCCAGGCGCGACCGGAGCCCCACTCCCTCATCCGAAGATGAAGAGGAACACGATCTTCCTCGAAGGAAGAAGAGCTCTCACCGCCATAAACGCGACTACGACGCCAGAGACAAGCTTACACAGCGCAAGATCGACAAAGCACGCGCCAAACGCGCATGCTCGTCTGAATCTGAGATGGATGAAGACGAAGGAGAACTCTGCGGGGCTCGATGCTTCAGCAGATCCGTTCGGCGAACACAGATGCCACGCAACTTTAAGCTTCCTTCGGATACTCCGAAGTTCAACGGCACGCAAGATCCAAAGTCCTGGCTCAGTGACCATCTGTCATCCGTCAAGCTTCACGGAGGCAACAAAGAAACCGCCATGCAATGCCTTCAGCTGCAGCTGACAGGCGCGGCGCGGGTCTGGCTTAGCAGCCTATCATCAGGATCCATCCGAAGCTGGGAGGAGCTCGCTTACAGCTTCATCCGAAATTTCAAAGGCACCAGCAAGAGGCCTGCCTCAATCGAAGAGTTGCGAGCTTGCACCCAGAGAACGGGTGAATCTATTCGCTCGTACATACTATGCTGGTCTACAACCAAGAATTCCGCAGCACACATCTCCGAAGAGAGGGCCATCGACGCCTTCAGGGACGGCGTCAAGCGCCCAGACTTCAAGGAGGAACTTGGGCGTGTAAAGCCCAAGACACTCGACCACCTCATGGAAATCACCAACAGTTGGGCAGACGGCGAAGATTGCATCCAGCGGGCGCAATCAGATGAAGAGGACAACTACGGCCGAAGACGCGACCGCCGCAGCAAGAGGAGATCGCGCGTCTACGAGGACCGCGATGGACCCGACATGGTCGCAGCCGGCTACGCCGACCGCCGTAACGACAACAGCTGCAACAGCGGAGGATACCGCAGCGGAAACTTTCGCGACAACGGACGACCAACGCAGTCGTGGCAACGCCGCGACCGCGACAACGGACCCTCAGCATTCGAGAAACTTTCGGGTCCATGCACCATCCAATTCTACATCGACAAACAAGATGGCAAAAAGAAAGCTAGCCACATGCTCAAGGACTGCCGCGAGTTCCAGAAACTCAGCGAAGGCATGGTGCAGATGAGGCAACAAGCTCCAATTCCTGCATTCGGAAACGCACCTGCGCCAGGTGAAATAGCACACGGAGCTCCTCCACCGCCGCCTATTGGAGGCCCAAATCAAACAGTCGCACCAGCGCAAAACAACGTCGGGGTCGCATACCCCCCACCAAAGGGAGCACTAAATATGATCCAGAAGGGACGCCCCACCAACAGGGTGCAGAAGAAAATCACCCGACAAATCAACTTGGCCGTGGCAACTCCGCCTGCAATCCCTGAGTACCTCAGCGGATCGGAGTCCTGCATCACATTCACTCACGCGGATCACCCTTGCCAGATCCCTCGCCCAGGTCATGCTGCCCTGGTGTTGGAGGCGCAGATTGGAGGCTTCGAGATGAGCCGCGTCTTCATGGACGGCGGCAGCGGCATCAACCTAATGTTCGCAAGCACTCTAGCAGCTATGCGGATCCCACAATGCAGCCTGGAACAGTCAGACACAACGTTCCACGGCATTGTCCCAGGAAAGGGCATATTCCCCCTGGGCAAAATAGGACTCGACGTCATCTTCAGGAAGCCGGACAACTTTTGGCAGGAGCGACTAGAATTCGAAGTGGTGGACTGGCCGTCGCAATACCATGCCATCCTGGGGCGTGTAGCATTTGCAAGGTTCCTGGCCGTCCCACATTACGCATACCTACTACTCAAGATGCCAGGACCAAGAGGCGTCATCACAGTCCACGGGAGCTTCACCCGATCGGACCAATGCGACAGGGATTTCAACAAAATCTCCCAGTCTTTCGGCATGCAAGACGAGCTTGTAAGGCTCCGCGAGGTGACGGACAATGGGCTACCCTCAGTCACAAAGCAGAACGCACCTGACATGTCTTTCGACTCCACCATCAACACCAAGAAAGTGCAGGTCCATCCGACGGATGCCTCCAAGACGGCGCTGATCGCCAACGACCTCAGCACCGCATAGGAAGGTGCGCTCGTCGAATTCCTCCGTGAGCACTGGGAAATCTTCGCCTGGTGTCCTGCGGACATGCCAGGAGTTCCCAGGGAATTCGCCGAGCACGCACTCAATGTCTTCCCAGACACCAAGCCAGTCAAGCAGTCCATCCGAAGACTGTCGGAGCCACGAGCCAAAGCTATCGGCAAGGATATCAACAGATTACTCGCAGCAGACTTCATACGAGAAATCAAGGAAAGCGAGTGGCTGGCAAACACGATGATGGTCCCGAAGAAGGACACGGACATCCTGCGGATGTGCGTGGACTTCACGTCACTAAATAAACACTGCCCTAAGGACCACTTCCCTCTTCCTCGGATCGACCAGATCATCGATTCGGCTGCAGGCTGTGAGAAACTCTCCTTCCTCGACGCCTACTCATGCTATAACCAGATTCGACTCAAGGTCGAAGATCAAGAGAAAACGGCGTTCATCACACCGTTCGGAGTATACTGCTACAACACAATGCCCTTCGGGCTAAAGAACGCGGGTGCCACGTACCAGCGATGCATGCAGGCCTGCCTCAAGGACCAGATCGGTCGCAACGTCCAAGTCTATGTCGACGACATAGTCATAAAAACCAAGGAGGCAAGAACACTTATCGACAATCTCCGCGAGACGTTCGACAACCTTGATCGCTACAGGATCAAGCTCAATCCAGAAAAGTGCGCCTTCGGCGTCCCCTCGGGTCAACTGCTAGGGTACTTCATCTCTCAACGAGGGATCGAAGCGAACCCGAAGAAAATCAAAGCTATCATGACAATGGAGAAGCCGAAAAACCTCAAAGGCGTTCAGCAGCTCGCAGGGCGAGTAGCGGCACTAAGCAGGTTCATCAGCCGCATGGGTGAGAAGGCCCTACCATTTTACCAGCTGCTGCGCAAGGCAGACAAGTTCGAGTGGACACCAGAAGCCAACGACGCATTCGAAAGCCTCAAGCGGCTCCTCTCCACCTCGCCCGTTTTGGTCACGCCAAAAGAGCGCGAGCCCCTGCTGCTGTACATAGCAGCCACACACTAGGTGGTCAGCACAGTACTCGTGGTCGAACGACCCGAAGAAGGCAAGACCCACGGGGTCCAACGCCCAATTTACTACCTCAGCGAGGTTCTCACTCCAACAAAACAGCGGTACCCGCACTACCAGAAGCTAGCCTACGGCGTGTTCATGACGGCTCGACGACTGAGCCACTACTTCCAGGAGCATCAGGTGATGGTCGTCAACGAGGCACCCCTGAACAGCATCCTGAATAACCCAGAGGCCACAGGACGCGTGGCCCTGTGGGGCATTGAACTATCACCCTTGGACATCGTCTACGAGAAGCGACACGCAATCAAATCTCAAGTCCTCCCGGACTTCCTGGTGCACTGGATGGAGCTGCAGCTGCCTGACACCCCAGATATGTCACAGTCCTGGACAATGCATTTCAACGGCTCCAAGCGCGAAGCCGGAGCAGGGGCAGGAGTCATACTGACCTCCCCGCAAGGTGACAAGATGAAGTACGTTCTTCGGATGAAATTCAGAGCCTCCAACAACGAGGCCGAATACGAAGCCCTCATCCATGGCATGAAGATGGCAAAAATATGTGGCGCAGCGCGCCTGGTCATCTACGGTGACTCCAACCTTGTCGTACAGCAGACGATGAATGAGTGCGACGCACACGCCGAAAACATGATCGTGTACCGCGCGCTATACAACGCACTCGAAGGAGAATTCGACGGCTGCGAACTTCGGCATGTTGGAAGAGAGAGCAACGAGGAGGCCGATAGACTCGCCAACATCGGCTCCACTTGTGCAAAGGTACCACCAGGTGTGTTCCTCGAACAGATCTGCGTGCCATCCATCAAGCGGAAATTCCCCAAGGGATCACCCGAAGAAGCAGAACACTCGGGGGCAACGCTACCCGAAGGTCATGAAGGACCCGAAAAGTTGGATACCGAAGTTGCCATGGTCAACCTGATGCAGGTCATGGCAGTCGAAGAAACTTGGACACGTCCATACCTCCAGTTCCTGATAAACGGAGAATTGCCAGACAGCCCAACAGATGCCCGGCGCGTATCTCGTCGGTCAAAATCCTTCACCATCATCAACGGCGAGCTGTACAAACGCAGCATTACGGGTGTACTACAACGGTGCGTCACCATCAACGACGGTAAGGCCATACTCCAAGATATCCACGAGGGCATCTACGGCCACCACGCAGGCAGCCGCTCCCTTGTCGCAAAAGCTCTGCGAGCAGGATTCTACTGGCCAACGGCCATGAGCGACGCGAAGGACATCGTCCGAAGATGCAACGGGTGCCAACGGTTCGCCGACAAACCGCACGCACCTGGGTCCGAACTTCGACCCATACCCATAGCCTGGCCTTTTGCCCAATGGGGCCTCGACATGATCGGCAAACTGCCAAAATCCTCGAAAGGAGGACACGTCTTCCTCCTGGTCGCAGTCGACAAATTCACCAAGTGGATCGCAGTGGCAACAAGAAAACTTACGAGCCCAGCGCGCTCAGGTCGAAGATAGGAGAAGCCCTCCGGGCCCTCTTCTCCTCCTTCTTCTCTTCCTTCTTCTCCTCCTTCTTCTCCTCCTTCTTTTCTTCCTTCTTCCGCTTTGCTGGCGGGTGCGGCGCAACAGCCCGCACAGGAATGGCAGGAAGGGGAGAGGAAGAACCCCCATGAACATCGTCATGACGCTCAAGGCCCAGAGGATTTCTGGGAGTCGGAGGAGTCGAGGCATCCGAAGACTCGCTAGAGCTCCGTGATCGCTTGCGCGAATGGTCCTCACTCGACTCGTCGGCATCCTCTGCTGGAGATCGCGCTGACGGTAGCTCGGACACGGAATCCACCACTTTATTATCCGGGGCATTCGGATACCTTTCGGGCAACGGTGGTACCATGCCCGGCACTTTGAAGCTCTGCAAAAGGAAAAGGAACTTTGTTAGCAAACAAAGGAAAAAATACATAGCCGACAAAAACAAAGGGGGAGCACTACGTGCGCAAATCTACACCTTCGGTATGACCAACGTCGAAGAAAAGGGAGGAGTCAGCGACTTCCCCGGGATTTCTTCGTCGGCCTTGAACTTCAACAGCGCGCGAAGAGCCTTGTCAAGTTCCACCTCGGAGATTTTCTCACTCGAAACCCTCGTCGGATCACGGCGCCCAGAGTAAAGAAACATCGGGTGCGCCCTCGCTTGGAGAGGCTGCACCCGACGCTCAAGAAACGTCCGGATGATGTCGACACCGTTCACCTCCTTCTCAGGAATCAGTTGGAGATCCTCCACCCGACGGTACAGGGCCTCTATCTCCGCCACCTCACCGTCTAAGATTTGGTTTTTCCAGGATCTTTTCTTTTCAATCAATTGGGAGGGGTCAAAAGGAACGAGACCAAAATCTTGCCCAGGCAGTACGGAGTCACGGATGTAAAACCATTTCCTCCGCCAATACTGGACAGATTCGGACATGGAAAAGGAAAAGAATTGCACATTGGGACTGAGGGAGATGATGAAACCCCCCAATGGGATACACACCATCCGAACCAGACTGCCTCTTCACGGAATAAAGCTTCCGGAAGAGGCCAAAGTGTGGCTCAATGCCAAGCCAACACTCGCAAAGCGTGATAAAACACGCAATGTGGAGAAGGGAGTTGGGAGACAGATGATGGAGTTGAACCCCATAGAAAAAGAGCAGTCCACGGAGGAAGTCATGGACAGGAAAAGAAAACCCGCGAATCACGAAGGCAACAAACATAACCCGGTACCCAGATGGGGGACGGGGGATTACCTCATTGTCGGGGAGTCTCACGGCCGTCGTGTCTTGCGGGATCAGGCTCCGCTCGCGCAGTTTGCGGAGATCGCTCTCCCGCGTTTCTGATCGCCGCCAGCCACCATCGGTGACGCGAGCAGTGGCGGTGCCCTTCTTGCCTCCGGCAGCGCTGGTCCCAACCGCAGATGAGGACTTCTTTGTTTTCCCCATGGCGCTATGGCGGTGGTGGCGTTGCCAACGAAGAAAGACAAAGGAAATGTGGAGGAAACTCTCAGCGCGCAGCAAGAATAGCTCAAGAACGAGGAGGCAGTGAACAGATGAACTGCTGCGGTGAAAAACAAACCACGATTTCACCAGGGATTATAACAGCGAAGACGACGCACGCTGGCCGTCCATCAAGAAGACCTAACGCCAACGGTAGATCTGGCCGTACACGTGTCAGCACCAAAACGAACCGTCGATACCACGCCGTCCACTACGTGCGGAAATCGAGGAGACGCCGTAATCATCTCCACGCCACGCGTGACCGGTCAATTCAAAGTCAGCAAGTGGGACCCACGCCTTGTCCAGTCAAGTCATCTCTGGCGTAGCAGACGCTTGAGGTCATCGATCGTAAGCACTGACGTCATCAAAAGCTATACTAGCACCACTTCGGCTCCACAGCTAAGAGTACTCACTCGAAACTACGATTCGACTAAATACTCGGGGGCTGCTCCTTTCAGGAGCGCTGGCCGCGCACCCGACAGACAAATGAGGACAAAATTACTTCTCTGAGTCCTACGTTGAGTCTACGACTCTACTACGGACTCGGGGGCTACTCCCATAAGGAGGATGGATTTAAGCATCCGAAATTTTTCGAGTCCTTCGGACTTAACAACTGAAACAACACTTGAACTAAAGTCTCCGTTTGAGTCTACGACTCGAACAGACACTTGGGGGCTACTCCCATAGGGAGCGCTGGTCGCGCACCCTATGAAATCTTCGACTGCGATCTTTCGGATCAGCACGCAAAAACTTTTTGGCAACTCTGCCCAAACAAAACGCTAAGTGAATGACAATCTCCTTGGCCACCCGAAGCACCTCCGAGGTGATAAATGATTCGGATGCTGCGTCCGCGACGCAAAGATAAGACCTACAGATATCATCTGATGGCCTGGCAACGCACCTGACTGCGCTCTGTTAGTATGAATCCGTACCAGCAGGTACGATGAAAAATCCCGATGGACGCGTTGGGTACACCAATTAAAATCACTGGAATTCCACTCCTGTAAGTCCTCCGCGGCCTGAGTTGAATTACGCCAGCATATGTTCTAGGTCCGGGTTAAGGGACCCGAACCTGAAGAAGATCGTGTTGTTTCGTCCTAAGACATTTAACTGACCCTGATCCGTCGGGTGAGTCAGGCACATGCATCAACAATCCCTACACACATATACTATTAACATATAGTTGCTCCCGAAGGATGGAAGAGTCCTCAGCCGAATCTACGATTCGACTGATCAGTCGGGGGCTACTGACATGGTTATACCCTACGGGTAGGTGACTTCAGCATACCTGGTCCAGCCCAAGGAAGGCCCACAGCAGACATACGCTGGCCCATGAAGATTTTCGGGTGTCCAAGGCCCATGACGTCTTCGGATCCTTGGAGAGCAAGACTAGAGGAGATAGGAAATTCAAAGGGGTAAAACCCTAGAACTTGTAACCGACTAGGACTATGCCCGGGACCTGCCTAAGTCTATATAAAGGCCAGGAGGGCACGCCCTAGATCTCTCAACTCATACTTTCACACACGCATCCACGCCAGATCGAATCTACGCACCCTGTAACCTTCGGTTCTGCCGTAATCAAAGAGCAGACAAGCAGGAGTAGGGTTTTCCCTCCGGGGGCCTGAACCTGGGTAAATCTCGTGTCCCCTGGTTGCTTGTCTGTTAACCGTGCCACGATCTCCAGCATCCCCATCTTCTCCAAAACCCAAGTCCATAACAATGGGCATTGACGAGATTAAACCTCGTCACCCGCCGCATCGACCACGCCGCAGGAGCCCATCCCCATCAACGACTGAGAGATGGCCGAGCCTTTTTCACTGTTCTGTAATAATCTGTCGCCGAATTTGTGGGCGTTAATTCTGTCGAACACCTTTTGGCCGAGCTCTCTTCAACATCCCCGCATTAGAGCTCAGAAATAAGATGAACCCAGATGTGTGCATTGCATTCATGCATAGAAAATCTGAATAATTTTCGCGCTTTTGAACAAAACTTGTCAAAGTGATTGAAGCTTCTCTCAACTTGATGAGATTGTAGTAGATCATCAAGTTGACTATGATAAGTTTCAATATGATCTTTGCTAAAAACCTTATTTGGATAAACATGATTTGATCTAAGGGTAGATCAGATATAATAAAATGTTACTCATAATACATTGCTTAAATAAGTAATCTAAATGTAATGACTAATCCTGACCTATCTTATTCTTATCTATTCTTACTATGATTATCATAGTATCTAACTTTAAATCCTTAATGAGTTTAAGTTTGGAAAAAACTAAGTTAAGTTCATTCACCATATATTTTTTCTTTCCATATCAATTTTTTTGGAACCTATCTCAATATCTGTTGTTCATCAATGATTGAGTAATCAACCATTGATTCACAAATTCTTTAACTATCAATACTGGATCTATTACTTCTTGATCTTATCATAGCATCTACTTAAATATTTTAAAGAAGGCATAGTCCATAAATAACCTTAACCTAATATGAGATACTAAGAAGATAATTTCAATACAATTGTAAGGTTGTATTGATGAAGTCTTGAATAGCCAATTGGAAACCTAAGCTATCAATGAGTAAAGGATTAGAATGATCATGCCTTACTCACCAGGATTGTCTATCTATATTAAGTATAAGTGATATTGGTGGATAGAACATGATTGAAACTCTAGTAGAGATCAGTTATCCTAGAGTAGTCATTACAAGCCACATTAATATAATGTGAGGTTGGAGTGTGAGTTATTAGAGTAAAGTAAATGTAGGATGATATTATTCAATTAAAGCTAGTTTAGCATAGAGTTATGGAAGAAGTGTTATTCATCTTAAAGGATAGTAAGACTTAGAGAAAGGTAGTTGGATACATACATACATCTGATGAAGAAATATTAGTGATGGATGATTAAGGAAGATTATGAGTGGAGTTTGAAAGAACTACTTGTTGGATTGAAGATTATCAACAGTAGAGTAGTGGATATAACCAAGCAAAGATATGAGAAAACTATGAAATGCTTTAGTATCAAACTCATTGGATTCATCCATGAGTTTAGAAGAATAAAAGGTGAATAAGAACATTCTTGTGAAGTAAAGCTCATCATACTAACTATGATGATGGATAGGAAGAAGTATTATATCTAGGAAAGGAATTCCTTAATTAAAGGTCAAGGATGGTGAAGAATGGAAAAATAGACATTCTTGTTAAACAACCAACTCTAAATCTTAAACCAAGTATAATGTCCATTTCAGGGAATTGATTCATCATCTTATGTTAATATCACTTTATAAGAATATTTTCCTATAACAAATCACATAAGGACATCTCTGCCAATTCCAACCATCATAATTATATGTGCTTAGGAGTATCTTTATCAATTCCTTTCTACAAAACATTCTAAATATAACTTTCTATTCCTAAAGGTGATGTCATCAAATATCCCAAACAGAAAACAATATGCTTAGTTATTAAATCTTTACTCATATCCACAAAGGAATCTAAGTATGTTAAAAACCATAAACCCTAGGATAAATATTCACAATTCAAACCCTAAACTTCATTGTTTATCATAATATAATATATACATTGCCATTTTCCAAGTCAATGAAGTAGTAATAACCATACTAATTTCTTTTGTATTTCATGCATCAAATAATGATATAGGATCATTATACATATAAAAATTTCTATTCAAACTATGAGCCAACTAGAGTTAAGTTTTATAAACAAATAAGAATATATCATTTAATAAATCCATGGTTAAAAGTGGAAAGAAAAATGATAAGAAAAGCTTCTACAAAATATTAAAAGGGGTTTATTTAGAGAAAATAAAATAAATATAAAAAGATTATATAATAAAAGTTCACAAATGATGCTAAATATATTTTAGTATTACTACAATTATCCAGCAAATAAATTCTACAAAGAAAAATTCAAATTAAAGATTATATACAAATCTGAAAATGAAAACAGAAAATAGAAAAATGGAAAACAAATAAAAAACAAGACCTGGCGGTGGCCCAACTCCTACATGCTTACATGTCGCCCAGGTGCAGCCCACAAAGGCCCTGTAACCAGCCCATCTCATTCTCTCCTGTGACTGACGAGTGGGGCCATGGAAGGATTGCGGGTTGAGAATAAAGACACACCAGGGGGTTTTCCGCAAAAACAACGTCATCGTCATCCTCACGCACATAGGCAGCTCGCTGGAGGAGCTCGTCGCCGCCCGATGTCGTCGTCGTAGTCAGCCGTGCGTCAAGATGCTCGCCGTCGTTCCAAAGGGGAATAGGAAGGCCACCGCGACGCCCTGCCTCAATCCCTATCCACAATCCCTCCTTATCCTCTCCGATTTCGAATGGGGCTGAAACCCTAGCTCACCGGAGCCACACCTCGCCGTCGAACCGCATCTCCCCACTCTCTTCCAAGTAGCCATGGATAAGCCCCGTGCTCCGTAGATCATCCGGTAGAATCTGCATCAAGGGGAGCACTGGAGAGGGTGAATTTTGCCATTCCTCTTTGCGGCAGTTCGTAGGAATCCTTGTCGGAGAGCTCGCCTCCGACCACGCCGGTCCTCGCCAACCTCTCTATCATCATCAGGGTGAGTTCCTGAACACTCCAACATCCCTAAATCATTGTATCTAGTTGTTAAACGCCGTTGCACTTCTGTCACCGTCGGAGCTCGTCGGAGCTAAAGCTGCGATGACTATTTCTGAGCGGCGCCGCCACTTTAGGTTCAGCGCGTTGCGCTGATTCGAACTAGGTTAGTTTCGCTTGTTAGGGCGCCGTGGATCGTCGCTGGCGACCAATCACTAGCGATGGTGGTGGTGCTGACGCCATAGCTACGCCACACCGACGCCACCCTGGACCCATTCCCCTGTTTGACCTGGTATTTGTCTCACGTGGCAAGTGACATGGCCTAGGGCTCATATGTCATTGACTGGGGGTAGCCAACCAGTCGGTAACAAATGCATTTTCTTTAACATGTGCACTGAGGTTGCCACTGGCCCACTGGTCAGTGACTCAGGCTAGATGTAGGTGCAGTGTAAAAAAGTTAATTCCTGTTTAAGAAATAAGTAAAATGTTATAAACTTAATTATTAATATGAAATCAAACAAATGATTAAATCTTGTTTAATTAATAAATTTTGATATATAATTCAGTAAAATGTGTATAATATATGAAAATTTGTAGAAAAATAAAATCTACAACTTAAAATTATTATCAAATATTATTATGATGATTATTTAAACAATTAAAGTTTAATAAGGATTTTAAAAGAAATCAAACTTTGACAATTCATATTCCAATAATTGTAAATATTAAAAACATGAATAAAATACCAAAAATCTTAGAAAAATAAAGACTATAATTTAAAACTATAATCATGCACTATTATTTCACTTACTTAAATATTTATTATTTATTAAGTATTTTTAAAGTGTTAAATCTTTTAAAAGTCATATCTTAATATTTATAAATCACAAAAACAAATATAATATACCAAAATGATCACAAAAAGAATATCTACATGTTAAAAATATAATATTCCACTTTTGAGTTAATTAAAAAATCAAATATTTTAATAAATCAAATTTAAACTTATTTACTTAATTAATAATGCATATAAGGATAAATAATTTTTTTTAATATTTCTAAAATGAGTCAATTAAGTCTAATAAATAGTATTAGTCTTAAATATTAATAATATGAAGCCATAATGTTTAAAACATTTTAAATACCTTTTTATTAAATTATCTCCAACCTTAAGTGAAGATTATATTCTCAAAGAATTCCTATTCATAATAAAAACCTTAAAGAACAACTTGTGAATAAATCAGATCCTTTCTATCTACTTTAACCACCAGATTACAAAAACTACCACAACACTATAGTAAGTCCATAAGTAGTTAAGTAATATTATATCTTGGTTTATAAACTATAACCACTCATCTATAAAAAGGTAAATGATACTACTCCATTATAAAATCAAGAAACCAATACAACAAGTAAAATTATAACCATTCTTAAGTAACCTTAAGGAAACATTAACAGGTACACAAGATACAAATATCATAAGCATTATACTTTCAAACTATCTTTGTTTTAAAGTTAACTTTAGTCTACAGGAATCTAAATATAACACTATAAGCATTATTATATGTTTTATAATTAACTTTGGTCTGAACTAGTTAAGTTATAAAGCATCTCAACCCAAAACTATTCAAGCAAACACAAATAACATCGACCACCACTAACTAACCACAAAGATTGTTTAAACCTTAGAAAAGGAATCTTTTCTTCAATAGTTATTCGTTTTGCCACTTTAGACAATATATGACAAATAATCAAGATCACATTACTTCATACTTCACTTGTATACCTAGGAGCGATAACACTTAAGCTATTTATAAGTGACTTTTACTTATAAAGAAAAGTTTGAAGATAAACAATTAAAGTGTAAACAATCTTGAATAGCATTTCATAGGTGTATATTTTATTGCTGCATAAATATGTGTTGTTCACACACACTCACAAGCCCTAATAAGAAGCACAAGTGTGAAACTTATCTAAAAGGACAACACATTCTAAAGTAGCCATTTCCAGAATCCAAACCCTAGAACAACGTTATCCCTGGGATTCACGTTTATAAAAAATGCATCACATTACTTATGCATAAAAACATATTGCTTCTTTAAGCATTAGTCCTTACCGGACCAATGATGATGATTTTAGATTTTGGATCTTATACTAACTTGAATACTCTGAGTGAATAATCTTGCAATCACAAAAGGCAAGTTCACACTTGCTCATGTCCTTTGTTTATTTTCTGTAAAGTATTTTACAAATCCAGTGTTGTCATCACCTGCATTTGAAAAAAAATCAGAAAACACTATTTTCAATAATAATGTGAGCTATTGGTTACTAGTCCAGGGTGATCAGCTAATCTATTAAATCTGACAGTTGGAATACCACTGTTCAGAACTATATCACCTAGGACTTAACAACCAATGTCGCCAGTGATTCTTGCGCCGTATATTACGCGTTGACCATGAGATTTGGAATGGGACGGAGAAGTCAGCTGTATCCTCTTCCTCTCGCATGAAGCCGGATGTGCAGGTCGTGGTTGTTATCCTTGAAGCATGCATATTAATTGGTAATTTGTAGAGGATATGCAGCATATGGGTGGGAACCCTCAACGTCCCACGATAGTTCTGGCATCTAACCGTTTGTACAAACCATTGCCATAATCCAATATGTGGCCATGGTGTACACCAAGGAGGCATGCGAGGTCACGAAGGGGGAAGTGATTGGCTTGGATCATCTTCTGGGCCCCACATCATGGAATTGTGGACGGGAATAAGTTGCCCGGTTGTGCAACAAAGAGTTGATATCTCATGGGTAAAGTAACGCACCTCTGCAGAGTGTAAGAACTGTAACTTGTTATTCCCTGTTCCGGGAAGGATCTGCGAACGCGGCGGGAAAGGAACTCCATGAAAGTTCTGGTAAATCCGTGAAGGCTGATGGACATAGCTTTTCAGAATAAAAGCAACCTTTGAAAAAATGTTTATGAAAACTTGCATTGCCTACGACCTATAGTCTGTGGTTGTAGTTATAGTGCATCAAACACTCCTTTTCTAGTGAATTTGCTGAGTACGCTCGTACTCAACGTATCTTCTTAACCCTTGCTAGATTATGAAGTCGGTACAGACAACATCTACATCAAGTTATGCTCTAGGACTCATCCAAAGCTACAACTCTTCAATGATTCAAGGAAGTCAACATATACATCAAATCAAGTGAAGACAAAGTTACTGATTAGATAGGAATATAATCTCTAGCCAAGAACCTAATTCTGTAGAGTATTGCAATAGCAGCAATGCCAACCATTTAGTTAAAATACTAGTCTTAATAGTATACTAGTTCTTGCGTTGTTTATCTTTGATTCTTCTCCGTAAGAAGTTCTTTCTCTATCTTTAACCTAGAGTGTTCTCTGGATCTTGTGTAAAGAGTGATTTGTAACCTTTAGCCATGTATTGGACCCACTGTGTTTTTGTTGTGCCATTCTGAGGGATGTAATACTAGTGAACGGTGTTTCATTGGTGTTATGTCAACGACTATAGTATACTACATCATGCATTGGTATGCTGGGTCACCGCAGTTGGTATCAGAGCATATGCTTTGACCTTAGGTTGGGAACCTAGTAAACGGGTAGAACCTGTAGGACACATCCTAGCAATAATAAAGAGTTCTCTAGTGGTATGAGGGATATTCACTTGAGAATAATCCTGTTATGTTACTAGTGCGATAATTCTTTAGTATGATTGCAAATCCGATCATTACCCAAGAGTTTTAACTCTATGTGACTGATGATAATTTCTTATCTACAGTTCCACATGGCACCTCGATATCCACCCCGGAATGTTCAAGTGATGAACAGGACGTTGAATGACTAGGGAGGGGATTGGACAGCCAATCTCCGACAACTTCTATGGAGTTTGGATTGTGAATCAAGACTTTTGGTCAAGATTTACAGTTACTATGATGGGCATGTATTAGCTAAATACCATGTCATGATCATGTTACCCAAGAAGTTAGGACTTAAGGGATAAATGCCATCAGGAGAAGCTAGGTGCATGGCATCTACATATCAGATTGCCGTAGCAGCAGCCATAACCATGACCCGAGAACAAAAATCCCAAGCTCTAGAAGGTAGTACTCATACCATTATACCCCATGAAACCTCAAACCCAGAGCATGAGTTAGATCACTCTACTCTAGTCCAAGAAGAACCTACTCTAGTTGTAGAGTATATGGATCGTTATTGGTCTTTGCTAAACACTTATCGTAACACTCACCAAGTCTTAGTCCAGGAACTGGATACGGTCATTGAGGATTTTACTGATCCTGATAAAGCAATGGCTCGTAGGAAGAAGTTAGATAAAGAAGCTAGGCATCCCAAATACATACCTTCAGGAGAAGTGTATGAGGAAACTGAGTTTGATGACCCAAACTCGGAAAATTATGCCTACTACCAAAATGACTTCAAGCCACCTGAAGACCTATGGACAAAATATAACTCCGAACAGCACGAATGGAATAAAGTTATTCCAAATAACCCTGAGCCAAACAAGTATGGATGGGAAGTAGAATCTCAAGGTGGAACCATAGGAAATCCTATACCTTGTGATACAGGTATTGAAGAAGAGACCAACCATAACCATAGAGAGCCTTATGGACCATATGGGGGTGATACTAATCCAATCGACTTAGAAGAGTATTTCGATAGCTACTACACCAATATATATGACTGGATCCAAGAAAAAGCTAAGGAGCCAGCTTACTACGAGGAATCGTTGCCGGAAAACCAGGAATATTCGGTGGAAGATTACGTCAACTCTAGTCATTTTCAATGACTAATCTCAGTCTCGGTACTTCTAATCAAGAATACACACCTCCTGGATACTCTTATGCTCCAGAAGGCAGTCGTAGGACTTCACGTCATCATGGATGGAACTCCAGGAAGCACTAGAGGAAGATGAAAGTTAGAAAGGAACGACATCCCAAGGGATGAGAGCTTGAATAATGTACATATAGAGGGTAATGCGTATTGTAGTTTGAAAGGTTTGCCGAAATAAGTGAGGATATACTCACAAGAACAAGAAGTTCTTGTAAGATAGTTGTGTAAATAGGTGAGGAGCAAACCATTGGAACATCTAGTACATTTGTAAATTGTTTAAAACCTATGTATAATACATGGTATATGTTTTGTTGTTTATCGACTTTTGGATCTTCTTGAATCTTCTTGATTGACCAGATCTGTACATGAAGTTAATTAGGTGTGCAAATGCATGATGTAACACCCAGTTATTACTTGATGTCATGGATCTAGATAGGAACGGGAATTCGTGTAAGGGAGTGACGAGTTTCGAAGATCAAAAGGAAGACTTACTTGAAGGATGAAGCAAGATATAAGGAGTATTAACACCATTTGGAGGATAGTTCAAGCATGGATTATTCTTAGCCATATTCAAGAAAGAAATTTGGTGTAGAATATGTATGGATCCACAAAATATAATAAATTTTAAAGCTCATTTAAAAGTAGGTAAGATGCTAAGAAGTTAATGAAATAGTTGTACCAAGTTCATGGAAGTATCATGAATAAGTACAAAGAAGATGCCTTGGAACCAAAATGGTATTCAAGCTCTGACAATTCAGAGAGAATGCCAGTAGTAGGTTGGAAACTATAAGGTAATACCTATCACCTAGAATGATCCGCCGTTGGTACTTAATCCCTAGTCGGCATTCTGATCCACAGTTGGTATCGTGTTCGCAGCCGGTGTTGGTTGAGATAGTTAACCAGATCATCTTAATGGTTGCATAAAGAGCATAAAATTTGGCCTAAGTTAAGTAAGACCTAAGGAAGTATAAAACTTTAAGGTGATCGTCTTTCAAGATGCTTCGCAAAGTCAGACTTATCCCAGCGAAAATGTCCAATAGTAAGTACGACATATAGTGTTGAAAGATTTGCTTCGGAGATCCACAACTATGTGGATACACTACAATCTTTCATCAGACCCTAATTAGGTAAAGTATAAACTGAACAGAAGCCAACATTCTAGTTATTAAGCCAATAAATGCTTTATATACAATTTAAAGACTACTCCCTCCGTTCTGAAATAGTCTATATTCTAGCCCCAAAATTTGTTATGAAATAATCTACATTCTAGCTTTTAGTCAACAAAAACACAGAAAACAAAGTGGTCCTACTCTCTCTATTGGATGTTACTATTTTCAAGGTAGCTTTGATTGGTTGTTCAGATATCTAAGTAGTACTAATAAATGCAACACTAATTTGTCTGATATTTTCTAAGATGTAGAGTAAATCAGAACGGAGGGAGTATTAGTAAACCCTAAGGGGGAGAGTAGACATTATGAATGAAAGTTGAAGAAGTACTATAGGTAATAATGAAAGATTATTTAAAAAACTTAAGAAGGTATAAGCTTGAAGGTGGTAAAAGGATAAATTTAATCGACCAATTCTAGAAGAAACAACTCTTAAGTAACCCTTAAGAAGTAATAGAGAACACCTAATTGGGCAAGTATTGAGAATAAGAAATTCCAATGGGTATGGACGAATTGAGTTCAAATCCAATATTGGAAGGAGTACTGGTATCAACTATACTATTACAGGAATAGAAATATAGTCTTTTGACCACAAACACGGGCATATAGAAACTTAAAACTTGTTTTAAGGAGACCCTCCAAACTGTATTTAACGTAGTAATAAAGTTTGATGATTAAATAAAAATAATTGGATTAGGATATCTAATCAGGTTATGGAATACTACAATTAATTACATTTAAGGTCATCATGGAGTGGAGAAATATATCAACCACTACAAGTCAATTCCTTACTCCGAAATGTGAGAGTTTGCGAACTTCGAGGACGAAGTTTATTTTAAGGGGGAGAGTTTGTAACATCCCCGCATTAGAGCTCAGAAATAATATGAACCCAGATGTGTGCATTGCATTCATGCATAGAAAATCTGAATAATTTTCGCGCTTTTGAACAAAACTTGTCAAAGTGATTGAAGCTTCTATCAACTTGATGAGATTGTAGTAGATCATCAAGTTGACTGTGATAAGTTTCAATATGATCTTTGCTAAAAACCTTATTTGGATAAACATGATTTGATCTAAGGGTAGATCAGATATAATAAAATGTTACTTATAATACATTGCTTAAATAAGTAATCTAAATGTAATGACTAATCCTAACCAATCTTATTCTTATCTATTCTTACTATGATTATCATACTAATATCTAACTTTAACTCCTTAATGAGTTTAAGTTTGGAAAAAAATAAGTTAAGTTCATTCACCATATAATTTTTCTTTTCATATCATTTTTTAGAACCTATCTCAATATCTGTTGTTCATCAATGATTGAGTAATCAACCATTGATTCACAAATTCTTTAAATATCAATACTGGATCTATTACTTCTTGATCTTATCATAGCATCTACTTAAATCTTTTAAAGAAGGCATAGTCCATAAATAACCTTAACCCAATATGAGATACTAAGAAGATAATTTCAATACAATTGTAAGATTGTATTGATTAAGTCTTGAATAGCCAATTGGAAACCTAAGCTATCAATGAGTAAAGGATTAGAATGATCATGCCTTACTCACCAGGATTGTCTATCTATATTAAGTATAAGTGATATTGGTGGGTAGAACATGATTGAAACTCTAGTAGAGATCAGTTATCCTAGAGTAGTCATTACAAGCCACATTAATATAATGTGAGGTTGGAGTGTGAGTTATTAGAGTAAAGTAAATGTATGATGATATTATTCAATTAAAGCTAGTTTAGCATAGAGTTATGGAAGAAGTGTTATTCATCTTAAAGTATAGTAAGCCTTAGAGAAAGGTAGTTGGATACATACATACATCTGATGAATAAATATTAGTGATGGATGATTAAGGAAGATTACGAGTGGAGTTTGAAAGAACTACTTGTTGGATTGAAGATTATCAATAGTAGAGTAGTGTGTATAACCAAGCAAAGATATGAGAAAATTATGAAATTCTTTAGTATCAAACTCATTGGATTCATTCATGAGTTTAGAAGAATAAAAGGTGAATAATAACATTATTGTGAAGTAAAGCTCATCATACTAACTATGATGATGGATAGGAAGAAGTATTATATCTAGGAAAGGAATTCCTTAATTAAAGGTCAAGGATGGTGAAGAATGGAAAAATAGACATTCTTGTTAAACAACCAACTTTAAATCTTAAACCAAGTATAATGTCCATTTTAGGGAATTGATTCATCATCTTATGCTAATATCACTTTATAGGAATATTTTCCTATAACAAATCACATAAGCACATCTCTGCCAATTCCAACCATCATAATTATATGTGCTTAGGAGTATCTTTATCAATTCCTTTCTACAAAACATTCTAAATATAACTTCCTATTCCTAAAGGTGATGTCATCAAATATCCCAAACAGAAAACAATATGCTTAGTTATTAAATGTTTACTCATATCCACAAAGGAATCTAAGTATGTTAAAAACCCTAAACCCTAAGATAAATATTCACAATTCAATCCCTAAACTTCTTTGTTTATCATAATAGAATATATGCATTGCCATTTTTCAAGTCAATGGAAGTAGTAATAACCATACAAATTTCTTTTGTATTTCATGCATCAAATAATGATATAGGATCATTATACATATAAAAATTTCTATTCAAACTATGAGCCAACTAGAGTTAAGTTTTATAAACAAATAAGAATATATCATTTAATAAATCCATGGTTAAAAGTGGAAATAAAAATGATAAGAAAAGCTTCTACAAAATATTAAAAGGGGTTCATATAGAGAAAATAAAAGAAATACAAAAAGATTATATAATAAAAGTTCACAAATGATACTAAATATATTTTAGTATTACTACAATTATCCAGCAAATAAATTCTACAAAGAAAAATTCAAATTAAAGATTATATACAAATCTGAAAAGGAAAACAGAAAATAGAAAAATGGAAAACAAATAAAAAACAAGACCTGGCTGTGGCCCAACTCCTACCTGCTTACCTGTCGCCCTGGTGCAGCCAACAAGGCCCTGTAACCAGCCCAATTCATTCTCTCCTGTGACTGACGAGTGGGGCCATGGAAGGATCGTGGGTTGAGAAGAAAGACACACCAGGGGGTTTTCCGCAAAAACGCTGTCATCGTCATCCTCATGCACACAGGCAGCTCGCTGGAGGATCTCGCCGCCGCCCGATGCCGTCGTCATATGCCGTGCGTCAAGATGCTCGCTGTCATTCCAGAGGGGGATAAGAAGGCCACCGCGACGCCCTGCCTCAATCCCTATCCACAATCCCTCCTTATCTTCTCCGATTTTGAATGGGGCCGAAACCCTAGCTCACCGGAGCCACACCTCGCCGTCGAACCGCATCTCCTCACTCTCTTCCAAGTAGCCATGGAGAAGCCCCGTGCTCCGTAGATCATCCGGGTAGAATCTTGCATCAAGGGGAGCACTGGAGAGGGCGAATTTTGCTGTTCCTCTTTGCGGTAATTCTTTAGAATCCTCGTTGGAGAGCTCGCCTCCAACCACACCGGTCCTCGCCAACCTCTCTATCATCATCAGGGTGAGTTTCTGAACACTCCAGCATCCCTAAATCGATGTATCTCGTTGTTAAACGTCGTCGCACTTCTGTCACCGTCGGCCACCGTCGGAGCTCGTCGGAGCTGAAGCTCCGATGACTATTTCTGAGCGGCGCCGCCACTTTAGGGTTCACCGTGTTGCGCTGATTCGAACTGGGTTAGTTTCGCTTGTTAGGGCGCCGTGGATAGTCGCCGGCGACCAACCACTAACGATGGTGGTGGTGCTGACGCCATAACTACGTCACACCGACACCACCCTGGACCCAGTCCCCTGTTTAACCTGGTATTTGTCTCACGTGGCAAGTGACTTGGCCTAGGGCCCATATGTCATTGACTGGGGGTAGCCAACCAGTCGGTAACAAATGCATTTTCTTTAACGTGTGCACTGAGGTCGCCACTGGCCCACTGGTCAGTGACTTAGTCTAGATGTAGGTGCGGTGTAAAAAGTTAATTCCTGTTTAAGAAATAAATAAAATGTTATAAACTTAATTATTAATATGAAATCAAACAAATGATTAAATCTTGTTTAATTAATAAATTTTGATTTATAATTCAGTAAAATGTGTATAATATATGAAAATTTGTAGAAAAATAAAATCTACAACTTAAAATTATTATCAAATATTATTATGATGATTATTTAAACAATTAAAGTTTAATAAGGATTTTAAAAGAAATCAAACTTTGACAATTCATATTCCAATAATTGTAAATATTAAAAACATGAATAAAATACCAAAAATCTTAGAAAAATAAAGACTATAATTTAAAACTATAATCATGCACTATTATTTCACTTACTTAAATATTTATTATTTATTAAGTATTTTTAAAGTGTTAAATCTTTTAAAAGTCATATCTTAATATTTATAAATCACAAAAACAAATATAATATACCAAAATGATCACAAAAAGAATATCTACATGTTAAAAATATAATATTCCACTTTTGAGTTAATTAAAAAATCAAATATTTTAATAAATCAAATTTAAACTTATTTACTTAATTAATAATGCATATAAGGATAAATAATTTTTTTTAATATTTCTAAAATGAGTCAATTAAGTCTAATAAATAGTATTAGTCTTAAATATTAATAATATGAAGCCATAATGTTTAAAACATTTTAAATACCTTTTTATTAAATTATCTCCAACCTTAAGTGAAGATTATATTCTCAAAGAATTCCTATTCATAATAAAAACCTTAAAGAACAACTTGTGAATAAATCAGATCCTTTCTATCTACTTTAACCACCAGATTACAAAAACTACCACAACACTATAGTAAGTGCATAAGTAGTTAAATAATATTATATCTTGGTTTATAAACTATAACCACTCATCTATAAAAAGGTAAATGATACTACTCCATTATAAAATCAAGAAACCACTACACCAAGTAAAAGTATAACCATTCTTAAGTAACCTTAAGGAAACATTACCAGGTACACAAGATACAAATATCATAAGCATTATACTTTCAAACTATCTTTGTTTTAAAGTTAACTTTCGCCTACAAGAATCTAAATATAACACTATAAGCATTATTATATGTTTTATAATTAACTTTGGTCTGAACTAGTTAAGTTATAAAGCATCTCAAGCCAAAACTATTCAAGCAAACACAAATAACATCGACCACCACTAACTAACCACAAAGATTGTTTAAACCTTAGAAAAGGAATCTTTTCTTTAATAGTTATTCGTTTTGCACTTCAGACAATATATGACAAATAATCAAGATCACATTACTTCATACTTCACTTGTATACCTAGGAGCAATAACACTTAAGCTATTTATAAGTGACTTTACTTATAAAGTAAAGTTTGAAGATAAATAATTAAAGTGTAAACAATCTTGAATAACATTTCATAGGTGTATATTTTATTGCTGCATAAATATGTGTTGTTCACACACACTCACAATCCCTAATAAGAAGCACAAGTATGAAACTTATCTAAAAGGACAACACATTCTAAAATAACCATTTCCAGAATCCAAACCCTAGAACAACGTTATCCCTGGGATTCGCGTTTATAAAAAATGCATCACATTACTTATGCATAAAAACATATTGATTCTTTAAACATTAGTCCTTACCGGACCAATGATGATGATTTCAGATTTTGGATCTTATACTAAATCGAAGACCATGAGTGAATAATCTTGCAATCACAAAAGGCAAGTTCACACTTGCTCATATCCTTTGTTTATTTTCTATAAAGTATTTTACAATCCAGTGTTGTCATCACCTGCATTTGAAAAAAAATCAGAAAACACTATTTTCGATAATAATGTGAGCTATTGGTTACAGATCCAGGGTGATCAACTAATCTATTAAATCTGATAGTTGGAATACCACTGTTCAGAACTATATCACCTAGGACTTAACAACCAATGTCGCTAGTGATTCTTGCACCGTATATTACGCGTTGACCATGAGATTTGGAATGGGACGGAGAAGTCAGTTGTATCTTCTTCCTCTCGCATGAAGCCGGATGTGCAGGTTGTAGTTCTTATCCTCGAAGTGTGCATATTAATTGGTAATTCGTAGAGGATATGCAGCATATGGGTGGGAATCCTCAACGTCCCCTGATAGTTCTGGCATCTAACGGTTTGTACAAACCATTGCCGTAATCCAATATGTGGGCATGGTGTACACCAAGGAGGCATGCGAGATCACGAAGGGGGCTGTGATTAGCTTGGATCATCTTCTGGGCCCCACATCATGGAATTGTGGACGGGAATAAGCTGCCTGGTTGTGCAACAAAGAGTTGATGTCTCATGGGTAAAGTAACGCACCTCTGCAGAGTGTAAGAACTGTAACTTGTTACTCCCTGTTCTAGAAAGGAGCTGCGAATGCGGCGGGAAAGGAACTCCATAAAAGTTCTGGTAAACCCGTGAAGGCTGATGGACATAGCTTTTCAGAATAAAACCAACATTTTAAGAAATGTTTATGAAAACTTGCATTGCCTACGACCTACGGTTTGTGGCTGTAGTTATAGTGCATCAAACACTCCTTTTCTAGTGAATTTGCTGAGTACGCTCGTACTCAACGCATCTTCTTAACCCTTGCTAGATTATGAAGCCGATACAGACAACATCTACATCAAGTTATGCTCTAGGACTCATCCAAAGCTATAGCTCTTCAATGAATTCAAGGAAGTCAACATATACATCAACTCAAGTGAAGACAAAGTTACTGATTAGATAGGAATATAATCTCTAGCCATGAACCTAATTCTATAGAGTATTGCAATAGCAGCAATGCCAACCATTTAGTTAAAATACTAGTCTTAATAGTATACTAGTTCTTGCGTTGTTTATCTTTGATTCTTCTCCGTAAGAAGTTCTTTCTCTCTCTTTAACCTAGAGTGTTCTCTGGATCTTGTGTAAAGAGTGAGTTATAACCTTTAGCCATGTATTGGACCCGCGGTGTTTCTATTGTGCCATTCTGAGGGATGTAATACTAGTGAACGGTATTTCATTGGTGTTATGTCAACGACTGTAGTACACTACATCATGGAGTGGTATGCTGGGTCACCGCACTCTCGCCGGCAGGAACGATAAAAATTCAAATATGTCGTTGTTTTCTATTCGCCTGGAAACTCGTCCTGGGAACGCGAGTGGGAAACTCGACGTACCCAGGCTGAAAACAAGTTTCGTACGGCCAAAAAAAGGTCCAGATTTCGGCCTGAGTTCGCCCAACGACTGGAGATGCTCGACCCCCACCTTTGGCCCATCTTTTTTCTTTTTTCCTTATTGGCCATCTTCTTCCTCACACAACTATCCACGCCGCCGCATGGGCCTCCTTGTGCCATGACACACACTGTCTGTCGCTATTACCTCTCTTCCATAATGTAAATTTTTCTAACAATTTAAATTGAACTGCTAACAAATGCTTATATTTTGGAACGAAGGAAGTAACATGTAAGTATGGTGATGACCCAGCCAGCTGACAGTATCTATGCAACTTTTTTTCAGCCATTAAATCAAACATATGATTGGGATGCTAGATTGACTTTTTTATTGTGAGGATATCCATTTGTTCCATGGTGTACGTTGATCCGATTTCTATCTAGCCCCACAGTATAGCGACAAAGGTGGATCTAAGCAAGGTAACTCTCCAATATCCCTTTCATTTTTCCCTTGCCCTCGTCTTCTCTCCACGAGTTCACACCATCTCCACCTCCTCTTCACGGCTGACATGGGTATGACTTATTTGGTCCCTATGATTAGTTACCCTAGGCACATAAAAAATTACGGCCCATGAAGCCTGAAGAAATCCAAGGAGCATCCGAGGGATAGAAGCCTACCTTGTTAAACAAGGAAATATTATGAACCGACATAGAGTTTATATTGTAATTGTAAACATGTAACCTCTACGGATATGGCTCCAGGACCCAATCTCTCATATAAAGGCTAGGAGGACCCGACAGAGAGGGCATCTTAGTTTTCCAGAATCCGACCTGAGCTAAATCGAAGCTAACGAATTGGTGACTTTGTAACCGAGCTTTCTCCATAATCAGACTATATCGACTCCCTTGTTTGTCTAATCAGCCGACGAAATCCCTAGCGTTCTGTTTTTCACGAAACCCTAAGTCCATAACAATGGGCATTGCCGAGGTTACCCCTCGTCCATTCGTGCCGTTTGTGGGAAATCTAAGCGCTTGAGCGATGGATTCGGCGGCTTCCCTTTCACCAAGAAACAACCCGACAATCAAGGTCGGTGAGGTCCGCTACGATCTCGTTAATCCGTGCCCACCCACCCCTTTATCGGCTCCCGTCGATTTTGACCAGAAGACCGATCTCATGATAGGAAGTTTCCACTTTCACGTGGGAGAATTTGAAAATCTCTGCCTTTCAGCTCCGATCTACTCGGATACGTCGGCCACACCTGCATCCTCTATCGGCTCAACTGGAAAGGTCGCAACCAACCCGACAGACGTCGATGAAAATCGGTACAAATCCATAGATCTGGAAGATTTGGCTGATATATACAACAATCTCTCTTTTGGCTCAGACTCACAGTCAACACTGCAGCGCATCCCAAGTTCATCAAGCATAGTTCCCGACGAAGCTGAAGAAAGCCTCGACTCCAGAATCAAGAAGGGAGAATCATACCCAGAACAAGATTTATAGGACTTCACTAGCTTGCAAATCAGTGTCTCCTATGGGTATGACAGCGATGATAGCCAATCATACATCATGCACCACCAAGTGTGCGTGATCCTGGAGGAAGGAGCAACCTCAGCACCCGTGGACTTTAATGGTAACCCGATCCTTAACCCTGACGATATTTTGTTGGATGACAACACAGGACGTCGCAAGGATAGATAGGACCCGCCAATGGGAGACCTTCGTGTCATACCAAGATAAGGAGAGTGCAAAGACGAATGCATAACACTTCGGATACCCCCAACAACATGGCAGAAGGCTCGAGACGTTGTTTTAGGTATGGTAGCAATGAAAACAGATGCCACGCGAGAAGAATTCATGGCTTATCAGTACCTATTGCACCAAAAGATAAGGGATTTGCTTCGACTGCAAAGATCTCTAGATGAGAGGAAAAGGCTAGCTGGTGAATCCAGCTCCGCCGGGCACAGCTCGGCTCTACCCGAAATTCTGGTAGTGTCACTGGAGGGCCACAGCTCGGGAGGGGCACTTCGCGGCTGCAACGCATCCCTGAAGCGGAAAGGCGCGAGATGGCCAGAGATATGGATCTGTCATTCATATCAGCGGATTCTACGGGAAATATTAAAGAAAAAATAGCACAAGCCGCCCTTGTTGCTACCCAGACCTACCTCTTAACAACCCAACCAGCAACCGACGATCCGTGGGCCGCTATTCATCGCTCCGCCCTCATGGGACTTGGCATGGTAGGCAAAACTCTTGCGCAAGGAGAACAAGGAGTCATGCAGCAAGCCGACAAATCACCCCGCCATCGCAGCAGCTCTCGGCATATGGGGAACACCCGAAGATCAAGCTCACCTCACCATGTGCGATTTTCCTCGTGTGGGGACGATGCGAGAGACGATATCACATAGAGAAGGGTCGACGGATTCAGGGAAGAGCATAGTAGCCAAAGATATTTTGATGCAGAGAGCGAGGATGAGCGCGAACCTTGTGGTGTTAGTTGTCTTACCCATTAGGTTCGCAAAACCCCAGTACCCAAGGACTTCAAGCTCCCCCATGATCGTCAGAAATATGACGGACTCTAGGAACCTAAAGCATGGTTAGCCGATTATCTACAAACTATCAAACTTCAAGGTGGCTCAAAGGATACAGCTATGTAGAGCCTTTAGTTACATCTAAGCAGCACAGCAAGCTCATGGCTCAAGCAGCTACCCAGAAAATCTATCAGCAGCTGGAGTGATCTGGATGACAAGTTCATCCGCACTTTAAGTCCACATTCAAACAACCCGCATTGATCGAGAAATTACGATCATGCAAGCAGAAGCCTGGAGAATCAATATGCACATACATCCATGGGTAGAATATGATCAAAAATTTCGCCGAAAGCATCTTCGACAAAAGGGAAATTGACACCTTCAATGACAGTCTGCGCCGCAGGGAGTTCATCGAAGAACTAGGTCGCGTCAAGACGTAAACAATCTCCTAGTTGATGGATATGAAAAATCACTGGGTTGATGGCAAGGACGTTGTGCGCAACAAACGCGGGCGGTCACCTGAACAAGAGCATGATAGGAATAACAATGACAATAGAAGGATACGCAATTACGACGGGTACAACAGACCAAACTATGTCGCGGTCAGTTTCATTGGGGATGATAACCAAAGAAATGATAATCTTAGCAGCGGATACAGTAGTAGCCGAGAGGACGAGGGTAAAAGTAGATCAACGTAGTAGTACCGACCAAGGGAACCACCGATGTCCCTAATGCATATGCTGGAAGGACCATGCAATATGCACTTCTACGTCGACTCCGAGGGAAGGCGACGTTGATACGTCCAAAATGTATCTACTTTTCTGAACACTTTTGCTATTGTTTCTCCTCTAATTTGTGTGATTTGGATACAACTAACACGGACTGACGCTGTTTTCAGCAGAATTGTTTTGGTGTCTAGTTTTGTGCAGAAAATCAACTTTCAGGAAAAATCCCAGAAAATATCGCAAAACTCCTATTTTACGAGAAGACTCATGGAGCCAGAAGATGAGACGGAGGAGGGCCATGAGGAGCCCACACCCCTAGCTGCGCGGGCCAGGCCAGGCTGTGCCTAGGAGGGGTGTGGACACCTCGGGCACCCCCTCGGCCTACCTCTTCGCCTACATAAAGCCTTCTAACCTAAAAACAGAGGGGGTTCAACGTTTTTTTAGATAGAGTTCCGCTGCACCACCACCACCAGGAACCGTGATTCGGAACCAGAAACTCCATTCTAGCACCCTGCCGAGACGGGGAATTGGAGGAGATCATTGCCATCATCATCATCATCATCATCATCGAAGCCTCTCCATCAACCATCCATGTTTTCCCCATCCATGAGTGAGTAATCCCCCATGTAGGCTATGGGGATGGTAGGAATTGGATGAGTTCTATCATGTAATCGAATAAGATTGTTAGGGCATGGTGCCTAGTATCTTTATTAGTGCTATTTGACTTTGTTGCAACTTGTTGTGTTTAATGCTTGTCACTAGGGCCCGAGTGCCATGATCTTAGATCTGTACATGTTATTGATTCATGATGATAATATTGTTTGTGATCTTATCTGCAAGTTATGTACACATATCATTGTCCGGAACCAAAGGCCCCGAAGTGACAGAAATTGGGGCAGCCAGAGGGGATGGCTGTGATATGAAGATCACATGTGTTCACGGAGTGTTAATGCTTTGCTCCGGTACTCTATTAAAAGGAGTACCTTAATTTCTAGTAGATTCCTTTGAGGCCCCGCTGCAATAGGCTGGCAGGACAAAAGATGTTGTGCAAGTTCTCATTGCGAGCACGTATGACTATATATGGAACACATGCCTATGATTGTTTAGTACTTGGATGCTTTATCTTATTTATCTGCAAATGCCCTAGATCTTGGTATTACATGAAAAATATCGTCCATGCAACGCCCGTCCATCCATCCCTATGCCTACCGCACTCAAATCCTACTATTTGCTACTATTGTTACTATTGCCTTTGTTTCACTGCTGTTGTTACTTTGCTATTGCTACTACAAAACTGTTGCTACTGATAAACTACTGTGAGCGAGACTATTTCCAGGTGCAGCTGAATTGACAAGTCAGCCGTTAAGGCTTATAAGTATTCTTTGGCTCCCCTTGTGTCGAATCAATAAATTGGGTTATACTACCCTCGAAGACTATTGCGATCCCCTATACCTGTGGGTCATCAAGACTATTTTCTAGCGACATTGTCGGGGAGCATATTATTTGTAAGTTCACTTTGATTTATTATTGTTCGTTGCTATCCTTTTTCATCATGGGAAAGTCTCGTGATGGAAAGTTTTCTATTTTAACACCCACTATAAGAAGAGGTACAGTTCTAAACACCTCTGCTGCTCTTGATTCACCGTCTGTTATAAGTAAGCTTGTTACACCATCACCACATACACATGCTACACACACTGCTACTACTACTGAATGTGAAATTTCTTCTGATACTCATGATGTTACTTCTACTATGCTTGATGAGAGTGGTTCATTAGGTCCTTTCCTAGATGCTACTATTTCTAGAACTATATTGGGAAACACTAAAACTCCTAGTGAATACACTATTACACCTGTTAGCTCACCTAAGTCTAGAGAGAGTTATGATATTAATGATGGTTACATTGAAATGACTGATGAATTTATTGAAGAATATCGAAACACACGTGGTGCTAGTGCTATTAGGAGTATTCTTAAGAACCGTACTATTATACCTAATCTATCTCCTGATGCTAAGTTTGCTACTTCTCCCATAAACATTAAAGATAAAGATTATGATTTCTCTCTTGATTTATCCTATATAAACATTGTTGAGAAAGAACCTTTTTGTGGGACTGATAATGAAATGGCTATGGCACATATGAATGAGCTTTCTACTATGAGTGCCTTATTTTCTGATGATGTTAAGATGCGCACCTACTTTGTTGCTAAAATTTTCTCTTTTTCACTAAAAGGAGAAGCTAAACCTTGGTTTAATAATTTACCTCCTGGATCCATTGATAGCCCTGATTGCTTGATTGCTACTTTCTTCAGAAATATTTCCCTCCTAGTGCTAGGCATGCTGCTTTGCAGATTTGTTTGATATTAAACAGGGAGAAGAGGAGAAATTGCCTGAGTCATGGACAAGGTTTTGTGCCTTGATTCATGCACATCCTGGATGTCCGCTACATAAAAATGAGCTTCTTGATATATATATTATAATGGACTAATTGATGAATCTAGGACATACCTAGATAGTTTTGCTGATTGTGTTTTCAGGAAAAGAACTCCTGCAGAAGCTGAAGAATTAATGGCTAAAATAAGCAAGAATTATGATGATTGGACTACAATTGAGCCAATTACACGTGAGTCATCAACACCTAAACCAACTGTGCCTGAACCAACACCAACACCAAAGAAGAGGGGAATGATTGAATTAAATGATGAAGTGATGAAAGAAGCTAAAAAATGTCTTAAGGAGAAGGGTATTAGATATGAAGATGTGAAGAATTTACCTCCTATACAAGAATTATGTAAGCCAACTTCCCACTCATCTACTATTGAGATACACTCTCTCCAACACTTTCATGAAGGTGGGTTGACGTCTTATTCAGCAACAGAGAAAATTGTCGAACTGAAGCCATAGAGTTTGAGGTGGTTGATCTGGTCAGCTCATATCATGCCTTACTCGGCAGGCCGACTATGTCAAATTTATGGCTACTCCTCACATTGCTTACTTGAAAATGAAGCTTCCAGGCCCATGCGGGGTAATCACAGTTGAAGGAGATTACAAAAGATCTATCGCTTGTGCCTCAGCCGGATCCTCATTGGCCGAGTCACTGGTCATAGCACAAGAAAAGCATCAGATGTTGGAAGTGGCAGCATTGGCCAAGGCAGCGCAATTGTCCATGCCGACACTCACTAATCCGCACGACAATGTATCGTTCCAAGCCATCAAAGAAACCAAGAAAGTACAAGTGGATGAAACTTTCCCAGAGCGCACAGTCACTATTGGGGCTGGGCTCACTGACAAATAGGAAATCGAGCTCACCAGCTTCCTCCGTGAGAATCGGGATATCTTTGCATGGTTCACACAAGATCTGCCAGGAGTTCCGAGGGAGCTGGCTAAGCACTCTCTTCATGTAAGGCCATATGCCAAACCAGTGAAGCAACCCCTCCGCCGCTTCGCCGAAGGTAGGAGGAAAGTGATAGCTGCCGAGATAGCCAGGCTTTTAGCCGTTGGATTTATCATGGAAGTACTGCATCCAGATTGGTTGTCAAATCCAGTCCTGGCCGAGAAAAAAAAGGATGACCCGAAGATGGCAGTGCTGTGGCGCATGTGTATTGATTACACGAACCTCAATAAAGCGTGTCCAAAAGATCCATTTCCCCTGCCACGGATCGACCAAGTCATAGATTCTACTGCTGGGTGTGAGCTGTTGTCATTTGCGGACGCGTATTCTGTATTTCACTAGATACCACTGAATTCGAGTGATCAAATAAAGACAACTTTTATCACCCCGTATGGGGCTTATTGCTATCATACCATGCCAGTTGGCCTAAGAAATGCAGGTGCAACATATCAAAGATGCATGCAAAAATGTTTGCAAGATCAATTGGACAAAAATGTTCAAGTATACGTCGATGACGTGGTGATAAAAACCAAGCAAAGTCACTCTAATTGAGGACTTGTGTCAAACATTCGCAAACTTAAGGAGATTCCGGATGAAACTCAACCCAGAAAAATGCATGTTTGGTGTCCCGGCTGGCAAGTTACTCGGATTCTTGTATCCAGCCGAGGAATTGAGGCTAACTCGACAAAAATCTGGGCCATCGAAAGAATGGAATTGCCAAAAACCCTCAACGATGTCCAGAAGTTCACAGGATGCCTGGCTTCGTTGAGTAGATTTATTAGTCGTCTAGGGGAAAAAGCCCTACCGCTATATCAACTGATGAAAAAATCAGACAAATTCATATGGACACAGCAAGCTGATAGCGCTTTCCTTGAACTCAAGAAATGTTGGAAACAGCACCAATATTAGCATCACCATTATCCAAAGAGCCAATTTTGCTCTATGTCACCGCAACCAACAGAGTTGTAAGTGCAGTAATAGTGGTCGAACGTGAAGAAGAGGGCAAATCAGTCCAAAGGCCAGATTATTATTTGAGCGAAGTGCTCTCCATATCAAAGCAAAATTACCCTCATTACCAAAAAATGACGTATGGGGTGTATATGGCAGCAAAAAAGCTGAAGCACTATTTTCAAGAACACCCAATCCGGATCATATGTGAGGCACCTATCTCGGATATATTAGGAAGCAAAGATGCCAGTGGCCGAGTAGCAAAATGGGCCATAGAGATAGCACCTTACACCCCACAATATGATAGGCGAGATGCAATTAAATCTCAAGCCGTGGCAGACTTCTTCGTCGACTGGATGAAAATGCAATATGAACCACCGTTGCCAGATCCAAATTACGGGAAAATGCACTTTGACGGATCAAAGACAAAAATGGGTTTAGGCGCTGGGATAGTGCTCACATCACCAAAGAGGGATCAGCTCAAGTATGTATTACATATCCATTTCGCAGCATTCAACGATGTTGCCGAGTATGAAGCACTAGTCCATGGCATCAAAGTGGCCAAGGAGATCGGCATCAAAAGGATCATGTGTTTTGGTGACTCAGATTTAGTGATCCAGCAAGTATCTGGGCATTGGGATGCATTGGATGCAAACATGGCACTGTATCGTTTCCATGTGCAACAAATATCAGGATACTTTGACGGGTGTGAGTTTCATCACGTACCCAGAGCAGAGAATGAGGAAGCAGATGTGCTATCCAAATTAGGCTCATCTCGCCAAGCAATCCCACCAGGAGTAGCGTTGGAGCATCTCAGGAAACCATCGATCAAGCCATCACCAGAGTCCGAATCAATATTCGTCCTGGCAACACAACAGTTAGACGCCGTGCCAATGTAAATTGACTCAGGGGCAAGTGTGAGTCACTCGGGTACTGATCCGCTCACCTCAGGGATAGCCGAATCACTCTCGAGGAATCCTCGGGTCATGTTGGCAGAGCATATGTCAGATGAAGCAATGGAAATTGACAAGGAGACAGATTCGGCACCACCGATACCAACATGGGCGCATCCAATATTGAACTACTTAAAAGATGGAACCTTATCAAACGATGAGATACTAGCAAGACAAACTGAAAGAAGGGCAAAAGCATATACCATAATCAACAGGGAGCTATACAAGAGGAGTGTGACAAATGTGTTGCAGCATTGCATAAGCTCAGAGAAAGGCCAATAAATCTTGTTAGATATTCACCAAGGAGAATGTGGACATCATGCGTCATCAAGGGCACTGGTGGCCAAAGCATTCCGACATGGATTTTATTGGCCAAGTGCATTGGCAGAGGCACAAGAGCTAGTCGGAAAATGCAGCGGTTGCCAGCATTATGCATCCAAGTCACACTTACCGGCATCTACATTGAAAACTATACCAATCACTTGGCCATTCGCAGTATGGTGACTGGATATGGTAGGACCATTCAAGCCAGCAAGGGGAGGCATGACTCACATATTGGTGATGATTAATAAATTCACCAAATGGATAGAGGTGAAGCCTATCAAAAAACTGGACAACAAAACAGCTGTCACATTCTTAAGGGACATAATCCTAAGATATGGTTACCCACACAGCATAATCACAGACAATGGCACAAACTTTACTGAAGGATCTTTTGCTCGATTCTGCGGAAAAAACCGAATAAGACTCGATGTAGCATCAGTCGCTCATCCAGAATCAAATGGACAAGTTGAACGGGCTAACGGCTTAGTCCTATCCAGAATAAAACCCCGCCTGATGGAACCAATCCAGAGATCACCTGGTTGTTGGATAGAGGAACTACCCTCAGTGCTATGGAGTCTAAGGACAACTCCGAATCGGTCAACGGGCTATACGCCATTTTTCCTTATGTATGGGGCAGAAGCAGTTTTGCCTGCCGACATAGAATATGACTCGCCAAGAGTAAGGCAATACTAGGAAGCCGAGGTAAAGGAGGCCCGAGAAGATGGAGTTGACTTACTCGAAGAGGCAAGAGAACTGGCATTATCCAGATCCGCTATATATCAGCAAAATCTCCGATGCTACCATAGCCGGAAATTTCAACCTCGTGTTTTTCGAGAAGGGGATATGGTGCTAAGGCTAGTGCAGCGCACAGCTGGAATGGATAAGTTATCACCCCCATGGGAAGGTCCATTCATTGTAAGCAAAGCATTGCACAATGATTCATATTATCTCATAGATGCTCATGAAGCGCAAAAGAATAAGGCGGACATATCAGGCGATGAGACCAAAAGGCCGTGGAATGTGGCACTACTTCTCCCCTTATACACTTAGGAGAAGCAGCGCATGTATCACTCGAACTCTCATATGTCAGACATTTGTGCCGGCTAGCTGATAATAAAATGGTATGACTCGAAAAATTGACTCGGGGACTGCCCCTTATTTTTTCCTTTTCAATTATTTTATGTCGGCTGGCGTGACACTCAAAGCTTATCTCGGAACAAGTAGTGTTTACTCGGAAAAAATCAACTCTTCGACTATGATGTTGTCCGAAAACACGACTTCATGGCAAGCAAGATGAAAGGATGCATGACGAGTAAACACGAACGCCAGATAAGTACAAGGAGAAATGCGAGTCGACCCTATGTCTTTGCCTAACCCACCGCAGGTCATATTGTATTGTGTGTTGAATGATCCTCGGCCAAGTGACCTAGATTTCATACCCGCTAGCTATATCCTTAGTACTTTGAGACTCTAATGTCGAACGCCAAAAAAGGTAGACATGAGCCAAAGTCAAGGAAAGGTGAAACGACAAAATTAGAGTCGGGGACTTGCCCTTGGATGATTCACACTCAGAACATAACAAGATGTTTAAAGCCTTATCAAAAGGCACATAACCAAACATAATTGAAATATATATTACATTTGTACCCGACATACAGGGGATCTCATCAAAAGTTCAAGTATTCGTTCTATTCAGTTTAAGCAGCAGCAGGACTAGGAGGAGCAGCCTTGGAACTAGGAGCATTGCTTGGAGCTTCTGCCGAGTCAGTAGCGTCAGTAGCCGAGTCTTCAGGATCGGCTGACTCGGTGGCCTCGCTGTCGGCACACTCTTCATCAGCAACTTCGACAAGTGGGTCGCCAAGGTCAAGGAAGCTGGGCCCGTCGCACCAAGCGTGTACCATGGTGTACTCGATCATGGCGTAGGCTCGCTCCTGGCGTCTCTTGATCAACTCAGGGTCATTGAGCCACTTGCCATCTCCCCTTATGCGAGCAAGAACATCAAGATTGATGTCCTCGTACCATGAAAGCACGAAGGAGAGGGCCTTGTCCGCTGCAGCTCGGCCGACCGACTCATGCCACTGATCCAACATGTCCTTAGTGTGAAGCAATCTTTCAGCAGGGGCTCGATGAATGCAGGTGCATCTTCATCCAGCCAGAGCATGTGAAACGCATGAATAGCCGATTTGAGAAGTCCATGCCGCAAGATTTGAGGGTCTTGACGCGCTCCCACAGTGCTTCGAGATGCTCATCGTTAGTCACCTCGCCATCAGCTGGAGCACCAAACTCAGCTCTCACCTTCTTCATGGCCCAAATAGCGAACAAATTCGCTTTGGGAAAATTCTCTGCAAGCAAAAGAGAATCTTAGCAAAGTAACAAACAAATATGACAAAGTTAAGAATAAGATAGCACAGTGCGAAAAAGAGTAAGAACTCACTATCGAGAAAAGAGTTGATGGTGTCGAGTCTAGTTTGCCAAGCCTTGGCCTTGGCTTGGAGTGCGTCCAGATCCAGGTTCGTCGACTCAACCGCCGACTCGGCCTCCTTGAGCAGCTCCGTGGTTTTCTCGGCGCTGGCAGCATGCTGGTCATCTTTCTCGGCAAGCTCTTCCTTCAGTCCCTTCACCTCGACCAAGTGTTTCTGCTCCATGTCGGCCATCAGCTTTTTCAGCCGAGTCACCTCGTCTCGCTCCTTCTGGAGTCCGTCTTGGTGATTCTCTGCTTATTCGGAACAAACTACTCGTCAGCAGCGACAGAAATATCTTGACCTACCGAGGTAATAAGGCAATAGAATAACATAAACACAGAACTGCGCAAGGAAGGCAAAAGACTTACTCTCCATCTCGTTGATCTGCGAGTGGAGCGCCTCGATGGTGGACTGGGCAGAGGCTGTGGGAAAAGAGCGAGAAAAGACTAAGAAAATGAACCAAAGGAAGATACACCGAATAAGATAGGGCGAGTAAGAAAATTACCTTGGCCTTGGGTGTCAATTTGCAGCTTTTGATAAGCGTGTTCAAGATTGCGATGCTCCAGGAGGAGAGCTTGATGCACCTTGGTGCGCTCATTATGCATGAGCTGCAAAGGAAAAAAGACAGTGAGTAAATGGAAAAATCAAGCTCCCAGACAGATAAATAATGACTCCTATCTAAGAGCTTGCAACCGAATAAGTTTCTCATTTGATAGTAACCTCGAGGACTAGTGATCAAAAAGTCTAACATATGAGCTTGGCTAAGGGAATGAAAGGCTAAGTTATTGCTTGGAGCTTATAGCCGAGTAAGTTCCTCACTCGGCAGTAACCTCGGGGACTAGGTGATATGTATAACAAAAATACCCATTGACACAAAAGAGTAGAAGAATCATTTACCTCGTTCACTTCATCCATGCAAGCCATTAAGGCGATGACTTGCTGGTGAAGGGTTTTGCAGCATAGTAAATCAAAAAAAATTCTACGGATGCGAACAGGAAAGCCAAGATCTAATCTAGGAGACGCAATCAACGAGAGGGATAGATGAGATCTTCATACCCTTGAAGAAATCGCACAGCGGAAACGTTCAACAGAACGTGGGTGATGTAGTCGAACTAGCCTTCTCCTCCTCGGGATCCGATCCGATCCAACGCCGCAAGTGGCAGCGCCTCCGAGAGATGCACACGTACGGTGCCGCAACGTATCCTCCTTCCTTGGTCCAGAAAGTGGGGTGGAGAGATAGATTGGATCTACAACACGATGGCGTGGTGCAATGGTGGAGAGTTTCTGCGGCAGGGCTTCGCCTACGCGAAGTCAGGAGAGAGAGAGGTGGAGGGAAGCAGGTCAGCGGCTAGGGTTGAAGGAGTGGGAGGGGAAGGGGTGCGCCCCTTCCCACCTTATATAGGGGGCTGTCCGGCCCCCTTGGCCCCTCCTCCAAGCCCTAGGGCCGCGGCCCCAAGGGTTGGAGTGGGGGGCAAGTTCCCCCCCTCCTTCTAGAAGGGTTCCTAGGGTTTCCCCTAGGGTTTTGGCCGGCTGGGCCTATGGGGCCTTGTGCCCCTGGCCCGAAGCGGCCAAGGCACTCCCTCGTAGGCCCATGCACCCCTCCGACAAGTGGGGCCACGTTGGTCCCACTCCGGAAGCTTCTAGAACCTTCCGATACAATACCGAATACTCCGAAACGATTCAGAAATCCAAAAACTGCTTTCCTTTATATGAATCTTATTCTCCGGACCATTCCGGAACCTCTCGTGATGTCCTAGATCTCATCCGAGACTCCAAACAAAAACTCATAAACCAATTATCCATTCTATCCTAGCGTCGAGGCACGTTAAGTGTGTGACCCTATGGGTTAATATGCAGACATGATCTTCTATCAATAATCAACAGCGGGATCTGGAAACCCATATTGACTCCCACATATTCATCGATGATCATATCGGATGAACCACGATGCCAGGATTCAATTAATCCCATATTTATATTCCCTTTGTCACGCGATATTTTACTTGCCCGAGATTCGATCGTTGGTATCTGCATACCTAGTTCAATCTCGTTCACAGCAAGTACTTTACTCGTTCCGTAATCCGATATCACTTTGTGATTAACTCCTTAACCACATGCTTGCAAGCGGTGTTGATATCGATTACCGAGTGGGCCCGAAGTATATCTCTCCGACTCGGGAGGGACAAATCCCATCTCGATACATACAACCCAACAAGTACTTTCCGATCACCTAAGAGACACCTTTATGATCACCCTCTCATACGATGACGTTTGATTACCTCAAAGCTTTCTTTCGATACCAGGGAGTTGCATTATCTCATGGTCTAAGGAATACAATATTTGACATAGGAAAAAGCTTCGCAAAGATGAACACGATGACACGATCTAATTGCTCTGCTTGATTTGGGTCTGTCCATCATATCATTCTCCCAATGACATGATCTCATTATTAATCGACAACTCATGTCTATGGTTGGGAAACCTTAACCATCATTAATCAATGAGATAGTCCATAGAGGCGTACTAGGGACACGGTGTTGTTCATAAACCACACAAGTATCAAAGTTTCCGCTTTATACAATTCTAGCATGGAATATAAACTTTATCATGAACAGGAATTATAACAATAACATCTTTATTATTGCCTCTAGGGCATAATTCCAACAGTCTCCCACTTGCACTAGAGTCAATATTCTATTTTACATCTGGCAACAATCTAACACCCATGGCATTAAGGTCCTGATCATGTTTTGCTTGTGGAAGAGGTTTAGTCAACGGATCTGCGACATTTAGATCCGTATGTACTTTGCTAATCTTCAGATCTCCATCTATTATATAATATCGAATTATATGAAACCGGTAGTTGATGTGCTTGGTCTTTGGATGATATCTTGGTTCCTTAGCCAGTGCTATGGCGCTAGTGTTGTCACACAATATCTCCAGTGGGTCCAAGGCACTTGGAACCACACCAAGCTTAGTGATGAAGTTCCTGATCCAAACTCCTTCACTTGATGCTTCTGTAGCAGCCATGTATTCCGATTCTACTGTAGATCCCGCGATCACGCTTTGCTTGCGGCTTCTCCAGCTCACAGCTCCTCCATTCAAAATATAAACGTATCCTGTCTAAGATTTAGAATCATCCGGGTCGGTGTCGAAACTAGCGTCGACGTAACCTTTTACGACGAGCTGCTCATCACCTCCATAGACCAATAACATTTCTTTAGTACTATTTAAATACTTTAGGATGTTCTTTATGGCTGTCCAGTGTTCCACTCCTGGATCACTTTGGTATCTGCTCGTCAAACTAAGAGCATTGGACACATCCTGTCTAGTACACATCATGGCATACATGATAGAACCTATGGCCAAGGCATATGGCACTTTGCTCATAGTTTCTCTATCGTTTACCGTAGCTGGACACTGAGCCTTGCTCAATATCTTACCTGACAACATGGGCACTGAACCTTTCTTTGCCTTATCCATTCTGAACCTTTTCAGAACTTTGTCTAGATATGTACTTTGGCTTAAAGCTATTAGGCGTCTTTGTCAATCTCTATAGATCTTGATCCCTAATATATAAGCGGTACCCGGAGCACAAACCATGGTTGTTTGTTTGGTGGAGGTGGTCTTGCCGGATGAAGAGCGAGCCAGACCAGGAACTGTAGGCCGGGTCTGGTTCTTTGATAGAAGAAGAGAGTGAGCAGGATTGTTTGGAGAAGAAAGTGGAGCCGACTGACAGGGATCAACAGTTTTGCTAGCACCAAGATCAGGAAGTTGTTCATTCGCACCAGCTTGAGGGCTGATGCCAGAGGAACTGGTGGCGAAGGTCTTTTCGGTGCCAGCATCATTGGCACCAAGATCAGGAAGCTGTTCCTAGCCAGCACCAGGGCTGCTGGGCCAAGTTGCCTCCGATGGGTGAGCCACTGGGTCTGAGTGACACTGAGAAGCATGAGCCTCAACAGTGGGAGCCTCGACTCGGACGGGTTTCTGCACCGAAGATTCAGTCGGAGCAGGTGCGGGCCTTAGCGGCGATGCGATGTTGGAAGCAGCCTGGCTTGCCGACAGAGGAGCAACACTGAAAAATAACAAGACACACATAGGAAAACAACAGCGATGCATAAGAAGGAAAAAATGTAATGTAATCAGAACACAAAGCTTACCCGGTGACAACCGGATCACGCGTTACGCAGCGTGTGACTCGGCGCCCAGCAGATTTGTGAGTCTCAGCCAACATGGCAACAGCAGGAGCAGCGGGAGTGGGCTTGTGTAACATCCCAAAAATATTGAACTAGAATCATCAAACTCTAATCACCAAATTAGGGTTAACAAAAAACTTTTCCAATTAAAAATATGAAAGCATTCCTATGTGTATGCATTACAATTTGGATTCTTTTGGATTGACATGATTATGTGTTTCTTTGCTTGGAAAATGATTCTTAGGTGAAATAAACATCATCTAAACAATCCCCACACTTTTCCCAAAGACAAATAAACAAAACAAACAAATTAAGTGAATGGTCAATTTGGCCAAATTAACTCCCATGCCTACTTTGGCTATCTCTAACTTTCAGAACTTAACAGAAACTTGTTTGGATCTTTGCACCCCTTGATAGTACTCATAACAAAGTATCAAGGCCCACCTTGTGATCATCTAGAAACATTCAAATGCATAGTTTAAATGACAGTTTAAAATTGAATCTATTTCATATGGGAAGATCCCACTTTTTCAAAAACCACTCAAACAAGCTCAACTTTCAAAACCCAAGAATCTACAGACTCACCAACACATGCCCACCAAAAATCTTTTCAAAATTCAAAACTTGAATTCATGCGGCCATTTCATCAAACACCTTGCAGATACAAATCAAACAAAATCTAAACACTATAGTGTGCAGTGATTCTGGCCAAACTTGTTCCCTCTCTAGCTCACAGCAACCTCAGTAGATCATCTAGCAAACTTAACTAATCACTAGCCCCACTGTAAGATCGCCAGTGTCATCAATGGTGAACAGGCCGAGAGCACCCATGTCACCCCAGTGTGGACAGCAGGCTAGAGGAAGAACTAGCCGTGCCAACCTTGTCTAGGAGGTAGCCCATGTCTCACTGCCCCCTCTCGACCAACCCTGCCTCGTAGACAGAAACCAGAACCGCCAGGAACGCTGCGCCCGTGCCGCTTTCGACCATGCCGACGTGCACCACAGAGCATGCACCGTTCCCACGCAACCCAACCACCTCGAGCCCTCGCCGCCCGCCAACATGCTCCCCACCGTCCCAGGAGACCGCCAGACATGCCCATTTCACCGCCCGCACCCCGTAGCCACCGCTCGCCATCGAAGACGCCGCCTCTGCCATGCCATTTGCCACCGCCCCTACAAGCGCATTTACACCTTAGAGCATTGCCAGGAGACCACCGATCGATCGCCACCTTCGTCCATGCATCTAGCTGCTCGTAGCCGTGTCGCCACCATCTTCTTCCCACCCCGTTCGGTCTCACCGTCGAGCCTATAAAAGGAGACGACCCCCAGCCGAATTGAGCACACCATCTCACTCCCCTCACCTCACTGATCGTTCCACCTCATTCCCGAAGCAAGGCGAGTAGCGCATCGCCGGAATTGCGCCGGAGCAGGCCGCCTCTGGAGAAGAAGGGCGCCGTCGATTTCGTCCACCCCAGGAGGAGCTACCAGTACCAGGAGGTTCGCCGTCGTCGACTTCGTCGTTCTCCCGCATCGCCGACCTTCGCCTGAGCCCCGGTGATCCCCCGACGACCCTCACCTGCCACGTTAGGTTTCTGTCTCGCCGACGCCGCCCGACGTGGACGATGAGTAGCAGCCGTTCGATTAGACTTAGATCGTGCATATGAGATTGCCTTGTACCGCTTCGCGTTTAAAGAGCCACTGACTGGTGGAACCCCCCTATCAGTTGAGCCCCGTGCCGTGGAGTGACACTGGGCCGGCCCATTAGCAGTTCCCGCGCAGCCCAGTCGTTTGAATTTAACTTTGTCCATTTTAATTCAAACATAGTTCTATACCCAGTTTCAAAAATCAACCCGGCTCGATTCAGTGAACCAAATTGAAGGAAACCAATTTTTTTAGAAAGTTTTTGAAATGCTTAATCCAAGCCCGTTGGATTCAAATCATTTGAATCTATAGATCAACCTTGGTAAAAATAACAAGGCAGAACCTTTTCTGTATTCAAACATTTTTCAAATTAAACTATAATAGCTTTTGAGTTGATTCCAACTCTCAAAAATCACATTTGATCATACCTTTCAGAATATATAAAAACATATGGGTTTACTTACATAAATAATGTTCAAGTAATAAAAGGATGCCACATAGGCATTTCTAGTCATTTATTTTTATTTAAAATAAAAGGTTAAATCTTATTAAACCGTGACACCACTTGAAATCACATTACCATGTACTGAAATGTGTGGTGATGACATGTGTCAACATGATCCCATGTTTGGTTTGGAGAATATTAAATCTTAAGTAGTTTTTCAATGAGTAGAAAATACTTTTCTAAAAATAAAATAAATAAGACAAATGCCTTATTCTTGTGATGTTAGTGATGATGCTAGATCATCTATAGAACCCTTGTGTGTGATGATTGAAAGTAGTTAAGTATTGTTTGGTGATTGTGTATCTCGTATTTATTCATAGACGCTAGTACCGACCAAGGATACGAGGAGGAAGGAGGATACTACGAAGAAGAAGCCGAGGAGAACTTCAACCACTGCTATGCACAAGGCAAGCCAATACTTGCAAGCTATTAACTTAGCAAGCTTATACTGATACTGATGCAAGCCTAATACTACTAGTTGATTGTGCAAGTTAACACTTGCAAGATATTATACCTATGCAAGCAAATACTTGCTTGTTACCATGCCAACTATATGCCTTAAGCATATGTGATCATACCCACTTGATAACCCCATTCCTAGTTTTACTTACAAGCTTTATACTTTATTTCTTTATCAAAGCTATTACTTAGAGCTTACTTAAGTGAATTGTAGATTCTAGAGAGATAATTGAAGGTTGCATAAAGAGCATAAAATTTGGCCTAAGCTAGATAATCTTTATGTCATCCTAAGGCATGAAATTGAACTTAGTTAAAATCCACTAGTTTACCACCCCTCATTAGTACTTACCCCCACTTGTAGATGCTAGTGCTAAGCATAAAACTTGATCAACTTTAGATGGGAATACTTGGTGGAAAACTGGTTATGAAAACCTTGGAATGATGGATCATTCTATTGAGATGTTTTGACATGTGTTTCCGAACACCAGATGATTTTGGTGATGAAAATGTTGAGGCGTGAGCCTTTGCCCTTTATAAAACTGATGGTTGTCTGGATGCGATACCATTCCAATTTTACCGTACAACCACAATACCCGAGAATTGGGTAGGGCTTGACTGGAAACTTATATACCTTAGTATTGGTTCCCTCACGGCCAAGGTCTAAGCTGAGGCTACCTTGTGAAGATTGTCCACCTGTGCAGTACCCAAGATGACAGTTGGTCATGGTTGGGAGGCCAAACTCACAGGAGAGGTTCTTATACTAGGGCGTGTAATTGAAAGGTTAGGATTGATTATCCGCATACTGAGTATGGTGAATTCGGGATTTGTTCCTGATGGATGTATCGAATGTTGTGGTGAAAGTGTACAATCTCTGCAGAGTGTCAAACTATTCGAATAGCCGCGTCCGCGGTTATGGACAGTTGGAGTGGCCATACTGTTCCCCCGTCAGATGTTTTCAAAATGACTTGTGAAATGAATTGAGATTTTGACTTGACCACAACAGAGTTGTGATATGAAATACAAGTTCCCACTTAGGTGTTATAAAATTTCAACTAGCTTTCTTCATTTCTAAACTTAGTAGAGGTAAATCTGGCTTTTTGCAAAACAACCCTAGAGCTTAGTGTCCTACTACAAAACCCCCCTTCACTTGTTAGTATTAGTTTGCGAGTACTTAAAGAGTACTCATGGCTTTGTACCTGGCTATTCCCGTGGCCAGACTATGAAGAGCAATACGAGGAGGATGGACCCCAGGAAGGTTACGACAACTAGGATCATCTCCCATCGTCAGCATTGCCTATGACCCCGAACATGGAGCTTCGCCTACGTACCGTTACTATTACGTATTACGCTCCTTGAGTTGTATTAAGAACTGGATCATGAGATCCCTATTTGTGTAAGACCTTATATATGGTTTGTAATGGATGATGTACTGTGGTATCCAAATCTGTTATGTCTCGCAAAAATGGTAATCCTGGGATTGCGATGTATGGCATAACAGGCATCTGGGATTAAAAATCCGGGTGTTGACAAGTTGGTATCAGAACCATCCTGACCATCGGAGACCCTAGTTAGACTGGACGTTTGAATCAATAACTTAGTTTCAAAATGCAAAGGAAGCAAATATTTACAAAAACTTATTCTCATTCTTATCACCTTGATTCTTTCATAAAAATTCATGTTCCTCAAAAACTCTTGCAAAATACATAGAATTTGACACACTTGATCACTCTACTAATCTACTCATCCTATATTCTTATAGATGGACGTGAAGTACAACAAGTTTTACCAGTTGGGAAAGGGCGGAGACCTTATCTTTGAGCGGGATTTGGACCAGCTTTCGGAACTTCTGGAGCGTCCGCACCCCGAGTTCTTCGGAGCTCAGATCAATGATCAAGGAGGAGAGGATCTGCAGTGGCTAATTGTTGCAAGTCTCAGAGGAAATATTGAACCTCCCACTACTGAGAGATTTCAGTTTACCTTAAGAGAAAACAACTGGCTTGATGGACTTGCCAGGGCAATGCAGGAAGCTCTTGCCCGTCTGTGTGGGCAGAGTATCACCCAGATCAAGGGTACCTGCTTTGAGTTTTGTCCAAGGCGTGATGCTAATGGACAGCCACTGGAAGCCCCATACCACCACGAGCTGAAGACTCAGTTGGACCACCTTAGCTTCATGATGTATGATCATCAAAAGGAATTGGATAATTGCCGTGACTACTCCAACCACAAGTCCGCCATCATCAAGACGAAGGATCAGACCATCGCCATGCTAGCAAAGGATCGCAAGTCTCGCCGCCGTCAGCTTGACAAGAAGGAGCGCATCATTTCCCGTCTTCGCTACCGTATCTCGGATGTGGAGGAGACCATCCACGAGAGATACATGCAGTTGGAGGAAAGGGAGAATGCCGGAGAAGATCTTCGTGGAGACCCCTACTCCTATATCAGCGACGATGATGATTTTCTGGAAGATCAGGTTATAGACTTCTTCACCGATGAGGATGATTTCGCCTTCATCAATGACGATGAGGATGACGACTACACCGACTCCGAGGAGTAGTAGCACTTGAGCACTAGCGTAGTGAGTAGTATTCGGTCCCACTGTATCATAGTTTCCAGAATTGTTTTTAAAACCATATGTTTACCTTGTTGTGGTGTGTGTTTGTATCGGGTGCTATGAATGAATGAATGAAAAGCAAGTTGCAAAAAAAATCTTAGTCAAACTTTAAAAACTTTTGAAAGTCCCTGAACCTTAGAAATTTCCCTCTTTTCTCATGATCTATCTAAATCTTCAGATGCCACGTGGAGGAAGTGGTTCATCCCCGGACCCGATGTTGCAGATCCTGCAAATGTTGGTTTCTGACCGCGAAGCTATAAGAGCCAAACGTCAAGCCAATTTAGCCACCCTTCAATAGATAGCTCAGCTAGCCCACAACAATCAAGGCCACGGAAATCAGGACAACCATGGATCTAAGCTCAAGAATTTCCAGAATACCAACCCACCTATTTTCACTAAGTCGGAAGAGCCCCTAGACGCCAATGATTGGCTGCAGACCATGGAAAACAACCTAGAAGTCGCCGGAGTGGAAGCTAACGAGAAAGTTTTATTTGCCACCCACTATCTAGCCGGAGATGCCAGAGCATGGTGGAAAAGCGTTCGTGCGATGACCGGAGGACAAATGATGACCTGGGAGGAATTCAAGGTCAAGTTCAGTCGAACCCATGTGCCCCCGGGTTTGATCAAGAGAATGAGAGATGAGTTCAGAGAACTGAAGCAAGGACGGATGACCGTAGTGTAATACCGTGACAAATTCTTGTCATTAGCTAGGTATGCCCCGGATGAGATCGACACCGAAGCCAAGAGGAAGGAGAGATTCTTGAATGGTCTGCACGATGAGATGCAGACGGTGTTAGTCAATATCCCCTTTGCTGATATTGAAGCCCTTGTCGACTTTTCCATCCATATGGAAGGAAAGATCAACCAAGCCAATGAGAACCGCAAGCGTCGCATGATGCATCAGCCAGGAACCCATCAGACCCCAAAGTATCGCCCCAACCCATCTCTAGGATTTGCCCCAAGAACCAACATACCCCCAATGAACCGTTCGACCTATCCCAACCGTGGAAACCCAAGGCCCGGAGGAAATCACAACAACCCCGGAAACTCTAACAATTTCAACTGTGCCCACCCAAGTTCAACAACAACAATGCTACCGCCAACACCAACACTGACCTGAGGACTGGAAGCAATGATGTGCCTGTTGCAGCAAAGGACAAGTCGCAAGTGACTTGTTATGACTGTGGAAATAAGGGTCACTACTCCAACGAGTGCCCCAACAAGAAGAATACCGCTGCCCCCAATACCAATGCCCCAGCTCAGCAGCAGCGTCGTGTTCAGCCTGGAAGAAGGTTTGCCCTAGGGAATTCGCTCAACTGCAACGGCCGACTTTTTCTCATGCATGCTGAAGAAGCTCAGGAAGCGCCAAATGTCGTGCTGGGTATGTTTTCTGTCAATTCAGTACTTGCAAGAGTGTTGTTTGATTCGGGTGCATCGCCTTCATTTGTCACCGAAGAATTTGCCTGCACTAGTAAGATTCAACCAACAAAACTGAAGCATGTTATGATTGTTTAAATCCCCGGTTCAACCACCAAAGCTAGGCAAATTTGCAAAGCCGTCCCTATCTAAATCCATGGCATAGACTTTTATGCTAATCTGATAGTACTTGGAACTAAAGGTTTGGAAGTAGTACTAGGAATGGATTGGATGTCCAAACATAAAGGATTGATTGACTGTGCCAAGAAAGCCATAACCATGACCAGTACCGCCGGAATATCAGTAGAGAATATATCTGAAACCTTACCTCGTCAATTCAAGTGCAACAAGAGTATAGCCCAACCTACCATTGACCAAGTCCGGATAGTCTGTGAATACCCCGATGTATTTACAGATGTTTTGCCCGGTATGCCCCCAGATCGGGATATCGAGTTTATCATTGAACTAATCCCCAGAACAGGACCCATAGCCTAGAGACCCTATAGTATGAACCCGTCGGAACTAGCAGAACTGAAGAAGCAACTGGATTCCATGCTGGAAATTGGATTAATTCAACCAAGTGCGTCACCATGGAGATCACCTGTCTTATTTGTGGACAAGAAGGATGGAGGTAACCGTCTATGTACGGATTATCGGAAGTTGAATGATGTCACTATCAAGAACAAGTACCCATTTCCCAAGATAGAATATTTGTTTGATCAGTTGACTGGTGCCAAAGTGTTTTCTAAGATTGATCTTAGAACAGGCTATCATCAACTCAAGATTCGCACAGAGGATATTCCCAAGACTGCCTTTACCACTAGATATGGATTATACGAGTATACCGTCATGTCTTTTGGATTAACCAATGCCCCCGCTTATTTCATGAATCTCATGAATAAGATTTTTATGGACTTCCTGGATAATTTTGTCATTGTTTTCATCGATGACACTCTAATTTATTCCAAATCAGAAGAAGAACATGAGCTACACCTAAGGACCATTCTTGGAACCCTTAGAGAGCATCAGTTGTATGCCAAGTTTAGCAAATGTGAATTCTGGTTATAGGAGGTAGGATTCCTCGGTCACATTGTATCAGCCGGAGGAATTGCCATTGACCCTGCCAAGGTGAAAGATGTCAAAGATTGGCAAGCCCCAACCACTCAGACCCAACTTCGTGCATTTCTCGGATTGGCGGGATACTACCGCAAGTTCGTAGAAGGATTGTAAGGTTCCCAACCTTTAATAAGGTAGAGATCCCTGTGTTTACAATGCTAGTACCTGGATCAATAATACAAATGCTAGCATCCATAGTTAAGATGTAATATCGAGAAACAAAGGTCATAATACAACTTTATAACCAGGAATAAAATAATTCATTACATCTTACATAGCTCATTTGGCTATCTCATTACAATGCAACAGAAATAACTATAGCATGGAGTCCTTCATCTTCAAAGTGCCACATGCAAAACATGTTGGTTGTAGACTTGTAATCCTATTCAACACACTTCACTAACATCAAACAAACCTGCAACATAATAAGTTGCAGCCACAAGGGTCAATACATTTGAATTGTATTGGCAAGTTTCACTATTATGTAGAAGTGAGTGGATCCTATCCTTACATCCATATTTGGCTAAGTAGGGTTTAGGCTCATTTGCAGAAAGCAATATAGTTTTACCTATCTTTTCAAAAATAGTTTTGATCTTTTGAAAATCTTTCTGAACTCCTTGGAAAACTCCAAGTGCTTCTAATCCCTCGTTGTCACCATCAAGTTTTACTTTGAGAAATTGGAATGTCGAGATCTTCCATAGCTTCAGGCCTTAGTTGCTCAGAGTTGTCCATAACCGGGGACACGGCTAAGTACTTAGAATTTGATCTTCTGCAGAAGTTGTACACTTTACCCACATAATACAATCTCGTCTTGATGCCACCAGTGGCCGCTGGATAAGTACTCACCAAAACTGAGTACTGGCAGATCGAGAATGTGACAAAGTCTTTCCATAGAAGTCCTCCCAATACACAATGCTAGCTTGTCTACCAGGCACCAATGTAGGGATATATTTCCCTTACACAATTCTAGTTAACCTGAAGATGCCAATGCATGGGTCTTCCACTATGTAGTTGACTAAGCCAGAGCCCATTTAGCATGTGGCTGTACACGGAAGCCACTGTACGAGAAACATGTTCAATCTCTAAGTCCCTGTGTGGTTTTCTTCTAGTGCACACACAAAAAGATAGCCATATAAACATGGTTCCCTTTGTTGCCACCTTGTCCAAATCTTGAGTATCCTTTTCCACCCAGGTGGTTCATTGAGTACTTGTTTTATTATATAAAACATATATCTTTCCAACACTTCATATAATCATATCATGTATCCCATCCCAAATAAATAGCAGGGCTAAGCATACTACAACTACAATGTTTTCACTAAGGAGGATATAAGGATATCCTATTAGGATTTAGCATAGCATAAAATATAGTAGTCTTACCATGCATGTTACCAAAATCCACTAAGTGTAATGAAAATAGTAGGACATGGATGATAGTGTCACTTGCCTTTTTAGTAGAGAATATTGGTTCACTTCTTGATCTTTCAAATATCACACTCTTCAATCTTTACTACAATTCAATCAATCAAACACATATTCAACTAGCATTCAAACAATTTATCACACATAAAATAATAGAAACAAGGCAATGCATGCAAGCATGCAAAAGATGGTTTTATTTAGAAAAGTGGTTTCTATTAGGCTCTAAACATTTTTAAAGCTCAAAGTGGTCATTTACTAAAGTGGTAAAACCATTTGCAAAAGGTTTCATCTCATAAACCAAATATCATGCTAAGGTGATATTTTATGTTGTTGAAAATATCTTTTAGCAAAGTAATAATTTCATAGGGTTCATCAAATATGTTTTAAATCTCATAACTTGGTGTTTAGGGTCAGAAGGGTTGAATCACATCATTTCCCAAAGGCTTTACTAAAAAAACAATTCTGAACCATAAACAATATTTTTATTTGACTAGAAATGTGCTAATTCAAATATTTATTCCTTAACTTCACAAAATACATTTTTAAATCCATAAGTTGGTTTATATGGTCAGTAGGTTCAATACAAACCATTTAGCAAAGATTTCATCTTAAAAATATTTCTAGAACAAATTTTATATTCAAATTATGCCTACAGAAGTTTCTGCAAATTCAAACAATTTTCCAGAAGCAAGACATTAAACAAAGTGCCTGGTTGCAAAGTACTGGTTCTGCTGATTCCATTGATATAAAATTTGCAAAATTCGGACGTGTAGAATTAAAGTTATGAATTTTGCAAGTTTGCAATTCTAATAGATCAATTTCTATTTTAAATCCTGAGTCTGGCCACGTGTCTTAATCTAACTGGCTGATACCGTTTCGCGCGGATTGAGCTCTGTGGACCGCAGGATTTAAGTGGAATTGTGCGGCACAGTAGTAACGTAACGGTTCGATTAATTTGTTCTATCGCGTCCATCGGATCATCATCCAACGGCTCTCAACAGCTCGACCAGGAACGGGCGGCGCTCGCGCGGATGCGAGCGGCGGAGCGCTCAGATAGTGGTGTTGGCGACGATTCAGGAAGCGAGGGAGGGAGTGAGGATGCTCACCATGCTCGCGCGGTTGCGGTGAAGCTCAAGGCGTGGTCAACTTTTCAAGGGGCGCACCGGAGCAGCGACGATTGCTCGTCGGAGTCAGTGGCAGCGTCGGGTGCTTCGGTTCGTTGTCGGGGCGAGGTTTGAAAGCGCGCTAAGACAAATGGAGCATGAAGTTAGACGCGTACGGTACTAGGGATCATGGGAGCATCAACGAGAGGGTTCAGGGCGGTCTGAGCTTACCAGGGAGGCTTGCCGGAGCAATGGCAAACGACGGTGGCGCTCGGGTGTAGAGGTTGTCGAGGCTACGATGCTCGCGCGGGCTAACGAGCGGCACTGGGAGATGCACCAGGATATGGGGAGTAGGCTCGTGTGAAGTGGAAGGCGAGGGGCGGCTGGACGGCGCCGGAATTGGCCGGAGAAGTTCGTCGGGGCAGAGGGGTTCGAGCAAGCGATTCTTGCAGCCTGGAGGCAGAGGGGAGGTGCTGCTTGGGGGGAATGGAAGAAGAGGGCGAGGCGTTTAAAGGCGTGTGGTCATGGCGAGGAGTAATTCAGCCATCAACGCGTATTAACGCGAGTTGATTCGCGGCAGAACGACGTTTAGCGAGGGGAAACAGCCGGCGTGGGTGGAAACGACGACTGACAACGTGGGACCGCGCTGTCTGCGAGAGAGGGGAGAGGGAGTGGGATCCGCAGCTCAGTGACTGCGCGGGTTGATTCCTGGGTGGAAAACCTTTTGCCAGAGGGGAGAGCTAGTGGGCTGCGAGTGGGCTGGACTGGGCCTTGGCAGTGGGCTGCTTTGTTTCTCTTTTTTATACAAACCTTTTTCTTTTTCTGTATTGAATTTCTGTTTTGTTTTTTCATTCAAACAATTCAAACTCCAAATGAATTCAAACTTCCACCAAACTTTGGGTATATTTTAATTCTGTTTATCAACATAATCCAAAGTCCAAAAATAGAACAATTATTTTTAGGGTTTATTATTTATTAAAAATAAATAAATAGGCTTTAGTCTTTATTTCAAATAGGATTCAAATATGTTTAAAACTCTATTTGACTTTCTAAATTCCTACAAAAAACTTTTCAGTAGGTTTTATCTGAAAACTAAAACACCTTGAAATAAAATACTTTATTAAGTTTTAATGCTTAATCAAAATAGGAAAAATGTCTTTACTTGAATGAAATTTGGATATAAATAAATCCTCATGGTTTTATTTAAATAAACCTTTACTATTTTTATCAAACAAAATATTTTATTTTAAATGCTTGGCCAAGATTTAATTTGGCCCTTTTAAAAATAGTCCTCAATTAATAATTCTACCTTTGCTTATAAAAACCATATCTTTTATTTAAAGATCCAAAAATGGTGATTCCAACTATTATAACTTTATTTATAATTTGTTTATCTTTTTAAATCCCTTTAGGATTTTATTTGATCAAAATAGGTTTTGATTTTTCCAATTGGAATCAAAAAGTTTCTTCTCACCCTAAATTTCAACAATTGATTATTTTGTTTATTTATTTTTCACATTTCAAAATTTGGAAAATTTTGGGATGTGACAGGCTACCACCCTTGAAAGAAATCTCGTCCCAAGATTTGGGAAGGCTAGGGGTTACAAGTTGGCTTGAAGACAACTAGGGTACTACCACCCTTAAAAGAAAGTATCATAAGGTTACATTGATGGTTCACTTGACTATGGGTTCAACACTTGATATCCAGATAAGGAATCCTTATTTGACTCTTCTAAGTTAACTAGTTCCTGACATCCACTTCTTCTATCTCTTCAAGGTTCCCATCCATGTCAATGTGGTTCACATGTCCTTTCTGGGTCACATGGGAGTCATTTCCATTGGATCTTCTAGCATCCTTTTTCGTTTTTTTCTCAGGGCAGTCTGATGCATAGTGTCCAAGTTCCTTACAATTATAGCACTGCAACTCGCTAATGTCTTTCTTCCTGAAAGTGTCATGTTGGTTCTGACCAAGGTCATCTCCATTGTCAGTATCATTTCCATTATTACCACTTCCATTGTTGTTGTGGTGATACTGATGTGGTTCAGAATCTTCATTGATCTTTTTGAATGAACGCTTCTTTTGTGATGATCCTGAGTGATACTTGAGTTTATGCTTCCTCTTTCTATTCTCAACTTGATTCATCTTGTTTTCCAAAATGGTGGCTTTGTCACAGAGTGATTGATAAGTTGGGACATAGGCAACAACTAGCTGCAGGTTCAACTCATCATTAAGTCCTTCGAGGAATTTCTCCTTCCTCTTAGCATCTGTGTCAACTTCATCCGGTGCATAGCGTGCCAGATTGTTGAATTCTTCAACATACTCAGCCACACTGAGGTGACGCTATTTCAGATTGTGGAACTCCTTTTTCTTCAAGTTCATCACTCCGGATGAGATGTGAGCTGTACGGAAACCATCCTCAAAATAGCCCAAGTCACATCCTCAAGGGGAGTGGTGATCAGAAAGTTGTCCCACCATGTTGCTGCTGGTCCTTCAAGCAGATATGCTGCAAACCTAACTTTTTCTTTGTCGGTGCAACCAACAGTCACTAAGTACTTGTTCACCGAACGTAACCAATCATTGGCTAGCATTGGATCAGTTGTTCCAGAGAACCTTGCAGGCCTTAGTTTCAGAAACCTGGTGAGCATGTCATGAGCTGGAGGATTATTTTGATTGTTGTTGTTGTTGTTGTTGTTGTTGTTGTTGTTGTTGTTGTTGTTGTTGTTGTTGTTGTTGTTGTTGTTGTTGTTGTTGTTATTGTTGTTGTTGTTGTTGTTGTTGTTGTTGTTGTTGTTGTTGTTGTTGTTGTTGTTGTTGTTGTTGTTGTTGTTGTTGTTGTTGTTGTTGTTGTTGTTGTTGTTGTTGTTGTTGTTGTTGTTGTTGTTGTTGTTGTTGTTGTTGTTGTTGTTGTTGTTGTTGTTGTTGTTGTTGTTGTTGTTGTTGTTGTTGTTGTTGTTGTTGTTGTTGTTGCTGTTGCTGTTGCTGTTGCTGTTGCTTGTTGTTGTTGTTCTGATTCTGATGTTGCATAAATTGTGTCATCATCTGTGTCAGTTGAGCTTGAGCTGCCAATGTCTGCTGCATCTCGGGAGTGATGTTGTTGTTGTTTTGGTTGGGGTTGGCACAACGGGGAGGCATTTGTTGGTTTGATAGGGATAAGTAATGATAGATAGTCTAATTAAGTTCTAACACATCACCCAAAACAATCAAGTTCAAACAAACAATCAAGCAATCAACAAGCAACTATACACTTAACAACTTATGAGCTTACTCATGAGTTGAAAAAAACAACAAGTTTTCTTGAAATAATTAACTTAGTATAGTCATACCTCATAGGTCAATATGATCCATACATTAACATGATATCAATGTTTTTGGTGGGAAATCTAATGTCTCTTGGTTCTCACTTGTAGTCTTTAGTGATGTCTAAGTTGAAGTCCTTGGTGAAACTAAAGTTGAAGTCATTGGTCATGGTGGAGGCTTTGTCCATCAAGTTGAAAAAGGAAGAGATGTGGAATCAAAACCAAAAAGGTTGAGGAAAGAGTTTACAAGATTGTTTGTAAATAAGTTTTGGAACAAAAACAACTCCTATTTTTCTAAGGTTTTTTTGTCCAATCCTAGGGTTACAATCCCACAGGCAACACAGTGCTCTGATACCATCTGTAAGGTTCCCAACCTTTAATAAGGTAGAGATCCCTGTGTTTACAATGCTAGTCCCTGGATCAATAGCTAGCATCCATAGTTAAGATGTAATATCGAGAAACAAAGGTCATAATACAACTTTATAATCAGGAATAAAATAATCCATTACATCTTACATAGCTCATTTGGCTATCTCATTACAATGCAGCAGAAATAACTATATCATGGAGTCCTTCATCTTCAAAGTGCCACAGGCAAAACATGTTGGTTGTAGACTTGTAATCCTATTCAACACACTTCACTAACATCAAACAAACCTGCAACATAATAAGTTGCAGCCACAAGGGTCAATACATTTGAATTGTATTGGCAAGTTTCACTATTATGTAGAAGTGAGTGGATCCTATCCTTACATCCATATTTGGCTAAGTAGGGTTTAGGCTCATTTGCAGAAAGCAATATAGTTTTACCTATCTTTTCAAAAATAGTTTTGATCTTTTGAAAATCTTTCTGAACTCCTTGGAAAACTCCAAGTGCTTCTAATCCCTCGTTGTCACCATCAAGTTTTACTTTGAGAAATTGGAATGTCGAGATCTTCCATAGCTTCAGGCCTTAGTTGCTCAGAGTTGTCCATAACCGGGGACACGGCTAAGTACTTAGAATTTGATCTTCTGCAGAAGTTGTACACTTTACCCACATAATACAATCTCGTCTTGATGCCACCAGTGGCCGCTGGATAAGTACTCACCAAAACTGAGTACTGGCAGATCGAGAATGTGACAAAGTCTTTCCATAGAAGTCCTCCCAATACATAATGCTAGCTTGTCTACCAGGCACCAATGTAGGGATATATTTCCCTTACACAATTCTAGTTAACCTGAAGATGCCAATGCATGGGTCTTCCACTATGTAGTTGACTAAGCCAGAGCCCATTTAGCATGTGGCTGTACACGGAAGCCACTGTACGAGAAACATGTTCAATCTCTAAGTCCCTGTGTGGTTTTCTTCTAGTGCACACACAAAAAGATAGCCATATAAACATGGTTCCCTTTGTTGCCACCTTGTCCAAATCTTGAGTATCCTTTTCCACCCAGGTGGTTCATTGAGTACTTGTTTTATTATATAAAACATATATCTTTCCAACACTTCATATAATCATATCATGTATCCCATCCCAAATAAATAGCAGGGCTAAGCATACTACAACTACAATGTTTTCACTAAGGAGGATATAAGGATATCCTATTAGGATTTAGCATAGCATAAAATATAGTAGTCTTACCATGCATGTTACCAAAATCCACTAAGTGTAATGAAAATAGTAGGACATGGATGATAGTGTCACTTGCCTTTTTAGTAGAGAATATTGGTTCACTTCTTGATCTTTCAAATATCACACTCTTCAATCTTTACTACAATTCAATCAATCAAACACATATTCAACTAGCATTCAAACAATTTATCACACATAAAATAATAGAAACAAGGCAATGCATGCAAGCATGCAAAAGATGGTTTTATTTAGAAAAGTGGTTTCTATTAGGCTCTAAACATTTTTAAAGCTCAAAGTGGTCATTTACTAAAGTGGTAAAACCATTTGCAAAAGGTTTCATCTCATAAACCAAATATCATGCTAAGGTGATATTTTATGTTGTTGAAAATATCTTTTAGCAAAGTAATAATTTCATAGGGTTCATCAAATATGTTTTAAATCTCATAACTTGGTGTTTAGGGTCAGAAGGGTTGAATCACATCATTTCCCAAAGGCTTTACTAAAAAAACAATTCTGAACCATAAACAATATTTTTATTTGACTAGAAATGTGCTAATTCAAATATTTATTCCTTAACTTCACAAAATACATTTTTAAATCCATAAGTTGGTTTATATGGTCAGTAGGTTCAATACAAACCATTTAGCAAAGATTTCATCTTAAAAATATTTCTAGAACAAATTTTATATTCAAATTATGCCTACAGAAGTTTCTGCAAATTCAAACAATTTTCCAGAAGCAAGACATTAAACAAAGTGCCTGGTTGCAAAGTACTGGTTCTGCTGATTCCATTGATATAAAATTTGCAAAATTCGGACGTGTAGAATTAAAGTTATGAATTTTGCAAGTTTGCAATTCTAATAGATCAATTTCTATTTTAAATCCTGAGGCTGGCCACGTGTCTTAATCTAACTGGCTGATACCGTTTCGCGCGGATTGAGCTCTGTGGACTGCAAGATTTAAGTGGAATCGTGCGGCACAGAAGTAACGTAACGGTTCGATTAATTTTTTCTATCGCGTCCATCGGATCATCATCCAACGATACTCAACAGCTCGACCAGGAACGGGCGGCGCTGGCGCGGAGGCGAGCGGCGGAGCGCTCAGACGGTGGTGTTGGCGACGATTCAAGAAGCGAGGGAGGGAGTGAGGATGCTCACCGTGCTCGCGCGGTTGCGGTGAAGCTCAAGGCGTGGTCAACTTGTCAAGGGGCGCACAGGAGCAGCGACGATTGCTCGTCGGAGTCAGTGGCAGCGTCGGGTGCTTCGGTTCATTGTCAGGGGCGAGGTTTGAAAGCGCGCTAAGACAAACGGAGCATGCAGTTAGACGCGTACGGTACTAGGGATCATGGGAGCATCAACGAGAGGGTTCGGGGCGGTCTGAGCTTACCAGGGAGGCTTGCCGGAGCAATGGCAGACGACGGTGGCACTCAGGTGTAGAGGTTGTCGAGGCTACAGTGCTCGTGCGGGCTAACGACCGACACTGGGAGATGCACCAGGAGATGGGGAGTAGTCTCGCGTGAAGTGGAAGGCGAGGGGCGGCTGGACGGCGCCAGAATTGGTCGGAGAAGTTTGTCAGGGTAGAGGGGTTCGAGCAAGCGATTCTCGCAGCCTAGAGGCAGAGGGGAGGTGCTGCTTGGGGGGAATGGAAGAGGAGGGCGAGGCGTTTAAAGGCGCGTGTTCATGGCGAGGAGTAATTCAGCCATCAACGCGTATTAACGCGAGTTGATTCGTGGCAGAACGACGTTGAGCGAGGGGAAACGGCCGGCGTGGGTGGAAACGACGACTGACAGCGTGGGACCGCGCTGTCTGCGAGAGAGTGGGGAGAGGGAGTGGAGTCCGCAGCTCAGTGACTGCGCGGGTTGATTCCTGGGTGGAAAACGTTTCGCCAGAGGGGAGAGCTGGTGGGCTGCGAGTGGGCTGGACTGGGCCTTGGCAGTGGGCTGCTTTGTTTCTCTTTTTTTATACAAACCTTTTTTCCTTTTCTGTATTGAATTTCTGTTTTGTTTTTTCATTCAAACAATTCAAACTCCAAATGAATTCAAACTTCCACCAAACTTTGGGTATATTTTAATTCTGTTTATCAACATAATCCAAAGTCCAAAAATAGAACAATTATTTTTAGGGTTTATTATTTATTAAAAATAAATAAATAGGCTTTAGTCTGTATTTCAACTAGGATTCAAATATGTTTAAAACTCTATTTGACTTTCTAAATTCCTACAAAAAACTTTTCAGTAGGTTTTATCTGAAAACTAAAACACCTTGAAATAAAATACTTTATTAAGTTTTAATGCTTAATCAAAATAGGAAAAATGTATTTATTTGAATGAAATTTAGATATAAATAAATCCTCATGGTTTTATTTAAATAAACCTTTACTATTTTCATCAAACAAAATATTTTATTTTAAATGCTTGGCCATGATTTAATTTGGCTCTTTTAAAAATAGTCCTCAATTAATAATTCTACCTTTGCTTATAAAAACCATATCTTTTATTTAAAGATCCAAAAATGGTGATTCAAACTATTATAACTTTATTTATAATTTGTTTATCTTTTTAAATCCCTTTAGGATTTTATTTGATGAAAATAGGTTTTGATTTTTCCAATTGGAATCAAAAAGTTTCTTCTCACCCTAAATTTCAACAATTGATTATTTTGTTTATTTACTTTTCACATTTCAAAATTTGGAAAATTTTGGGATGTGACAAGGATTCTCGAGTATCGCCAGACCCATGACTCAATTGCTGAAGACGGACAAGAAGTTTGAATGGACGGACAAATGTGAAGCGAGTTTTCAAGATCTCAAGAGAAGATTGATTTCAGCCCCAATCTTAATCATGCCAGATATCACGGAGCCCTTTGATGTGTATTGTGACGCATCCAAGATCGGTCTAGGATGTGTGCTAATGCAAGAAGGAAAAGTTATCTCTTATATATCCCGAAAACTGAAACAACATGAGAAAAATTACCCAACCCATGACCTCGAACTCGCAACCATAGTTTTAGCCCTGAAGACATGGAGGCACTATCTGATGGGAAATTATTGTGAGATATATTCGGATCACAAGAGCCTAAAGTATATATTCACTCAGAAGGAGCTGAATATGAGATAGAGAAGATGGATTGAGCTAATCAAGGATTACGATCTGGACATTCACTATCACCCCGGTAAAGCCAACGTGGTAGCAGATGCCCTTAGCAGATTGCCATGCCGCTTGAACTCCATGATTTTGAAGGAGCAACCAAGTTTGCACAAAGAGATGGAAGATTTTCGAATGGAATTAGTGAGTGAAGGATTTTTGGCTAGCATAGAACTTCAGCCCACTTTGATCAGCCAGATCAAAGAGACGCAGAAAGGAAATGCTAGTATCGACGAAATCAAGCGTCGTATCGGTACAGGCAAAGTACCCGGATTCACCGAAGATGAAGAAGGAGTTCTGTGGTACAAAGGACGCCTTTATGTACCAGCAGATTCTGAGTTGAAAGAAGTTATTCTCAAGGAAGCTCATGATACTCTTTATTCTATCCACCCCGGAGGAACTAAGATGTATCAAGATTTGAAGAAGCAATTTTGGTGGCATAAGATGAAGAGAGAAATCGGGAGCTATATCGCCAAGTGTGATATATGTCAGAGAGTCAAGGCCATACATCAAAGACCCGCTGGATTGTTGCAACCATTGCAGATTCCGGAATGGAAATGGGATTCCGTTGGAATGGACTTTATCACCGGATTGCCTACTTCTAGTAGGGGAAATGACTCTATTTGGGTCATAGTGGACAGATTGTCCAAAGTCGCCCATTTCTTACCCGTCAAGACCACATATCAGAGTTCGAAGCTAGCGGAGTTATACATTGCTAGAATTGCCAGTTTGCATGGAGTCCCCAAGAACATCGTATCGGATCGAGGAACTAAGTTTACCTCGAGATTTTGGAAGAAAGTCCAAGAAGGTATAGGAACCCGACTATATTTCAGTACCGCTTATCACCCTCAGACCGATGGACAAACGGAGCGAGTAAATCAAATACTCGAAGATATGCTGAGAGCATGTGTGTTAGAATATGGATCTAAATGGGAAGATTGCCTGCCGTTCGCAGAATTTTCATACAACAACAGTTATCAAGCTAGTTTGCAAATGGCCCCATTTGAATTTATGTACGGAATAAAGTGTCGCACCCCTTTGAACCGGTCGGAAGTAGGAGAGAGCCAGATTTTCGGACCCGATATCCTACGAGAAGCAGAAGAGAAGGTTCACAAGATTCGTGAGCACCTCAAGACAGCCCAGTCCAGGCAGAAGAGTTACGCCGACAAGAGACATATAGACCTCGCCTTCAACATAGGAGATTTTGTGTATCTGAAAGTGTCGCCATTGAAGGGAATCCAACGTTTCCAACTGAAAGGAAAGTTAGGACCCAGATATATCGACCCCTTCAAGATTCTGAACCGTCGAGGAGAAGTGTCATATCAATTGGAACTACCCGAAGAGATGTCAGCCATGCACAATGTGTTCCATATCTCATTACTTCGCAAGTGCCTCGAAGTCCCGGAGAAGACTGAAGTGTTCAAGAATATCGATCACCGGACCATAGAGATCAACGATGACCTGACCTATCCCGAAGTACCCATCCGTGTTTTGGAAGAAGCTTTCCGAACCACCAGAACCCGAAGCATCAAGTTTCTCAAAATTCAGTGGAGCAACCACACAGAAGAGGAAGCTACCTGGGATCGCGAAGATCACATTAGGACGGAGTTTCCCGATCTCTTCAAATCCTAGGTAATCTTTTTCGTCCTTTTCCAAATCTCGGGACGAGATTTTGTTTAAGGGGGGAAGGTTTGTAACATCCCAAAAATATTGAACTAGAATCATCAAACTCTAATCACCAAAATTAGGGTTAACAAAAACTTTTCCAATTAAAAATATGAAAGCATTCCTATGTGTATGCATTACAATTTGGATTCTTTTGGATTGACATGATTATGTGTTTCTTTGCTTGGAAAATGATTCTTAGTTGAAATAAACATCATCTAAACAATCCCCACACTTTTCCCAAAGACAAATAAATCAAAACAAACAAATTAAGTGAATGGTTACTTTGGACAAATTAACTCCCATGCCTACTTTGGCTATCTCTAACTTTCAGAACTTAACAAAAACTTGTTTGGATCTTTGCACCCCTTGATAGTACTCATACCAAAGTATCAAGGCCCACCTTGTGATCATCCATAAACATTCAAATGCATAGTTTAAATGACAGTTTAAAATTGAATCTATTTCATATGGGAAGATCCCACTTTTTCAAAAACCACTCAAACAAGCTCAACTTTCAAAACCCAAGCATCTACAGACTCACCAGCACATGCCTAGCACACCCACCAAAAATCTTTTCCAAATTCAAAACTTGAATTCATGCGACCATTTCATCAAACGCCTTGCAGATAAAAATCAAACAAAATCTAAACACTATAGAGTGCAGTGATTCTGGCCAAACTTGTTCCCTCTCTAGCTCACAGCAACCTCAGTAGATCATCTAGCAAACTTAACTAATCACTAGCCCCACTACAAGCTCGCTAATGTCATCAATGGTGAACAGGCCGAGAGCACCCATGTCACCCAGTGTGGACAGCAGGCTAGAGGAAGAACTAGCCGTGCCAACCTTGTCTAGGAGGTAGCCCGTGTCTCACCGCCCCCTCTCGACCAGCCCTGCCTCGTAGACAGCAACAGGAACCGCCAGGAACACCGCGCCCATGCCGCTGTCGACCATGCCGACGTGCACCACAGAGCACGCACCGTTCCCACGCAACCCGACCACCTCGAGCCCTCGCCGCCCGCCAGCATGCTCCCCACCGTCCCATGAGACCACCAGACATGCCCATTTCACCGCCCGTACCATGTAGCCACCGCTCGCCGTCGAGGACTTCACCTCTGCCTCGCAGAGCATCGAGCGTTCCCGACTGTTTGCCACCGCCCCTACAAGCGCATTTACACCTTAGAGCATCGCCAGGAGACCACCGATCGATTGCCACCCTCGGCCATGCCTCTAGCTGCCCATAGCCGTGTCGCCACCGTCGTCTGCCCATCCCATTCGGTCTCACCGTCGAGCCTATAAAAGGAGACGACCCCCATCCGAATTGAGCACACCATCTCACTCCCCTCACCTCACTGATCGTTCCACCTCATTCCCGAAGCAAGGCGAGCAGCGCATCGCCGGAATAGCGCCGGAGCAGGCCGCCTCTGGAGAAGAAGGGCGTCGTCGATTTCGTCCACCCCAGGAGGAGCTGCCAGTACCAGGATGTTCACCGTCGTTGACTTTGTCGTTCTCCCGCATCGCCGACCTTCACCTGAGCCCCGGTGAGCCCCCGACGACCCCCACCTGCCGCTTTAGGTTTCTGTCTCGCCGGCGCCGCCCGACGTGGACGATGAGTAGCAGCCGTTGTATTAGACTTAGATCGTGCGGATTAGATTGCCCAGTACCGCTTCGCGTTTAAAGAGCCACTGACTGGTGGAACCCCCTGACAGTTGAGCCCCGCGCCGCGGAGTGACACTGGGCTGGCCCATTAGTAGTTCCCGCACAGCCCAGTCGTTTGAATTTAACTTTTTCCATTTTAATTCAAACATAGTTCCGTACCCAGTTTCAAAAATCAACCCAGCTTGATTCAGTGAACCAAATTGAATGAAACCAATTTTATTAGAAAGGTTTTGAAATTCTTAATCTAAGCCCGTTGGATTCAAATCATTTGAATCTATAGATCAACCTTGGTAAAAATAACAAGGCAGAAGCTTTTCTGCATTCAAATATTTTTCAAATTTAAACTATAATAGCTTTTGAGTTGATTCCAACTCTCAAAAATCACATTTGATCATACCTTTCAGAATATATAAAAACATATGGGTTTACTTACAGAAATAATGTTCAAGTAATAAAAGGATGCCACATAGGCATTTCTAGTCATTTATTTTTATTTAAAATAAAAGGTTAAATCTTATTAAATTGTGACACCACTTTAAATCACATTCCCATGTACAAAAATGTGTGGTGATGACATGTGTCAACATGATCCCATGTTTGGTTTGGAGAATATTAAATCTTAAGTAGTTTTTCAATGAGTATAAATTACTTTTCTAAAAATAAAATAAATAAGACAAATGCCTTATTCTTGTGATGTTAGTTATGATGCTAGATCATCTATAGAACCCTTGTGTGTGATGATTGAAAGTAGTTAAGTATTGTTTGGTGATTGTGTACCTCGTATTTATTCATAGACGCTAGTACCGACCAAGGATACGAGGAGGAAGGAGGATACTATGAAGAAGAAGCCGAGGAGAACTTCAACCACTGCTCTGCCGGGGTATACCCAGCAGGACGTTTCCGACCGGCCCAGGAAGTGGCGAGTGGGCCTGCAGGACGGCGACTGGATCAAGACCTGGCGTAGATTCAAGCGACTGGAAGCTGAAGGCCCAGGAGAGTAGATAGGCCCAGTCGGATTAGGTTAAACGATTGCCGAAACCTTAACTGATTCGGTTGAGATATGTAAACCCTAGGGGGTGAGTCTATATAAACCTCCCTAGAGGGCGTGTAGAGGATACGTTCCATCATCCACCCAAGCGACTCGCTGCCTAAACGCCAAGCTCGCCCCATTGTACTCTCATCATAATACAATCTAGCAGGAGTAGGTCTTTACCCTCCGGGGGGCCGAACCTGGGTAAAACCCTGTGTCTCCACCCTCATCTCGCACCGCAGATGGCTGGCCGCCCTTGCCCCATGTTCTACTACTCGCTGCCGATTGCAGCATCTGCCGTGGTCATTCCCACGACAGTGGCGCCCACCGTGGGGCCTGGCCGGTCTCGCCGGTGTTCTGCGGCGAGATCCAATCTGCCCATCAACGAGTCGATCGCCACCAGCCGCATGATAGCGATCGACGAGATGCTCCAAATCTTGACGAGCAGCTACGTCCCGGCGGCGTGACCCGTCACGCACAGCATGATCTTGCCGGTTGGCACGATCAGTCTCTTCGTCGGCCTCACCGACGTCATCGTCTTGGAGGACTCGGCTCGCATCCGCGAGTCGCCGCCAAGCGATCGGCTCTCCGAGAGTCAGGTCCGCATGATCCACCGCCTCGCCTCCAAGTACGACTCAGCCCACAGTGATGTGGCTGAAACCACCGCGGCCGCGGAAGACGCGACCCTCAACGACGACGCTGACTCGGCGACCCCGGCGTCACTCGCCGGATCCATCATCGCGGCTTCGCCCACGGGCTCCATCACCCAGGTCTCCAACATTGGAGACTTTGAGGATCCCTCCATCCTTGGGATCTTTGACTTCGACTCCGGGTCGGAAAACTCCGCCGATCTCCGCGACAGGACCAGTCGCCACGCTGTGACCTACATGGCGACTGGCACCGACCCACCGGAGGATCCCTTCTCCACCCCGATCCCTCCCAACGCAACAGCAAAGGAGGTCGAGGAACTCCGCCTGAAGCTGGCGGAAGCAGTCCGCAAGGAGCAAGCCGAGCGCGATTTTTTTTGCCTCGAGCAGGTGACGGCGCAGGAGCTGTCGCGCTACCACCATCAACGAATCAGGTCGTGCTTGAACCCCACCGTCCAGGGGCGCGCCCTGAACTTCGACGACGAGAATGACCCAGCCCACGTGGCCGAGCGCGCAATCTGCGAGAACGCGCCACCAGGAGGAAGCGCCCGACCCCCACCAGGGTCGACGGCAAATGGCGCCCCACCTCCACCCAACCGCGCACCCCCAGGGACCAGCCGCGGATCGTGGTCTCCTCACGGGAGCGAGACACGAATGGACTACCATTGTTCTCCACCCTGATGGACAACCTCGTGGCGGGCCGAGCAGCGGCCGACAACATCATGGCCACCGGTGAAGGCGCCCTACAGATCCAGTACGTCAAGGCCTTGCTCGCAAAGGTGGTCGAGCAACAAAACGCAGGCATCGACTCACAGGGTCGGATGTACTCGCGTTCATCGGGCAGCAGAGCGGCCCCCAGCGGCCGTCCATTGGCGGCAAACACCCTCAACTGCCCGCCACCTGAACCACTGCAGCTCCAACACCGACCCGCGAACGCGGCACTCTCCACCAACGACCCCAGGCCAGCGAACAACTTCGTCGCCGCCAACGGTCAGCCCGTCGACGCCCGCACCCACATCATCAACAACCAGAGCTGGCGCGCACGCCAGCCCGACGACCTGCGACATCCCTAACCAACCGCCGCGACGGCGAGCCGATGGGGTCGCTAAGCCGACTCAGGCCCCGGTGCTTCGGACCAATGATCCGAGGAAAAAGATACCCGGCGAACTTCAAAGTGCCGAAGGAAATAGAGAAGTACGACCCCACGTACGATCCCTCCGTGTGGCTGGACACTTACCTCATGGCAATGGGGATCGCTGGCCACACTGATCTACTTGCCGCCCGCTACCTCCCCCTGATGATGGAGGGGGCGTGCAGGCAGTGGATCAACACTCTCCCCGCGGACAGCATTGACTCCTAGGAAGAGATGCGCGACACCTTCGTCAGGCACTTCGAGAGTTCATACACCCGCGCCACCACCATCGAGGACCTGGAACGATGTGTCCAGGGACCTCGCGAGTCGACCCGCAGCTGGGTCCAACGATGGCAAGAACTGTGGTACAACGCGGTCGGTATCCACCCAGACATCGCAATCCACTGCTTCAAGACCTCGTGCCGCTACGAGCCCCTGGTTTCCAAGCTCAAACGAGCATACCGCACACTCGACAACATACCGGACCTCCTTGAGATCGCCAAAAGATACGCAAAGGAAGACCCAAACCAAGAAACCGACGACGAGTCGGGAGGGCAACGCCGCACGAGCGGCAATGACAACGGACGACAATCCGATCTACGCTATAGCAACACTCGCCTCACCGGCAAGCGCCGTAGTGACGGGCGAGTCGACTTCGTCGCCAACGCTGGGCACGCGCAGCGCGAGCCCAAGAGCTTCCGCCGCGACGGGGGGCAACGCCGCGACGGCGACAACTACAAGGCGAAACCAAGGTTCGACCCCGCGGCCCTCCTTAACCAACCTTGTGCATTTCACAGCAGGGAAGGGAAGCCCGCCATGCACACGAACGCCGACTGCCACTCTCTCAAGGAGATCGAGAAGGCACGGGGAGCGTAGGAGGACCCCAACAACAACCCGCCAAATGGCGGAAAATTCGGCAGCGTGGCTGGCTCGCTCCACACCTTCATAGGCTTCAACATGAAGCGCGATAAGAAGGTCATCGCCCGCGCCGTTGCCGTCAACGCGGTGGCCCAGGTGGACATTCCCCAGTTCCTCAACTGGTCGGAGCAACCAATCACTTGGAGCCGCCAGGACCACTCGTCGCGCATCGAGTACCCAGGACGAATCGCCCTGGTAGTCAAGCCCAAGGTGGGAGACTACTGGCTCCCCAAGACATTGATGGACGGCGGCAGCTCCATCAACATCCTGTACCTGGACACCTTCAGGCGACTGCGGCTCCCGCAGTCGATGGTCGAGACGACCTACACCACGTTCCACGACATCGTCCCCGGTCGGAAGGCGTACCCGATCGGCAAGGTCACGCTGCCAGTCACCTTCGGCACACCGGAAAACTTCCGCACCGAGCGGATCATCTTCGAGCTGGTGCCCTTCGACAGCCCCTATCACTGCGTCTTGGGGCGCCATGAGTTCGCCAAGTTCATGGCGGCGCCCCACTACGCTTACAACGCGATGAAGCTCCCCGGACCACGCGGCGTCATCACCATCCACGGCGACCCCGACATGGCCGCCGAGTGCGAGGCCAAAGGAGCCGAACTCTCCGACGCCGTCATCGCGGCAGAGGCCAACCACGCCGACGAGCTTGCCAAATACGCGAGCGGGGTCAACAACGACGACCCCACTATACTCAAGAGGCCCAACTCGGAGGGCGGCAACACCTCAGCCTTCGAGGCAACGACACATACCCGCACCGTCGAGCTGGTCCCAGGTGACTCCAGCCAGACGGTGACGATCGGGACGTGCATGAGCCCAGCATAGGAAGGAGCGCTCATCGAGTTCCTCCGTGAGAACAGGGACATCTTCGCATGGAAGGCCTCTGACATGCCTGGTGTCCCTAGGGAACTCGCTGAGCACAAACTCAATGCCGACCCCAAAGTGCGACCTGTCAAGCAGTCGATGCGGCCCTTCAATGAAGAGCGCCGCCGAGCCATCGCCGAGGAGGTGCAGCGTCTACTCGCTGCAGGCTTCATCCGGCCAATAAAATACTCCAAGTGGCTGGCAAACCTAGTCTTGGTCGAGAAGAAAAACGGGACCTGGAGGATGTGTGTCGACTACACAAACTTAAACAGCGCCTGCCCGAAGGAACAATTCGTCCTCCCGCGGATCGACCAAATAATCGATTCCACTGCGGGCTCGGAGTCGCTGTGTTTCCTCGACGCCTATTCTGGGTACAACCAGATCAAAATGGCTGTTGAGGACGAAGAAAAGACGACGTTCATCATGCCATTCGGAGCCTTCTGCTACACCTCCATGACCTTCGGCCTCAAGAACGCCGGGGCAACCTACCAGTGGTGCATGCAGGAGTGCCTTGCGAGACAAATTGGCCGCAATATCCACTTCTATATCGATGACGTGGTAGTGAAGTCCGCTCGCCAGAGCGACCTACTCGCTGACCTGGCGGAAAAATTCGCCAACCTGCGGAAATACAAGATAAAGCTAAACCCAGGCAAATGCACCTTCGGCGTACCAGCAGGGAAACTACTGGGATAGGTCGTCTCCAAGCGCGGGATCGAGGCGAACCCCACCAAGATCGACACGATCGCTCGACTCGGCAAACCCGAGTGCCTGCGCGACGTCCAGAAGCTGGCCGGGCGAGTCACGGCTCTCAGTCGCTTCATCCCCCGATTGGGCGAAAAGGCGATGCCCCTATACCGCCTGATGCGCAAGAACCCCACTTTCCAGTGGGATAAGGAGGGAGACGATGCGCTCCGCGACCTCAAGAAGGTGTTACTCGCAACACCGCTACTCGCCGCCCCCGTCGACATGGAACCCATGCTGGTCTACGTCGCGGCTTCCGAGTGCGTCGTCAGCGCCGTCATGGTCGTCGAGCAACCAGAGGAAGGAAAGGAGCGCCCAGTGCAGCGACCGATGTACTATATCAGCGAGGTCCTCACCGAGTCGCGCCAGCGATACCCGCAATACCAGAAACTGGTATACGCGGTCTTCAGAGCACAGCGGCGACTGCCGCAATACTTCCAGGAGCACCCGATCATGGTCGTCTCCTCAGCACCTTTGCAGGACATAATCCGCAACCGTGAGGCGACCGGGCGAGTCGCCAAGTGGGCCGTCGAAATCGGCGTCCACAACATCAAGTATGAGCCGCGCAAAGCGATCAAGTCGCAGGCTCTCGCGGACTTCATCACCGACTGGGAAGAGGCCCAGCAGCCGGAAAAGCTGCCGTACCTCCACTATTGGAGTCTACACTTCAACGGCTCCAAGAACGCAGACGGTGCAGGAGCAGGGATCGTGCTGACTTCCCCGAAGGGCGACAAGCTCCGCTACGTCCTCTGCCTTGACTTCACCCCCTGCACCAACAACATGGCCGAGTACGAGGCACTACTCCACGGCATGCGAGCCGCCAAGGAGATGAATGTCAACCGCCTACGCTGCTACGGAGACTCCGACCTCGTCGCTGGGCAAGTCGCCGGTACCTACGACGCCGTCTCCCCCACCATGGCGGCATACCGCCAAGTAGTGGACAAGCTGGGCGGACACTTCACAGGCTATTCCGTCGAATGGATCGAAAGGCGGAAAAATGAGGAGGCCGACGCACTCTCTCGTATCGGCTTGGCTCGACTCGCACCACCCGCCAGCATCTTCCTCGACACCATCACCAAGCCTTCCGTATCTCCCCCAAGAGAGATCGACATCGGAGTCCCGCTGCAACCAGAGGCAACCCTGGTCGCACTCATCGCCGAGCCAGAAGACTGGACAACGCCGTACATCGCCTACCTGGAGGGAGGCACCTTGCCAGCAGACGAAACAGACGCCCGAATGATAGCACGCCGCTGCAAATCCTTCGTCATCATCGACGGCGAGCTCCACAAGCGCAGCGTGACCGGCGTGTTCCAACGATGCGTGCAACCCGCTGAAGGACGCAAAATCCTCCACGACATCCACTCCGGCGACTACGGCCACCACGCCGGTGCCCGCTCTCTGGTCGCAAAGGCTATGCGACACGGTTTCTACTGGCCCACCGCACACGCAGACGCTGTCGACATTGTCCAGCGGTGCGCCGGGTGCCAGAAGTACGCCAACCAGACCCACGTGCCGAGATCGGCGCTCAAGACAATCCACATCACCTGGCCATTCACCGTGTGGGGTATGGACATGGTAGGCCCTTTCAAAAAGGCCCCCTCCGGCTTCACTTACCTCCTGGTCGCGGTCGACAAATTCACAAAGTGGGTGGAGGCCAAGCCAGTCCGGAAATGCGATGGGAAGACCGCCACCAAGTTCCTACGCGAGCTCATATATCGCTACGGGTTCCCAAACAGCATCATCATGGACAACAGCACCAACTTCGCCAAAGGAGCCATGGCCGAGTTCTGCGAAGAACACCACATCCGACTCTACCTTGCTTCAGTCGCCCACCCGGAGTCCAACGGCCAGGCGGAACGGGCCAACCAGAGCATCCTCCATGGCCTGAAGCCACGGCTCCAAGTACCACTCGAGCGCACCGCCGGGTGCTGGGTAGAGGAGCTACCCTCCGTCATCTGGGGCATCCGCACATCTGTCAACAGGTCGACAGGGTTCACCCCCTTCTTCATGGTGTATGGTGCTGAGGCAGTCATGCCCACCGACCTAGAGCACGACTCGCCAAGGGTTGTCCACTACACGGAGGCTGCAAACGAACTCGCACGCCAGGATGGAGTCGATCAACTCGACGAGGCACGCGACCTAGCTCGCTCCCGCACTGCCATCTACCAGCAAGGACTCCGCCGCTACCATAGCCGGCGAGTGAGGACTCGCACTTTCCAGGAAGGCGACCTGGTGCTACACCTCATCCAGGACAAGAAGGGCATGCACAAGCGGTACCCTCGTGGGAGAGACCATTCGCCATCGGGCTAGTACTCGACAAACGACGCCTACTACCTCACCGACGTCCGCGGAGAGGGAAACTCGACGTCGGGCTACCGTGGAATGTAAACCTCCTACGGAAGTTCTTCTCCTAGAACTCCACACATGTACCCTCCACTAGCTATGAAATAAAACATATTGGTTACCGCAAATTGCGTCTACTCTCCGTGTCTTGTGCCACTCGCACTCGTAATAACAGCGTCAAGCTAACTGTAGAAGTCAACCTCTGGTACAGCGACTGGCACGTCCAAGTAGTGCGTTACGAGGGCACTGGGTTACCCCAGGACTCGTAATGTCCATGAAAAACGCCTACCCGGAGCCCCATTGGAGTCGCCTAGCTCGACTGGCTTAACGAGCCAAGACAACTGCCTTCGCTCCTCACAGCGACTATGATCCTGCGCATCCTCGACACAGCGACTCGAACGGCCAAGTACTACGCTCGGGGACTGACGACCAGTTAAGCGCGAGCGACTAGGGAAAAATGCCAAGTATGAGAGCGTGCCCAGGACTCGCCATGCGACTGACCCGACAGGTTAGGCAGGAGTGATGCGCTCATTCTAACGCTCCCAGACCTCACCCACCCTAGAGCCGCGACTAGAACCACCAAGTACCACGCTCGGGGACTCGGCTACCCGACCTCGTTCGCGCAAGGGAAAACGGTCAAGTAAAGAGCACTCATGGGAGTCGCCCTGCGACTGGCTTTCCAAGCTCGGGCGAGTCGACCTCAATAACAAAACAACTAACAAAACATTCAAAACCACACACACATAACGAACGAGGTAAACCCCATAAAAAGGGCGGACGCGCTCGGGGAATCGTCCAACTAGCAATCAAAATCGCAAGACAATTCACAAAATAACGCGAAATTCCATTACAACAGAACAAAGTCGTTACAAAATACAAGTTGAGCCCAATGGCCAAATTGCTACTAACGCCCCAGGATACAATGTTTCTATTCCGCAGGCTTCGACGTCGACTCGCCACCACCCTTGAGGTTGCGAATGAAGGGAGTGTAGGGGTTCGACGAGTACGTCGTCAACTCACCCGCCATCGCCGCACGGAAGGGCTGCTCGACCTTGAAGTCCCGGTGTGGCGGCTCGGGATCGTTGGGCGCGACAGTCGTCTCCTGATAAGGGAGGAGGTCGCCCATCACCCAGACGCGATCGGAGTATACCGCGGCCCGGTCTGACAGCTTCAGCACCTCGGCAATCTCCACCGAGCCCGTCGACGAGGGGTAGCCACTCGTCAAGTCGTCAAGGTCGAAGTCCTCCGGGAAGTGGGCAAGCCCAAGGCTAAGCGCCGTTGTCGCCCCGCGCCGGAATGCCGACCGCGTCATGAACTCGACGACTGACGGCGCCTTCTCCAGATACCGCCATATTTCGACGAGATCGCTGGGAATCACTTCCGTGGGCGACATCTCTTAAAGATACACTCGAATGCAAGACGCAGACAACGTGGCCGAGTTGACCAGAGTGGCCACACACTGCCGCGCGTCATACGACTGCGCCTCCTCCGAGCTGTCGATAATCCGACCTGTGGACAGGGGTCGGCAGTAAGTACAATGACGATTTCACAATGCAGCTACTACAGGTAGAGGCAAGAAAATTTACCAATCAAAGGACGACAGAGGCCCGTGATGAAGCTTTGAAGAGAGGAGAAGTCGTCTTGTAGTCCAGCAACGAGGGCGTCAGAGACCTTCCGCTCTTCAGCGGCAGCCATAACAGCAGCTCTGGCTCGCCCATCCGCTGAACTCGCCTCCGCCTTCGCTTCCTTAAGCTCGCGCTCAAGATTAGCGATCCGCTGCTCAGCCGTACTCAAGGTAGACTGAGCCGCCGACAGTTCACACGCCGGAACAAGACCCTGGCGGACCTCCTCCGCCTTGGCAGCAAGTGCTTGGAGTCCCTTGTTCGTTTCTTGGACGGCAACAAGTTCCTTCTCCGTGCGAAACTTCGCAGCAAGCCGATCGGCTGATTCACGCTGCAAGCCCTGCGCACAAATCAAACAGTCAACAACAATGAAATCCTAAGTGCCCAACCGCTGAAATTCAGTGACTAGGCAATCGGGGACTGGAGATCAAAAATCCTAAGTGCCCACCCGCTGAAATTCAGCGACTAGGCACTCGGGGACTGGAGATCAAAAATCCTAAGTGCCCACCCGCTGAAATTTAGCGACTAGGCACTCGGGGACTGGAGATCAAAAATCCTAAGTGCCCACCCGCTGAAATTCAGCGACTAGGCACTCGGGGACTGGGTGCTACAAATAAAAACAAACACTATAAGAATCTGACCACTAAAATTCAGTGGCCCGAACCTCGGGGACTGGACATACCTGGATGGCTGCGCCCAGCATGCCGTGGAGCTGCAGCGCGCCCACAGATGCGAGAAGAGCCGGAGTGTGTCCGCGATGCTGCTCGACCTCCGTTTCGGTGACCCCAGGCGTGCAGCTCGATGGCGCTGTACCACTCGCTGTGGCCGCTTTGGCCATAAAGGGGGGGAAGGTCGCGGTGGACGCTCCAGCACCAAGAGGAGCCGGCTCGGCCATCCCAGGCGAGGAAACATCCTCCTTGGCCTTCAAGGCCGCCTCCGTCGCAGTCGGAGGACCACTCGGAGCAACCATCGTGTCGTCAGACACCGTGACGACATTGTCGCCCTTGGCCTTCTTGGCACTGTCTGCGGGGGCAGCGACCTCATCAGCTTTCCTCTTCCGTGAGGGGTCCTCCTCGGCGACGACTGGCGGCACCTTGGCCACGGACGAGTGGCCTATCTTTTTAACTCCAGTCCTGCGAATTGATTATATGAGCAAAATGGTCCGATTACAACGAAAGGCAAGCAGATGAACAAAACTTACTTGGCGACCGGTATGAAATGCAGCCCCGTGCGGATGCTGGCCGGCTTCTCCAGTTCGGGGCCCAGTTCCGACTGAGGCCCATCTCCAAAACATCATGTGCCCAAGACACGGAAGGCCTCTTCGACGACGAGGCCGCGACAGGAGCCTCGGATACGACTTCGGCAGGAGCTCTCCTGGGAGGCGAAGTTGCTGCGGCTGGAACAACCCCCAACCCAAAGAATGGGGCGAATAGGGGGGAAGCGAGGCCAGAGGTACCTCACCTAGGGCGGCAGCGGCATCCAGTGCTGCTGTCGTCTGCGGCGCTTCATCCTTGGCCAAGCTGCTGGCGCCGGAACTACTCGCCGAACGAGGCGGAGATGCCTGTTTCGCCGGCTTCGTCTTCCTCTTTGGTGGAGCCTTCACTTCCATCTTCTTCTTTTTCGACGGTGTAGCCTCACGATGCGAGGTGTGCTCGGGAAGCTCGTCGTCGTCGTCATGACGTTCGAGGCTTCTACTCGCCTCGAGCTCGCGCTGATGTTGCCCGCGAGTTTTGCGAACCATCGGGGCGGCCTCTTCCCTGGGCTCGTCATCACTCGCGTCGCTCCCGACGCCGCCTTTGGAAGGAGGCGACTCACCCCCGTCCTGGACGGACAAGCTCGAGTTCTCGTCGTCCGCGGGTGGGAGCCACCCTTCCACCACTTGAAATAACTGCAGCAGGCATGAACAATATCAATATAACCGCGACAGCATCAACTGCGACTGCGAATGGTAGTGAAGACAGCGACTTACCGTCGGAGCTGGATGCTTCGTGGTGTAGGGGGCGACCCCAGCCTTCGCGTCCAGGTATGCTATCTGGGTGATCTTCTTCAGCGCCAGGACGTAGTCTTCGAGTTTCCACTCGGCGAGGCAGGATTTCGTCGAGTCCTCCCTACCCGTGTACTCGTACATGTAATGGTCGCGGCGGGCCAGGGGAACGAGTCGCCGCCCGAGCCAACAGTTGTACAGATTGATGGTTTGAAGGCCCTTCTTCTTGAGGCCGCGGATGGTTTGAAGCATCCCGTCCACGACCATCCGCTGGTCTACTGGGAGCTTGCCGACCTGGAGTCGGAGCGGTTCGGGCCAGGGGAGTACCTTGGGATCGCTACCTCGCCGTCTGGAGTCGCCTCGGTGATGTAGAACCAGGACTTCTTCCACTCGCTTGCCTCCTTGGCAGGCAGCATCAGGTCGAAGAAGGAGGCCTTCGATTTCAACTGAAACGTCAGGCCGCTCGCAGCCAGCATTGGGCCGCCTGATTCTTCACGACTGATCCTCCCGTGGAACAGATCTTGCCACAGGGGGAAGTAGGTCCTGCAGCCCAGATAGCACTCGCAGAACGCTACGAAAATGGCGAGCTGCTCGATGCTGTGCGGGCCCAGGTCCGACGGCTGGATCCCGTAGAAGGCGCAAAAGCGCCGGAAGAAGAGAGATGTGGGAAACCCCAGCCCCCGCTCCAGGTGGCTGGTGAAGCAAATGAATTCTCCCTCGCGCGGGTCCGGAGTCACCTCTCCGGCCGCGGGGATGCGCCACCTGCAGGCGCGCAGGATCCCGGCCTCCTCGAAGGATGCCAGTAGCGCTCTGGTGCACTTGGACCTGCCCCATAGTTCGGTGGAGGGGGCCATTGGCTGAAAGGTTCACGGAGGTCGAAGGTTTTTTTGGATCGATTGGATAGCGACGCGGAGGAAAACGGAGATGGGAGAAATCGGAGGAAAAGACGAAGAAGTGGTTCCCTGATCGCCTGCCATTTCCCTTATATAGCGGTTGCTACCCGCCAATTCCGGGAGCCGTTACTACGCGGTGATTACGCCAAAGTTACCGTTGGATTACCCCAACGGCTAGTTTTGACTGCATCTGACGGTCCAACTTCATCCATTCGACTCGCCGACCCGATCACTACAACAGTGACTGAACATTTCGCCGACCCGTTCGCCGAGCTGCGACCCGACTGACCGTTGTCATTGCGACTAGAATAACCGGTTTTTCCTTTATTCAGGGGTCCGCCGCCGATTCGACTGGGCGTCCGCATTGGACCCGTATACTCTGACTGCCAATGAACACCTGCGACCAATCAACGACGGCCTCGGGGACTACTGATGGGGATATGCCTACCAGGGTATACCCAGCAGGACGTTTCCGACCGGCCGAGGAACTGGCGAGTGGGCCTGCAGGACGGCGACTGGATCAAGACCTGGCATAGATTCAAGCGACTGGAAGCTAAAGGCCTATGAGAGTAGATAGGCCTAGTCAGATTAGGTTAAACGATTGCCGAAACCTTAACTGATTCGGTTGAGATATGTAAACCCTAGGAGGGTGAGTCTATATAAACCTCCCTAGCGGGCGTGTAGAGGATACATTCCATCATCCACCCAAGCGACTCGCTGCCTAGCCGCCGAGCTCTCCCCATTGTACTCTCATCATAATACAATCTAGCAGGAGTAGGTCTTTAACCTCCGGGGGGCCGAACCTGGGTAAAACCCTGTGTCTCCGCCCTCATCTCGCACCGCAGATGGCTGGCCGCCCTTGCCCCATGTTCTACTACTCGCTGCCGATTGCAGCATCTGCCGTGGTCATTCCCACGACAGGTTATGAAAACCTTGGAATGATGGATCATTCTATTGAGATGTTTTGACATGTGTTTCCGAACACCAGATGATTTTGGTGATGAAAATGTTGAGGCGTGAGCCTTAGGCCTTTATAAAACTGATGGTTGTCTGGATGCGATACCATTCCAATTTTACCGTACAACCACAATACCCGAGAATTGGGTAGGGCTTGACTGGAAACTTATATACCTTAGTATTGGTTCCCTCACAGCCAAGGTCTGAGCTGAGGCTACCTTGTGAAGATTGTCCACCTGTGCAGTACCCAAGATGACAGTTGGTCATGGTTGGGAGGCCAAACTCACAGGAGAGGTGCTTATACTAGGGCGTGTAATTTAAAGGTTAGGATTGATTATCCGCATACTGAGTATGGTGAATTCGGGATTTGTTCCTGACGGATGTATCGAATGTTGTGGTGAAAGTGTACAATCTCTTCAGAGTGTCAAACTATTCGAATAGCCGCGTCCGCGGTTATGGACAGTTGGAGTGGCCATACGGTTCCCCCGTCAAATATTTTCAAAATGACTTGTGAAATGAATTGAGATTTTGACTTGACCACAACAAAGTTGTGATATGAAATACAAGTTCCCACTTAGGTGTTATAAAACTTCAACTAGCTTTTCTTCATTTCTAAACTTAGTAGAGGTAAATCTGGCTTTTTGCAAAACAACCCTAGATCTTAGTGTCCTACTACAAAAAACCCCTTCACTTGTTAGTATTAGTTTGCGAGTACTTAAAGAGTACTCATGGCTTTGTCCCTGGCTATTCCCGTGGCCATACTATGAAGAGCAATACGAGGAGGATGGACCCCAGGAAGGTTACGACAACTAGGATCATCTCCCATCGTCAGCATTGCCTATGACCCCGAAGATGGAGCTTCGCCTACGCTACCGTTACTATTACGTATGTCTCGCAAAAATGGTAATCCTGGGATTGCGATGTATGGCATAACAGGCATCTGGGATTAAAAATCCGGGTGTTGACAGCTTGCTCTTCTTTGCTGGCTGAGTGATGGAAGAGGTCCCGCGTCGCTTCGGCTTGGTGACGGGGATCTTGCCGACTCCGCCCACAGCGAGAGGAGGAGTGTCATGTACCTGGACAGCTGCATAAGTAAATGATAGGCTTACTCGAATAAGTTAGAAGGCTAAGGTCACAAATCATGTACCTCCAACATCGTACAATCATCATCCTCATCATCGTCAGACCAATCTTGTAAGGGGTTGCAAGATTGACTCTTACCCGAAGCTGAATCAGTAGCTGCATGCAGGATGGGCATGAAGCACTCCAGGTCGAACTTGACTTTGTCAGAGTCGGAGCGATCCTCGTTATAACCGCAAGGAGGGACAGTATTGTCATCAACCTGGTGAACAAGGTTCTACGAGAGACAAACAGAATGAGTATCAAAAACTAGACTGAGAGTGACAAACAAGCTAAAGCTGACTCGGCAATAAAAATGACTCGGAAAACTTACCCAGGGACAGTCTTGACCCGGCTAAATGGAGGGCACCTCCAAGCCCAATCATCCGCCAAGTTAAGTTTAAAGATCGAGCTTACTCGGCGATCAATGGAGTCATGGGTAAGCTCCTTCGTGGAGTGCCGAGTGGGGTCGTGGGAGCCACTCATGAAGCACATCTTGTGGCTCCTGGCTTGGATAGGACTTACCCGACGAGAGACGAAGGTTCACATGAGGTCCCTGTCGGCAAGGTGAAAGTTTTCATCCGGTGACAGCAACCTTTCCAGGACCACATTAGCCTCGTTCACCGCAGCGTCTTTGTCGCGCGGGTCAAGCTGCCAGAGCTTCTTGCTGGGGACCTCGTCCGAGAAAGGGGGAGTTGGATGTTATCTGTGGACCCGCTGTTTTTGACATAGAAGAAAGTCCTATGCCATTTTTTTGCAAGAATCAAGGCCTGTAACCTGAGGAAAGATGGAGTCTCTCCTGGGCGTGATGCTAGCGGCACCACACCGAGTCGGCCTCTTCTCAGCTCGAGGAGCACCAGGTTGGGGAACAACTTGGACCCTAAAACTAAAATATTTGGCCCACATAAGAACTGTAGGCCAAATCCCGAGGTAGGCCTCGCAAGCGGAAATAAAGCAAGAAAGGGAGCCAATCGCGTTGGCAGGAAGATGATGGGTCCGCAGATGGAAAGTGGAGAGAAACGAGGAAAAGAAGGTGCTCACTGGAAGAGCAAAAACTCGCTCAAAGTGAGAAGGAAAACCACCCGCTCATTGACATCGGGTTTGGGAGAGATCTCACCGGCGGGAAGACGACAATCGACCTGGAGCAGGATGCGCCTGGTGGAGCGGAGCCATTCGAGCTCCTCGGTGGAGACCTCTGAACCCTCCCAGCCGCCGCGCTTGCCGACGGGAACCTCCTGCTCCTCGGCCTCTTCAGCACCGTCGCGTGCATCCATAATCCTCCTAGACTCAATCTCCTCCACCGTTGGAAGAGGTTTGGAAGAACAAGGACCCGTAGTGGAATGAGAAGAGGAAAAGGGCAATCGCAAGGCAAAAGCAGAAGGGAAGAAGAACCGCAGAGGGGGAGGTTTGATTTTGGGGGCGCACAGAAGAAGAAGTGGCTGGGGGAATACTGAGCGTGCGAGGTAAGTTGTAACCCCCTCACCCCTACTTAAGGGCAGTAAAAACCCCAATCGTAGGATCCCGTGCGCCGTGCGGCCAGCGTGTGGCCATGTATCCGGCCGAGTAAGCCAATCAGCAGGCGACACGTGACAACAATACACGGGAAATCCCTTGCGACGTCACAAAGGAAAGGACAAGGGGAGCAGACCGATGGGACGACCACACTGACAGGGAATAACTGCGCAGCCGTCACTGTGCGGTCAGGGCTTGGAACAAAATTTGAGGCAAGTAACCATGATTACCAGCTATCGGTGACTACGGCGCGCCGAAAATGACCCGGAATTGGCCAAAACTACTCGGCACGAGGCAAAGATGAGCCAAGAAGTCAAAGAATGGATCCGAAAACTATCAGACAGACTCGGCGAGATACGAGATTGCGCAAAATAGTGCGCCCTAAGCGACAAATAAAGACGAGAAAATAAGTTCCAATTACATTAAAGGAACCTAGAGACGCCTAATAGCTTGAACTGCTAGACCTCACCAGCTTCGGGGACTAATGTCGGGGGGATAACCCCCAGTAGGGTCACAAGGGGTAAAACACAGCCCAGCTTGGCTTACGCTGAATGTAGAAAGAACCAGGCCGGATAAGTACGGCCGGGGTAAGAGGATCGCGTGAGGCCAACATAGAAATCATGTCGGCCCATATAAGACAAAGATGTAAACCTTCCAGGAACCCACGAGCCGAGTCTCACGAGGAGGGGCCGAGTCAGACAGGATGTGTGGAACCTTTCCGAGTAAGGATTAGGAGGGACCATGGTAAAGCATGGTCACAAGAGAAGGGCTACGCCGGGTGACATAAAAGGAGCCGGGTGACGCCTAAAGCAAGGGCTGGCGTACAAAGTTACTGCGTAACGCCAAAAGGAATAGGAGGCGACGTACATGAAGACCGTTAGCTGTCTAGCTTTGTGGACTAGGCCACTAGGCTTAGGGCAAGCCCATGACCTGGCCCACATGGTAGGGGCCAAGATACAAACAGTAAACCCTAGAACCCAAAGGGGTATAAGCTAGCTAGCACTGCCTATATAAGGAAGGGCATAGTTGTAGTAGGAGGAGGTTGGACGAAGGAGGGATCTAGTGCCTTGTACTCTAGTTGATACAGCTCAAGGAGCACTTGTAAACCTCTAACTTCAATAAGATTCCTAAGTGTGGAGAGTTCTTCTTGTTCTTCGTGCATGGCCGGACCATGCACACCCTCCCCGGTGACCACAAGCATCCATTCGGCCCCCAACTTAAGCCTACCCATGGCATCTACCGTGACACCACCATGACACACAAAAAGACCAAAAATATTTTCGTTGTTTCTCTTGGTTTGTTTCTTTGCTTTTTAGCTTTGGTTTGCTCTAAGAAAAATCGAAAAAGATTTTGCTTTGTATGCTTTTGCTTTGAGTGCTTGCTTTAAAAATCGAAAACCCAAAAATATTTGTTGTTCTTCCTTGGTTTTGTGAAGTTCATTGCAGGGTTCAGCAGTCCTCAGTGGAGTTTGGTTTCATGTTATTATTCAAGCCACACAAGTGAAAGGCAATAATGATGATTTTTGACAGCTCGAGGTGTGGTAAGAGGCTGGTAATGAACTCTATTTGTCTTCATTTTTGTACATATACTCATCATTGTGGGCATGCTTGATTTTTTCATGTAAGGTGTATGTATTTATTGGATGCTTAGTAGTTCTTGCTCTCTTATGATTAGATCCAACTTGTTAATAGTTTGTAGCATGTCATATGAATGTTTGCTTGCATTGTTCTATTCATAACTTGGTATGACATTGTGGTATCCTCCTCTGAATGTTTCATTTGAATCAACTTGGCACATGCTCACGCATGCATATGACTGAACAAAATTTAGTTAAGCCTCGATGATTTATTTTGCCTCAGAGTTCTTGTATCACTTTTATGCCATAATTAATTCAGTTTTATTGCAAGCATGATTATGAAATTTATTGCTTTGTCGTTTGTCGCTCCCTTTCTATTGCTAGCCTTCACTTGCATTGAGTATGAGCTCTACGCGTGTTTCCAACTCCCCGAAACCAAAATTGTCAAAAAGTGTCCACCATACCTACCTATTAGCATCATTTTCTATTCCGTGCATATTTGTTATGCCTTGTTTTCTTCCAAATAAAATGTTTGCTTGTTTTGAGAAATTTAGTTAGTAAAGCTCTCACGAACTTGATGGCACACTTTAATTTTGTGTACTTAATAAACCTGAACCATTGTGACTGTCCATGAAAGTTATATGCTTGCAAATTATAGGCTGGGAGTTAGCAGAACCGTGATGTCATGGGGAACGCTTTCAACACCTGTAAATATATACCCAGTTGATATCATGATCTTTTGTTTATGGATGTTGTCGGTGTGAAATAAAAGGGGAGCTTGTAAGTCCATGGAGTTATGTATATGTGTTAGAGAAATGCCTGGGCCGCTAGCCAAAGCCATGCCTAATCATGGTGGAAACTTGGAGCATAACCATAGTGAGTAATCTATGAAGCATTCTTCTTATAAAAAAAGAGAGAGAGACACGAGAAAGATATAAAGAGGAAAGAAGAGAAAAAGGCACCATTTTCCCATGGTAAATAAGAAGATTGCTGAGATGCTCACTTCTATTGCCTTGTCATTTTGATATGGGATAGCTCATGTGTCATGGGGCAAGGGGTACCCCAGTGGAGGTTCTTTATGATACACATGTACTTACTATGACAAGAACTTACGGGTAACTAAAGTTGAGTAGCATGAGATGCGGCCCTCGTACTCAACGGACATGAGATTTCCAGTTTATGGTCTGTCAAGCATATAACTCATATTGTACCTCACTTTAAACTTAACCATCTAAATATGCCTATGATAGGGGCAATTAGAGATCAAATCTAAAGAGTACCATACTTTCAGCATTTGGAAGCCTTTCAAACTTTTCAAAACCTTTTCACTTCCTTGTTGAGTCACCATTTATTCTATGAGCACCTTCTTGAGAGCATAGTTGTCATTCTTAGTGTAATGTGCTTGTCTCAAAACTTGGTTAATTATGTCATAACTTTGATGCTTGTATCTTTGATATCTTTACTTTTAGTCTTCACTTGAACTTTAGAGGTGCCTTGGCATATATGTTTTGCTCAAAAATTAAAGGCAAGCGAGATACCACTCTATCACACCATCTTATGAGCATTACAATGGTTCTTATGTTTATGTACCATGCTACTTATTATTATTGTGTTGGAATCTCTTCATAGCTTGCAATGACTATCGAGTAGACTTAGTTGCATACTCCTTATTATGAATTATCTAAGTATCTACTCATGTGCTGAAAATATTTACATCATATGAAGGAAATGTGTTCGTGAAAGTTTCTTTTACCGCACGCAGTTTTCAACTGAATTGCTTGAGGACAAGCAATAAGCTAAGCTTGGGGGAGTTGATACGTCCAAAACGTATCTACTTTCCCAAACACTTTTGCTATTGTTTCTCCTCTAATTTGTGTGATTTGGATAAAACTAACACGGACTAACGCTGTTTTCAGCAGAATTGCTTTGGTGTCTAGTTTTTGTGTAGAAAATCAACTTTCTGGAAAAATCCTGGAAAATATCACAAAACTCCTATTTTACCAGAAGTCTCACGGAGCCAAGAGATGAGACACAGGAGGGCCATGAGGGGCCCACACCCCCTGGCCATGCGGGCCACGCCAGGACACGCCTAGGAGGGGTGTGGACACCTCGAGCACCCCCTCGGCCTCCCTCTTCGCCTACATAAAGCCTTCTGACCTAAAAACAGAGGGAGGGGGTTTGATGTTTTTCCAGATAGAGTTCCGCTGAGCCGCCACCACCAGAAACTCCGTTCTGGCACCCTGCCGGGACGGGGAATTGGAGGAGATCATCGCCATCATCATCACCGACGCCTCTCCATCAACCATACATGTTTCCCCCATCCATGAGTGAGTAATCCCCGCTGGCTATGGGGATGGTAGGGATTGGATGAGTTCTATCATGTAATCGAATAAGATTGTTAGGGCATGGTGCCTAGTATCTTTATTAGTGCTATTTGACTTTGTTGCAACTTGTGCTTAATGCTTGTCACTAGGTCCCGAGTGCCATGATCTCAGATCTCAACATTATTGATTCATGATGATAATATTGTTTGTGATCTTATCTGCAAGTTGTGTACACATATCATTGTCCGGAACCAAAGGCCCCGAAGTGACAGAAATTGGGGTAGCCAGAGGGGATGGCTGTGATATGAGGATCACATGTGTTCACGGAGTGTTAATGCTTTGCTCCGGTACTCTATTAAAAGGAGTACCTTAATTGCCAATAGATTCCCTTGAGGCCCCGCTGCAACGGGCTAGCAGGACAAAAGATGTTGTGCAAGTTCTCATTGCGAGCACGTATGACTGTATATGGAACACATGCATATGATTGTTTAGTACTTGGATGCTTTATCTTATTTATCTGCAAATGCCCTATATCTTGGTATTACATGAATAGTCTCGTCCGTGCAACGCCCGTCCATCTATCCCTATGCCTACCGCACTCAAATCCTACTGTTTGCTACTATTGTTACTATTTCCTTTATTTCACTACTGTTTTTACTTTGCTATTGCTACTACAAAACTGTTGCTACTGATAAACTACTGTGAGCAAGACTATTTCCAGGTGCAGCTGAATTGACAACTCAGTTGTTAAGGCTTATAAGTATTCTTTGGCTCCCCTTGTGTCGAATCAATAAATTGGGTTATACTACCATCGAAGACTATTGCGATCCCCTATACTTGTGGGTCATCAGCGTTCAACTCACCTTATGAAGGATTGCCGCACCTTTCTGGTGATGCAGGCAGTATGCAACACAAAAGTGAATGCCACAACAAATTGCGGGTACACTCCTGCACCAGGAACCCTTGCTATTGTAGCACCACCACCTCCATCGAGACCAACACCAGTGGGGCATCCATAACCCACAGAAAACATAAACCAAGAGGAGGAGTACCCGAGGTCCAGAGGAGGAATGTCTATGATCTAGAAGGGGCGCCCATCAAATATAATCCAAAAAATGATTAACCGACAAGTCAATATGGCAGTACGGACGCCACCCCAACTCCCGAATTCCTTCAGTGGTCATAACAGGAAATCACATTCAGTAGAGTGGATTACCCACTTTGAGTACCTCGACCGGGTCATTCGGCTCTCATTGTCGACACAAAAATTGGTGGGTCTGATATGAGCAAGGTCTTCATGGACATTGGTAGCAGCATCAACCTCATCTAGACCAAATCTTTACGATCCATGAACTGCTCCTTAATGAATCTAGTGCCAATGGAGACATCCTTTAACGGAATTGTCCTAGGTAAACCCAAAATTTGTCTAGGCAAAATCTATCCTGATGTTTTCTTTGGATCGCAAGATAATTTCAGGTGCGAGAAGCTCGAATTCGAAGTTATGGAATGACCATCACAATACCACACAATCCTGGGGCGCCCAGCTTTCGCAAGATTCATGATAGTAATGCATTATGCCTATTTAGTAATGAAAATGCCAGCACCCAATAGGATCATCACAGTGAGAGGAAGCTTCACCCGATCCAACAACTGTGACCGGGAATTCAACAAAATCTCTGAATCTTTCAAAGTGGAAAGTTTGAGTAGTTGAAGATATCAATGGACACAGAACTTCTACCATAATCATGGGTCGTGACCGACCAATCCTTTGACACTACAAAATATACAAGGGAAATCCAGGTCCACCCCACAGACCCGAAGAAAATGACCTTTGTGGCCTCCAACCTTGGTCCTGCATAGGAAATCACACTCATCGAGTTCCTCCGTGAGCGCTGGAAGATTTTTTCATGAGTACCATCAGATATGCCAGGAATCCCCAGGGAACTCGCTGAGCACGCACTCAACTTATACCCTGATGCTAGACCTGTGAAGCTATCACTTCGCCGTTTTGCGGAACCCAAACACCAGACCATTGGACAAGAGATCCATCGCCTCATGGAAGCCAAGTTCATCAAGGAGATCAAGATTATGGGTCGGCAATCCCGTATGCGTCCTGAAGAATAACACAAAAGAGCTATGTATGTGTATCGACTTCACTACACTCAACAAACATTGCCCAAATGATCACTTTTCGCTGTTGCAAATCGACCAAATTATCGATGCAACCGCCGGATGCGAGCTCTTTCCTTTCTGGATGCATACTATGGATAACACCAAATTCGGATGAAGGAAAAGATCAAGATAAAACATCATTTATCACACCTTATGGTGTATTCTGCTACATAACAATGCCTTTCAGCCTAAAAACGCGGGTGCTACGTACCAGCGGATGATGCAAAACTGCCTCGGATGCCAAATCGGCAATAACGTACAAGTATACATCGACGACATCATCCTCACCACCAAGAAGGAGTCAACCTTTATTAGTGACCTTCAGGAACGCATTAAGCTCAATCTGACAAAGTGCTCCTTTGGAGTCCCAACAGGGAAACTCCTCGGGTACCTAGTATTGGCAATAGGAATAGAGGCGAAACCTGAAAAAATACAGGCGATACTCACAATAAAGAAGCCAACAAACCTTTAGGGTGTCCAACAATTGGCCGGACGTGTGGCGGTGCTAAGCAGATTCATCACTAGCTTAGGAGAAAAGGCACTTCTATTCTACACTCTCATGAAAAAATCAGAAAATTTTGAGTGGACCGTGGAAGCCCAACGAGCCTTTGAAGCACTTAAAAGGACACTTTCGACATCTCCTGTCATCGTGTGCCCCAAAGAAAAAGAGCCCTTAGTACTCTACATAGCCACCAAAAATCAGGTGGTAAGAAGAGTTCTGTTCATCGAGTGACCCGAGGAAGGAAAAACCCATGGCGTCCAAAGGCCAGTATACTACCTTAGCAAGGTCCTACCTCCGTCCAAACAAAGGTACCCGCACTACCAGAAACTCGCATATGATGTCTTCATGAAACCACGCAAGCTACGCCACTATTTCTCAAAGCAGCCGATAGTGGTAGTCAATGAACCCCCTCTTTCCAACATACTCAACAATTCAGAAGCCACATGGCATGTCTCTATTTGGGGAATTGAACTATCCCCTCGAGATATCACCTATGAGAAGCGAAAAGCTATAAAATCTCAAGTGTTACCTGATTTCCTCACAGAATGGACAGAAATCCAATGCATGGGTCTCCTGGATCTGTCTAGTGCATGGACAATGTATTTCTACGGGTCCAAGCGAACATAAGGAACATGAGCCGGAGTAATCCTGGTATCACCACAAGGAGACACGACGCACTATGTTTTGTGGATGATCTTATCCAATGCATCAAACAATGAAGCCTAATATGAGGCCCTGTTGCACAACATGCGCATGGCTAGGGCCTGCAGCGCAACTCGCCTCAAAATCTTTGGCGACTCAAACCTCATGGCACAACAAGTGATGAACAAGTGTGATGATGTCAACGACAATATGGTCGCATATCGGGACCTGTATAACATCATGTAAGACCACTTTGATGGGTGTGAGGTGTCCCATATAAGTAGAGCAAGCAATGAGGAAGCTGACAATCTAGCAAACATCGTGTCTTTATGTCTCCCCATGCCACTTGGAATATTTTAGGAATAAATAATGGAACGCTACATCAAGCCGAAGAAAGTCAAAGAAGCTATAGTGAAAACTACAGCCAAGAAATCCAAGCCGACAAAGGACCCGGGGGCAGCGCCAATGGAAGGACCCAAATAGGAGAACCCCTAAGAGGAGGAGGAACCCGGTGTAGGGGTTAGTAGTATGGTATACAAAAAAATTCTATCACATGAACACACACAAGCCAAGATCTATCTACTAGATTGTAGCAACGAGTCAATAGATTACTAACCCTGGAAGATCCAAAGAGGTTAATGAGAGCAGATTCTCATGGGTGATGTAGTCGTTCACTTGCCGATCTCAAGATCACATAGACGATCCTTCAGGCGCCATGTTCCGGCAGCGCTCCCGCAGTCGGTCACACATACGATACTCGATGAAGACCTTCCTCTCCCTTATTCCAGCAAGCAGTGGAGGTTGTAGATATCTCCTCGCGATTTCGGCAGAACGACAGCGTGGTGTCAGAAGTAGAGGGGAGATCCCGCAGGGCTTCACCTAAGCCGGAGCGGGTTATGGCGGAGTAGTAGGGTTTCCCAGTGATCTAGGGTTTAGAGGCCGGAGATGAGGATGTGGTCGGAGATGGCTAGGGCAGCGATGACTTGGTGCAGCGGTGATGGCGCTGGGCGACGGCGGCGCGATGGTGGCGGCGGCTGGCGGCACGACGACGGTGTGGGGAGGGGCTTGTTGTTGTCTTTGGGGGGCACCCCTCCCCTCTATTTATGAGAGGGAGGGGCAACTTGGGAGAGGGGAGTTTGAATCCTTCCGCAGCTCCCTCTCCTTCTAGGAACGTGGTGGAGGGAGAGAAGGATTCTCTGCTTCCTCCACCAGGAAACATTGTCCCAGTTTGACATTTCAAACTTGCCTTTTGACTTTTAATTTTGGAGTTTAATTTATTTCTTTTAAACGCCCAGCCAAGTGACCTAGGACATGATGCAATCATTCCACTTAGTCATGACACATTCATGTACCCTTCCCCTTCCGGTCCGGTGAACCTTCTATACCCTTCTAGATCATTCCGGTGAAAACACCGGAATCATTCCTGAACTCCGAAATTGGACTTTCCTTATATGAATCTTATTCTCCGGACCATTCTGTATCTCCTCGTGATATCCCGGATCCCATCCAAGGCTCCGAACAACATTTAGTCTCTTTACTCACTTTCCATATCTACTAAATAACATCGAATCCTGAAGTGTGTCTCCCTACGGTTCGTGAATTATGTAGACATGACTGAGACTCTTCTCCGATCAATTACCAATAGAGGAATCTAGAAATTCATATGGCTCCCACATATTTCTACAATTACTTCGTGATCGAATGAAACATTTACATACGATACCAATTTCTCTTTGTCTCACGATACTTTACTTATCCGAGGTTTGATCGTTGGTATCTCTGCATACCTAGTTCAACCTCGTTACTGATAAGTACTCTTTCCTCATTCCCGTGATATGTGATCCCTTGTGATCCAGTCACATGCTTGCAAGCCAATTGGATGACATTCCACCGAGAGGGCCTAGAGTATATCTATCCGTCATATGGATGGACAAATCCCACTCTTGATCCATGTGCCTCAACATATACTTTCCAAACACTGAATGACACCTTTATAACCACCCAGTTACGAAGTGGTGTTTGATGTCATCAAAGCATCCATCCGGTGATGGTGATTAAAATGATCTCATGGTCGGAGGATTTAGGTAACTATGTATTTGAAAGCTTATAGCAAGTGAACTATTTAAATGACTTGATCTTATGCTACGCTTAACTATAGGAGTATGTCCATCACATCATTCTCCTAATGATATGACCTTGTTGTTAATAACATCTCATTGTTCATGATTTGGAAACGATGATCATATATTAACCAACAAGCTAGTTTAACAAGAGGCTTTACTAGGGACTCTTTTATGTTTACAAACCACACAAGTATTAATGTCACATCCCAAAATTTTGCAAATTTCGAAATGTGAAAAAAATAAACAAACAAAATAAATAAATGATGAAATTTAGGGGGAAAAGAAATTTTTTGTTTATAAATGGAAACATTAAAACCGTACTTGAACAAAAATTTGAATGAGAAAGTAACAAACAAATTTTCAAACAGATCAAATGCATTCATGCATGGAATGTATCTTGATTTTGAGCACTTGGAAAAGTTAAACCTAAACCCTAATAAGAGAAATGATCATCAAGTTCCTAAATATAAAAAATTAGCAACAACATTCCTAAATAATCAATAATGGTAAACAACAATATTACAAAACCATGGGAATTGGTTTCACTAAATTTGGAGCCATGGATAAAAAGATATGAATTATATAAGACAAGAAGAAAAATAAATAAGACATATTGCAAAGACAATTTAAACCATGGCTAAACTCCATAGGTAAATGGAATAAAAGTATAATTAAATGTTATAAAAGGATAAAAGTTTATTTAAATAAAATTATATGGGTTTAAGTACCATATTTAAATTTTATTAAATAAATGCCAATGTGCCACACTCAATTTTAAATGATTATTAATTTATAAAAATATTTGAAATTCCCTAGTTGGACTAAATAGCCAACTTGTATTTTGTATAAAACCTTCTGAAAAGGTTTGGTGAAAAATTTGAATCAATTTGATGTTTGAATCAAATGATTTGAATGAAAACAGAAATTAAAAACAGAAAAAGATTAGAAAAAGGGAAACCCTACCTGCCAAACCGCCACGGCCCAACACCCCAGCCCAGTAGCCTACCCGGCCACTCCCTATCTCCCCTCTGTTTCCTTTTCTCACTGCATTCCTTCCCGCACCCTCTCGCTGACAGCATAACCCCACCAGCCACGTGAGCTCGTCTTCAACCTAGCGACCAAGCCCGCTTCCCCCTCCCCGTCGTTATTGGTCGAATTTATTCGCGTAAATATTCTTAACCGCGCGAGTAATTCCCCCCAACCCTGCCTTCTTAATCCCCTCTCCCTCCTCTCCATTTCCCCTAAGGCCCACACCCAGAGAGCCCCAGGCTGCTCGGAATTTAGCTTGCGCCGCCGTAGACCCCGATGAACTCCGGGGAAAAATCCGGTGAGCACATACCCCCTTGCCCTCTGGTTCACACCACTTTACTCGTCATCTTCGGGCGCAACTAATGACGCCTTTCGTTTGTTTGCTCGTTCCCCAGAAGCTCGCCTCCGTCTTCGACTGCAAGCACCCGACGGTGAGCTCGACTCCGACGAGCAATCCCGGTTGCGCCCGTGTGCCCCTCCCTCGCCCGTGACCTCCACTGTGACCACCTCGCCACCGCGACCTTGGTAATGACCCCGCACCCTCCATTACCCCCTAGCACCACTAGGCCGTCGTTGCCAGACGCGCCGCCGCCGCAGCTCGCCATCAGCGCCACCCGTCTATGGCCATGCACTCAAGTCTGTTAGATGCGTATCCAAGGGCTAGGATATATTACTTAACAAAGGGGTACCAGTTGATATGACCCGTGCGATTCCACTTAAATCTAATGGCTCACAGTGCTGATCCTGCCGAAGCGGTACCAACCAGTCAGATTATGCCACGTGTCTGGGATTTTCAGATAAAAACTAGATTTGATTTGTTAGATGATTAAACTTATAAAATTCATAACTTGTGATCCACGGATCAGAAAAATACAAATTTGGTGTCTATGGATTCATAAAAATGTGAACTACACTATTGTGACCTCCTTTGTTCAGTAGATTCTGTAAAAAACTTATTTTTGGGCAAAACCTTTTGTGGAGTATTTTGAGTATAAAAATTGTTGTGAAAATTATTTTTGAATGCATCCTTTTGCAAATGGTTGTAGATTGAACCATCTGACCACAAACACTAACATTTGAAATTAAAAATATATTTTGTTGGCACTAGAAAATATTCCTTTGAATAAAGCTTTTCTAGTAAAAGAAAAATAATTTAAATAACTTATTTGCACTAACTTGGTTACAATTGGAATTCCGATTTTATAAAAAGGACCAATAGGTGTTTGCGGTGTTTAGAACCTTGTTGGAACAACTTTTTAAATAAAATGATATTGTTGCATGCTTGCATGCATTCCTTTATTTTGTTTTGTTGTTTTATGTTCTAGTATTGAGTGTTTTTTTTGCTTGATTGTATTGTTGTAGACTTTGAAGAGTGTGCTATTTGCAAGATCAAGGAGAGTACCTAAATATTCTACTATAAAGGCAAGTGATACTTTGGTCATAAAAAGTCCTATCTTTTCAATTTGAATTAGTGATATTTTTTGTAGTGTGCATGATAGGACTATTATTTATATTGCTATGATATAGAATCTACCTTGGTAGTATTTCCTAAAGATAGGAGACATTGTAAGATTATAATGCTTAGTCTGTCTATATAGATTCATGGGTGGAAATCATGATATGTTGTCTTGTGGAAATATGAGTATTTTTGGACTAATGAAAACAACTGATGTTAATGAAACACCTGGGTGGAAATGGGACTTGTATGGATTTGTGTTGAGTGGTTACCCAGGGCCCATTTCTATGGTTTACACTAGTGTATCTCATTTGTGGATGGCCACCCAGGAATAAAGAGATTGGAGACATTCTTGCCGTGAAAGCTTCTAGTGCAGCCACATGGCATATGGGCTCTGCCTTGACCAACTAAGTTGCAAGAACTCAGTCAGACAAATAGAAGGTGGTAGTGATGATAGGATGGAATGTGTCTATGGTGATCTGAGGGTTTTTTTCTAAAAAGTCTTGTCTCGATGCATGTCAAGTCTTGTGGGGAAAGTACACCACCTCTCGAGAGGGTAAAACTAAGTACTTAGCCATGTCCCCGGTTATGGACAATTTTTTAGCATCAAGACAATGAAGTAGAATCAAGAATCTCATCATTCTAATTTATCTAAGTTAAAACTTGTTGGGCGAACAAGGGAAGCACCTGGAGGGTATCCAGAGTGCCATGTTTGATGAAGTGTTGTTGAAAAAGAGAAAAACTATTTTACAAATGATAGGGAAAACTTAATTTATGCAAAGGCCAGCCAAAAATCCACTTAGCCATATATTCATGTAGATGCTAGGTTCTCTATATCAATATGGTATCACTTGCCAATACAATTCAAATGTATTGACCCTTGTGGCTGTAACTTATCATGTTGCGGGATTACTTGATGTTAGTGAAGTTTGATGAGTAGGGATTACAAGTCTGCAACCAACATGTTTGCCTATGGCACATGAAGATGAAGGACTCCATGCTTTATAGTTATATCTGCTGTTCTATAATAAGATAGCCTTATGAGCTATGTAAGTTGTAATGAATTACTTTATTCCTGGATATGCGATGTAATATGACCTTTGTTTCTTGATATTACATCTTAACTGTGGGTGCTAGCTATTCGATCCAGGGACTAGCACTATAAACACAGGGAATTATACCTTACTGGGTGAGGTCCTCTACAATTAATGTTTTCGGTTAATACAATTATAGCATGGGATGCAAACATTTATCACAAGCATGAAGATATGATAACAACCACTTTATTATTGCCTCTTGGGCATATCTCCAACAGTCTCCAACTTGCACTAGAGTCAATAATCTAGTTTCAAACCTTTATGTATTCAACACCTATGGATTTTCGGTGTTGTATGTACATGATTGCAAGTGGTCAACTGATCTTCGGATCCGACACTTTCAGGTCCGTGTGTAATTGCATGTCTTTGCCTCTCTACGCATCACTCATTCTCTAATGAGATGGCTTTGTATAAATTTGGTCCTTTGGTGAGACCTTTAGTTCCTTGGGGTTAAAACATGTTGATAATATTTTCGTACAATATATCTTCATAGTACTATCCCATTGTGAACCACACCTAGTTTGATAACAAACTAATTGACATAAATGCCCTCTTTTGCTGCTATAATAGCAGTCATATACTTTAGCCTTTTGTTGTAGTATCTGTCATAATGTATTAACTTTAGAACTCATCCAAATCCATTATGGAACTTACTTTCCATCATACTGTTCCACCCTTAGTTTATATTGAGATAAACTTAATTTGTACTTTGTTACAAAACTAGTATCAGTGTAGTACTTTTACAATGAACTAACCATCTATTTGTCACTTCTACAAAATAATATATTCTTAGTTCTTCCAAAAGATCATAAGAATATCCTTACTATCGTCCAATGATCATCTTATGAATCATTCTGGTATATGCTCATAACATTTAGAGCATAGGACATATATGGATTTGTACATATCACAGTATGATTGAAAAATACTCTTTGTGTTTTTATTCATCAAGTATCAATCAATACTTGAATCTTTGTTTCACTTACCAAGTGTCGATACACTTGAATTTCGATTTAATCCTTTCTGTGTGGCAAGAACCTTTGTTGTCATTTCCATATTGAACTCTTTCAATATCTCATCTATGTACATTTGGCACAACCATATTAGCGTCTCAATCTATGCATATAGATATTCATACCAAATATTCTGGTTTTGCCTAAGTCTTTCATCAAGATGAAATTCTTAACTTGTGTTAATAAAATATACATCATTTCCAATCAACAATATGTATTCTACATAATGTATTAGAAATATGTCTTAGCGCTTCCACTTAATTTCTTGCAAGTGCAAGCATCTTCATCATCTCCGATAAATTTAAACTCTTTTAACAATTTCATCATGGTGAAGATTCCAACTCGATGCTTACTTCAACCATTGAGGTTTGCATACGCCTTTAGCATCACTTGAATTAACAAAACCCTTTGGACCATGTTATGGACACGTCCTAGGTAACAATTATGTTAGAAGAACTTTGTTTTGTTTATTCAACTATCATATTACAATATATGTAGTGGTTGCTATATTAATCCATAGACTAAATATTGCTATAAAATATCAAATCTTGTCATAGTCAACCTTTGAACATTGTTGTGAACTCTTTCCCAACATGTCGACTATTTCATAGATGTGAAATATCCATGTCTATTTCTTTATAGATCCAAACACGACTGTAAGGTCTTACACCTTTCTAGAGGGTCTTTCAAGTTCAAAGCTTGATTTCTCGTGTATGGAACTATCATGGATTCTATGGCTTAAAGCCATCTGACAGAGTCAGGGCCCATCATCGCTTCTTTGCATACAGTCGGTTCATCATTGTCAAATAACAATGATCTACTTTCAAATCCTAGTATTTGATTGTTTTATCCGACCTACTTGGTTCAATAGGAACTTAGACCTCCGTGACCTCAACCTTTGAGGCACGTGAGCCATGAACATTGTTGCTGCCTCCGGAACGCTTTCCGGCGCAGTGCAACTTTGCGTATACAACTAAGGTTCTTTTAACCTTATCAAAGTTCTATTGTCCTCCCATTTAACTTTTCACGAAGAATTTCTTCTTAAAGAAACTTGTCATACTAAGCGACAAACACTTTCTGTTTAAATAACATACAAAGACATGTTTATCCGACTTTGGTTGTAAACATCTTACTTATGCATAGCATACCAATGTTTAAGAAAGGACAACTTGGGTTTTACCCCAAACCACAACTTTATATGGTGTCATTTCAACGGATCATGATGGAGCTCTTTTTAGTGAAAAAGCTATAGTCTCTAAAGGTTTTAATCTTTAAAATATAACGGCGGTTTTATGAATTACACCTTTGATCTTACCATGTCAAACAAGGTTTCATTGCATATCTAGATTATTACATACTCATATGGTGTTTAGGGAAAATAAAATCCACGGAACGATTCCTCAAATCTTAGGTGTTATGCTAAACTTGTAACTCAAATATCTTCCTTTATGATCCTATCATAAATTCTTTATTTTCTTATTACATTGATTTTGTACTTCATCTTGAAATTCTTCGAACTTTTCAAATGTTTCACACTTCATCCTCATTAAGTAAATATTCATATATTCACTCAATTTTTTGGAGAAAGCATATGAAGTTGAAATACATCGCTCTCAAACTACACGTAATGGACTTCATACATCAAATATGTACAAAATTCCAATAAGCTAGTCATTCGTTCCCTTTTGGCCTATGAACAGAGTTTTAATTATCTCAATGAAAGTTTCACAAGCGTTATTTGATCAAAAATCAAAATACTCCAAAGTTCCATCAAGTATGGGGTTTCTTCATGTTTTCTTGTCACTATAATTTAAACGGCGATGTCACTTCTTAAGTGATCTTTCAATCAATTTTCTTTCGACATTTTTAGCACTATATTTATGGATGTGATTTATCCAACTAGACTTGTTATCATCCATATTTCATGGAATATGGAAATTATTCAAACAACCCTTTTATTATCATAAAAACTGATAAAAAATCTTGAAGGCAACTTTGATATTAACGAGCAACACAACAACCCTTTATTTGTTCTCGATGAACATCATCACATATTCTTTTGCTAGTTACTTAGGCCATTGTAGTTCATGAATTGTGTTGTTTCATATGACGATTCACACCAACAAATTCAGTATCCAATACTTAAGAACCACATTGTTTAATAAGCAAAGAATGTGTCCATAACATGTATATCTTGTATATACCTAAGCTGAACAATTCTAATCTTTTCTCTTCCACCAAATATTTCTTAGATTTCTGTTTTAGTATTTCTTTATTCTTTCAAAAGAATCTATTAACATCAATAGTGGAACCATACTTATGTCACATAGTCCAAAACATGTATAGTTAAATACCAATGTCTTTGGACTTGCACTTTGAAGTAGATCACCAACATCAAATGTTTGGTGTTCTTTCAAATTCCATTCTTTAGTAATCTTTTAGTGTAGTAAACATTTTACCTACATCAAATATTCATCCTTATCATGGAACTATTCATGATCAAGCTAAATTAGCTTATAACGGTGAATTGCGAGTATAATGTTGCTCTCTAAAACCTTTTGGAGGATTAGGATGACCAGCGTCTCCAATCTTTTGCAATTTCTCATCAAATTTGAGAACATGACTTTTGCCATATTATACTCTATCATGTTGCAACCAAAACTTCGTTTCAGATATCACAATATCTTTCACACATGATGGTTTCTGAAACAATTCTTTCAGCTCCCTGATAACCTTGATATTAAAACAATCTTTTGAATATCAAGAAGCATGGAGACAAACATGATAGTTATATACTAACACTGGAATTGTACTCTTGATTTAATACTAATTATTAAACTTCAAGAAGTAACCAGAACTTACTGAAAGTTCGCAATAGGACTTTTAAAGTTTAGATTAACACATCAAAACAATACGATACCAGTCCGTAAAGTAACTATCCAGAATTCTATAGTTCTATTATCTCAATTATAAGTAAGCGCAAGGTGGTAAACGGATGCCAATGACTACAACAACTATGCAAATTCACTTTTATTTAATTTATGATAAATAGTGTTCAACTTTTAACCATATTGTTGTTGAACTCCCACTCAAAACAATATCCCTCACATTGTTTTAGTGATTACATGAACCAAATCTACTACACCAAGTCCGATCATCATTTGACATGATGTAGTTTCAAAGGCGAACAATCATCATGTTCATCATATCATCTATATGACTCATGATTTACCTTTCTGTATTCCGTGTTCCGCGACCATGTCTATACATGCTAGGCTCGTCAAGATTTAACCTTAGTTTCCGCATGAGCAAATCTGGCTTGCTCCCATTGTATACACTCGCAGAATCTAACACACCTGATCATCACGTGGTGCTTCGAAACAACAAGCTTTGGCAATGGTGCCTACTAAGAATGAACACTTTATAACTTGATATTTTGTGAGGGGGGTCATATTATAATGCTACCGTCGCGATCTAAGCAATACAAGATGCATAGAAGGATTAACATCACATGCAATTCATAATATGTGATATGATATGGCCTTTCTTCTTGTGCTTCCGATCTTTTAACATCCCAAAAATACTGAACTAGAATCATCAAACTCTAATCACCAAAATTAGGGTTAACAAAAACTATTCCAATTAAAAATATGAAAGCATTCCTATGTGTATGCATTACAATTTGGATTCTTTTGAATTACCATGATTGTGTGTTTCTTTGCTTGTAAAATGATTCTTAGGTGAAATAAACATCATCTAAACAATCCCCAAACTTTTCCCAAAGACAAAAAAATCAAAACCATCAACTTAAGTGAATGGTCACTTTTGCCAAATTAACTCCCATGCCTACTTTGGCTATCTCTAACTTTCAGAACTTAACAGAAACTTGTTTGGATCTTTACACCCCTTGATAGTACTCATAACAAAGTATCAAGGCCCACCTGGTGATCATCTAGAAACATTAAAATGCATAGTTTAAATGACAGTTTAAAATTGAATCTATTTCATATGGGAAGATCCCACTTTTTCAAAAACCACTCAAACAAGCTCAACTTTCAAAACCCAAGCATCTACAGACTCACCAGCACATGCCTAGCACACCCACCAAAAATCTTTTCAAAATACAAAACTTGAATTCATGCGGCCATTTCATCAAACACCTTGCAGATACAAATCAAACAAAATCTAAACACTATAGTGTGCAGTGATTCTGGCCAAACTTGTTCCCTCTCTAGCTCACAGCAACCTCAGTAGATCATCTAGCAAACTTAACTAATCACTAGCCCCACTATAAGCTCGCCAATGTCATCAATGGTGAACAGGCCGAGAGCACCCATGTCACCCCAGTGTGGACAACAGGCTAGAGGAAGAACTAGCCGTGCCAACCTTGTCTGGGAGGTAGCCCATGCCTCGCTGCCCCCTCTCGACCAGCCCTGCCTCGCAGACAGCAACCAGAACCGCCAGGAACGCCGCGCCCGTGCCGCTGTCAACCATGCCAACGTGCACCACAGAGCATGCACCGTTCCCAGGCAACCCGACCACCTCGAGCCCTCGCCGCCCGCCAGCATGCTCCCCACCGTCCCATGAGACCACCAGACATGCCCATTTCACCGCCCGTACCACGTAGCCACCGCTCGCCGTCGAGGACTCTGCCTCTGCCTCGCAGAGCATCGAGCGTTCCCGACCGTTTGCCACCGCCCCTACAAGCACATTTACACCTTAGAGTATCGCGAGGAGACCACCAATCGATTGCCACCCTCGGCCATGCCTCTAGCAGCCCGTAGCCGTGTCGCCACCGTCGTCTGCCCATTATGTTCGGTCTCACCGTCGAGCCTATAAAAGGAGACGACCCCCAGCCGTATTGAGCACACCATCTCACTCCCCTCACCTTACTGATCGTTCCACCTCATCCACGAAGCAAGGCGAGCAGCTCAGCTTCGGAATTGCGCCGGAGCAGGCCGCCTCTGGAGAAGAAGGGCACCATCGATTTCGTCCACCCCAGGAGGAGCTGCCGGTACCAGGAGGTTCGCCGTCGTCGACTTCGTCATTCGCCCACATCACCGACCTTCGCCTGAGCCCCGGTGAGCCCCCGACGACCCCCACCTGTCGCGTTAGGTTTCTGTCTCGCCGGCGCCACCCGACGTGGACGATGAGTAGCAGCCGTTCTATTAGACTTAGATCGTGCGGATGAGATTGCTCAGTACCGCTTCGCGTTTAAAGAGCCACTGACTAGTGGAACCCGCTGTCAGTTGAGCCCCGCACCGCGGAGTGACACTGGGCCGGCCCATTAGCAGTTCCCGTGCAGCCCAGTCGTTTGAATTTAACTTTTTCCATTTTAATTCAAACATAGTTCTGTACCCAGTTTCAAAAATCAACCCAGCTTGATTTAGTGAACCAAATTGAATGAAACCAATTTTGTTAGAAAGGTTTTGAAATGCTTAATCCAAGACCGTTGGATTCAAATCATTTGAATCTATAGATCAACCTTGGTAAAAATAACAAGGCAGAAGCTTTTCTGCATTCAAACATTTTTCAAATTTAAACTATAATAGCTTTTGAGTTGATTCCAACTCTCAAAAATCACATTTGATCATACCTTTCAGAATATATAAAAACATATGGGTTTACTTACAGAAATAATGTTCAAGTAATAAAAGGATGTCACATAGGCATTTCTAGTCATTTATTTTTATTTAAAATAAAAGTTTAAATCTTATTAAATTGTGACACCACTTTAAATCACATTCCCATGTACTGAAATGTGTGGTGATGACATGTGTCAACATGATCCCATGTTTGGTTTGGAGAATATTAAATCTTAAGTAGTTTTTCAATGAGTAGAAATTGCTTTTCTAAAAATAAAATAAATAAGACAAATGCCTTATTCTTGTGATGTTAGTGATGATGCTAGATCATCTATAGAACCCTTGTGTGTGATGATTGAAAGTAGTTAAGTATTGTTTGGTGATTGTGTACCTCGTATTTATTCATAGACACTAGTACGGACCAAGGATACGAGGAGGAAGGAGGATACTACGAAGAAGAAGCCGGGGAGAATTTCAACCACTGCTCTGCACAAGGCAAGCCTAATACTGCTAGTTGATTGAGCAAGCTAACACTTTCAAAGATACTCTACTTTAGCAAACCTTACTAATCAAGTTGACCTATGCAAGCAAATACTTGCTTGTTACCATGCCAACTATATGCCTTAAGCATATGTGATCATACCCACTTGATAACCCCATTCCAAGTTTTACTTACAAGCCTTATACTTTATTTCTTTATCAAAGCTAGTACTTATAGATTACTTAAGTGAATTGTAGATTCTAGAGAGATAATTGAAGGTTGCATAAAGAGCATAAAACTTGGCCTAAGCTAGATAATCTTTATGTCATCCTAAGGCATGATATTGAACTTAGTTAAACTGCACTAGTTTACCACCCCTCATTAGTACTTACCCCCACTTGTAGATGCTAGTGCTAAGCATAAAACTTGATCAACTTTAGATGGGAATATTTGGTGGAAAAATGGTTATGAAAACCTTGGAATGATGGATCATTCTATTGAGATGTTTTACATGTGTTTCCGAACACCAGATGATTTTGGTGATGAAAATGAAGGGTTTCGCGGCATAGTAAATCAAAATTTTCTACGGAGCGAACAGAGGGAAAGCCAAGATCTAATCTAGGATATGCAAAAAACGAGAGAGATTGGATTAGATCTTCATACCCTTGAATATTCGCACAGCGGAACGTTCGTCGGAACGTGGGTGATGTAGTCGTACTCGCTTCTCCTCCTCGCGATCCGATCCGATCTAGCACCACAAGTGGCGGTGCCTCCGTGAGATGCACACGTGCAGCACCTCGACGTCTCCTCCTTCCTCGGACCAGAAAGTATGGTGGAGAGATAGATTGGATCTACAACACGACGGCGTGGTGTATATGGTGGAGAATTTCTGCTGCAGGGCTTCGCCTACAAACAGTCGGGAGGGGGAGAGGAAGGCTAGCAAGGCGGCTAGGGTTTGGAGGAGAGGTGTAGGGGTTTGGTGCGCCCCCACCCCTCTTTATATAGAGGGGGGCGCAGCCCTAGCCCCTCCCCCAAGCCCAAAGGATAAGGAGTGGGGGGCATGGACTCTCCCCTCTTCTAGAAACCCTATCTCTAGTTTAAACGATTTAAACTCTCTAGGATCGGCTGGGCCCTATGGGGCCTTGTGCCCCTGGCCCAATGCGGCCAGGACACTCCCTCATAGGCCCATGCCCCCTCCCGGAAGGTGGGGCCATGTTGGTCCCCTTCCGGAAGGTTCTAGAAGCTTCCGGTACAATACCGATTAACCCGGAACAATTCCGAACTCCAAAAACTGCATTACCTTATATGAATCTTATTCTCCAGACCATTTCGGAACCTCTCGTGATATCCCGGATCCCATCCGAGACTCCGAAAAAAAATTCATAAACCAATTATCCAATCTATCCTAGCGTCGAGATACGTTAAGTGTGTGACCCTGCGGGTTCGAGAATATGCAGACATGATCTTCTATCAATAATCAACAGCGGGGTCTGGGCACCCATATTGACTCCCACACATTCATCGATGATCATATCGGATGAACCACGATGCCAGGATTCAATCAATCCCATATATATATTCCCTTCGTCTCGCGATATTTTACTTGCCCGAGATTCGATCGTCGGTACCGTCATACCTAGTTCAATCTCGTTCACAGCAAGTACTTTACTCGTTCCGTAATCCGATATCACTTTGTGATTAACTCCTTAACCACATGCTTGCAAGCGGTGTTGATATCGATTACCGAGTGGGCCCGAAGTATATGTCTCCGACTTGGGAGGGACAAATTCCATCTCGATACATACAACCCAACAGATACTTTCCGATCACCTGAGAGACACATTTATGATCACCCTCTCATAGGATGACGTTTGATGACCTCAAAGCTTTCTTCCGATACCAGGGAGTTGTATTATCTCATGGTCTAAGGAATACAATATTTGACATAAGAAAAGCTTCGCAAAGACGAACACGATGACACGATCTAATTGCTTTGCTTAGTTTGGGTCTGTCCATCATATCATTCTCCAATGAAATGATCTCATTATCAATTGACAACTCATGTCTATGGTTAGGAAACCTTAACCATCATTGATCAATGAGCTAGTCCTTAGAGGCGTACCAGGGACACGGTGTTGTTCACAAACCACACAAGTATTAATGTTTCCGCTTAATACAATTCTAGCATGGAATATAAACTTTATCATGAACATGAATTATAATAATAACATCTTTATTATTGCCTCTAGGGCATAATTCCAACAGTCTCCCACTTGCACTAGAGTCAATAATCTAGTTTACATCTGGTAACAATCTCACACCCATGGCACTGAGGTGTTGATCATGTTTTACACGTGGAAGAGGTTTAGTCAATGGATCTGCGACATTCAGATCTGTATGTACTTTGCTAATCTTCAGATCTCCATCTGCAATATAATCTCGGATTATATGAAACTTGCGGTTGATATGCTTGGTCTTTGGATGATATCTTGGTTCCTTAGCGAGTGCTATGGCGCCAGTGTTGTCACACAATATCTCCAGTGGGTCCAATGCACTTGGAACCACGCCAAGCTCAGTGATGAAGTTTCTGATCCAAACTCCTTCACTTGACGCTTCTGCAGCAGCCATGTATTCCGCTTCTACTGTAGATCCCGTGATCACGCTTTGCTTGCGGCTTCTCCAGCTCACAGCTCCTCCATTCAAAATATAAACGTATCCTGTCTGAGATTTGGAATCATCCTTGTCGGTGTCAAAACTAGCGTCGACGTAACCTTTTACGACAAGCTGTTCATCACCCCCATAGACTAAGAACATTTCTTTAGTCCTATTTAGGTACTTTAGGATGTTCTTCACGGCTGTCCAGTGTTCCACTCCTGGATCACTTTGATATCTGCTCGTCAAACTAAGAGCATTGGACACATCCGGTCTAGTACACATCATGGCATACATGATAGAACCTATGGCCGAGGCATAAGGCACTTTGCTCATAGCTTCCCTATCATTTACCGTAGCTGGACACTGAGCCTTGCTCAATATCTTACCTGACAACATAGGCACTGAACCTTTCTTTGCCTTATCCATTCTGAACCTTTTCAGAACTTTGTCTAGGTATGTACTCTGGCTTAAAGCTATCAGGCGTCTTTGTCTATCTCTATAGATTTTGATGCCCAATATATAAGCAGCTTCACCTAGGTCTTTCATTGAAAAACACTTGTTCAAATAACTCTTCACATCGTTAAGCATGTTGATGTCATTTACAATAATCAATATGTCATCCACATATAGTACCAGAAATGTCACCGAGCTCCCACTCACTTTCTTGTAGATGCAAGCTTCGTAGCAATTTGGAACAAATCCAAAGCTCTTGATCACTTGATCAAAACGAAGGTTCCAACTCCGAGATGCTTGCTTCAGTCCATAAATGGAACGCTGAAGTTTGCATACCTTACTAGCATCCTTAGGATCGACAAAACCTTCGGGTTGCATCATATACAACTCTTCATCAATGTTGCCATTGAGGAAAGCAGTCTTGACATCCATCTGCCATATTTCATAATCATGAAACGCGGCAATTGCTAATAAAATCCGAATGGACTTAAACATCGCTACGGGAGAGAAAGTCTCATCGTAGTCAACACCTTGAACTTGTCGAAAACCTTTCGCGACAAGCCGTGCTTTATAGACGGTAACATTACCATCCGCGTCCGTTTTCTTCTTGAATATCCATTTGCACTCAACAGCCTTTCGGTCGCTAGGAGGGTCCACCAAAGTCCATACTTGGTTTTCGCTCATGGATCCCAATTCGTATTTCATGGCTTCTAGCCATTTCTCAGAGTCTGGGCTCATCATCGCTTCCTCATAGTTCGTAGGTTCACTGTCTTCTACTAACAAGACAGTCAAGACAGGGTTGCCGTACCACTCAGGAGGGGCACGCGACCTTGTCGACCTGCGACGTTCAGTAGCAGCATCGTCCGAAGCTTCATGATCCTTGTCATTAGCTTCCTCTATTGTTGGTGCAGGCGGCACTGGAACAATTTCAGGTGCTGCGCTACTCTCCAATTCAAGAGAAGGTTCAATAACCTCGTCAAGCTCTACTTTCCTCCCACTCACTTCTTTCGAGAGAAACTCCTTCTCAAGAAAGGAACCGTTCTTTGCGACAAACACTTTGCCTTCGGTTCTGTGATAGAAGGTATACCCAATAGTTTACTTAGGGTATCCTATGAAGACGCATTTCTCCGCTTTGGGTTCGAGCTTGTCCGGCATCAACTTCTTGACGTAAGCTTCGCATCCCCAAACTTTAAGAAACGACAACTTAGGTTTAGCACCAAACCACAGTTCATACGGTGTCGTCTCAACGGATTTAGATGGAGCCCTATTTAAAGTGAATGCAGCGGTTTCTAATGCATAACCCCAAAATGATAACGGGAAATCAGTAAGAGACATCATCGATCGGACCATATCTAATAGGGTTCGATTCCGGTGTTCAGACACACCATTGCGCTGTGGTGTTCCGGGTGGCGTGAGTTGTGAAACGATTCCACTTGCTTTAAGATGCGTGAGAAAATCATAACTCAAATATTCACCTCCACGATCGGATCGTAGAAACTTAATCTTTCTGTTACGATGGTTCTCCACTTCATTCTGAAATTCCTTGAACTTTTCAAATGTTTCAGATTTATGTTTCATTAAATAGATATACCCATATCTACTTAAGTCACCGGTAAAAGTGAGGAAATAGCGATATCCACCGCGCGTCGAAATACTCATCGGTCCGCATACATAGGTATGTATGATTTCCAACAAGTCCGTTGCTCGCTCCATCATACCGGAGAACGGGGTTTTGATCATCTTGCCCATGAGGCATGGTTCGCATGTGTCAAATGATTCAAAATCAAGAGACTCCAAAAGTCCATCAGAATGGAGTTTCTTCATGCGCTTTACACCATTATGACCTAGACAACAGTGCCACAAATAAGTAGTATTATCACTATCTACTTTGCATCTCTTAGCCTCAATGTTATGGATGTGTGTTTCATCCCTTTCGAGATTTAGAAGAAATAAACCATTTACAAGAGGTGCATGACCATAAAAGATGTTACTCATATAAATAGAACAACCATTATTCTCCGATTTAAATGAATAACCGTCTTGCAATAAACACGATCCAGAAATAATGTTCATGCTCAACGTAGGCACATAATAACACTTATTAAGGTTTAAAACTAATCCCGAAGGTAAAACTAAGGAGAGCGTGCCGACGGCCATCACATCAACTCTTGATCCGTTGCCAACGCGCATCGTCACCTCATCCCTCGCAAGCCGCCGTCTATTCCGTAGCTCCTGTTTCGAGTTACAAATATTAGCAACTGAACCGGTATCAAATACCCAGGCACTACAACGAGGGCTAGTAAAGAAAACATCAATAACATGTATATCAAATATACCTTTGGTGGTGCCAGCCTTCTTGTCCGCTAAGTACTTCGGACAGTTGCGCTTCCAGTGACCCTTGTCCTTGCAATAGAAGCACTCAGTGTCCGGCTTAGGACCAGACTTGAGCTTCTTTTCAGCAGGAGCATTGCGCTTGCCGCCGCCCTTCTTGAAGGGCTTCTTTGCTCCCTTACCTTTCTTAAAGGAGGGCTTGTTGACCATCAACACATGATTGTCTTTCTTGATGTCCACCTCCGCAGCCTTCAACTTTGCGAAGAGCTCGGTGATTGTATCAGTGGAGCCAATCTGATTATGAGTCACTACAAAACTTTTGTAGCTGGGAGGGAGTGATTGCAGAACCCTGTCAATCTTGAGCTCGTCTGGAATCGTGCATTCCAGTTGCTCAAGGCGTTGAGTGTAGCCCGACATCTTTATGGCGTGCTCACTAACGGAACTCCCTTCCTCCATCTTGCAGTTAAAGAACTTCTCAGAGATCTCATATCTCTCAGAACGGGCTTGAGTCTGAAACATGGTTTTCAGCTCCTCGAGAATCTCAAAGGGCCCGGGATAGGTTTCAAAACGATTTTGAAGTTCTGGTTCCATAGCAAACAACATGGTGCTCTTAATCACACCATAATCATCTTTGCGCGACTGATAGACAGCTTTCTCATCAGCCGGCGCAGTTGCAGCAGGGGGGTCACCTAACGCTTTCCCAAGGACATAGTCCTTTTGTCCGCCAGACAGAATGATTCTTAGATTGCGGAACCAATTGGTGAAGTTAGACCCATTGTTTCTAAGCTTTTCCTTCTCAGCAAAAACGTTGAAGTTGAAGTTGGATTTGGCCATGTGATCTACAGTATTTGCAAGTACAATTTAGACTATGTTCATGATAAATAGTTCAACTTAATCAAATTACTAAATGAACTCCCACTAAATTCAACATCCCTCAAGTTGTTTAGTGAACACGATCCAAATTCACCACACCTAATCCGATCATCACGAGAAGAGATGTGGTTTCAATGGTGGACAACAAATGTCGATCATATCATTCATATGACTCATGCTTAACCTTTCGGTTCTTGTGTTCCGAGGCCATGTCTGTACATGCTAGGCTCGTCAAGTTAGACCCAAGTATTTCCGCGTGTGCAAAACTGGCTTGCACCCGTTGTATGTGAGCGTAGAGTCTATAGCACCCGATCATCACATGATGCTTGGACACGATGAACTTTCGCAACGGTGCATACCTGGGGAGAACACAGTTTTTATCTTGATCTTTAAGTGAGGAATCATCTTATAATGCTACCGTCGCGATCTAAGCATAATAAGATACATAAAAGGACAAACATCACATGCATATAAATTTATGTGACATGGTATAGCCAATCTTCGCGCAATGATCTCCATCTTGTGCGTTCCGGCATGATCTCCATCACTCCACCATGATTGCCTTCACCACGAATAGCAACTACAACTATTGCTAACTACTTAGCGATAAAGTAAAGCTATTACATGGCATATAAGAAGTTGACTCGTATGTCATACACAATTATAAAGACAACCATATGGCTCCTGCCGGTTGTGTACTCATCGACATGCAAGTCGTGAAACATTACAAAACATGATCATCGCATACATTATACACATCACATCTTGGGCCATACCATATCACAGAAAACACTCCCTGGAAAAACAAGTTAGACGCCTCTACTTTGTTGTTGCATGTTTTACGTGGCTTATGGGAGTAGATGCTAAGAACGATTCTTACCTACGGAAAGCCACAACGGTGATATTATGGTTGCCAAACTCCGGTGTTAATCCCATGACAACTATAGTGAGAGAAACTGACATCCACCAGCCGCATGTGTGGAACAAGCCACACGTCAAGTGCGGAGCCGGTCTCGCGAACGATGTCGCGTAAGGTTGGCCTGGACCGCTTCAATCTCACTATCCCGCGTCATAAGAAGAACACAAACAAGAGGCTTGCAACAGAAAACATCAACGCCCACAACAACCATGTTGCGTTCTACTCGTGAAACACATCTACGCATAGATCTAGCTCTAATACCACTGAAGGGTTTCACGGCATAGTAAATCAAAATTTTCTACGGAGCGAACAGAGGGAAAGACAAGATCTAATCTAGTAGATGCAAACAACGAGAGAGATTGGATTAGATCTTCATACCCTTGAAGATTCTCACAGCGGAACGTTCGTCGGAACGTGGGTGATGTAGTCGTACTCGCTTCTCCTCCTCGCGATCCGATCCGATCTAGCACCACAAGTGGCGGTGCCTCCGTGAGATGCACACGTGCAGCACCTCGACGTCTCCTCCTTCCTCGGACCAGCAAGTATGGTGGAGAGATAGATTGGATCTACAACACGACGGCGTGGTGTATATGGTGGAGAATTTCTGCTGCAGGGCTTCGCCTACAAACAGTCGGGAGGGGGAGAGGAAGGCTAGCAAGGCGGCTAGGGTTTGGAGGAGAGGTGTAGGGGTTTGGTGCCCCCCCACCCCTCTTTATATAGAGGGGGGCGCAGCCCTAGCCCCTCCCCCAAGCCCAAAGGATAAGGAGTGGGGGGCATGGACTCTCCCCTCTTCTAGAAACCCTATCTCTAGTTTAAACGATTTAAACTCTCTAGGATCGGCTGGGCCCTATGGGGCCTTGTGCCCCTGGCCCAATGCATCCAGGACACTCCCTCATAGGCCCATGCCCCCTCCCGGAAGGTGGGGCCACGTTGGTCCCCTTCCGGAAGGTTCTAGAAGCTTCCGGTACAATACCGATTAACCCGGAACAATTCCGAACTCCAAAAACTGCATTGCCTTATATGAATCTTATTCTCCGGACCATTCCGGAACCTCTTGTGATATCCCGGATCCCATCCGAGACTCCGAAAAAAAATTCATAAACCAATTATCCAATCTATCCTAGCGTCGAGATACGTTAAGTGTGTGACCCTGCGGGTTCGAGAATATGCAGACATGATCTTCTATCAATAATCAACAGCGGGGTCTGGGCACCCATATTGACTCCCACACATTCATCGATGATCATATCGGATGAACCACGATGCCAGGATTCAATCAATCCCATATATATATTCCCTTCGTCTCGCGATATTTTACTTGCCCGAGATTCGATCGTCGGTACCGTCATACCTAGTTCAATCTCGTTCACAACAAGTACTTTACTCGTTCCGTAATCCGATATCACTTTGTGATTAACTCCTTAACCACATGCTTGCAAGCGGTGTTGATATCGATTACCGAGTGGGCCCGAAGTATATCTCTCCGACTTGGGAGGGACAAATTCCATCTCGATACATACAACCCAACAGATACTTTCCGATCACCTGAGAGACACCTTTATGATCACCCTCTCATAGGATGACGTTTGCTGACCTCAAAGCTTTCTTCCGATACCAGGGAGTTGTATTATCTCATGGTCTAAGGAATACAATATTTGACATAAGAAAAGCTTCGCAAAGACGAACACGATGACACGATCTAATTGCTTTGCTTAGTTTGGGTCTGTCCATCATATCATTCTCCAATGAAATGATCTCATTATCAATTGACAACTCATGTCTATGGTTAGGAAACCTTAACCATCATTGATCAATGAGCTAGTCCTTAGAGGCGTACCAGGGACACGGTGTTGTTCACAAACCACACAAGTATTAATGTTTCCGCTTAATACAATTCTAGCATGGAATATAAACTTTATCATGAACATGAATTATAATAATAACATCTTTATTATTGCCTATAGGGCATAATTCCAACAGAAAATGTTGAGGCGTGAGCCTTAGCCCTTTATAAAACTGATGGTTGTCTGGATGCGATACCATTCCAATTTTATCGTACAACCACAATACCCGAGAATTGGGTAGGGCTTGACTGGAAACTTATATACCTTAGTATTGGTTCCCTCACGGCCAAGGTCTGAGCTGAGGCTACCTTGTGAAGATTGTCCACCTGTGCAGTACCCAAGATGACAGTTGGTCATGGTTGGGAGGCCAAACTCACAGGAGAGGTGCTTATACTAGGGCGTGTAATTGAAAGGTTAGGATTGATTATCCGCATACTGAGTATGGTGAATTCAGGATTTGTTCCTGACGGATGTATCGAATGTTGTGGTGAAAGTGTACAATCTCTGCAGAGTGTCAAACTATTCGAATAGCCGCGTCCACGGTTATGGACAGTTGGAGTGGCCATACTGTTCCCCCGTCAGATGTTTTCAAAATGACTTGTGAAATGGATTGAGATTTTGACTTGACCACAACAGAGTTGTGATATGAAATACAAGTTCCCACTTAGGTGTTATAAAATTTCGACTAGCTTTTCTTTCTTCTGAACTTAGTAGAGGTAAATCTGGCTTTTTGCAAAACAACCCTAGAGCTTAGTGTCCTACTACAAAAACCCCCTTCACTTGTTAGTATTAGTTTGCGAGTACTTAAAGAGTACTCATGGCTTTGTCCCTGGCTATTCACGTGGCCAGACTATGAAGAGGAATACCAGGAGGATGGACCCCAGGAAGGTTACGACAACTAGGATCATCTCCCATCGCCAGCATTGCCTATGACCCCGAAGATGGAGCTTCGCCTACGCTGCCGTTACTATTACGTATTCCGCTGCTTGAGTTGTATTAAGAACTGGATCATGAGATCCCTATTTGTGTAAGACCTTATATATGGTTTGTAATGGATGATGTACTGTGGTATCCAAATCTGTTATGTCTCACAAAAATGGTAATCCTGGGATTGCGATGTATGGCATAACAGGCATCTGGGATTAAAAATCCGGGTGTTGACAGATCTCCATCTTCAAGCACGAACATAAACTCCATCATCATCGGCGTGGCGTCAAGGTCAATGGCACCGCTCCATGGTTGTCGTCCACCAGCATCAACTATTACAACTACTTTGAATAATAGTCATGCAGGTCTTAACAAAATTAAAAGACAACCATAAGGCTTCTGCCGGTTGCCGACTTACAATAAGGAACATTGCATACATCATATATAATCACAATCACGGCCATATCACATCATAGAACATCCCTGCAAAACCAAGTTAGACGCCTCTAATTTTCTTTGCATATTTTACGTGGTTTGGGGATTTCAATAAGTACCGTTCTAACTTACGAACAAGAACCACAACGTTGATTCTTGAACTATCAAGTGCCCATTATAAATTGAATCTTTACTATTGAAAGGATACAGATGTCGCCTAGAGGGAGGTGAATAGGCGATTAAATTTTTTCCGAGAGTGGCTCGACAAAGGCGGAATTAAACTAGCGTTTACTTTGTCAAGCACAACCTAGAACAACTAAGGTTCACCTATGTGCACCAAAAACTTATGCTAAGCAATACAAGCAACAATGTGATAGAAAGATATATATTACTTCAAGCACGAAGGCTATCACAATGTAAAGTGCATAAGTAAAGAGCTCGGGTATAGAGATAACCGATGCACGCGGGGACGACGATATTTTACCGAGTTCCTCCCAACATGGAGTACGTCTCGTTTGGAGAGGGGGTGGTATCTAACCACCTACGCCACAAAAGGCCTCCCTTATTCTCTTGTGAATATCACCCCAACAAGATCGATCCAGCTTCCACTATCGGTGCACTTGTCGGTGGCAACCGGAATCTCTCACAAGGTTGGGGCACTTCTCCAAAACTTAATTGGAGGCTCCCAAAAAACGCCACCAAGTCCACAACTCCACCAAGGCCACAAAACCGTCTAGGGTTCCAAGAACCCAAGAGGGACAAGCTCCAATGAGTAACACAGACCAAATCCTCTAAGGAGAACTCAAACCGATGCACCTAATGCAAATGGCAAGAACACCACAAAGATGCTCAAATCCCTCACTCTCAAGTTCCAACAAAGCTACTAAAGCTATTGGTGGAACAAGAGAGGAAGAACACAAAATCCCCCAAAGTCTAGATCCCCAAAGATACACTCACAAAGAGATGAATCGGTTAGGTCAAAACGTGGGTCTAGATCACCTCTCTCTTCCACTCAAATATGGGCAAGAATCATCAGAGGGGAAGAGATTAATCAAGCTAGAGAATGAGATCAAGTATGGACAAAGCTTAGACTAATAGAGGAGAAAGAAGCAACCCGAACTGAAAACGGGCAAAGGGCTTAAATAGCGGCCTTAGAAAATCTGGCCGTTGGGGCATTTTTTCAGTCAGGGCCGGTAGTACCGGTTTTGACCGGTACTACCGCCCGATAGTCCAGCAGCGAGAGAGGCAGCAGGAAATTGGGGCAGGGCCGCACGCGCACGCAAGGGAGTGGGGCAGGCAAGCAGCAACGCGAGCGCAGGATCCAGGCGGCAGCGGGTCAACGCGTAGCTGCATACGCGCGAGGGAGCAGCGGCAGCAGGCCCAGCGGCCAGGGCAACATGCGCGCGAGAGCGGGAAAGCGGCGGCGGCAGCGCGCATCGCCAGGAAGGCGCGCGGGAGAGAGGGCCAGCAGCGGGAGCGAGGCAGGGGCGAGCGGGCGCAAGCGAGAGCAGCGCGCTGGGCCGGCCCAAGCGGCGGCAGAGCTCGCGCAAGCCCAAGCGCGCGGCAGCAAGTGAGCAGAGAGCAGGCGAGAGAGAGAGTGCGGGCACAGCTAGTCAGTGCTGGGCTGGGAAGTCTACCTGGGTCGGCCGGTAGTACCGGCCCACCCAGGCGATACTACCGGGCCGGTCCGATAGTGCCGGCCGCGGGTGCCGGGCCAGGCAACGGGCGAGTGGGCTGAGTCAGGCGTGTCCGGTACTGGGACCGGTAGTACCGGACGGAAATATTGGTTATCACCAAGTGAGAATGTATCAAGTCATATAATGTGAGATACCTCACTTGGTGAGACACCGGAAAACCGCCAAGATCAAAATCGCAACAAGTTATATACGGAAGATCCGATTTTGATGAACAAGAACTTGTTATGGAGATTACCACAAGCTCTATATCCTCACATGAATAAGACCAACTAACAACCAAATACGATGATGCAAGTATACAAAGGTTTGAGCTCTCTCCAAACGATATGATCGAGTTACTCATTTGAAAGCCCCTCTTGATAGTACGGTTATCTATCCTAAACCCGGTCTCCCACTAACAATATGAGACCAGCAAAAGGGAAAACCTATCAAGATTATACCGTTGCCTTGAGCATTCCACTTGAGCTCGATATAGACGATCTTTCCCTTCTCAAGATGGAACGCCTTTCTTGATTCCTCATCATCGATCCATGATCACCGAGGATGGCAAGCATCAAACATGAGATCTTCTATAGATGGCACATTTTGAGCTTGCACAACACATCTTCTTCTCATTTCATCGACCTTGAAGCCAACACGTGCTCCAAGCGATGCCAATGGACAAATCCTACAAGTATAACTTAATACACACATTAGTCCATAAAGATTGTCATTAATTACCAAAACCACACATGGGGGTCCAACATGTTCTTTCAACTATCATGGGAGAGACAGACACCCACAAAGCCACTTATGCAATACAAGTTGCATGTTGAGCGTGGAGCAAGTCTCATGAACGATGTCATGTAAGGTTATCCCGGGACGCTTCATCCCACCATACCACAAGATGCAAAGTACATAATAAGCAATTGATAATAAAAGCACCACCACCCATAATGACCATTGTGTTCTACTCGTGCAACAGATCTACATATAGACACGGCTGTGATACCACTGTAGGGGTTCGTACCATGGAACACACACAAGCCAAGATCTATCTACTAGATTGTAGAAACAAGTCAATAGAGTACTAACCCTCGAAGATCCAAAGCGGTTAACGAGAGCAGATTATCGTGGGTGGTGTAGTCGTTCACTTGCCGATCTCAAGATCGCGTAGACAATCCTTCCGGCACCACGTTTCGGCAGCGCTCTCGTATTCGGTCACACGTACGGTACTCGATGAAGACCTTCCTCTCCCTTGTCCCAGCATGTAGCGGAGGTTGTAGCTCTCTCCTCACGATTCCGGCAGCATGATGACGTGGTGTCGGAAGTAGAGGGGAGATCCTGCAGGGCTTCGCCTAAGCCGGAGCGGGTTATGGTGGAGTAGTAGGGTTTCCCCACGATCTAGGGTTTAGAGAACGGAGAGGAGGAGGTGGTCGGCGGCGGCTAGGGCAGCGACGACTTGGTGTGGCAGCGACGCAAGGTGGCGGTGCTGGGCGACGGCGGCACGGTGGTGGCGGCGGTGATGACCCACAAGTATAGGGGGTGTATCGTAGTACTTTTGATAAATAGGAGTGTCGATCCCAACGAGGAGCAGAAGGTGTTGACTAGTGGTATGGAGCAGGAAATCTCTATAAATACTTAGCAAACAGATTTTTAGTGGTTTTCTGATAAAGCAAATAAATAAAGTGCAAGTAATAAAGACAACGAACAATTGCAGCAAGTGGCCCAATCCTTTCTTAGCAAAGGAAAAGCCGGTAGAAATACTTATAAAGACCAAACGTTCTCGAGGACACATGGGAATTCTGTCAAGTGCTTTCGCTTCAAATAGCTAGGTAGTCTTGTTTGGTTTTGTAAGTGTTGTGTGGGTGAACCTGTGCTAATGTACCGACCTTACTTGGACTAATACATACTTGTGATTAAACCCCTTGCAAGCATCCGCAACTACAAGAAAGCAATTAATATATAAACCTAACCACAACCTTAAACTCCGAGATCCTACACTCCCTTGTTGATGACCCACAAGTATAGGGGGTGTATCGTAGTACTTTCGATAAATAGGAGTGTCGATCCCAACGAGGAGCAAAAGGTGTTGACTAGTGGTATGGAGCAGGAAATCTCTGTAAATACTTAGCAAACTGATTTTTAGTGGTTTTCTGATAAAGCAAGGAAATAAAGTGCAAGTAATAAAGACAACGAACAATTGCAGCAAGTGGCCCAATCCTTTCTTAGAAAAGGACAAGCCGGTATAAATACTTGGACTAATACATAATTGTGATTAAACCGCTCGCAAGCATCTGCAAGTACAAGAAAGCAATTAAGATATAAACCTAACCATAGCCTTAAACTCTGAGATCCTACACTCCCTTGTGCAATGGTGTCATAACGGGGGTTCAGGTTTCTATCACTCCGGTAACCCTACAATTAGTAGCCAAATACACAATGCATTCCCCTAGGCCCATAAATGGTGAAGTATCATGTAGTCGATGTTCACATGACACCACTAGAAGAATATCACCACAACTTAAATACTAAACCATTGAATAATATCTCAACACAAATCCACTACTAACAACATGACTTCTCCCATGTCCTTAAGAACTAAATGAACTACTCATGAGACATCATATGGATCAAGATCAAACATGATATGGTGATGAATAACAATCTGAACATAAACAATAATCCAATGGTTCCACTCACAAGCATCAAATACAATAGTAATCAACACCAGGAAAGTTTCCCCTAAGGACTATGCAAGGTTCAACACAATTTTTACAGCGGGATGGAGTGGTGATGATGGTGCTGGTGGAGATGATGGTGTGGATGATGATGATCCCGATGAAGTCTAGCTTGATGATGGTGTTGATGGCGACGATCTCCCCTCTCCGAGAAGGAATTTCCCCGGCAGAAATCTGTCCGTCGGAGAGCTCTTTCTCTCTCGGTGTTTTCCGCCCCGCAGAGGCGGCGGAATCTTTCTGTGGTCGCTCCCCGTGTATTAGGGTTTCGAGGAGAAGATATAGGCGAGAGGGCGGAGCCAGAGGTGGACCAGGTGGGCCACACCCCTGTAGGCGCGGCCTAGGGGTGGCCCGCGCCAGGGGTGTGTGGCCCCCTGTGGCCCATCTCCACCTCCCCTTCTGGCATTCTTTGTCTTCTGGGAAAATAGGATTTTCCGTAGTTTTTCTGGTGTTTTTCTGATCTTCGTGAAATTGCATCAAAACACCTCTTTTGCATCAGAATCCTGACTCTTGCAGTTCATCCTCCAAGAATCATCCAACGTGCAAAAACATATGAAAATACATAAGTATCACCTCTTAATATGAAATATATCAATGAATAAAGGCAAATTATGATATAGAATGGTGATGCAAATTGGACGTATCAACTCCCCCAAGCTTAGACCTTCACTTGTCCCCAAGCAAAACCTGAGCTCAGTAAACATGTCCACAAGTTTATGGAGTGAAGTGTCGATAAAAGAATACGGACAAGAAGCATCACACTTACCATTACACAACTCATAGAACAAAGCAACTCAATTATATAACTTAGCTTGCAACAAGTACAGGAGTCACAATAGAGATGCATAAAGATAAATCAAAACAGGAATTGGCAAACTTTGTTCTTGGTCAGAGAACAGCTAGCAGACAGTTTCACAAAAACTTTTGTAGGAGTTTTACAACAGGAGTACTCTTTGCTCAAACATAAAAGGTTTTTCACAATGATGGATTTCAAAGTAATACTCAATAGATAAGAGTCTTGTGCAAACAAGGAAAATAAAGAACATGATTGAATAAATCATCATATGAATGCTTGAAACACAACAATTCAATTGCTTGCTGGAGACAGAGAGGAAGTAGGTTTACTGGCTCAACTTAGAAGTAGAAGAAAGGCCCTTCATAGAGGGAAGCAGGGATTTCAAATTCATAAAGAGCTTCCAAAATATTATGGTACTTACTAGCTTTGATCTCTCATTGCCCCTATCATAAGCATCTTGAGCTGATTAAGGTTAAAGTGAACAAGGATGGAGTATATGCTTGACGAAATATAAGTTGGCAATCTCATGTCCCTTGAGTACGAGGGCCGCTACTCATGCTACTCAACTTTAGTTACCGGTAAGTTCTTGTCATTGTAAGTACATGTGTATCATAAAGAACCGCCAACGGGGTACCCCTTGCACATGATACAAGAGCTATCACATAATCAAAATGACAAGGCAAGCAAACAATGAGCATCTCAGCAATCTCTTATTTGCCTTGGGAAAATGGCGCTTTTTTCTCTCTTTCCTCTTTTCAATATGTCTCTTCTTTTTTAAATAAGAGGAAAGCTTCATAGATTGCTCACTATGGTGATGTTGCAAGTTTCCACCATGATTAGGAATGGCTTAGGCTAGCGGCCTAGGTGTTTCTCTAACACACATACATAACTCCATGGACTTACAAGCTCCCCTTTTATTTCACACCAACGACATCCACAAACAAAAGAGCATGATATCAACTGGGTATGTATTTATAGGTGTTGAAAGCGTTCCACGTGACATCACGGTTCTGCTAATCCCAACGTATAGATGCAAGCATATACAACTTTGATGACACAATGGTTCAAGTTTATTAGGGGCAAGAAAATAAGGTGTGCCATCAAGTTTGTGAGAGATTTACTAACTAGTTTTCACATAACAAAATAATTTTTAATTTGAAAGATAGATGAAGCTTGAGAATTTGCTTGGAATAGCAATAATGCTAATAGGTAGATATGGTGGACACAAATGGCATAGGTTTTGGTTCAAAGGGGTTGGATGCATGAGAAGTATGCTTTCCCAAAACAGGTTCTTGGCTAGCAAGGCTGGGTAGCAAGCAAAAGAGTTGAAGGAAACAAGCAAACCTACAAGTGATAAAGCCAAAAATGCAATCTTCCTTGAAGACACAAAAGATCTTAAATAAAGAATACTAAGCTTATGAGCCAATCAAGAAAGGAAATAAATGAAACAAAATACCTGTAAGCCTTTTCTCTTTTCCTTTTCAAACCTCAAAAAGTGTTGCTACTGACTAGAGCTCGGTTTGCCAAAACCAATTTAGATCTACTTGATGCTCCCAAAGTGATGCCAATACTGATCAACAAGATCAATCATATAACAGAGATTGCAAACTAAAATAAGAAGTGCAAAAAGTAAAAGATGAAGCTTCTCATTAATATTCCATAAAGGCACTCACACCAAGGGATACATAGATAACCAACTAAAGGAGAGATACTTCCATAAGGCAAACCAACCTATAAGATAACTTCTCTACCAAAGATATGAATCTACTAAAAAGGTAAAAAGGATAAAAGATAATGATGTGATACTGCGGCACTCCCCCAAGCTTGGAACAATCCAAGGGGATGCCAAACCTGATGACGAATTACTTCTTCGGTGGTGGTGGTGTTCCCTTGTCATCATGAGACTTCCAATGTAACGGTTCCCCATCCAAAAGGATGTCTTGGTTTCCACAATCCTGAAAATAGCAGCAAAACTTATGCGATTAAATTTAGCCTCATACTCACAGTTTTGATTTTGTATGTCGTAGAGTTGTGCTTTTGTAATTGGTTGGTGGTCTGATGGAGCATGAGGATTTCGTCTCGGAGCTTTGCAATTTCCTCCTAGTGCTTGGCGATGAGTTCTGAACTTATCTTATGGATGACATCCACTTCGCGCTTTGCCATCTTTTTGTACCTGAAAACTTCCTGCTCCAATGCTTCCATCCTGTCTTCTAGACTGCCTTCTCCTTTAGGGCCTTAAACTTCTTTCATCTGCACCTTACCATCCTTGAGAATCAACTCCTTAGGATGAATATTCAACTCATACATATATGGGTTGATGACATCCGCGAAGGAATCCTCTATGGGTGATCCAGAGGAAGACATTGTAGCTCCAAAACTGAGAATCTGCCTGACAGAAACAGATTGAAACAGAAACACGAAGAGAACACGATACACGAACCTTGGGGAATCCGAGGGGTTATATATTACGAAGTTTCAATGCATAAGGAAGGTACTGTATGAAAAGGAGGCGGAGACGGAGCTCAGGGGGCTCACACCCTCTCCAGGCGCGGCCAGATGGGGGCTCGTGCCTACGGTGGGTGTGGCCACCCTGACCTCCGTTTCCTCCTCTGTTTCATTTCGTAACCTTTCGTATGCAATAAAAACATCAAAAAAATAAAAAGATAGGGTTTTCACGAACCTTCATTTTTCTCCACTTTTTACCTATTCAAAGATGGACTGTGCAGATTCTGGTGTTTGGTTTCTAATAAATTCTTCCGGAGTCAACATTTGAATAATATCAACATCTTCATTATAAGAATCTCCAAAAATATAATGTTTGAGCCTTTGACCATTCACCACCTATGTAGTGTTGTCCTTCAAAGAAGATATTTTGATAGCCCCCGAACGATACACTTCCTCAATAACAAAAGGTCCTTCCCATTTTGAGAGTAGTTTCCTTGCAAAAAATTTGAGACGAGACCTATACAAAAGAACTTTCTCACCAACATGGAACTCTCTTTTGAGAATTCTCCTATCATGCCATATTTTTACTTTTTTCCTTAGATAGTCTAGCATTTTTATAAGCTTCACTTCTCCACTCATCTAAGGTACTTAAGTCAAGCAATCTTTTCTCACCGGCAAGTTCAAAATCTCTATTTAGTTCTTTCACTGCCCAATAAGCTTTGTGTTCTAATTCTAAAGGCAAGTGACAAGCTTTCCCATAAACCATTTTGTAAGGAGACATCCCCATAGGATTTTTATAAGAAGTTCTATAGGCCCATAAAGCGTCATTCAACTTTTTAGCCCAATTTTTCCTAGATCTATTAAAAGTCTTCTGCAAGATAGATTTAATTTCCCTATTGGAAAGTTCTACTTTCCCACTGGTTTGGGGGTGATAAGATGAAGCAATTCTATGGTTAACATCATATTTAGCAAGAGTTTTCCTAAAACTACCATGAATAAAATGAGAGACTCCATCAGTCATGAGATATATAGGCACACCAAACCTAGGAAAAATAACATCCTTAAGCATTTTTAAAGAGGTCTTACCATCAGCGTTGTTTGTAGGTATGGCTTATACCCACTTTGTAACATAGTCAACAGCAACAAGAATATGAGTATACCCTTTTGAAGAGGAAAAGGACCCATAAAGTCAAATCCCCAACAATCAAAAGGTTCAATAACAAGAGAATAATTCATAGGCATTTCATTGCGTCTAGAAATGTTACCAACTATTTGACATTCATCACAAGATAAAACAAACTTCCTTACATCCTTGAAAAGGGTAGGCCAATAAAATCCAGATTGTAAAACTTTTTGTGCAGTTCTATCCCCGGCATGATGTCCTCCATAAGCACTGCCATGACATTTTCTCAATATCACTTGTTGATCATATTCTAGAACACATCTTCACATAATACCATCTACTCCTTCTTTATATAAATGTGGGTCATCCCAAAAGTAATGACTCAAATCATAAAAGAATTTTCTTCTTTGCTGAGTTGTAAAGGTTGGAGACAAATACTTGGAAACAATAAATTTAGCGTAATCAGCATACCAAGGACTCTCATGCGGGCTTACCCTTATTGCAGCCAACTGCTCATTTGGAAAGCTATCATTAACAGGCAATGGGTCAAAATAAATGTTTTCCAAATGATATAAATTGTCAACAACAGGGTTTTCAGCACCTTTCCTGTCTACAATATGCATATCAAACTCTTGTAAAAGCAACACCCATCTAATAAGCCTATGCTTAACGTCTTTCTTTGTCATAAGGTACTTAATAGCAGCAAGATCAGTATGAATAGTAACCTTTGAATCAACAATATAAGGTCTAAACTTATCGCAGGAAAAGATTACAGCTAAGAACTCATTTTCAGTAGTAGGATAATTATGTTGAGCAACATCTAGAGTCTTGCTAGCATAATGAATAACATTCAACTTCTTATAAACATGTTGCCCAAGAATAGCTGCCACAACAAAATCACTAGCATCACACATAATTTCAAAAGGTAAACTCCAATCAGGTGGTTGAACAATAGGAGCAGTAGTCAAAGCTTTCTTCAAAGTTTCAAAATCTTCCTTACAATCATCATAAAAAATAAAAGGTACATCTTTTTGAAGAAGATTGGTAAGGGACTTTGAAATTTTGGAGAAATCTACAATAAACCTCCTATAGAAACCAGCATGACCAAGGATACTACGAATACCTTTTATATCCCTAGGGCAAGGCATCTTCTCAATTGCTTCAATTTTGGCTCTGTCAACTTCAATGCCTCTTTCAGAAAATTTTGTGTCCAAGAACAATCCCTTCATTAACCATGAAATGGTATTTCTCCCAATTAAGAACAAGGTTGGTTTCTTCACATCTCTGCAAAACTTTATGAAGGTTGTGCAAACAGTTATCAAAAGGGAAGTTCCATAGACGGAGAAATCGTCCATGAAAACCTCCACAATTTCTTCACAAAAACCATGAAAGATAGCAGACATACATCTCTAAAAGGTAGCAGGAGCATTACATAAACCAAAAGGCATATGCCTATAAGCATAAGTGTCATAAGGACAAGTGAAGGTGGTTTTATCTTGGTCTTGTGCTCTCATAGCAATTTGAGAGAACCCAGAATAACCATCAAGAAAGAAAAAGTGGGTCTTTTTAGACAACCTTTCTAGCATTTGATCAATAAAGGGCGAAGGATAATGATCTTTCTTAATAACTTTATTAACCTTTCTAAAATCAATGCACATCCTATACCCAACCACTACTCTTTGGGGTATAAGCTCATTATTTTCATTAGGCATAACAGTGATTCCCCCTTTCTTTGGGACACAATGAACAGGGCTAACCCATTGGCTATCAGCAATAGGGTAAATAATACCAACATCAAGGAGTTTCAATACCTCATTTCTTACCACATCCTTCATCTTAGGATTTAGACGGCGTTGGTGCTCAACAACTGGTTTTGCACCAGGTTCTATATTAATAGCATGCTTACATATAGTAGGAGAAATTCCTTTTAAATCATCAAGAGTATAGCCCATAGCTCCTCGGTGTTTCTTCAATATTTCCAATAACCTTTCTTCTTCCTTTCCTAAAAGTTTAGAACTAATAATAACAAGACATACTTTCTTATCATCTAGATAAGCATATTTAAGATCATCAGGTAAAGGTTTTAATTCGAAAACAAGGTCCCCTTTAGGTGGTAGTGTGGTACCCAAATCTTCCATTGGTAGATTATGCTTAAGTAACTCAGGCTGACAAAGGAAAACCTTGTCAATCTCATCTCTTTCCTTCATGAAGACCTCGCTTTCATGATCTTCCAGAAATTGCTGCAAGGCATTGTCAGGAGCAAGAGAAATAGCAGAAAGTTGTTCAACCCTGAAATCCTCATTAGGCAGTTCATTTTCATAAGGATTTTTAGCAAATTTGGAAAAATTAAACTCATAAGACTCTCCATCAAACTTAGTCAAAACTTTTTCCTTCCTACAATCTATAATAGCCCCACAAGTATTCAAGAAGGGTCTATCAAAGATAATAGGATAGGTTTTACTAGCTTCAGAACCAAGTACTAGAAAATTAGCAGGATATTTAATCTTACCACAAAGAACCTCCACATCTCTTATAATGCCAATGGGACAAACTGTCTCTATATTAGCAAGGTGAATAACCACATCAATATCCTCAAGCTCACAAGGAGCAATTTCATGCATAATTTCCCTGTAAAGCTCATAAGGAATAGCACTAGAACTAGCACCAATTCCACATAAACCATAATAGCAATGATCACCAATTCTCACAGAAAGCACATGGACACTAGATTTTCTAGATTTTCTAGGATGAGAGACAATATTAGAAGCGTCTTCACAGAAAACAATGCGCTCATCCACTATATTTTTAGTGACAAGATCTTTCACAATAGCTACCACAGGTTCAATATTTATTTTCTCATCGGGTTCCACAGTTTTCTTTGCACTTTTGCTAACCACATTAGCTATGGTAGAATGTTCCTTTACCTTAGCAGGAAAAGAGATTTTATCAACATAAGGTTCATGCAAGATAGGATCAACAGTACAAACTTTAATGCTAGCAGGAACATTGGTAACAATGTCTTTATAAGGAGCATGGTACTTGTCCCACTCCTTTTTGGGAATTTAAATATAAGAGGCAAAGGCCTTAAAACATTTTGCAAGAACTTGAGAATCAAGACCATACTCATTACTAATATCACGGAAGTCATCAGTTCCCATAAAAGATTTAATGCATTCATAATCATAGTTTATACCCAACTTTCTTCCTTTATGATTCTCCCATGCTTCAGTGTTCTCTTGAATACAGTCTAGGAGATCCCATTTAGCTTCTTCCTTCATACGTGTGAATGATCCAACAAAAGAAGCATCTAGTAAATATTTATCATGAAGAGAAAGCCTAGCATAAAAGTTATTGATAATAATATTGTTAGGGAGTTCATGAATAAGACATTTAAGCATTAGTAACTTCAATCTCCCCCAAGCTTGAGCTGTACTCTCTCCATCACGAGGCCAAAAGTTATATATTAGATTCCTATCCTTATGAATCTCACTGGGAGGATAGAATTTAGAATAAAAGAGAGGTACTATTTCCTCCCATTCCATGGATTATCCATTCTTCAGCAGCTTATACCATTCTTCAGCTCTTCCTTTCAACGATATAGAGAGTAACTTCTTCTTCACCTATTCAGTTGTGATACATGCACACTTAAACAACCCGCATAACTCATGGATAAAAAGCAAATGATCACCAGGATGGACAGTTCCATCCCCTAAATAATAATTATCCATAACCAACAATACTTGTAGATATCTTAAAAGGATCTTCTCAACAGGTGGTGGTTCATCTACTACCCTAACAGTGGTAGTAGTTTTCCCAAACAGAAAACCAAGTGGTTTATCCATATTGGAAACAAAGTAACAAAAATAAATAAAAACAATACTCATAGTAGAAGTTTCCTCTACCAGTTCCACTCTTCAATAGCGCTTCACTCCCCGGCAACGATGCCATAAAATAGTCTTGATGACCCACAAGTATAGGGGGTGTATCGTAGTACTTATGATAAATAGGAGTGTCGATCCCAACGAGGAAAATAAGGTGTTGACTAGTGGTATGGAGCAGGAATATAAATACTTAGCAAACGGATTTTTAGTGGTTTTCTGATAAACCAAAGAAATAAAGTGCAAGTAATAAAGACAACAAACAATTGTAGCAAGTGGCCCAATCCTTTCTTAGCAAAGTACAAGCCGTTATAAATACTTATAAGGACCAAACGTTCTCGAGGACGCATGGGAATTCTGTCAAGTGCTTTCGCTTCAAATAGCTGAGTAGTCTTTTTTGGTTTTGTAAGTGTTATGTGGGTGAACCTGTGCTAATGTACCGACCTTACTTATACTAATACATACTTGTGATTAAACCGCCTGCAAGCATCCGCAACTATAGGAAAGCAATTAAGGTATAAACCTAACCCCAACCTTAAACTCTGAGATCCTACGCTCCCTTGTGCAATGGTGTCCTAACAGGGGTTCAGGTTTCTGTCACTCCGGCAACCCCACAATTAGTAGCCAAATACACAATGCATTCCCCTAGGCCCATAAATGGTGAAGTATCATGTAGTCGACGTTCACATGACACCACTAGAAGAAGATCACCACAACTTAAATACTAAACCATTGAATAATATCTCAACACAAATCCTCTACTAACAACATGACTTCTCCCATGTCCTCAAGAACTAAACGAACTACTCACGAGACATCATATGGATCAAGATCAAACATGATATGGTGATGAATAACAATATGAACATAAACAATAATCCAATGGTTCCACTCACAAGCATCAACTACAATAGTAATCAACACAGGAAAGTTTCCCCTAAGGACTATGCAAGATTCAACACAATTGTTACATCGGGATGGAGTGGTGATGATGGTGCTGGTGGAGATTATGGTGTGGATGATGATGATGATCCCGATGAAGTCTAGCTTGATGGTGGTGTTGATGGCGACGATCTCCCCTCTCCGAGAAGGAATTTCCTCGGCAGAAATCTGTCTGCCGGAGAGCTCTTTCTCTCTCGGTGTTTTCCGCCCCGCAGAGGCGGAGGAATCTTTTTGTGGTCGCTCCCCGTGTATTAGGGTTTCGAGAAGATATAGGCGAGAGGGAGGATCCAGAGGTGGACCAGGTGGGCCACACCCCCTGTAGGCGCGGCCTAGGGGTGGCCCGCGCCTGGGGGGTGTGGCCCCCATGTGGCCCATCTCCGCCTCCCCTTCTGGCATTCTTTGTCTTTTGGGAAAATAGGATTTTCCATAGTTTTTCTGTTATTTTTTTGATCTTTGCGAAATTGCATCAAAACACATCTTTTTCCATCAGAATACTGACTCCGGCAGTTCATCCTCCAAGAATCATCCAACATGCAAAAACATATGAAAATACATAAGTATCACCTCTTAATATGAAATATATCAATGAATAAAGGCAAATTATGATATAGAATGGTGATGCAATTTGGACGTATCAGGCGGCTGGCGGTGCGGCGTGGTGTGGGGAGGGGCTTGTTGTGGTATTTGGGGCGCACCCCCTCCCATCTATTTATAATAGGAAGGGGAAGCTTGGGAGAGGGGAGTTTGAATCCTTCCCTGACTCCCTCTCCTTCTAGGCACGTGGTGAAGGGAGAGAAGGATTCTCTTCTTCCTCCACCAGGAAACATTGTCCCAGTTTGACTTTTCAAACTTGCGTTTTGACTTTCAATTTTGGAGTTTAATTTCTTTCTTTTAAACACCCAACCAAGTGACCTAGGACATGATGCAATCATTCCACTTAGTCATGACACATTCATGTACCCTTACCCTTCCGGTCTGGTGAACCTTCTAGACCCTTCTAGATCATTCCGGTGAAAACACCGGAATCATTCCTGAACTCCGGAATTGGACTTTCCTTATATGAATTTTATTCTCCGGACCATTCTGGATCTCCTTGTGATATCCCGATCCCATCCGAGGCTCCGAACAACATTCAGTCTCTTTACTCACTTTCCATATCTACTAAACAACATCGAATCCTTAAGTGTGTCTCCCTATAGTTCGTGAATTATGCAGACATGACCGCATCTCTTCTCTTGTAAGATCTCACCAAATATGGTAAAGATCCCTGTGATTGCAATGCTAATCCCTGAATCGAAATGCTAGCATCCACAGTTTAAGATGAAGTACACAGATACAAAGGTCATTATTACATCATCATTCCAGAGATAAACATAGGCTTTACAACTCATTAGCCCATGGCTAATACATAGAGTTCATACATAAGTAAATAAAATGAAGTATTCATCTTCATGTGTCACAGGCATAACATGTTGAGTGTAGACTCATAACCCTAGTCACCATCAGAGTAACCTAAAACATCATAAGTTACAGCCATAGAGGGTCAATACATTTCGAATTGCATTGGCAAGTGATACCATAACATAATAGTAGTATCTAGTAACTATATGAATTTGGCAAAGTGTAGCTCAGGCTTGATTTGCTCAAAATAGAGTTTTCTTATTAGTTTAAAACACTAAGTTTTTGGTTTGTCAAAACACCCAAGGAACCACCAATAGACATTGGTGAACCTTTACCCTTGTTCAACCACAAGTTTTTAACTTAGAAATTGGGATGAGGAGATCCTTGATAGCTTCAATGTCTTCGATGCTCAAATTTTCCGTTGCCGGGGACACGGCTAAGTACTTATGTTTTACCCTCTCGAGAGGTGGTGCACTTTTCCCACAAGACTCGACATGCATCGAAACGAGACTTTTCAGAAGCATTCCCTTAGACCACCATGTACGCGTTCCATCCTATCACCCTACCACCAACTTTCCATCTGGCTAAGTTCTTGCAACCTATTTGGTCAAGGCAAAGCCCATATGCCATGTGGTTGCACTAGAATCTTCTCAACACTAAACATCTCAAATCCCTTTGTTCCTGGGTGGAAATCCACAAGTGTGATACACAAGGTAAACCATAGACATGGCCTTGTGTAACCACTCAACATAAACCAACCATACCATTCCACCCAGGTGATTCATTCACATAGTTGTTTTATTAAGAAAAAACACAAGTCATAGACTTAGCAATATTTAATAGCATGAATAATCCACCTTTGTATTCTACTAGCTAGGCTAAGCATACTAGTAGCTGTAGGGGTTCGTAGCATGGAAAACAAAATTTTTCTATCGCATACAAACAAACAAGCCAAGATCTATCTACTAGATTGTAGCAACGAGTCGATGGAATAACTTACCCTCGAAGATTCCAAAGTGTTTAACGAGAGCGGATTCTCGTGGGTGATGTAGTCGTACTCTTTCCGATCTCAAGATCGTGTAGACGATCCTTCTGGCGCCACGTTCCGGCAGCGCTCCCGCAGTCGGTCACACGTTCGGTACTCGACGAAGACCTTCCTCTCCCTTGTTCCAGCAGGCAGCGGAGGTTGTAGCACTCTCCTCGCGATTCCGGCAGCACAACGGCGTGGTACCGGAAGTAGAGGGGAAATCCCGCAGGGCTTCGCCTTAAGCCGGTGCGAGTATGGTGGAGCTTATGAGAGAGGCTATTAGTGGTCTAGTAATTAGACACACCAATTAGAAGGCTCTAAACCAATTAGAAGGCTCTAAACCGCTGGCTAAAGCAATTAGAAGCTCTAAACCAAAAACGGCTCTAAACCGGAGGTAGAAGATAGGAACTTGTGTGTCTAGGAGGGGAGCCCTGCCCCTCCTTTTATAGGTGGGGAGGCGCGGCCAGGGGAGGGGAGTCCCTCCCCAAGTCGGCCTTGGGTGGTGCGCCGGCTTGGGGAGGAGACTCCTCCCTCAAGTCGGTTCCCAACTCCTCTTTCTTGTTTCCCACAGTTTCTTGTTTTAGCCGTTTGACTTTCAAACTGGACATTTGACTTTTCTGTTTTAGGATTCAATTTAATCCTTTATTTGGGACAGCAAGAACACTTAGTACATGATGCAATCATTCAATGACACACTCATGTACCCTCCCCCCCCCCCCCCGGAGTGCCGGACAATCCGGAACCTTCTAGAACATTCCCGATGAAAACACCGGAATCATTCCCGAACTCCGAAACGGGACTTTCCTTATATGAATCTTATTCTCCGGACCATTCCGGATCACCTCGTGATATCCCGGATCCCATCCGAGACTCCGAACAACATTCGGTCTCTTTCTCATAATACCATAACTACTCAAACAACGTCGAATCCTTAAGTGTGTCTCCCTACGGTTCGTGAATTATGCGGACATGATCGAGACACTTCTCCGAACAATAACCAATAGAGGAATCTGGAAATTCATATGGCTCCCACATATTTCTACGATTACTCTGCGATCGAATGAACCACTTACATATGATACCAATTTCCCTTTGTCTCACGATAGTTTACTTATCCGAGGTTATGATCGTCGGTATCTCTGCATACCTAGTTCAACCTCGTTACCGATAAGTACTCTTTTCTCATTCCCGTGATATGTGATCCCTTGTGACCAAGTCACATGCTTGCAAGCCAATTGGATGACATTCCACCGAGAGGGCCCAGAGTATATCTATCCGTCATGTGGATGGACAAATCCCACTCTTGATCCATGTGTTTCAACCAATACTTTCCGAACACTTAATGCCACCTTTATAGCCACCCAGTTACGGTGTGGTGTTTGATGTAATCAAAGCATCCATCCGGTAAAGGTGATATGCATGATCTCATGGTCGAAGGAATTAGGTTACTATGTATCAGAAAGCATATAGCAATTGAACTATTGAAATGACTTGATCTTTATGCTACGCTTATCAATAGGAGTATGTCCACCATATCATTCTCCTAACGATATGATCTTGTTGTTGATAACATCTCAATGTTCATGATATGGAAACCACAATCATTTAATCAACCAACAAGCTAGTGAAGTATAGAGGCTATACTAGGGACTTCAATTTAAGTTTACAATTCACACAAGTATTAATGTTTCCTTGTTAATACTATTATAGCATGAATATAAACATTTATCATAAACACAAAGATATAATAATAACTATATTTATTATTGCCTCTAGGGCATATCTCCAACAGTCTCCCACTTGCACTAGAGTCATCTAATCTAGATTACATGGTAATATACCGAACACCCATGGCAGTTTGGTGTTGGTCATGTTTTGCCCTCGGGAGAGGTTTAGTCAACGGATCCGCCACATTCAGATCTGTGTGTACTTTGCAAATCTTTATATCCCCATCCTGGATATGTTCTCGAATAGCGTGAAAACGCAGCTTGATATGCTTCAGCTTCTTGTGTGACCTTGGTTCTTGCGCATTGGCTATGGCGCCCATGTTATCACAGTAGATAGACATTGGGTCCAGCGCACTTGGAACCACACCCAGCTCTGTAATGAACTCTTTCATCCATATCGCTTCTTGTGAAGCCTCTGAAGCAGCCATGTATTCCGATTCAGTTGAAGATCTCGCCACAACGCTTTGCTTTGCACTCCTCCAGCTAACTGCTGCACCATTCAAAATAAATACGTACCCAGATTGTGATTTAGAATCATCTGGATCGGTGTTCCAACTAGCATCGGTGTAACCATTAACAACGAGCTGTTCATCACCTCCATAAGAAAGAACCATATCCTTAGTTCTTCTCAAGTACTTAAGGATGTTTTTGACCGCTGTCCAATGATCCACTCCTGGATCACTTTGATATCTGCTAGTTAAACTAACAGCATATGCAATGTCGGATCTAGTACATAGCATGGCATACATTAGAGATCCTATGGCTGAGGCATATGGAGTCTTACTCATCCTTTCTCTATCTTCTGCCGATGTTGGACTTTGAGTTTTACTCAAGGTCGTATTGGGCAACATGGGCAAGAACCCTTTCTTGCTTTCTTCCATTCCAAACTTCTTTAGAACTTTGTCCAAATATGTACTCTGTGACAATGATATTTGGCGTTTCGATCTATCTCTATAAATCTTTATGCCTAATATGTAAGCTGCTTCGCCAAGATCCTTCATTGAAAAACTATTATTCAAATATTCCTTGACACTATTAAGAAGGTCTACATCATTCCCAATCAACAATATGTCATCCACATACAGTATTAAGAATGCTACAGAGCTCCCACTCACTTTCTTGTAAATACAAGCTTCTCCATAAGTTTGTATAAAACCAAAACTTTTGATTACCTTATCAAAACGTTGATTCCAACTTCGGGATGCCTGCTTCAATCCATAGATGGACCGTTGAAGTTTGCATACCTTGTTAGCATCTTTAGGATCGACAAAACCTTTGGGTTGCATCATATACAACTCTTCATCAATGTCTCCATTGAGGAATGCTGTTTTGACATCCATCTGCCATATCTCATAATCATAATATGCAGCGATTGCTAACATAATCCTCACAGACTTTAGCTTCGCTACCGGTGAGAAAGTCTCATCGTAGTCAACTCCTTGAATTTGTCGAAACCCTTTTGCGACAAGTCGAGCTTTATAGACAGTAACATTACCATCAGCATCTGTTTTCTTCTTGAAAATCCATTTGTTCTCGACAGCCTTCCGGCCATCCGGTAAGTCCACCAAAGTCCATACTTGGTTTTCGTACATGGATCCAATCTCGGATTTCATGGATTCTTGCCATTTATTGGAATCTGGGCTCATCATCGCTTCCTCATATGTCTCGGGGTCATCGGTGTTGTCCACCACCATGACATTCATAACGGAATCATACCAATCTGGAGTGGTACGAGTTCTCGTTGACCTCCGAGGCTCTGTAGTAACTTCAACCGAAGTTTCATGATCACCATCATTAGCTTCCTCTCTTATTGGTGCAGGCACCACAGGAACTTCTTCCGGTGCTGCGCTACTCGCAATTTCGAGAGAAGGTTCGACAACCTCGTCGAGTTCTACTTTCCTTCCAGTCACTTCTTTCGAGAGAAATTCCTTCTCTAGAAAGGATCCATTCTTGGCAACGAATGTTTTGCCTTCGGATCTATGATAGAAGGTATACCCAATAGTTTCCTTCGGGTATCCTATGAAGACGCATTTTTCCGCTTTGGGTTCAAGCTTGTCCGGCTGTAACTTCTTTACATAGGCTTCGCATCCCCAAACTTTAAGGAACGACAATTTAGGTTTCTTCCCAAACCATAATTCATATGGTGTCGTTTCAACGGATTTAGACGGTGCCCTATTTAAAGTGAATGCGGCTGTTTCTAATGCATAACCCCAAAATGATAGCGGTAAATCTGTAAGTGACATCATAGAACGAACCATATCTAAGAGAGTTCGATTACGACGTTCGGACACACCATTACGCTGTGGTGTTCCCGGCGGTGTCAATTGTGAAAGTATTCCGCATTTCTTCAAATGCTCGCCAAACTCGTAACTTAGATATTCACCTCCACGATCAGAACGTAGAAATTTAATCTTCTTGTTACGTTGATTCTCTACCTCACTTTGAAACTCCTTAAACTTCTCGAAAGTTTCGGACTTATGTTTCATGAAATAGATATACCCATATCTACTCAAGTCATCCGTGAAGGTAAGAACATAACGATAACCACCGCGCGATGCTACACTTATTGGACCACACACATCGGTATGTATGATTTCCAATAAGTCCGTAGCTCGCTCCATCATACCAGAAAATGGAGTCTTAGTCATTTTACCCATCAGACATGCTTCGCATCTTTCAAGTGATTCAAAATCAAGTGATTCAAGAAGTCCATCGGAATGGAGTTTCTTCATACGTTTCACTCCGATGTGACCAAGACGACAGTGCCACATATAGGTCGAATTATCGCTTGATTTCAAACGTTTAGCCTCAATGTTGTTGATATGTGTATTTCCACTATCGAGATTCAATAAGAATAGACCATCTATCAAAGGTGCATGTGCATAAAACATATTACTCATATAAATAGAACAACCATTATTCTCAGATTTAAACAAGTAACCGTCTCGCAATAAACAAGATCCCGATATAATGTACATGCTCAACGCAGGCACCAAATAACAATTATTTAAGTATAAAACTAATCCCGATGGTAGATGAAGAGGTAGCGTGCCGACCGCGATCACATCAACCTTTGATCCGTTTCCCACGCGCATCGTCACCTCGTTCTTCGCTAGCTTCCGTTTATTCTGCAGCACCTGTTTCGTGTTACAAATATGAGCAACCGAACCAGTATCAAATACCCAGGCACTACTACGAATACTAGTGAGATACACATCAATAACATGTATATCAGATATACCTTTCTTCTTGATGTTGCCGTTCTTCAAATCCGCCAAGTACTTTGGGCAATTCCGCTTCCAGTGACCTACTCCCTTGCAGTAAAAGCACTCAGTTTCAGGCTTTGGTCCAGCCTTGGTTTTCTTCGTCGGCGTGGTAACTTTCTTACCACCCTTCTTGAAGTGTCCCTTTTGCTTAGACTTGCCCTTCTTGAATTTGGTGGTCTTATTGACCATCAACACTTGGTGCTCTTTCTTGATCTCCACTTCTGCAGATTTTAACATAGCAAATAGTTCTGGCAACTCTTTGTTCATGTTCTGCATGTTGTAGTTCATCACAAAGTTCCTGTAACTTGGTGGCAATGACTGGAGGACGCGGTAAACCCCCAAAGCATTAGGAATCACTATACCCAAGCTTTGAAGTTTGTTTGCGTGCCCAGACATCTTAAGCACATGCTCACTGACGGAGCTGCCCTCTTCCATCTTGCAGTTAAAGAACTTTTCAGAAGCTTCATAACTTTCAATTGCCGCATGAGTCTCAAAAATCAATTTGAGATCCTCGACAATATCATATGGGTCTGACTCTTCAAACCTTTTCTGAAGCTCCGATTCTAAACCATACAAGATAGCACACTGAACTATGGAGTACTGATTCTTCCGAGCGAGGTAAACATTCTTTACTTCATCGGGAGCATCAGCTGCAGGTGGGTCACCCAGCGGTGCATCCAGCACATAGGTCAAATTACCAGCTGTGAGGACAATCCTCAAATTGCGGAACCAATCCGCGAAGTTGCTTCCATTGTTTTTCAACTTTTCTTTCTCTAGGAACACATTAAAATTGATGGTAGGGGCTGCCATTGATCTACAACATAGTTGCAATAGTTTAGACTAAGTTTATGACAAATTGAGTTCAAATTAATTAATAAAATTAAACTAGGTGAACTCCCACTCAAAACAACATCCCTCACATTGTTTTAGTGATCACACGAACCAAATCCACTACATCAACACCGATCATCACGAGAGTTGATATAGTTTCAATGGCGAACAATCATCATGTTCATCATATCTACTATATGATTCATGCTTTACCTTTCGGTAATCCGTGTTCCTGAGACCATGTCTGTAAATGCTAGGCTCGTCAAGATCAAACCTTAGCCACCGCATAAGCAAATCTGGCTTGCTTACGTTGTATACACTTGCGGAATCTAACACACCCGATCATCACGTGGTGCTTCGAAACAACAAGCTTTAGCAACGGTGCTAACTAAGGGCGGACACTTTATGATTTGAAATTCATGTGCATGAGGGATCATCTTATAATGCTACCGTCGTCTACTAAGCAATACAAGATGCATAAAGGATTAACATCACATGCAATTCATAATTTGTGATATGATATGGCCTTTCTTCTTTGTGCTTCCGATCTCCATCTTCAAACACGAACATGATCTCCATCATCACCGGCATTGCATCAAGGTCAATGACGCTTAACCATGGTTGTCGTCCACCGGCTTCAACTATTACAACTACTTTGAATAGACACGCGGGTCTTAACATAAATTAAAGACAACCATATGGCTCCTGCCGGTTGCCAACTTACAATAAGGAACATTGCATACATAAAATATAATCACAATTATGGCCATATCACATCACTGCACACCCCTGCAAAACAAAGTTAGACGCTTCTACTTTCTTTGCATATTTTACGTGGTTTGGGGCTTTCAATAAGTGTCGTTCTAACTTACGAACAAGAACCACAACATTGATACTAGCATTTTTGATTACCTGTTGTAAATTGGATCTTAACTATGCTAGGAGAAACAGGCACCCGCAAAGCCACTTATGCAATACAAGTTGCATGTCAAGCGTGGAGCAAGTCTCATGAACGATGTCATGTAAGGTTAGCCCGGGCCGCTTCATCCCAACATACCGCAAGATGCAAAGTACACAAAAGCAATCTACAATAAAAGCATCAACGCCCACAATGACCATTGTGTTCTACTCGTGCAACAGATCTACATATAGACACGGCTCTGATACCACTGTAGGGGTTCGTAGCATGGAAAACAAAAATTTTCTATCGCATACAAACAAACAAGCCAAGATCTATCTACTAGATTGTAGCAACGAGTCGATGGAATAACTTACCCTCGAAGATTCCAAAGTGTTTAACGAGAGCGGATTCTCGTGGGTGATGTAGTCGTACTCTTTCCGATCTCAAGATCGTGTAGACGATCCTTCCGGCGCCACGTTCCGGCAGCGCTCCCGCAGTCGGTCACACGTTCGGTACTCGATGAAGACCTTCCTCTCCCTTGTTCCAGCAGGCAGCGGAGGTTGTAGCACTCTCCTCGCGATTCCGGCAGCACAACGGCGTGGTACCGGAAGTAGAGGGGAAATCCCGCAGGGCTTCGCCTTAAGCCGGTGCGAGTATGGTGGAGCTTATGAGAGAGGCTATTAGTGGTCTAGTAATTAGACACACCAATTAGAAGGCTGTAAACCAATTAGAAGGCTCTAAACCGCTGGCTAAAGCAATTAGAAGCTCTAAACCAAAAACGGCTCTAAACCGGAGGTAGAAGATAGGAACTTGTGTGTCTAGGAGGGGAGCCCTGCCCCTCCTTTTATAGGTGGGGAGGCGCGGCCAGGGGAGGGGAGTACCTCCCCAAGTCGGCCTTGGGTGGTGCGCCGTCTTGGGGAGGAGACTCCTCCCTCAAGTCGGTTCCCAACTCCTCTTTCTTGTTTCCCACAGTTTCTTGTTTTAGCCGTTTGACTTTCAAACTGGACATTTGACTTTTCTGTTTTAGGATTCAATTTAATCCTTTATTTGGGACAGCAAGAACACTTAGTACATGATGCAATCATTCAATGACACACTCATGTACCCTCCCCCCCCCCCCCGGAGTGTCGGACAATCCGGAACCTTCTAGAACATTCCCGATGAAAACACCGGAATCATTCCCGAACTCCGAAACGGGACTTTCCTTATATGAATCTTATTCTCCGGACCATTCCGGATCACCTCGTGATATCCCGGATCCCATCCGAGACTCCGAACAACATTCGGTCTCTTTCTCATAATACCATAACTACTCAAACAACGTCGAATCCTTAAGTGTGTCTCCCTACGGTTCGTGAATTATGCGGACATGATCGAGACACTTCTCCGAACAATAACCAATAGAGGAATCTGGAAATTCATATGGCTCCCACATATTTCTACGATTACTCTGCGATCGAATGAACCACTTACATATGATACCAATTTCCCTTTGTCTCACGATAGTTTACTTATCCGAGGTTATGATCGTCGGTATCTCTGCATACCTAGTTCAACCTCGTTACCGATAAGTACTCTTTTCTCGTTCCCGTGATATGTGATCCCTTGTGACCAAGTCACATGCTTGCAAGCCAATTGGATGACATTCCACCGAGAGGGCCCAGAGTATATCTATCCGTCATGTGGATGGACAAATCCCACTCTTGATCCATGTGTTTCAACCAATACTTTCCGAACACTTAATGCCACCTTTATAGCCACCCAGTTACGGTGTGGTGTTTGATGTAATCAAAGCATCCATCCGGTAAAGGTGATATGCATGATCTCATGGTCGAAGGAATTAGGTTACTATGTATCAGAAAGCATATAGCAATTGAACTATTGAAATGACTTGATCTTTATGCTACGCTTATCAATAGGAGTATGTCCACCATATCATTCTCCTAACGATATGATCTTGTTGTTGATAACATCTCAATGTTCATGATATGGAAACCACAATCATTTAATCAACCAACAAGCTAGTGAAGTATAGAGGCTATACTAGGGACTTCAATTTAAGTTTACAATTCACACAAGTATTAATGTTTCCTTGTTAATACTATTATAGCATGAATATAAACATTTATCATAAACACAAAGATATAATAATAACTATATTTATTATTGCCTCTAGGGCATATCTCCAACAGTCTCCCACTTGCACTAGAGTCATCTAATCTAGATTACATGGTAATATACCGAACACCCATGGCAGTTTGGTGTTGGTCATGTTTTGCCCTCGGGAGAGGTTTAGTCAACGGATCCGCCACATTCAGATCTGTGTGTACTTTGCAAATCTTTATATCCCCATCCTGGATATGTTCTCGAAGCATCACTTGCCTTGGTATCTAGGAGAGTAGCAACAGTCCTCACAATCACAATCACCACTATCACCAAAATCTACACATAAAATAATAATACCAAATTCACATTCAAATATTCAAGAAAAAATATATATGAATGCATGCAAATGCATAGCAATGGTTTTTCTATACTAAACAAGTCAAACCAAACAGTACTGAATACAAAGTAATCTATCTAAAGTCTAAACAAACTCAAATTTGCCTCAAAACAATTTTATAAACATTTTATAAAGCCAAAATAAGCATATAATTGGTTCTGCAAATAATCCAATTTTTCTAGAAGTAAAATAACAAAACAAGGCCACAGAAGTGTAGGTCTTAATTTTCTGAATCCATTGATTTATTATTTGCAAAATTTGGACCAACAGAACTAAAGTTATGAATTTTACAAGTTTAAATGTCTAATAGATTCAAAACAGATTTTAAATCTAAACTACAAACGCATGGTAGCGCCTGATTGGCTAATACCGCTTTGCGCGGATCATGCTTCCGCGCCGTTGGATCAAGTTAGATCCAACGCGCCAGATCTAAACAAAACGGTTCGGCTAGTGATCTATTCTACAGCGCACGATCCAGATCTAACAGCTCTAGATCAAACGACCATACGCGGGCGGCGCTGATGGCTACTGCGGCGGCGACGGCACTGCCGACGATGTTCCGGCGAACCTAGAGGGGGATGGGGGTGATGTTGTGGCTTACCAGCATCGTGTGGATGCGAGGAAGATCAAGGAGCAGCTGGCTTGGGCAGGGGCGTGTTGTAGCGGCCGTGGAACCTCGTCGGAAACCTCACTAGCGTCGGGCACGTGTTGGCGGAGATGACGGCGACGACCTAGGTCACCCTAGGGCAAACAAGAGGTATCAGTGGTTGCGCAAGAACAAGAGGAACAATCTTGCATGAACGAGGGACAGAGGCGAGCACGGTACTCACCGGAATAGCTCACCGAATACAGACAGTACTGAGGCGGTGCGAGCTCGATTGTGGGCCGCCTTGTGACGATTAGGTGGTGGCGAGTGAGGGGAAATGGCCGCGAGGCAGAGGGGGTTAAGTAGCCAGGGCTGGGGCGACAGTCACGCGAGCAATCAACACGAATTTAAGCGAATTCATTTGCGGCAGTGAAGGGGAGAAACGGGCGGCGACGTCGTCTACGGGCGCGAGATTTGGGGACGAAGGGGTGAGCTGGCGTTGGGCCCAGTGGTAGCGAGTGCGGGGTAAGGTTCGTGCGGGTGAGAGGGGGGCATAGGGAGAGAACCCCGGGTGGGATTATTGGGCCAGAAGAGCTGCTAGGCTGAAAGGGTAGCGCAGGTTTTATTTTTTTCTTTTATCCTTTTTCATTTCTATTTTGATTTTCAGGAATGGTTTTAAAACCCTAATTCGAATCTGTTTGAATTCAAACCTTTTCTAGATTTTTGTAATGTGATCCTAGCATTCAAAAAGTGTGTCCAACACATTGGTTCACTCAAAACACTTTGGTCTTTGAAAATAAAAAAATAAACAATGCCCCACATATGATATATAAAATGGGGTTTAAATATGGTTTCAAATAGGTTTTTGGTTTGAAAATTTTGGTGCAAGACAAACATGCTATGATGATATGAATGCAATACATGATTTTGCATTTGATGAAATTTGGAATGTTACATCTCCTATCAATAACCAATAGAGGAATCTGGAAATTCATATGGCTCCCACATATTTCTACGATTACTTCGTGATCGAATGAACCATTTACATACGATACCAATTTCCCTTTGTCTCGTGATACTTTACTTATCCGAGGTTTAATCGTCGGTATCTCTACATACCTAGTTCAACCTCGTTCACATGCTTGCAATCCAATTGGATGACATTCCGCCGAGAGGGCCCAGAGTATATCTATTCGTCATATGGATGGACAAATCCCACTCTTGATCCATGTGCCTCAACACATACTTTCTAAACACTCAATGCCACCTTTATAACCACCTAGTTACGAAGTGGTGTTTGATATCATCAAAGCATCCATCCGGTGATGGTGATTAACATGATCTCATGGTCGAAGGATTTAGGTTACTATGTATTTGAAAGCTTATAGCAAGTGAACTATTTAAATGACTTGATCTTATGCTATGCTTAACTATAGGAGTATGTCCATCACATCATTCTCCTAATGATATGACCTTGTTGTTAATAATATCTCAATGTTCATGATCAGGAAACCATGATCATATATTAACCAACAAGCTAGTTTAACAAGAGGCTTTACTAGGGACTCTTTTATGTTTACAAACCACACAAGTATTAATATTTCCGGTTAATACAAAGCATGGGATGCAAACATTTATCATAAGCATGAAGATATGATAACAATCACTTTATTATTGCCTCTTGGGCATATATCCAACACCTTGGAAGGTTATGATGATAGAATCCGAATGGATGCAACCATATGTAGCATATATGATGTGGACAAATCCCTAAGGACACAATCGAAGCACAACGCATCACACGCCACTCCAAGGCCTTGAGAATTGTCAAGGGGGAACTCTATAAAAGAAGCATCTCAAGAGTACTGCAGTGATGCGTCACACCCGAAGAGGGGAAACTCATCCTCCAGGACATACACAAAGGAATATGTGGAAATCACGCCAGCAGCAGAATAATCGCAGCAAAGTCCTTCCGGGTAGGATTTTATTGGCTCACAACGGTCTAGGATGCAAATGATATCGTGAGAATGTGTGAAGCGTGCCAGCGTTTCGCGACAAAACTGGCCCCAATACCCATCAACAGAACTGGCCCCGATACCCTTGTCCTGGCCATTCACTCAATGGGGACTTGACATGGTGGGAAAACTCCATAAATCTTCTCTTAGCGGTCACGTCTTTCTGCTAGTCGTAGTCAACAAATTTACAAAGTAGATCGAAGCAGTACTTATCATCAGCCAAGATGCAACCTCGGCCGTGAACTTCATCAAGTCGATAGTTTTTCGCTTCGAGGTGCCCCATAGCATTATCACCCACAACGGTACAAACTTCACATCCAGTGAATTCAAGGATTACTGCAAGAAGATGGGCATAAACATCAGTTATGCTTCGGTGGCCCACCTGCAAACAAATTGGCAAGTCGAAAAAGTCAATGGTCTTGTTACTACTGGCCTCAAGAAAAGGCCAATGGTCTTGTTACTAGTGGCCTCAAGAAAAGGCTATTGGCACCCTTAGATAGGGCAAAAGGCGCTTGGGTAAATGAATTACCCTTCGTCCTCTAGATTTTACGCATAACCCCAAATACTGTAACACAGGAAACACCTTTCTTCCCGGTCCACGATGCCGAGGTTGTGCTTCCAGTCGAAATAACTCATGATTCTCCTCAGGTCATCCCATACAACGAAGAAGCTTCAAAAGAAGCACCGGAGGACGACTTCGACACACTCGACGAAGCAAGGTACGTCGCTCTGCAATGAGTAACAACATATCAGCAAAATCTGCAAAACTACCACAGCCGTTGACTGCGTCCCAAGTACTTTGTCGTGGGGGAACCGGTCCTTTGTCTCAAGCAATATGGCCACCGCAAACTAGAGTCTCCATGGGAAGGACCCTTCATCGTCACCGAAGTAATCCCCGACAGGGTGTATCGTCTTCAAGACAAGAAAATCGAAGCTCACTACTCCAACCCATGAAACATTGCGCATCTCCGATATTTCTACGCTTTGGATCTTTCATGAATTTACATTTAATAAGGCCTACAGCCAGACTATTCAGCCTAATACTCGCACTTTATGTTCAATAAGGCCTACGGCCAGACGATCACGCCACATGTACCTTCGTACCAGAAGATAAATAAAGCTAAGTTCCTGAAACTCAGCCTCAATTCTTCAAAGATTTCTTTTGTATTTTATCCCTTGCCCGATACAAGAAGGCTTACCACAGCACAATCATTTAAAAATTCGCACCCGATACTCGAGGGCTTCGCCATTCATCTTAACAAATATTCGATGTCGTCCAGCTCCAAGCTTTGACCTGAATAGCTGACTCGGCCCTATGGCGTCAGACAAACGAAAGGGTCTCGCACGGGGCACCCCCCTAGAAATTTTCATAAAAAACACACAAGCACATGTATGTATTATATACAAGGAATATCTGACTTAAATGTTCTAAGATACACCTCAAAATTGAGGAAAAATTCTTCGTCTTCATCCAAACATTTGCGGACGATCCGAATAGCAGGACGATGAGCAGCAGCGTAGTGAGGTTCCATATCAAAACTGTTGCCCGAAGGAGAAGGAAGATGCCGAGACAGTTCATCTAAATCCAGGGTTGGATAGTGCGCATGCACCCAGGCAAATGCAAGGTTGGCACCTGCAGCAAGTTAAAGTTTGACATAGTTATGAATCCTCTCACCTTGCCAAGAATTCATCATTAACGCCGCAAGGCCTTGAGGCTAGGGATCTTGAGGAAACAAAGCATTATATACAAGGGCTAAGGATTGACGGCTAGGGATCTTGAGGAAACATAGAATTATATACAAGGGCTAAGGATTGACGACAGTACTCTACAAATTCCTCCACCTCGGATACACTATCCTAGAGAAGGTCAAGCGTGAAAGCACGTTTGTGATTGGTCCAGAAATTAGCACTTGTATCCCGAGAGGCTTCTACCAGCGCATTCATGTGAATATGCAGTCGATGGCTCTCCTCCACCTCATTTAATCGGATACCTAAAAAATCAAGACTCAAGGTTATTTCTTTTTAACTATTCAAAAATACTCGGGGGCTCTGCGAGAGAACTTACAAAGCATATTCTCGCTCGTCCTGGATATTTCTTCCATAAGATAGGCTTCACTGTCCAAGGTTTTTCGCGTCTTTAACTAGAAAACGTCAACTATGGCTTGCAGAACACGCCATCTTCGTCATATATGACATCATGAGTGGTCAAAATGTTCAAGACAGAAAAATTACCTTCATCCGACTAAAAGGCTTTGAGTCTATGCTCTGACGCACGCACCCAAACATAGACTCGGGGGCTACTCCGATCGAGAGCGTTATCGCACACTCGATAGAGTTCAGGATAATATTTTCCTCGGGTGATGGATCTAATTTGAGCATATGCTCCGATGCAAACAATGCAACATAGACTTGGGGGCTACTCCCATCGAAAGCGCTTATCGCGCACCCGATAATCAAAATCCTCATACAGAGTCGACATCTCAACAAGAATAAATCATAATTTTTAAGCCTACACTCGAATTCAAGCATTCTTCTGTAGCCTCGGGGGATACTCCCATTGGGAGCCGATAGAAAAACAATGCAAACTTCTCAACATAATTCAACCTATGAGTATAACATACTTGTATCCTCATACGGTTACTCCTATCGGGAGTGCCTACAATGCACCTGTTAAAAAGTACAAAGGAAGTCAAGAACTTCAGATATTCCAACAACCAAATAAGGCAGTCGACAAAATTTCTTAGATTGCATCCGCCGCGATAACATGTATAAATGCAGTGTCCATGATATAAAGATAAGTCCCCAGGATCCATCCTGCGAGGCCTGGTAATCACACACAAATGCACTCTGCCAGTATTTAATCCGTATCTACGATATGATGAAAATTCCTCATGGACGCATTGGGTATCCGAAATAAAAGCACTGGAATTTAGTGTTCGATAAGAACTCCGCGACCCAAACTGAATTACGCCAGTAAATACCGAGTTCAAGCCCAGGGACTTGAATTTGATGTAGGTTCAAGTTGTTTTTTCCCAAGAGCAATTAACCGATTCGCGATCCGTTGGATGCATCAGACTCGTTATACCAAAACAAGGAAATATTATGAACCAACATAAAGTTTATATTGTAATTGTAAACATGTAACCTCTCCGGACACGGCTCTAGGACACAGTCTTTCATTTAAAGTCTGGGAGGACCCTACAAAGAGGGCACCTTAGTTTTCCAGCAACCCACCGTAAGCTAAATCTAAGGTAGCGAACCAGTGACTTTGTAACTGAGCTTTCTCCATTATCAGACAACATCGACTCCCTTGTTTGTCTGATCAGTCGACGAAATTTCTAGCTTTCTTTTTTCTACGAAACCCTAAGTCCATAACAATGGGCATTGTCGAGGTTACCGCTCGTCAACGGCCAATCAGTGAGAGTCGTTGTTCTTTGGACTACCTACGCACTCGCCAGTCTGCCTCCTTCGCGTCAGCCTTTATCGTACGACTGATGACTATGCACCACGAGAAAAAAACATCGTCTATGCATTTTTCCCGATCTAGTTACCTTTCATGACTTTTTTGCCGCCTAAGCACGACCATGGCAATTACACGTCTGACTGGACGTTTATAACCATCAGGGATCGCGTGCATTGATGTAGTAAAAGTTGAATAACAAAGCTGATAGGGATCACCTTAACATAGATATTTTTTCATTTAGTAGTAAAGGACACACAAAAAGCAAAAACAACTATCTTTTATTTTTTTATCTTGCTTGCCTAGGTTTTATTTGTTTTGCTTTACTTTTATTTTATATTACTAATACGAAACCTTGTGCTTGATAACTATACGGTGGAGTTGGGGACACAAGACAAAACTTTGCTTTGTAGGTTGCTTAAAGAGGAGAAGAAGACTAACATCTAATCCAATTTCCTGAGAGTTCGATATAAACCCTCGAGTCACCCTTGTGGGAAAAAGATGCTTGCTACAACACTCTGCACTTGGAGTCCCAACTAGTTGGTACATACAGAGTTGTTGCCATCAGCGGGTCGACGCTGGTCCTGCTGGACGACATGGAAACCTACTCGTCGTCGTCCTCGATCTCGATGAAGACCTGGGGCAACGGCCACACTAGGCTGGACGGGTAGCAAGGCAAACGGTGGAGGCGTGAGCGGAGCGAGCAGAGATGGAGGTGGGGTGGCCATGTGGGATGCCGTCCATGACTTGTGGAGGGGTTGTTGATGGCCTGCAAGAGCATAGGTTTATCAGAGCATGTTTTTATGAAAGTATTGTTTCCAATTTTGAATCCCAATAAGGAGCTTAGTAAAATGTTTATCTGCGGCATTTCTGTCGCACTCAAGGTATCACTACTCTTGAGTAAATTGACTTCAAGAGTTGATGAGGAAAAAGGATGAATGTGGATGAAGGAGTATGTATATTGAACAATGCTTTAAATTAAAAAACACAAAAGTAAACAATACGAAGATTGCTTGGGTTTCCTGCAGATGACGAGAGATTAGGCGCAAAGAGATTCGATTCAAGTGAATGTTCCAAATGGAATAGGCAAAATAAGTGATTATAATACTTCTTATAAATATGTGAGTAGGCAAGCAACTCGTATGATAGTAAAGATTTCTCTTGATAGATTTCGTCTGACTCCAATGATCCGTCTGCCTCGTGAGACCATATCAAGGCTTTAAACTTGGTGGCTCCTTGTTGTCCTCGAGTTATACTAGCTCCTCTTTGAAATATGAGCAATTTACCAAGTGATTTATGAGAAATAAACAGTAGGTAAAACAAGACTAGAATGATCGAAAATAAACTAGCCAAGTAATCTGATAGAAAGTGGGCAAAGAGTTGCAGAGAGATCGAAGCGATCTGAACAAGATGAAGAAAGAAAGCATACAGCAGTGTGACGGCGTTGAGGTTGGAGTTGTCACCCATGTCGTCGAGGAAGAGGTTCTCGATGGCGGGGAAGAAGTCGTTGTTGGGGAAGATGTCGTCGGTGAAGGAGTCCGTGATGAAGCCAGTAGTCGCGCTGATAGCGCTCTCCAAAAACCTTATCGCCCTTCTCCCGTACAGGACTCGAAGAGGCGGGATTCCGGAGGCCTACTGTCCCGGCTTGCGGTGTACGCCACAAGACAGGATGGGGAAGAACTGGTGGTAGCTCAATGCTCTGGAACTTGGAGGCGGTGGTTCTTATTGTGTGTTTGAGGGAAGGAGCGACCTTCTGCTCTTATAGGCACAGGTAGACAAGCGAACAGGAGGCGTCGGAAGAGAAAACGAATAGGCAGTGACCGAAGCCAAATAGCCATTAGCTGACTATTCAAATTCTGCACACCCGTTCATATACCAGTCATGCGTTGCAAACAAGAACTCGGCTCGGCGAGATTCCCATGGCGCGCACGCGTCGTGATGAGGCGAGGCGGGTGGCAGAGGAGGAGGATCATGCGTGTGGATCTCTCTCCTTCTCCTTCTCATCCTTTTACCAAGTGGTAGGAGAGCCTCCCTTATAAGCTGGTGAAAACCTCCTTCAACTAGCAATGTGGGACTAAACATTTGTCCCACCTCTTGCCATGCATGAATGGGCCACATGGGCCTCTAGGATTTTCAGGAATTATTGGAATGGAAAATGGGCTGGACTATTTGGGCCAAAATTCCAACAATCCCCCACCAGATCCCAGAGGCACATGTAATTTTCCTTTGGTTCCAAAACACTGTTTATATACCGGTACTGCAGTGGAGACTGTTAAGTTGAACTTCCACCTAGAATTCTATGCTACACTAGGCTGCGACTTGTACCGTGGACTATGCCTTGAACTGCAAGTTTGCTGCAACCTAGCTTCACATGAAGCCTTAAACCGATACTGGTCTACCGTGGGACTTCCCCGCGGGTGGAGCTTATGCATCATACTCCATGGCCTTTCATGAGTTTATTAGAGAGCACCCAACTCTCATAGACTGCGATGTTTAACAGTCAAACTCATATAGGTGTGTTCTTCAAAAGATGTTCTGCAGGACAATATCTCTGCTTAAGTTTAAGCCATTTAGAACACATTAAGATAAAAACCAACCCGCCGTGCATAATAGGAAAGTATTGCATCTTCATGGAGTGGTGTTCATTAAAGTAGGGATACTTTCCTCTCAGTCTACCAATAGCTTGTCTCCCAATTCTAATTCATGGGATCTCCGATCACATAGATTGGTTTGCCACTGTGGAAAACTCATAGTGTGGGTCTCATACCCATCTCCTTCGATGCATTTTCTATCACATTGCGTGATAGTACCTTTGTGAAGGGATCTGCCCGGTTCTTAGATGTTTGGATATAATCCAATGTAATAACTCCAGAGTTTATCATTTTCTGACAGATTTTAGTCTCCTCTTCACATTTCTTGAGGACTTCATATTATCCTTAGAACTGTTCACCTTAATAATCACAGTTTGATTATCACAGTTCATTGGAATTGTGGGTATAGGTTTTTCAACCACATGTAGGTCCATCAAGAGTTCACGAAGCCACTCTGCTTCAACAGTGGCCATGTCTAGTGCTATGAGTTCTGCTTCCATAGTTGACCTCGTTAAGATGGTCTGCTTGCAAGACTTACAAGAAACAGTGCCACCACCAAGTGTAAACACATATCCACTCGTGGCCTTTATCTCATCACCATCAGATATCCAGTTTGAATCACTATAACCCTCTAGTACCCTCGGATACCCGGTATAGTGAATGCCATAGCTTGTAGTGCCTTTTAGATAGCGCATGAATCTTTCAAGAGCTTGCCAATGATCATCTCTAGGATTTGAAACAAATCGACTGAGTTTGCTAACAGCAAACGCGATGTTAGGCCTTGTAGCGCTAGACAAGTACATAAGCGAGCCAATTATTTGAGACTATGTCAATTGATCTCTAACGGTGCCTCGATTCTTTCGAAGTAGCACACTAGGATCATACGGTGTTGGAGAAGACTTGCAGCCGCTATACCCAAAGCGACTCAAAATCTTGTCCACATAGTGAGACTGAAGCAGTGTGATCCCACTATCATCATCTCTCAACAGTTTGATGTTCAAGATAACATTAGCTACTCCTAGATCCTTCATCTCAAAAGACTGAGATAAGAAATCCTTGACCTCCTCAATTACAGTAAGGTTGGTCCCAAAGATCAATATGTCATCAACATACAAACATAAAATAACTCCTTCGCCCCCACCATGACGATAGTATACGCACTTGTCAGCTTCATTTACAACAAAGCCTGCAGCGGTTAAGGTTTTATCAAAATTTTCGTGCCACTACTTAGGTGCTTGTTTAATACCATATAAAGACTTCAGCAGTTTGCACACTTTTCTTTCTTGACCATTTACTACAAAACCATCTGGTTGATCCATATAAATTTCCTCATCCAACTATCCATTTAGGAAAGCCGTCTTAACGTCCATTGATGAACGAGAAGACCATGTGAGGCAGCCAGAGAAAGTAGTACTCGAATGGTGGTCAACCTTGCTACAGGTGAGTAAGTGTCAAAGAAGTCTTCACCTTCCTTTTGGGTATAACCCTTGGCCACAAGCCTTGCCTTGTACTTCTCAATAGTACCATCAGGCCTTAGTTTCTTCTTAAACACCCATTTACATCCTATAGGTTTGCACCCATAAGGACGATCAGTGATCTCCCATGTTTTGTTAGCTAAAATGGAGTCCATATCACTACGGACAGCTTCCTTCCAGTAGTCAGCATCAGGAGATGCATAGGCTTCTGAAATAGAAGTGGGAGTATCATACACGAGGTATACAACGAAATCATCACCAAAAGACTTTGTAGTCCTTTGTCTCTTGCTCCTTTTAGGAATTTCGTTATCCTCCTCCTCAATATTTTCTAGGTGTTCGACTGGAATGATTGGTTCAGAAATTGTATCTAATTCCTGTCTTGATGAGTTAGGCATATCCTTCATGGGAAAGATATCCTTAAAGAAAGTTGCATCATTCGACTCCATGATTTTACCAACATGCATGTCTGGTACTCTGGATTTTACTACCAAGAATCGATATCCAATGCTACGAAAATCATATCCCAGAAATACACAGTCCACAGTTTTTGGTCCAAGCTTACGCTTCTTGGGGACTGGCACATGAACTTTTGCCAAACAGCCCCAAGTTCGTAGATAAGAGATATTTAACCTTTTCTTCTCCAATTATTCAAATGGAGTAATTTATTTGTTCTTTGTGGGACCTTGGTTTAGGACATGACATGCGGTCAGTAATGCCTCCCCCCACCATTCCTCGGAGAGACCCGATGTGTCTAACATGGCGTTAACCAAATCTGTTAGAGTGCAGTTCTTTCTTTCGGCTACCCCGTTTGACTGGGGTGAGTAGGGAGGCGTCCTCTCATGGATTATACCATGTTTCACACAAAAGGAGTCAAACTCATTGGAAAAATACTCTCCACCACGATCAGACCTAAGCCTCTTAATCTTTCGATCAAGTTGGCTTTCTGCTTCAGCTTTATAGACTTTGAAGAAACTCAAATCCTCATCTTTTGTTTTCAGAAGATACACATGACAGTATCTCGTAGAGTCATCGATCAACGTCATAAAATATTTCTTTCCACCTTTTGTTAACACATCATTCATCTCACAAAGATCAGAATGTATGAGTTCTAGTGGTGCCAAATTTCTCACCTCTGTAGTCGTATGTGACTTGTGTGGTTGTTTTGCTTGCACACAGGCTAGACACTTAGATCCTTTGACAGTAGTGAAATTTGGGATTAAATTCATTTTAGATAACCACGTCATGCAACCAAAATTTAACATGACAAAGGCGTGAATGCCAGATATTTGATATAAGATTAGACGAAACATGATTCACAACTTTATTACAAACATCTGATAATGACAGGTGGAACAGACCTCCGCACTCATATCCTTTACCAATAAAAGTTCCAAACTTAGATAGTACAAACTTATTGGACTCGAAAACAATCTTATATCCATCACGACATACAAGATATCCGCTCACAAGATTCTTATTTATTGAGGGAACATAATGCACGTTCTTCAGGCGTACGGTCTTTCCCGAAGTGAACTTCAGATCGACCGTACCAACACCATGAACAGAAGCATGCGAGCTATTCCCCATCAGCATGGACTGAGTCCCTCTGACCTGATATGAAGAAAACATGGAAATGTCAGAACAAACATATATATTAGCGCCCGTGTCAATCCACCAATCATGAGAATGACATAATGAAATAACAGTAGGTAATATACCATACCCAACATCCTTCATCTCAATGTCGCTGATGACAACATTAGCGGTCTTGCCGCTCTTCCCATGTTGGCGCCTGTCATAGCAGTTGGGGCAGCTAGGAGCCTAGTGATCAGGATCACCGCACACATGACATGAACCTTTATTCTTATCAGTCTTCTTCTTGAAATTGGTAGACTGTGAGGGATTGTTCTTCCCATTGAACTTGCCCTTTCCATCAAACTTGCTCTTGTTCTTGAACTTGTGGGACTGGAAGTTCTTTTTATGTACCAAGTTGGCACTTGAACCTCCCTCAACAACTCAAGCACGTGTGTCTTTTGCTCTCGCCTTCTCCTCCACATCAAGAGTCCCAATGAGATCCGATACGGAAAACTCCTGTCTCTTGTGCTTCAGAGAAGTAGCAAAGTTCCTCCATGAATAGGGAAGCTTGGCAATAATGCCCCCGGCAACGAACTTGTCCGGTAACACACAGGAGAAGTACTCAAGCTCCTTGGCCAGTGCATGTATCTCATGAGCCTGCTCAACAACGGAGCGGTCATCAGACATCTTGAAGTCATAGAATTGCTCCATGATATACAGTTCACTACCAGCGTCCGAGACCCCAAACTTGGCCTCGAGAGCAGCCCACATGTCCTTGCCATTATCAAATGACATATAGGGTTTAACAATGTTCTCCCCAAGCACAGACAACAAAGCAGCCCTGAACAGCTTGTCAGATTTCTGGAAAACTTGCTCCTGGGCAGGAGTAAGCTCTCCCTCAGTCTTGCCAAGTGTGGCGTCATAGCAGTTCATGTTCTCAAACCAGAGAACTACTCTCACGCGCCATCTCTTATAGTGTGTACCCTCAAAAACAGGTGGCTTCACAGATGTCACGAAACCACTTGGAGTAAATTTCCAATAATAAGGTTTTTGGATTGATGGAAATATGAGCAATTTACCAAGTGATTTATGAGAAATAAACAGCAGGTAAAACAAGACTAGAATGATCAAAAATAAACTAGCCAAGTAATCTGATAGAAAGTGGGCAGAGAGTTGCAGAGAGATCGGAGCGATCTGAACAAGATGAAGAAAGAAAGCATACAACAGTGTGCCGGCGTTGGGGTTGGAGTTGTCATCCATGTCGTCGAGGAAGAGGTTCTCGATGGCGGGGAAGATGTCGTCGGCGTCGGTGAAGGAGTCCGTGATGAAGCCAGTAGTCGCGCTGATAGCGCTCCCAAAAAACCTTATCGCCCTTCTCCCGTACAGGACTCGAAGAGGCGGGGTTCCGGAGGCCTACTGTCCCGGCTCGCGGTGCACGCCACAGACGGGATGGGGAAGAACTGGTGGCAACTCAGTGCTCTGGAACTTGGAGGCAGTGGTTCTGATTGTGTGTTTTGAGGGAAGGAGCGACCTTCCGCTCTTATAGGCATAGGTAGACAGGCGAACATGCGACATCGGAAGAGGAAACGAACAGGCAGTGACCGAAGCCAAACAACCTCCACTATTTAAAACCCATTAGCTGACTGTTCAAATTCTGCACGCCCGTTCATATACCAGCCATGCGTTGCAAAAAAGAACTCAGCTCGGCGAGATTCCCGCAACCCGCAACCCACGGCGCGTGTCGCTTCGTGGCGAGGCGAGGCGTGGAGTGGCGAGGCAAGGCGGACGGCGGAGGAGGAGGAGCGCGCGTGTGGGTCTCTCTCCTTCTCCTTCTCATCCTTTTACCAAGTGGTAGGGGAGCCTCCCTTATAATCTGGTGCAAACCTCCTTCAACTAGCAATGTGGGACTAAACATTTGTCCCACCTCTTGCCATGCAAGAATGGACCACATGGGCCTCTAAGATTTTTAGGAATTATTGGAATGGAAAATGGGCTGAACTATTTGGGCCAAAATTCCAACACGCCGTGTCGTCCCACTGTTGTGGATATACCAAATGGGTATACCTATGACATAGTCTCATACCGGCAAGTCCGGGTGGCCCACAGTTGGTGGTTAGGCCTATGGCATAACCGGACGGCCCAGTTGCTGATAGACAAGGCGGAGGTCCAGCCAGGAGATGGAAGGCGACGTGTCACCGCCATATATGGAAGCCGGAGCCTTGGAGGACACGAAGACTAGTTAGTGTTAGTCTCGGACTCTGTAACCGTATCCGGCTAGGACTCTCCTTGTAACCCTAGGTCCTGGCGTCCTTATAAGCCGGCCTACGGGAGCCTTTAGGGCATAACCTCAACAATAGACAAGTGCATAGCACTACTCGCACATAGCGAACCCCATAATCCTGTAACTCGGCGTGTCGCCATTATAGTGTTATAGCAGGAGTAGGATCTCGCCATTGTCGTGAGATCTGAAACTGGGTAAACTGTGTCACGCCGACCCGGACGCTCTCCGTCTTCCCCCCACGTCTCTAAACTCGCCGTTAGGATACCCCTATGACGTACGTGTCGCAAATACCACGACAGTTGGCGCCCACCGTGGGGCAAGAGGCGTTTACAACACGAATCCGGGCGGGATCCTTCGCCGTCTTCGAGGGCGGACAAATTGCATCTCGGTCGATACTCTGGCTTCGTCATCGCTCTTGAGAGTATGAAGATCTCGAGCGTGTGGCCAAGTCGGTGGTGTCGCGGGATCTCACATCGGTTTCATCTCCCGGATCGCGTCTGATCAGCTCATCAGCCTCGACGCATCCGACTTCATATTGCCAACAAGATCGGTCTTGAACCAGCCGGCTCTGCCGCGGACGAATCGGTCTCTGCCATGGCTACATTGGCGATCTTCTCGGCACACCAAGTTATATTACTGGATGTGGTCGGAGATCACGTCATCAAACCCGCGTATGCGTGCAGCAGTTTGGACCTACGAGGATTGATAGATTTTCTGTCCTGTTTGCAGCAACAAATATCGACTCGCCGACCAGTTAATCGGTCCGGTCCATAGTATGTTTCGCATTGCGTCCGTGTTGACCATGCATTCGTGCACTCATGAGCAATCCAATTCGGCCACGGTTTCGCATGTTATCAAGCTATCTACTACTATGTGGCCGGTGCTAAACAACAAGGAAAAGAATCCATCGCCTGGCTAGTTGTCGGAGAGCATGCGGCCAGTTGAATTGTGCGCACGTCAGGACCATAGCTGCGCTTGTCAAGTTTACGTCATCGCGGAAATTCAGTCATTTTGGTTACTTTTGGTTCTACGGCTTCACTTCAGATACAAAGATTAATTCACCGCTTGGCTTCGTCGCGGCCAGATTCGTCTTCATCGCGACAATGCCGACTTATATTTATTTATTATTTTAATTGTTTATGATCATGAGATTCAGATTGGTTCACTCATATTTCGAGTCTTTTACCGCTTTCGTTTTGGTCATATCTTTTCCATGATTTGCCTGGCGTCCGTGAGTATAAACTTTTTACTGGCTTGCCGTTTAAGGCCCCAGTATCATACAAAAAACTCGTCTTCGGACGATAGCTTAAGTTTTCTGGGTACACGTTTTCTGTTGTTTTTATGTGGATTCTGGAGTAGTGACTTTTCGGCACTCAAAGCGGCGTTTTGGCCTTGGGTTCTGGATGGTGCCATTAGGCATCATCACCTAAGGACATGGTTCTGTGCTGCGAGTCTTCCGTCTCACGAAAGGTCAAGCATAAAAACCAGAATAACGGATAAGTCAGCACTTGCTTAAACAAAATTTTACATAAACTGTTCAAAATTAGTTGAGTTTTTTCCTCCTAAACAGTTTTATGTTGTCCAGATGCTGCATTGTTTCAGCTTTAAAGCATTTATTTAAAGACCATGTTTGTTGCGCCTTACATTTGTTTGTTGGACACGATTAAAGAAACAATTTAATATATTTGTATTTTTCTGTTTATGTTTCAGGTACATGACACTTGGATATTGCCGTGTTCCTCAGAATTAAGGTGTTTTAAGCCGGATTTTCACTAGGCTTGACACCTTGGAGGTTGGAATCGCGGCGTTGACCAAGACTTGAGCCGTCTTTGAGGAATTTGGATCGACGCTTGGGGGCTTGACATCTCTAATTTAAGAGCTTTGTCCCGCCTTGTGTCCAAGCCGGAACAAACCTCGGGGGCTACAGTGCGTTGATCTCCAAGATATGGTGAAAGTTTTCTTTGAGCATCAAGCCGGAAAATTCAAGTGATTTCCACCTAGACGCTCGGGGGATACACCGACATTTAATTTTTGTGAAGTTCTCTCTGGAGCACCAAGCCGAAATAATTTCCGATTTGATGCTCGGGGGCTACACTATTTACATTTTTGCTGAAGCTACTCTGAGAGCACCAAGACGATTTTCCTTTGAAATTCTGACTTGGCGCTCAGGGGCTACAATCGTTTGATGTACAATTATGCATGTTATTTTGAGCATCAAGCCACCCTCGACGAAGCCGACTCAATGCTCGGGGGATACATATGGTTATGTCAAGAAACTTTCAAAACGGTGAAAAATCCGGCTAGCGAAACCCGGGGGCTCGACATCAACTTTGCCTTCGTGGATGTTTCATTGGGTTACACGGCTCGATGGCCTAAACGCCCATGATATGAGAGGCTCTAAAAACTTAATTCGGCAAGCTCTTTTGTTTATGGCTTTGCTGGCTCTAAGTCGGCAGTTTGGCAGCTTTTACGCCCGTGGCCTAGTAGCCGTGATTTTTTCCGGCTTGCATACCATCCTGCATGGATGATGATATTGAGGATGTTCCTAGATCTTGGAAGAATCACTAACGATTTGTTAGAGAGTTCTCCGCCTTTGATTCGTCCGCAGAAGCATACGAGCAACTTTCTGACTAGGCTTAGTCGGATGAGAATATGATATGGGAGCTCTCCAAGATTCTTCGCGAAGCATGCCTACAAATTAAAGACGACGTGATACTTACGCTCAAATCTAGACAGAGGAACGCGAGTATTTTGAAGAACTCCGGGGGCTACTATTGTGGATATACCAAATGGGTATACCTACGGCATAGTCTCGTACCGGCAAGCCCGGGTGGTCCACAGTTGGTGGTTAGGCCTATGGCATAACCGGGCGACCCAGTTGCTGATAGACAAGACAGAGGTCCAGCCAGGAGATGGAAGGCGACGTGCCACCACCATAGATGGAAGCCGGAGCCTTGGAGGACACGAAGACTAGTTAGTGTTAGTCTAGGACTCTATAACCGTATCCGGCTGGGACTCTCCTTGTAACCCTAGGTCCTGGCGTCCTTATAAGCCGGCCAACGTGAGCCTTTAGGGCATAACCTTCACAATAGAAAAGTGCATAGCACTACTCGCACACAGCGAACCCCATAATCCTATAACTCGGTGTATCGCTATTATAGTGATTTATAGCAGGAGTAGGATCTCGCCACCGTCGTGAGATCTGAACCTGGGCAAACTGTGTCACGCCGACCCGGATGCTCTCCGTCTTCCCCCCCCCCCCCCCCCCCCCCCACGTCTCTAAACTCGCCATTGGGATACCCCTCCGGCTGCGCCTAACCGAACCGAAACCAAAAACAGAATCGGAAAAAACCTAACCGCAACCGAAAACCCTGTTTTTTCAGTTTGTGGTTAAGGTTACAGTTAGCAAAAGTTCTAACCGTTTGGCACTCGGTTAATTCGGTTTTAAACTGAAAAATCACGGTTTTTACCGAAATTAACCGAACATTCTTTTGAAGTAAAAAAAATCCTGTAATATACCTAGTCCAACTTCACTAAAACACGTCATATAGGGCCTAGACTTAATTTAGTCATGAGACTTCTTGCAGCATACTGGTTACCATGTGCTAACATTTGTTTCTTCTCCCAAGGTCACGAGTTAAACTCTCGTGTAAGCACTAATTTCTATTTTGCCGATTTCTCTCTTGCAATACATCCAGTTTGGTCATACAAAAATACTAAATTAGTTTATTTTGGCCGAAATTTATTGTTTTTCTTATTTATCTCTTACAACACATCTAGTATGATCATATAAAATGGTAAACTGATATATACGTCCATAAAAGTTATACGTTATTAAAAAAATCGCGTCAACTATGATTAATTTGGTTATTACCAAAACCGAACCGATATTTAATGGTTATTACCGAAACCGAACCATATTTTTGTACAAAACCGTATTTACCGAAGTATTAAAACCGTATTTACCGTATAATTGTATTAACCGAACCGAATTAACCAAATTAACCAAACACGCAGCCGGAGATACCCCTATGGCGTACGTGTCGCAAATACCACGACACCCACCTTCTCTCCTCCTCCAGCTGGGAGAAGAGGATGGCGGCATGTAGCTCCTCCTCCATCATCGGCCGGTCTCGTTGCTGCGGCTCTGGCAACTAGACCTTGACGTCGACCTGCTGCTGCGGCCAGGGCCACACCTCAGAGTCGACCGTGCCGGCACCCCTATAGCGCGACCAGACCGGCAGGCCCGGCTGCGGAGGGCCGAAGAAGTCCAGGAGCTCGTCGTCATCGTCATGCTTGTTCTCCATGCTAGAGTCCACCATGTATTCTTCATCGTCATCGAGGTTCTCAAGGTGGGCCTCCATAGACTCGTGGCGTGCCGCGTGCTCGACCTCGAACCATATGTCCCACAGCGGGAACTGGATGGCGTACGTCGGGTCACAACATAGATCTAGGAGGAGAAATACCCGGATCACGTACCCCCTAGTCACTCTCGCCCAGGGCGACTCGGGGGAGACCTCCAAACCCTAGCCCCCAGCCGCCGGTCCCTCTCCTCCCCCGCGCCGCCGCCGGAGGAAGCTGTCGGGCGAAGACAGTGCGGCCGACGACGACGACGTGGGGCCTCTCCTCGTGTCCCTCTTGAGCGCCTGGGCGGAGGTCCTCGGGAGAGTTCGGTGGTGCGCTGACGCGCGCATGGGTTGCCTCCGGCGCGGCGGTCGGGGTCTGGCACACGGCGACGCGACCTGGCAAGCGGTGGTGGGGGGAGTTCGCCGGCACTCGATGGGGACCCCTCGCCATCACGGCTCCGGTCGGCGATGGGAGCTCGGATTTGGAGGCGGCGGCCTCTGCCGAAGTGGGGCGGGTGGCGATCTGGTGGAAGAGGTGCCGGCGATGGGATTCCGTTGGAAGACCTAGATCGTCTCTCTTTCCCTAATTGCCTGCTCGATCTGTTCTTCGGAAACCGGCCGACGGTGTGGGGATCGCTGTGTCGAATCTAATAAAGGTGGTGGTCCTTTGGTTTCTTTCGCACGAAGAAGAAGATCTTCTTGATGTCTGCCCTCATTGATCTGGTCTAGAGAAACGGGTTCCGGAAGGCTCCGCCGGCGAACTCTCATGGGCGTATCATGCCTGGAGATTGCTGGATCAAAAGGTATTCGGTCGTGCGCACCTTGTTTTTCTGGCCGTTTGGTTTCAACGGGAGCGTTGCGAAGCTCTGTTGTTTGTTACCACCAAGCGTCATTCTTAGAGCCATGGTGAAGTCAGATGCGGAGGATAGCAGAAATATGAGGGTAGCGATGGTGATTTTTGTTCTTGTGGCGACGGAGATCTGGCTGCGTGATCTGAGACTCGTTGCAGCGACTGTTGGTGCGGGAAGACAACACGGGGGAGTTCCCAGTCTTATCTTGCAGGGTGAAAGTCCAATGTCTGGCCTTAACTGATTGTGCCTGGCAATGACCTTGTTGAAGGCATTGTTTTGTGAGCAAAGACTTTCTCCAGGGTGAAAACCTATGATCTTTGATCGGACAACGACGGCGCTTGGGCACTGTTTCCTTCTTGAAGGCGTTGTTATTGGAGTGGAGGACTTCTGGTGTTGTTCTGATGGTGTCACTGTCGTTACTTTATGGACTAGTTCTCTGTTGCGGGATTTTTCTTTTTTTATAATTTTTTTCTGACCTGTATGCATCCGTAGAGCCGCTAGGACATGCGTTGTTATAGAGGCTGAGTGTAATTGATATCCTATGATATTAATATATACTCTTTTAAAAATAAAACCAATGGCAGCGGATCTTCCTCCGGACAAGAACTGACAATGGGATGGCCGGAAAAAACACGCGGGCCTGGTTGAGGTGCACGTATGGCCACAGGCACGGCATCCCTTGTCGACGAGGGTAAGTGCCACCTCGAGACTCATGTTGACGCGGCACCTCGGAGCATGGACACGGCGACGGGCACACCAGCGGGCAGCGGTAGAAGGAGCGCCGCGGCAGGCAGCTAGTATGGACCACGGACAGCGAAAAGTGCTGGGCGTCTTGTGTTGTGCTATGATGGCTTTCTCGGCTGGTCGTTGGTTCACCGGAAGAGCAAGACTCCAAAACCGCCTGTCAAAAAAAAAAAGACTCCAAAACCGCATGGTCCAAGTCGCCGGCAGATCGACAGCATGCCGCTTGTCGCTTGTCCGCCTCACGGACTCGGGACATATATGGCCACGGATCGCGAGTCGCGACGAGGCCAGCTGCCAGCCCAGGTCAAACCTTACGGCCCGTGTTTCATGGCCCAAATGGAACGGAATACAAACAAGCTGCAAATAGGAGAATTTCACACACTGTTAAAAGAGAGAGGAGATTTTCACATGATTCCACACCATTTTTCTTCACAATCTCTACTATCTAAAAAGTACGAAGGCGTTCCGTTTTCTGCCACTACGTCGTCCCCTTCGTCCAACCACTACGTAACGCATCGCTCGTTCCTCCCACACCGCCCACCCCATCCCCGCCTTATCCAATCCGACCCCGCAGCCGCCTCCGCCTTCGCCTTCGTCAATCCTCCCACGCCGCCCGCTTCATCCCCTCCTTCGTCCGCCCTCCCCCCGCCAGCACCACTTCCACCTCCAGGTACAACTCAGACGCAGTCAACTGCACGTAGTCGCCATCGCCACGGCCTCCTCCTCCCTCTCCGCAGCGTACCTCCTCTCCACACTGCCTCCACGACTCCCTCCCGACGCGGGGACGCCGGAGCCCTGCCTCCACGACTCCCTCCCGACGCGGGGACGCCGGAGCCCTGCCTCCACGACTCCCTCCCGACGCGGGGACGCCGGAGCCCTGCCTCCATGACTCCATCCCGACGCGGGGACGTCGGAGCCCTGCACAACGCGAGGACGTCGCGGACCTGTCCGAGGCGAGGACAGCGCCGCCACAGCGGAACTCCTCTCCCCGTCTTGATTCATGTACATTCATATGATTTCTTGATTGTTCAGTATGATGGACATGTCAGGTTCGTGTCTTGCAATATGGACTGATCAGGAATCGCATACATGATTTCTGAAAACATATTGTCGGGTATGAATGGATACTTTTCTGATTGTTTACGGCCATGGTTTGGATTATAAAAAGTAATATTATCTAATCAGTTGTGGTATAGATTGCATTGTTCATATAATATGAACTACACAGATTGAAAATTGGACAGTTCATTGAACTATGTCTAATGAAATTGAAACATGCACTTAAATATTAGTAAATGAGTTCCAGGCCAGTATGTAACTAATAGCGCTTCAAATTTTAGATGCAGACTAACAAATTGGCTAGCTTCCCCGGGAGTTATATCGGCACTTATATTTATAGTGGCTTCCTACACTATATAAGGTTAGTAATCTTGTTGTAATTTGCAATGCTATTGATCAGCAAAGTCGTAGCTGTGCGTGACTGCCACAATCAACTCACGTGTTTGATTTTCTGTAGAAACAACATATATGGCATAATACCGATGCTTCAAAGTATCAGATATGTAGGTCGTGAGAAATGGTTTTGTATCCATCATATTTTGAAGTAGTGAAATGGTGGTAATTTTCATATGACCAAAAGATTCATTGACGTTTCATATTAATATCCAAGTTGGTTGATTACTGTGGGTTTTTGGGAAATAGTTTCTGGTTGGGCAGATCCATTGGACCTACACAACCTCTTATATATAGCTGAACTTAACTAGTACACTTGAATACTTTAGAATCTGGTAGGACACTAACTTAGACTCCAACAATCATTGGAATGTTCCAGGCACCCCTAGGACAGCACTACTATACTAACACTCACTGGAACATTCCAGGTTCACCTAGGACAGTCTCCAACAATTACAGATTTCAGATTTGATCTAACCTTTACTAATTTGATATCAAGCTATAGGTAAAGTGTCCACTTTTTTATGAAGTATGCTCCCCACTTATGGGATCTCATCGTTTCATTCATATATTGGCGTTTTTATATTAATATCCAATTTGGTTGATTACAGATTTCGAATTTGATCTAACCTTTATTGATTTGATGTAAAGTTATAGGGTCTCCACTCTTTTTGACATGCTCACCACTTATGGGATCTCACGGTTTCTATTATCAATTTATGAGAACAATCAGCCAAAGATCAATGGTTATTCATGTGCTGGTTAGACAAAGTTATTCATTCTAGCCAGGTTCCGTGATTATTTGTGTTGAAGATTTTATCTTCTTGGATTTTGAGTAGGAATACTTCGAGTGTTGTCAAAGGGAAATATGTTTTGCATCTCTCACGTCACCATCCTTGTAATGACATGGGAACTATGATGATATATTATATTTTCTCTAACCTTTTTTTTGGTAAACTGGCATTTAAAATCTTCATTGGTTATACATTAGAATAGCACACTAAGCTCAAGTTGTGGTTGAAGAGGATTAGTCATTCATTGACACATCAAATAGTTAGGATATAATTCATGACCATGTATATTCTTCATCTAATTTTAATTTGAGCAATGCCTCTGTTAATCATCTATAATCTTCATCTAGGCTAGCAAGCATGTGAATTTGAGAGGTTGAAGAATCATTTGGCAGAGTGAAGTAAAGAAAGGAAGATACGAGACTCGGGCGGCGAAACCCTAGATGCCCCAAGCCCCCTCCTCCCCTCGTCGTCGCTGGAGGATGTCGGCGGGCAAAGCCCTCACCGGAGGACGGCGGCGGCGGGGCCCAAGTTTGGTTGGCTGGCGCGCTAGATCCTGGCGTGGTGGCGCGGCGGGGGCGCTTGGTGGTGCTGCAGGCTTCTGCCTGCGCGGGGAGGTCGAGGAGCGACGGCGCGCGGCGTGCGTGGGGCTGCAGAGGCGGCGGCCGGCCACTGGCGGTGCTCGGCGGAGGTGCGGGTGCCCGGATCTAGGCCTGCGCAGGCCCGTGGCACCCCCTCCTGCCAAATCAGACTTCTCCCTCCTCTTACCCCTCCCGACCGCCACTGGTGGAGAGAGCTTGGCGGGCGAGCATGTGAGCAGTGCGGCCCTTTGGGAGGTGGCTGCTCTGTTGTGCCCTGGCTGATCCTGGCGGCGGAAGTTGCGGGCCGGCGCGGCGGCGGCCACAGTCCACGGTGGCGCGGTGCAGATGGCTTTGCCACATGCTTGACGCGCTCCCGGCGGCGGTTGGCCTGGGTGCTGTGTTGGTCGGTGCCCTCCTTCGAAGACGTTCCTAGGCTTCCCTCCCTGTGATGTTCTGTCTACCCCAGCTACATCCTTCGCCACCACCGGTCTGCCTCTGCATCAACGGTCTTCGGATGTCTCTGTTCATGGGTCGGGGTGAGATCCCCGCGCGGTGATGGCCTGTGCTGCCAACGGCGACGCCTGAGGGCGCTGTTACCTTCCTGGAGGCGTGGGCATGATCTTGACCAGACTTCCTCCTCGAGCACCGGGGGAAACCCTAGGTCTAGCCTGCTAGACCGGGCAGCGGCGGCGTCTCAGCGCCGTATCCTTCTTGAAGGCGCTGCCTTGCTGCAAGAGGAGTACCTGCAGCAGCTGGAGGTTGGTGAAGGGTTGATCCGGCGTAGACTGCTACACATGGAAACCTCCATGGCGCAATGTACACCGGCGTCGGCATCTCCCAGATGAGAGCTACACCAGTTCCAGCCGGGCCCTGCCTTTCACCTGCCGACTCTCTAGCCACACAAGGGTGCGAGGTACGTTGGCATGGGCAGTCCTGGAGCTGCAATCATCCCTGGAGGCGTCTGGCAATAGCGATATTGCTGCCCTATTGTTCCAAGTCTTGATGCCTCGCCATTCTTGACTGGAGACAAGGCTGTGTAAGACCTAATGTCGTCATTCTGAAGTTGAGAACACCTCCTCACCCTGTCGTAGTTGCTTGGTGAGGACGGTCGTGTGTGTGTGGGGGGGTTGTGAGTGTGTGTCCCTCCTCTGCAGGATGTAACCGATGTCTTCTTCCTGTTCAATGAAAAGAAACACAAATTCTTTGCGTTTTCTCGAAAAAAAAGTAAAAAAAGGAAATGTAATCTCTTTTCCCGTAACAACCTTGTCGTATAATGTGTTGCAGGATACAAATGTGTTGCAGGATACAACAGGTAAACTCACTATCCTTTCTCTTGCTCAATACATTTACGTTAGTTTCCACCATCCATCAACCATTGCTAGGGGAAGATGATACCCATCATTTGTGCCTCTGATGTCATGCAACTGTTGCTGGAAGTTAATTCTGGCTTTAACAAGGTTAAACTAATAAGCTGGTATAATTTCTTTCAAAACATGTATTGGATAGGTTGGTGCCTTATTAGCTTTCATCTTAGAAAGTTCATCTATCTTGCTATTCTATGACAAACATAAGCTAACAATTGAACGGTAAGTGTTTTGTTAGAGAATATCAACTTCCAAGTTCTTACAAAAAATTGTAGACTATTGTTCCTTTTTTGGTTGGTTTCTTCTGTAGCTTTATCGCATGGAAAATCAGTCACATCCCTTTTCGTTCTGCACTTAATATATTTTAGACGTCATGTTACGCTGAGCAATCCTACTTTCATAGATAACTTGGTTTGATTTAATATATGCTTTACATAAATGCTCTGTTTTTTCTCATTTATTGGTCTACTCGAGCTGCCAAGTTCTCTACAGAAATGGTTGTTCTGGATTTTTTTTTTGAGAATCCAACTAACGTGCGTCTTTTTTGGTGATTACAAGACTGTCTTAATTTTCTTACGAGCTTGATATTGCATTGTTATATGATTGGAGAAACCCACATGTCTTTTTAAGCAAATGTAGTACTTTTTTTTCATTTATGATAGACTGAATTGGAAGGTTATCACCTTTTCAAGTCTCGTCATTTTATTGATATTAGCTGACCACTAATTTGTATGGTTAATTTGTATTTTCTCAACATTGTATATATTCTCTCATTTTTTTAGTAAAATGTGGTTTATATTTTCTTGCCTTCCCTCCATCTCTTGCTTAGTAAATTTTCATCATAGTCTATTTTGCAGGTTGTTTCCTTTTTGTTACTTCAGTGATTTTCGGCTGTCTATGGGCCACTGGTTTAGTTTTTAGCTAAACTTACACAGTTGGTAGAAAAATAGAACCTTTTGAGGTCACCGAGCCAAGGATAGGCGTTGCCGATTCACCCTGCGCTTGCTGCTGGAGAAGGCACGGTTGCGTAAGCGCTGGTGTTGTGGTCACTTTTGTTATACTGGTCAACAACAAGGCGTCTCACCATATACCGGTAATAGCATCTAGCCATGGTAAGCTCATTCCATTTGGCTCCGATTTTCTACTCTAATATTTTCAGTTTGTATCCAGTTCAGAGCCATTGTTAACCATCAAACTACTAAATGGAATTTGTTCTGAGAAATGCAAGCATATATTATAATTTAGAGCGACATGAATACACCGAGGAGAACATCCCTTGCATAGATAATGTGTGGGTCATCCTCAATGTTCAAGACGAGGAGCACAGTAGCTGCTGCGCTCAGCCTCTCCATCCTCCCGACGGAGGTGCAAGTGATTCTGCATAGATGGATTCAATGAATGTTGAAAGGTGGGTTTCACTTACAATTGGTTCTGTTATTTCCGATTCTTTGGTTTATATTGTTTACTCGAACAAAACACTGCAAGGACTAATGTGTTTTAAGCCTAAGAAATTGTTGTTCCTGTTTTTACATAAGAATGATTCTATGGTAAATGATATCTTCTGAGTTGCACTTAACCCTGAATTAGCATGCACAGTTGCTCATATGCCAGTCTTAATTCATGTTTATAAGTCAGCTGGGTTGAAGTTTGTCTGGTAAGTCCCAAGAATTTGTGCAACTACTAGAATGACATGACTGCACTGAATCCCTCCTCCCCTCTTCTAAACTTTATTATCGCAATTTATTAATAAATATGGTTCTTCCAAGCTGCGAAATTCTTTTTCATCATTTTTAAAGTTCAGTTTACTATATTCGTTTTGTATACTGAAATTCTTGTGGTATACTTTTTCTTATGAAAACTAATGACTTGTTGCTTCCGACATTCATTTTGTCATTATATTTTCTGCATCAAGTTTCCACGTTTAATACTAAATTCTATTGTTATTGCTCGTTTGTATACCCACTGGAAAAGTATTTTGGCAGGGGATCAATCTAATAGGTTTTTCAATCCTTTGCTCATGGCTACCTTTTTTTTGCCTCAAGGTGAGACCTTGAGGTATGATCAAATAAATTATTTGTGCAGTCATGTTATTATCTTAATAATTTGTAAATTGAACAAATAGATACCTGTTGTGAAGTAATTCTATGTCACAAATGAACCATTTTATTTTGTCAATGATTTTCGCAATATTCATGCTTCTGTTATTTGTAGTCCATAGAGTCTATTCAACTAAATAGTCAAAATTGGGTCTGGATTCCGAAGTACCAGTACCTTTTGTCAATTCCATTGTTTCTTATGAATTGGCACTGGATGCAAAGGCTTCCTGTGACTCCATGAACCTATGCAGTGCTTATGGGCCAAGAGACTTACTGAGGAATGCAATCGGATGTTGGTATCGTAAGAAAGAACCAATGAAGGGCAAAGTAAAGAATCTACAAGCTGACTGTGCTATTCAGGTGTGAATTTATATTTTCCATAATTGCTTTCTTGCTACCATCTCACTCATGGTTCCTAGGATATTTGTTAATTTTCATTGATTTTCTTTAATAAAGTTCAGTACACAAGTTGTGCAGTTCTGGTCCCCTTTTGATATACTTTTTATTTATTTTGTGATGCTTGAAACAAAATAATAGCCGTTACTAATTTAGACTTCAACCTTTTCTTCCAGGAACATTCGTATAGACAACAATCCAATTTTTAATTGTGACTTATAAAATAGCTTGAATGCATGTGATATTTTCTATCTTGCTTTGTTCTTGCTCTTCTCTTTAGTTTCCTTTTCCGGTCTATTCACTTTGTGTAGGAGAGCTATGAGTGCGGCATCAAGTTCAAACAACGTGCTATATTATTTATTCCTCCGGGAGGGAATACATGTTCTAATCATATATATTTAGAATACATTTCTCCCCTCCCATCTCATGTTAGCCCTCCTACTTATGCATTATAATTTTGTGCATGACATTTTGTCAGAGTTCCTGATTATTTTTCTCTTACATATATCAATATGAATGGCATCGTGCATGTCAATCCTCTGGTGCTTGATGGGCTACATGTGGATTTATCGAGTTGCCAAATCAATTGAGATATTAAAAGATATGGTTGTGCATTTTTTTATATAGGTATTTGCATATAGAAGGTTTGTTGTTGCTTTCCCTAAGAAAAAACTTGGAGTCAATTAGCCAAGTTTCACTATACTATGAAATATTCAATTTCAGATTTGTATCTTCCTTTCCAAATAATCCACAACTTGTGCAATTCTAGATATGAATATTTTATGCCCCCCAAAAATTTGATAAATTTATTATAGGAAAATACCAGACTGAAGAACCACGTGTTCCTACTTGAGTGTTGGAGCAACAATAGTAGGTCTGGTATTATTAATCAGCTCTGCATAATCATAATCCTACTAACAGAACAAAAAAAGTAATCTATATCAATTACTTTTGGTGAAACACTTCCTGGACAAATGGATATTTTTATGTGTAGTTGTTACAGCTAGAAGGTGGTAGGAGATGATGCCTGATTTGCAACTAGATCAAGAATTGACATTACTCTCCTTGGTCCGCTTACTCTTTCTCATATTTGATGGGCTGCAGAGCTTCTGTGTCCAGACGTAAGATCATCTGGTGCAGTTTTCCAGTGAACCAAAATGGGTTCAACATGAAGAGAGAGAGAGAGAGAGAGAGAGAGAGAGAGAGAGAGAGAGAGAGAGAGAGAGTTCTCTCTACACCTGCACCATGGGTGGAGTGATGGCCATGTGCATATTTTAATGTAAATTTTTAAGTTCTCTTGCTTAGGGCAAAATCTATTGTCGAATAAAACAAGATGTAGGATCAAAGAATAATGCAAATTTTTTCTGTTTTTATATGTTTACTAGCTTCTCAATATATTTATTATATCGTTTGGATTCTAAATGAAATGTACACCATTTGCTTACTGATTATGTTAACATAAAATGTATGTTGAGAACATTCTTCCCATTGGCATAATGGATGAAAGCTTCATGGTTGTTGTAAAAAATTGGAGTTGTTAGCATTAAACCATTATTTTATGGTTTAAATTTCAACTTTGATATCACTTTATATTTTGCAGACAAAAATATACCACAAAATATGTGAATGAAGCCTCTACGACCGACAAATTTGTCACTATTGGGATCGATCTATGGTGCACACGATGAATGAAAAGGATGAAATGCTCAAATAAAATGATGAGCTAATTCATATTTTTATTATCCCGTAGCAACGCACGGGCATCTTACTAGTCTATACAAAAGTCTTCGTTCCAAACTGAGAGAAACCATATTATTCGGTGCCCGTGAGCAGCTTATAGGGCGCAATGCCTGTGCCACGGAAACAGCTCTTTGCAAACAGTCATGTACTACTATACCTAGAGACGGAGAGTTGAACGTCACTGATCTCCCAGTAGCAGGGACTTGACGATGGCAGGTAGCAGGACATGCTCTTAAGTTCTGTACTTATAATAAGAAATAAATATGCTCTTGTTGCTTATTCCGCACCATTTTCGGTGCCAGCGAGCAGGTAGCTAGCTGCACGGTGGAGAAGTGCAGTGCGTGTGCCACGAGCTCACCAGGTCATCTCCGAGCAGCAGGGACTTGACGATGGCGTCGGCGTTCCCGCTGTCGACAGGGAAGAGGTGGCCGGACTTGGGAAGCTCGTGGTAGACGACCCAGGGGAGCCTCTCGCTGATGTACCTCGACAGAATGGCCGGCACGATGAGATCCTCGGCGCCATGCCACAGGTGCACCTTCCCTTCGCCCCCGGCGAACGGGTCCTTGAGGTCAAGGGGGCTCCAGTCCCACTTCCCGAACCCGACTATCATGTCACGGTGCAGGCTGTGGTACTCCCCCTGCTGCCTTATCATCGGCTGAGACATGAGCACAGACAGATCATAGAAATGAGCAGTCAGTTAGTAACTCGGGATTCTGTACTCAGCTTGATGATGCGAGGAGTGAGTGATTCTTTACGAAGTAGGTTCGCATGCCGAATTTCCGCATGAGCGCCGCGTCTTCTTCAGAGAGGATCGCAGGGTTGTAGGTGATGACGCTGGAGGGCGGGAAGAGCTTCTGGGTGTTCCACCAGTAGGTCAGCCATGGCAGGTGATGGGAGACCCACACCGCCCACTGGTCCTGCGGGAGCTGCTGGTACCAGGCGTCCCGCGTCACGTTCGCCGGAAAGCCCGACCACCAGTAGTTGCCCACCGGCCCCAGAATGGCGACACCCAAGAGCCTGTTCTTCCACCACGGTCAAACAAAACATTCAGACTTGAAGCCTAGTCTGATACTCTGGTGTTGCAGTGAAGAAAGATGCAGAGTTGTCAGCTTGAGCGTTTACAAGATCAGTATGCGGTGTTACCTGTGTGGGATGTACTTGAGGCAGCTCCACATGATCTCGCCGCCCATGGAGAAGCCGATGAGGTGAAACTTAGGACCAAGCTTCAGGTTGTCGGCAAGCTCTTCGATGTCGAGGGCGATGCTCTTCTCGGTCCGGGCCAGGTTCGGGTCGCTTTCACCGTACCCAGGCCGGTCGAAGGACACGAGGTGGATACCCAGCTCCTGTGCCACCTCCTGCACGGGATTTCAGGCCATAGCAGAAGAATCACTTGGTGCCAACTTAAGAGTAGATTGTTCAGTCAGTAAAATGCTTCTTAGGATAGCAATCACAGATATGTACCGGGGAAATTGGAAGAGCGTCGTGTCTGCAGGAGTCGAACCCATGAACATAGATGATCTTGTACTTGGCCTCCCCCTTTGGGACACCGGATTCCTTGTATGCCAAATGCCTGCCGTCTTTGAGCTTTGTTCTTGGTGCTGTAACCGGGGGGCCATTCGGCGAGCCACAGATTGTCGGAGGCGGAGGCTGGATATGCTGGTACACCAGCGCCGACAGGATCACAAGCAGAACTACGGCGAGCTTCCCCGCCATGCCTGTGAAATGAGAAATGAACACCTGAAATTTGGTTCTGTACTAATGCAGTTTGAACTTCTGCGCTTTGTTCATTTATAGTGCAGGTTGTAAATTGTCTTGTAAGAAATGGACGGTTTCAACTTCACTTTTGACCAAAATCAGAGATGGAGGGTTTGAACATGCACCAAGTTGCAACGTCATACATTTCTACTACTCTAGAAGGCTTGTTATTACAGGTCCAACTTGATATTTTCTGTATAGGAGATGTTGGACCTATCTCGAGACATTTTTCATGGCATTGACATCACTGGCATTTGGAATTTTGAATACGTCTTGTGGAATGTTGACAGAATGGCATGCATCACACATTCAGACATCTGAAAGTATTATACCAAGGGGAAAAAAGCCGAGACACTACATGGCAGATTAATGAAGTCTGAAAGCAGTCTACTAAAACTCCAAAAAAATCATTGTATGCTAAAGATAGAGGTCCCTAGAAACAATTAAATATGCAAGCTGCACCTGTCAGCCAAAAAACATATACGGAGTACAAGCAAAAGACAGAGTAATTTATCATCTTGGACTGTCAATCTCAAGCATATGTTCATCTACAGTTAACCTCATCCTTACATGGAATAAACAATGGAGTCTTGAATGTTTCATGTGCCACAAGAAAATAAATGCAGATTTGGTCATCTGGACAGAAGGGCTTCAATGCCAACTTTAAAACTGTCGAGTGCAAACATTGGCACGTGGTTGCTCCTCGACTTAAATTAGCATTTCACTATAAAAACTGGACAAACAGCCAGGGACTAGCCCATGTTGCCTTTTTAAATTAAGAAGACCAACCAAGGCAGACGCTAGGAAGCTGGTGGCGGCGTAGCAGGCTGGGCGCGCGCCACCAGTCAACCGGTCGACACCAGTTCCTTCCTAACATTTCAACGTTACGAAAAAACAAAATAAATTTCATGTCTACTCCTAGTATTCAACCACGCAGGTCTCGGGCAAGTCCCCCCTCATGGGTCATCTATGTTAGTTCGAGCATCATTAAATCACGCAACACACTCAGTGTCAGCAAGCACTTCTGTTACTTTTTTAAAACAAAGTAATTATTTTATATCTGAGAAAGCAATAGAGTGTACTTTCAAGGAAAACAACACCAGGAAACAAAATTTAAATGTGGTTAAGGGAATTTAATTTCAACAACCGGCATGTCATGGTAAGAATTTTTTGCGACCAACATAAACATGGAAAGCGGGAACGGTAGGTAACTTCGAATATCCTAGAAAGGGAAAATATTCTGAGCAATATGCAGATTAGTAAAAGATCTGAAAGGGATAACTGAACTGAAGGGGTCCTAAAGAAAATTTTAATTATACCAGGATCCTTTGTTAGCCAAGAAGAAGCTGAAGCACAAGATATAAAACAAATATGTCACGCTGAACTGCCACTTTCAGTCCTATGTTCCTCGGTTCAGGAATAATGCACTCGTCCCTATACATAAGAATTAAACAACAGGACCACAGGGGCTTTGATGTGCAAAGAGTACCAATACATAACTAGCGATTCTGCATCTTTAATAGGGCATTGTGACGAATAATACGAAATCATGTTTGAACAATCTGTGCAGACTCTTCAATAATACTAGAGTGCTATTACTGAATCGTTTTCTCAAGAACAATAAATCCTAACTGGATCATCTAGGATCAGTCGACGAACTGGTGTCCGGTGGGAACTATTGTTTCAAATTAACTTGCTTGGTGAAAAACTTTCATGGTGCTGAAAGGTGGGACGGAGAATCGGGGATATTACGATGCTAGGAATTTGGAACAAGGATCAAATGTAAGAAAGGTATATCCTGACAATTATTATTGGCTGATGACCGCAACTACAGAGCAGAAGGCAAAAGGAGCCACTATGCACGCGGAATCAACCAAGAGAAGTGGACATTTTTGTTTGCGGGGAACAGATGTGGACTTCACGTATGATCGCCGCCGAACAATCTCTATCTAGCATCACGTCGTTACTCGCAGCTGCAGTACCAACTCACGAACACGAGCAAATCCACGAACCAAGAACCAAAAAAAAAAAAAAAAGCGGATCAAACGGATCACACAGCAACAACCGCCCAGGTATGAACGTAAACAGACAAGGCGAGAGAGAGTGTGTGTCCGTGCGTACCACCGGAGGCCGGCGCCGGCGTCGGAGGGCGATTGATGGCGGGCCCGGCCATCGTTCGGCTGCGGCGGTGGAGGAGGAGCAAGTTCGACGAGTACAACGGCGGCCTCCCCTTTCCCTCCGGCCTTCCCGCTGCCTTGAACCGCTTGCTCCGCTTCCTCCTCCGCTACTAGTCAGTCAGGCCTGCTACTAGTACTGGCCTGGCCTGCCCGTGGCATTGCATTAAATCCTGCGCATAGCATTGGGCCCACAGCATCCAGTTGGCCCCACTTCTGAGAACGGCCCGACCGGCCGAGATGAGGTGGGACCTGCGGTCTGGAACAGAGTCGACTCTTGTTTTCCTAGTCCCAAACTCTTTTCAAAGATGATGTACCCTTCGATTTTTAAATATAAGATATTTTATTTTTTATGAAACAAATATATTTACACATTATTAGTGTATAGGTTTGGAGTGAATCATACACTAAAAGGTGTATAAATATATTCGTTCCACAAAAGATAAAACATTTTATATTATTATAAAATGGAGGGAGTAATAAATTTGTTGTTTAAAATAGAAAATGGCAATAAACGAATTGTGGTAAAAGAAAACATGGCCGGCAACCAAAGGTGCCAAGTAGTCTCCAACTGGGTGATGCACTCTTTAAAAGTAAACTTTTATTTAAGGGCTAGACTAGTACTTCCTCCGTTCTAAAATATAAGATGTTTTAGCTTTTTCTAAGACACATGTATTTAGACTTCTTTTATGTATAGGGTCAGAACAGAATAAGGGATCACACTAAAATGTGTATATATATATATGTGTGTGTTTTAGAAAAACAATAAAACATCTTATATTTTAAAACGAAGTGAGTATGTATCATTGTACCAGCTAGTCGTGATATATTTCTAATCGCCTAAACCAAGGAGAATAGTAAAGATTGTGATCTCTCATTTCTAAGGCCAGGATTAGGTAGGATGGCATGTAATTGTCTATACTTACCCTATATTCAAGGTTTCAAATTGTGATCATCTAACCTAATTCTTTCCGCTTCTCTCTCTCCTACCCATAGCTGTAGGGCTATCTCTCCTCTTCACCTCTCCTCATGGCTCCATTCCAGTCGGAGGTCAACCCCAACGTTCACCAATGGGCGCATGCAACGAAGATCATTCACTCTCTCTTGTCCGGGCCGTCTTTGACTTATGTCACCACCTATGCCCTGAAGGATCACCTCACCACCAAAACCCCACCGTTCGATTCCACATGGCTCCGCCTCGACGCCGCAGAGAACCGCTAGCTCTATGGGCCATGGCGCTGGACAATCGAGCTCATCATGAAGGCCTTTGCCTAGACGGCGTGGACCAACATCCATGCGCTCTTCAATGATATAATAAGAAGACGCGCGAGATCTACCTCGCCAAGGAGTTTGCGGCGTCCGATGCGAGATCTATAATAAAATATTATTTCTCTTCACCAATTCACCATCAATAATAATTGTTCTGTCGAGTTTGACCCTCTCGTTTTTTCTACGAAGGACCTATCCCCTCCCTGTCCGGTGTGAGACTCTTTTGTTCAGTAGTACGGGTGAGTTTTATCCACTCTTAAGACCACCAACACCCTGTGTTTTCACTATCTCTACCGATACTCTAGATGTTAGGCACCATCATCTTGGCCATCTAGGACATGATATTTTTCATCGTCTCTTACAACATATATATATCTTAGTGTAATAAATAAATAAAGATAGTTCTCTTTATCATGCTTTCCAACTAGGACGTCATGTTAGGTTGCCATTTTATTCTTCTAGACGCACAAATCATCCCTTCAATCTAGGGTGTGTTCGGTTCTAGAACCTGAGGGAACGGAACGGAATGGTTCCATTCCGATGGAACGGGACGGTTCCGACCCCATGTTTGGTTTAGAAAAAATCGAGGAACGAAATGGTTCTGTTTTTTGTTCGGTTGATGAAATCAAAAAGTAGAACACATACAAAAAACTGCTAAATATTTCATTAATTTGCGTCTAAACTTAATCCTCTCTCAAATTAGAGATCAATTAGAATGGATAATCGAAGGCAAATCGGAATCAAATAAAAATTGGAGCCAATTTGCACTAGCCTTGTCCGCCACCGCACTAAATCGAAATCAATTGCCGATTGCCGCGATGCGTGCTTGGCCGCCGCCGCGCGTGCTTGTCTGCCGCTCGTGTGCTGGCCTACGGCCGCTGCGCCGCCGCCGCCGCGCGCGTGCCTGACCGCCTTCGCTCGATCTCCTTCATCGGCGAGAAGCGGTTGTGGTCAGGGTGAGATTAAAGGCTTTTTCTCTTCTTTTCTGTACACTGCAGCGATGGTTAGCGAGCCTGTGAGACCCTGGCGCATGGCTCAATAGGATTGATAGGAAACCCATACCAACAAGTTGCAACTTCTTTTCCGGAAGCTCATTCAAAAAGAACTCTAAGGTTAAGCGTGCTTGGCCTAGAGCAATTCTAGGATGGGTGACTGACCGGGAAGTGGGTACCGGGTGCGCACGAGTGAGGACAAAGTGCGCAGAAAAGACTAGTGTTTGTCTGTGGGGTTAGTGTAGAGATCCTATTGAGCTGCCAGAAGTGACAGCCGTCGGTCCAGAGTGACTGGGGGTGTTACAAATTGGTATCAGAACCGACCCTCGCGGTTAAATGGGCGTGTGCGGGTCACTGGCGGACATGTGGCGCATGGAGCGTGTGGCCCGAAGTGGACACGACATGACACATGTGCCGGCACTGGACGCACAGACGTGTGCCAAGAGGGGACGTTCCTGGCTTATGGTTGATCAACGAGGATGTCGATCTTCTAAGGGTGGGTGTATGTGAGACCCTGACGCATGGCTCAATAGGATTGATAGGAAACTCATATCAACAAGTTGTAACTTTTTTTCCGGAAGCTCATTCAAAAAGAACTCTAAGGTTAAGCGTGCTTGGCCTAGAGCAATTTTAGGATGGGTGATCGACCAGGAAGTGGGTACCGGGTGCGCACGAGTGAGGACAAAGTGCGCAGAAAAGACTAGTGTTGGTCTGTGGGGTTAGTGTAGAGATCCTATTGAGCTGCCAAAAGTGACAGCCGTCGATCCGGAGTGTCTGGGGGTGTTACAGAGCCGTTTCGCGTTGCTGATTCGGTCGGACGACCTCATTTTGCATATTAGAGAAATATTTCAAGGGACTACCTGGTTCCTTTTTTTATTCAACCGAACACACGAACGGACGCTAGGCGCGGAACGGACCGGTTCCGTTCCACCAAATTCCAGAACTGAACACACCCCTAGTTCATTGCAATCTTTGAACATCTCCTATTTTAAGTGGTTCTACCTTCTTGATGATTTAACCCATTTTCTATGTACTTTTACTCTACGCTAAAAATTTGAAGCTTACACTACACTTTCTCTTATTTTGTGTATGTGTTCATACTCTATTTGGTTTGCCTCTTATGTCACCCAATGTGATAACCGTTGTGAGTTTTATGAAACAAGGTCCACTCGCTTGCCGCCACACACATATACACATTGTTTTCCCTTTTCATATACTCCCTACATAATGCGGTAAATCCGAGCGCATTATCTGCATGGCTAGTGATATTATGCATTCTCTCCTATACCAACATAGTTTACCATCTCTCTTTTTGATCAAAGCCCTATATAAAACGTCCTTAATTACCTCCCCACAAAATACATCACCGCACCCTCTACATATTTTGCACTATATAACACCCAACCATCATACTTGTCACTTAGCCTTTCCGGTTGCCTATGCTATCCCAGTACCGCGTCTACCATGCCATAAAAATTGTCCCTTTACTCTAGTGCTTGTTTTCTCCTTGGTTACTCTTCTCACCACAGGGGCTTTCATTGCATGGACCTCACCACACACCGCATAATTATTTCTCCCCGCGTTGTTTTTGACGAGGACTCTTTCATGTTTTCCTTCTCATATCCACCTCATGAAACCTCCTATGATTTTCTCGACAACCTGCACCTATCGTTCTCCTTCCTATGTCGTTGCCCCTATTCCTCTAGTTGAGCCCGTATACATGTGGTCGCCCGCGGGTGGCTTAACCTACATGCTACTTCTGTCAATAGGTACTCGCTGGTTCCCACGTTCGCATATGCTGCTCTCAAGAATCTGAATTAGCTTGATGCAATGAACGTGGAATACTACGTTCTCCTCAGCAAAAACACTTGGTATCTCGTTCTTCCTCCCAACCATGTGAACGTCATCTTTGACAAATGTTTTTTTGCCACAAGCTTCAGTCGGATGGTTCTATCGACCGCTACAAAGCTTGTTGGGTGCTTCGTGATTTCTCTTAGAAGAAAGGTGTTGACTTCGATGATATTTGTAGCCCGGTCATAAAACATGCAATGGTGCGCATCATCCTCTCCCTCAATTGGGAGGCTCGCCAAATCTAAGACAAGAACGCCTTCCTCCATCACACTCTCTCCAGTGTTGTCTAATGTCAACAACCCACTCGTTTCATTGACTACATGTCCTCACCACGTATGTCACTTGAACCGTTCCCTATACGATCTCAAGGACCCTCACGCTTGGTACCAGAAATTGGCGTCCTTAATCACCTTGACTGGCTACGTTCTCAAAGTCTAACGTCCCTCGTTGTTTGTTGTACAGTGTGAGGCGAGTACGGACTTTCTTCTACTATACATGGATGACCTCAGTGCTCAACGTCCTCTAGTTAGCTTCTCAATAGGATCATGGCCTCCCTCCGCTCCCAGTTTTCCATGACTGGACGTACATGGGCCGCCACCACTACTTTTTTGAAATCACGGTCACCCACGATTCATTTGGCATGCACCTCTCACATGCCAAGTACGTCATGTGAGAGGGGACGACGTGTCAACCGGTGGGGTCACGTACGTGCAAACACATCGAGATTGATCTCTACTTCGTCGCATTGCTATGGGCCAAGTATACGCGTGCATCATGTCCCCTCATCTTGGCGGTTGGCCGATATCCCCATGTAGGGTATTGCGCCATCATTGTTTTTTAATTTTTCTTCAGTCTCAATGTCTGCTTTCCTCCCGCTGTGACTACAAGGGAGCGCTAGACTAATACATCATGTGATGGTGATATACTCCTAATCCCTAAACCGAGGAGAATGGTAAATATCGTGATCTCCCAATTATGGTTAGAATTAGGTAGGACTGCATGTCATTGTCTATCTCGCAATGGGAAATCCCATGTATAGTCTATTCCTTTCCCTAATTTTAATAAGCCTGGGTGTGGTCTATTCCTTCCCCGACTGGCCGATATGAGTCGATTTCAAGTCCTCCGAGTCTCAAACTCTTTGAAATGTACCGTAGTAGATATTTGCTCAAAATAGAAGTAGATGGCCAGAAATGAATTGCCGTAAAAGAAAACATGGCCCGACAGGAAAGTGCCAGCTAGTCTCCAACCGCGGTACCCTTACCTAGAAGTTGTAATAGAATATTCTTTAAAAAGTAAACTTTCATATATATAAGCACAACATTTTGTTGGAATTTTGGCCCAAATAATCTAGCCCATTTTCTATTTCAATAATTCCTGAAAATCCTAGAGGCCCATGTGGCCCATTCATGCAAGGCAAGAGTTGGGACAAATGTTTAGTCCCACATTGCTAGTTGAGTGGAAGTTGGACCAGCTTATAAGGTGAGCTCTCCTACCACTTGGTAAAAGGATGAGAAGGAGAAGGAGAGAGTTCCACACGCGCGCTCCTCCTCCTCCTCGCTCGCCTCGTCACGACGCGCGCCGCGGGTTGCGGGTTGCGGGAATCTCGCCGAGCCGAGCTTTATTTTGCCACGCATGAATGGTATATGAACAGATGTACAGAAGGACATCCCTTGCGCCTCCAGTTCCAGAGCACTGCGCTACCTCCATCTTCCCCATCCCGTCTTGCGGCGTGCACCGCGAGCCGGGACAGTAGGCCTCCAAGACCCCGCTGCTTCGAGTCCGAGACCCCGCTGCTTCGAGTCCTGTACGGGAGAAGGGCGATAAGGTTTTTGGGGAACGCTATCAGCGCGACTACTGGCTTTGTCACGGACTCTCTCACAGATAGCGACGTCTTCCCCGACGAGGACTTCTTCCCCGACATCAGCACCCTCTTCCTCGACGACATGGCCAACGATGGTTCCAACGCCAGCGGTTCCACTTCTGCTACTGCCGTGTACATCTTCTGTCTCAATCTTGTTCTGATCCTATCCAAAGTTTTATGCCTTGCAGTTTGTTTGACTATATGCCTCAATATGTATTCGCTATTTAACATGATTAGTATATTGCCTATTATTCTAGTCATGTTTTATCTAGCGTTTATTATGGATAATTCGCTTGGTAAATTGCTCTATTTCTCAACAATCCAAAAACCTTATTTCAGGCAATTTGCCCCAAGTGGCTTTGTTGCTTCTATGAAGCCACCTGTGTTTGAAGGTGTGAATTACAAACGGTGGCGTGCGAGAGCAGTGCTCTGGTTTCAGACCATGAGCTGCTATAACGCCATCTATGGCGCACCTGAGAGGGAACTTAATCCCGCTCAGGAAGAGGCGTTCCAAAAACTTGATACTACTTTCAAGGCTGCCTTGATCAGCATCCTTGGCGACAATATTGTCGATTCATATCTGTCATTTAGCAATGGCAAAGATATGTGGGATGCGCTCGAGAGAAAATTTGGAGTCTCTGATGCTGGCAGTGAACTGTATATCATGGAACAATTCTATGACTATAAGATGATTGATGACCGCTCCATTGTAGAGCAGGCTCATGAGATACAGTCACTTGCCAGGGAGCTTGAGCACTTCACTTGTGTGTTACCGGACAAGTTTGTTGCCGGAGGCATCATTGCCAAACTTCCCCAGTCATGGAGGAATTTTGCTACTTCTCTGAAGCACAAGAGACAAGAGTTCTCCGTGACGGATCTCATTGGGATTCTTGATGTGGAAGAGAAGGCGAGAGCAAAAGACACACGTGCTCGAGGTACCGAGGGAGGTTCTAATGCCAACCTGGTACAGAAAAGGAACTTCCAGCCTCACAAGTTCAAGAATAAAGGAAAGTTTGATGACAAAGGAAAGTTCGATGGAAAGAACAAGGTCTCACAGTCCACCAGCTTCAAGAAGAAGACTGATAAGAGGAAAGGTGCTTGTCATGTGTGCGGTGATCCTAATCATTGGGCTCCTGCTTGTCCCAACCGCTTTGACAAACGCCAACATGGGAAGAGCAGCAAGACTGCTAATGTTGTCATGGGCGACGTTGAGATGAAAGATGTTGGGTATGGTATATTACCTACTGTTCTTTCATTATGTCATTCTCCTGATTGGTGGATTGACACGGGCGCTAATGCACATGTCTGTTCTGATATTTCCATGTTTTCTTCATATCAGGTCAGAGGGACTCAAACCGTGCTGATGGGGAACGGCTCGCATGCTTCTGTTCATGGTGTTGGTACGGTCGATCTGAAGTTCACTTCGGGAAAGACTGTGCGCCTGAAGAACGTGCATCATGTTCCCTCAATAAATAAAAATCTTGTTAGCGGATCTCTTCTGTGTCGAGATGGTTACACGATTGTATTCGAGTCCAATAAATTTGTAATTTCGAAGTATGGAACTTTTATTGGTAAAGACTATGAATGCGGAGGCTTGTTCCGCTTATCTCTGTCAGACATTTGTAATAAAGTTGTTAATCATATTTACACAAATTTTGAATCAAATGTCTGGCACTCTCGTCTTTGTCATATTAATTTTGGTTGTATGACGCGGCTAGCCAAAATGAATTTAATCCCTAATTTCTCAACTGTTAAGGGATCTAAGTGCCAAGTCTGCGTGCAAGCTAAACAACCTCGCAAGTCACATACGACTGCAGAAGTGAGAAATTTAACACCACTAGAGCTCATACATTCTGATCTTTGTGAGATGAATGGTGTGTTAACAAAAGGTGGAAAGAAATACTTCATGACTTTGATCGATGACTCTACGAGATATTGTCATGTGTATCTTCTAAAATCAAAAGATGAGGCTTTGAGTTTCTTCAAAATCTATAAAGCTGAGGCAGAAAATCAACTTGATCGAAAGATCAAGAGGCTTAGGTCTGATCGTGGTGGAGAGTATTTTTCCAACGAGTTTGATTTATTTTGTGCGGAACATGGCATAATTCATGAGAGGACGCCTCCCTACTCACCCCAGTCAAATGGAGTAGCCGAAAGAAAGAACCGTACTCTAACAGATTTGGTTAATGCCATGTTAGACACATCGGGTCTTTCTAAGGAATGGTGGGGGGAGGCATTATTGACCGCGTGTCATGTCCTAAACCGAGTTCCCACAAAGAACAAAGAAATTACTCCATTCGAAGAATGGGAGAAGAAAAGACTAAAACTCTCTTACTTACGTACTTGGGGTTGTTTGGCAAAGGTTAATGTACCAATCCCCAAGAAGCGCAAGCTTGGACCAAAAACCATTGATTGTGTTTTTCTGGGCTATGCTTTTCATAGCATTGGTTATAGATTCTTGATAGTAAAATCTGAAGTACCTGACATTCATGTCGGTACAATCATGGAGTCGACTGATGCGACTTTCTTTGAGGATATCTTTCCAATGAAGGATAAACCTAACTCATCAAATCCGGAGATACCTAGTTCATCTAATCAGGAATTTGCTATATTCTCTGAACCTACCATTCCGATTGAACACTCTGAAAGTCCTAAGGAGGAGGATAATGAAATTCCTAAAAGGAGCAAGAGACAAAGGACTGCAAAGTCTTTTGGTGATGATTTCATTGTGTACCTTGTGGATGACACTCCCGCTTCCATTTCAGAAGCTTATGCATCTCCTGATGCTGACTACTGGAAGGAAGCTGTTCATAGTGAGATGAATTCCATCTTAGCTAATGAAACATGGGAGATCACTGATCGTCCTTATGGGTACAAACCTGTAGGATGTAAATGGGTGTTCAAGAAGAAACTAAGGCCTGATGGTACTATTGAGAAGTACAAGGCAAGGCTTGTGGCCAAGGGTTATACCCAAAAAGAAGGTGAAGACTTCTTTGACACTTACTCACCTGTAGCAAGGTTGACCACCATTCGAGTACTACTTTCTCTGGCTGCCTCACACGGTCTTCTCGTTCATCAAATGGACGTTAAGACGGCTTTCCTAAATGGAGAGTTGGATGAGGAAATTTATATGGATCAACCAGATGGTTTTGTAGTAAATGGTCAAGAAAGAAAAGTGTGCAAGCTACTGAAGTCTTTGTATGGTCTTAAACAAGCACCTAAGCAGTGGCACGAAAAATTTGATAAAACCTTAACCGCTGCAGGCTTTGTTGTAAACGAAGCTGACAAGTGCATATACTATCGCCATGGTGGGGGTGAGGGAGTCATCCTTTGTTTGTATGTTGATGACATACTGATTTTCGGAACCAACCTTAATGCAATTAAGGAGGTCAAAGATTTCTTATCTCGTTCCTTTGAGATGAAGGATCTGGGAGTAGCTGATGTCATCCTGAACATCAAGCTATTGAGAGATGATGATGGTGGGATTACATTGCTTCAGTCCCACTATGTGGAAAAGATCTTGAGTCGTTTCGGGTATAGCGACGTCAATTTTTCTCCTACACCGTATGATCCTAGTGTGTTGCTTCGAAAGAATCGAGGAAATGCTAGAGACCAACTAAGATACTCTCAAATCATTGGATCGCTTATGTACTTAGCTAGTGCCACGAGACCTGACATCGCCTTTGCTGTAAGCAAACTCAGTCGATTTGTCTCAAATCCAGGAGATGATCACTGGCATGCTCTTGAGAGAGTTATGCGATATCTAAAAGGCACTGCGAGCTATGGCATACACTATATCGGGTATCCAAGGGTACTAGAGGGTTATAGTGATTCAAATTGGATATCTGATGCTGACGAGATAAAGGCCACGAGTGGATATGTTTTCACACTTGGTGGTGGCGCTGTTTCTTGGAAGTCTTGCAAGCAGACCATCTTAACGAGGTCAACTATGGAAGCAGAACTCACAGCACTAGACACGGCCACTGTTGAAGCAGAGTGGCTTCGTGAACTCTTGATGGACTTACCTGTGGTTGAAAAACCTATACCCGCAATTCCAATGAACTGTGATAATCAAACTGTGATTATTAAGGTGAACAGTTCTAAGGATAATATGAAGTCCTCAAGACATGTGAAGAGGAGACTGAAATCTGTTAGAAAAATGAGAAACTCCGGAGTTATTGCATTGGATTATATCCAAACATCTAAAAACTTGGCAGATCCCTTCACAAAGGGTTTATCACGCAACGTGATAGAAAATGCATCGAAGGAGATGGGTATGAGACCCACAATTTGAGCTTTCCACAGTGGTAAACCACTCTATGTGATCGGAGATCCCGTGAATTAGAATTGGGAAACAAGCTGTTGGTTAGCTGAGAGGAAAGTATCCCTACTTTAATAAACACCACTCCATAAAGATGCAATACTTTCCTATTCTGCATGGCAGGTTGATTTATTATCTTAATGTGTTCTAAGTGGCTTATCCTAAGCAAAGATGTTGTCCTGCAGAACATCTTTTGAAGAACACACCTATATGAGTCTGACTGTTAAAACGTCGCAGTATATGAGAGTAGGGTGCTCTCTAATAAACTCATGAAAGGTCATGGAGTATGACGTATAAGCTCCACCCGCGGGGAAGTCCCACGGTAGCCCAGTATCGGTCAAGACTTCGTGTGAAGCTAGATTGCAGCAAACTTGCGGTTCAAGGCATAGTCCACTGTACAAGTCGTAACCTAGTGTAGCATACAATTCTAGGTGGAAGTTCAACTTAACAGTCTCCACTATAGTACCGGTATATAAACAGTGTTTTGGAACCAAAGGCAAATTACATGTGCCTCTGGGATCTGGTGGGGGATTGTTGGAATTTTGGCCCAAATAATCTAGCCCATTTTCTATTTCAATAATTCCTGAAAATCCTAGAGGCCCATGTGGCCCATTCATGCAAGGCAAGAGTTGGGACAAATGTTTAGTCCCACATTGCTAGTTGAGTGGAAGTTGGACCAGCTTATAAGGTGAGCTCTCCTACCACTTGGTAAAAGGATGAGAAGGAGAAGGAGAGAGTTCCACACGCGCGCTCCTCCTCCTCCTCGCTCGCCTCGCCTCGTCACGACGCGCGCGCGCGCCGCGGGTTGCGGGAATCTCGCCGAGCCGAGCTTTATTTTGCCACGCATGAATGGTATATGAACAGATGTACAGAAGGTGAAACGTTTGCTTTGAATGGACTTTTAATACGAAGGTGAAACGTTGCTTTGAATGGACTTTTAATGCGCCTGTTCGCTTCATCTTCCGTCCATTCGTTTCATCTTCTGCACTGTCTGCCTTCCCCTCTGCGCCTATAAGAGAGAGAGGTCGCGCCTCCTCTCAGTTACACGGCCACACATCCCTTGCGCCTCCAGTTCCAGAGCACTGCGCTACCTCCATCTTCCCCATCCCGTCTTGCGGCGTGCACCGCGAGCCGGGACAGTAGGCCTCCGAGACCCCGCTGCTTCGAGTCCTGTACGGGAGAAGGGCGATAAGGTTTTTGGGGAACGCTATCAGCGCGACTACTGGCTTTGTCACGGACTCTCTCACAGATAGCGACGTGTTCCCCGACGAGGACTTCTTCCCCGACATCAGCACCCTCTTCCTCGACGACATGGCCAACGATGGTTCCAACGCCAGCGGTTCCACTTCTGCTACTGCCGTGTACATCTTCTGTCTCAATCTTGTTCTGATCCTATCCAAAGTTTTATGCCTTGCAGTTTGTTTGACTATATGCCTCAATATGTATTCGCTATTTAACATGATTAGTATATTGCCTATTATTCTAGTCATGTTTTATCTAGCGTTTATTATGGATAATTCGCTTGGTAAATTGCTCTATTTCTCAACACATTTATCTATCGTCCTGCAAAATATCAACTTAAAATTTAAAACATGGCTTAGAAACAAAAAAAAGGACAAATGTTTCCATGTATATACTAGGAGCTAATCAGAATTAGGCTATGTGTTTGCTCGCTAGCAGTATCAAGGTCGAATTTTCCATTTTTGTTTCTCAAACTGTGATTTGAATTTTGATTTGTTTCTACCCATCGTGTTCTTTTAGAATTTACCGGAGTTTCTTAATATGTAAGCCCAAGTCAAGCCCTTGAGTGAAAGAATGTCTCTGCCAAGAGAAGAGAAAACAGGTGTATGTGTACCCGATACGACGAGTACATTTTTTAAAAAAATATAAATGCTAAACAAATAAAGAATTACACATATAAAATGATCATGGTATACTATGTTGCAAAGTTTCAAAAAAATGACGATTTTTGTGCATTAGGAGAACAAATATGCTGCTACAATAAACAAGATCTTAACCACTTAGTTTGTTGTGTTTTCATAGGACGCAAATGTATCTGTTTTCCACGAACTTATAAGCACAGAACACACTTTCTCATTTGCATACCTAAGTTCTTTTGGATTATCTTTTAAGCTTTGCATCTCGGACCATGTGCTCGTGAGTGCACCTTTGAATTTCTGGGGTGTTGTCTAGGAAGTTTCTCGCAAACCGGTTATTTATGCTCGAAAAATGTGCATATAGTTGTAGGTTTTTTATGAATATTGTTAGAGTATTGTACGTATACGATTGTTCTGATAGTTTAGGATAGTTAGGACTCTAGCCTAACTTGATTTGTACTCCAAAATGATTCATGTATGTCTGTATATACTCGCCCACGAGGCTCAATAATACATCCTACATATCCCGCCAATCTCATACTCTTACATGGTATCAGCCTAAACCGATCCCAAACCCTAGCCGCCATCGGCACGCTTCCGCCGCGCCGTCCCCGGGGAGGTCGATCTCCATGATCTCCGCCGGGGGCCGCACAACCCGTACGCATGGTTCGTCCGTCGATCCGTGATCGGCTGTCCTACAAGTCTTTTTTTTCCGATCTCTTGATCGGTTTTCTTTTTTGGTTTACCGATCTTAGATCGGATTATGTCGCCCTCCACCGCCGTCGTCATCGCCGCGCCTCTACTCCGACCATTGGCACCGACGATCTACACCGCGCTTGTGCGCCTGCCCTCTCCGCTGCCGCGCCTGCCTCGGCAGGCTGTTGCGGCTTCACGGCAGGCTGCCGCGCACCGCGGACGGCTGCTACGCCTTCCTTGGAAGGCTGCCGTGGCTGCCCCCCTTGGATCGTCTTCGTCGTCATCGGCCGGGACTTCACCGACAACACCACCATCGACTCCGATCTACGCGTCGTCCACGCCATGGCGCATACGGCGCACCATCGGTCTGATCAACCGATCCCGCGTCTGTCTATGCCAAGCACGTCCCCGAGCACGCGCCTACCACCGATCGAGCTACAGGCTGCTGTTGCGCCGCCCGAGGTTTGGTCCATGCTACCGGCTTCCAACGCGTCTTCCTTGGCATGTACGTCGCTGGTGGTATCCCAGCCGCTGCACCAACTTGCGCCCTGCAGCTATGCCGCCCCCTCGGGTCATAACGTCGCTACACGCAGTCCACTTCGCCGTCCCAGTGCATCGACGTCCTCGGCTTTTACCGCGCCTACTCTTACAGGCGTGGATCGCTGCCGTCTGCACGTGTTCTTCGTCACGTCGCCGGGTTCTTCTTCGCCTACTTCGAGTACCGCCGCCGCGCCTCTCTAGGCATCCAGCATGACCACTTCAGGTCGTTGTTGGTTTCGCCGCCTTCTATGTCTTCTCCACATCAAACTCGTCAGCATTGTCATACGATACTGGCGCACAGGTTCATGATGGCAACTATCCCCTGCACGCCTGGTACTGGCAACACCGGTGCGTGTCTTTGTCCCCGACACGTTCCCGAGTCTGGCAAACTCGCGCTGGATGCCTCGTCTTCGTCAGCATGATAACGTCTTCTTCGGCATCGACACCTTCCTCTACGACTGCCTCGACCGCATCAGCGACGCATTCTTCTTGGCTTACTAGGTTCTGGCCGAACCAAGATGTGCCTTTGTCCCCGACGTGCGCCTAGTTCTAGCAAAACTTTGGCGCCGATCGTACCCGACGGCTCGGACTGCATCGACTCCAGCATTGATCGACACCTTCGACTTGCCTCGATGCGTCTTCGTCATCCTCTTCGCGCACTATGCGCTTGCGGCTTCATGTGTGGCTACATCGACACCGGCAACCCCGACCACGATATCGACCATGGCGACCCTTCACACGGCTACATCGACCTCGGCACCGCTCCACGCTCTCCGCTCCCTCGACATCGGCACAAGGGCTTCCACCTCGCTTGAGCATCATCAACCTCTTCTACAGTCCAAGCATCCGTGCCGCGACATCGTCTACGAGTGCGGGGGATGTCAGCCTACTGGTCTACTTCGGCACTCCAGTCTGACCGTTTGCGACGTTCCTGTTGTTCACGACGACTGCTACGACTGCGGAGGAGTGTTAGAGTATTGTACGTATACGGTTGTTCTGATAGTTTAGGATAGTTAGGACTCTAGCCTAACTTGACTTGTACTCCAAAATAATCTTTGTATGTCTATATATATTTGCCCATGAGGCTCAATAATACATCCTACATATTCCGCCAATCTCATACTCTTACAAATATTACTCCCTTCGTTCAGAAAAAACTGACTTAGGTCTGTCTAGATTAATGTATCTAGACGTATTTTAGTGTATAGATACATTCAAATCTAGACAAACTCAATTCAGTCATTTCTAGATGTAGGGAGTACAGTCGAAAAAATTATATTACATCGATAATCAAAGTCAGCAAGTCACTAACACTCTGACCTCCTCGCCTGATCCATCTGAGCAAACACAATTTTCATCAGTACAATGCCCTCGTCAAGTGACACCATACCTAGCTAGTACTCGAGTTGCAAATCGTAATTCTAAGTCCTAACGAATAAGGGAACATACACGGTTAGGGGTGTTCCAAAACTGGACGACCGTCAGACCGTCAGACCAACCTGCAACTAATTAATGAGGCGAGAAATCTAGTTCTTTCTTAACAGAAACAAAGACTCGTAGTCGGTGTCATAAAACACAACCCGCAAGGCATACGCAACCTCTCGGATTGCAAGCAGAGCACTCCATGTATGAACCTAAAGTGGAACTTTAAACGATCTGGTTTTATGTCACCAGTTGACTTAATCTGCTATTATTGTTGGATTATTAGGCATAATTTTCACGATTAATTTTAGAATTTAAATCATAACAACAATAGCTACAATCACGTGAACCTCTAACATACTAGATGTATTGATCAACATAAACAACAGCAGAGTATACGGACTAACAGTCATAGTAAAACAACAGATCTGATGACGGTGTATGTGCTGATCGGTTGTCGATGTAGTCGCTATTGGTGCAGTAGCCTATCGAAAAAATCGACGTGCAGTAGATCTGGCTTTACGACCGGGAAGACGCGTCGTGATGACGAACTTGAGCAGTCGCGTGGAGCGCTTCCCAAAAATCCTATTCGCCCTCTCCCGTACAGGATCACAAATGCGAGTGGTTTCAGAGACCTACTCTCCCGACCGTCGGTGCAAGCCGGCAGGCGGGATGGAGTAGACTACGGTGGCGACGCAAGCAGAGAGGATGGCAAAACCCTAGATTGGTTCGGTGTCGTACGTTGTGAAAGCCGCACAAGCGTTTACATAGAGCGCCTCGGAAATCCCGTACAGGACACGAAGTGGACCAAGCCCACGCCGCGCATGTTCGGGTTGGTTACAGATAGCCCACAATCTGGAAGCGACCCAAATCCACTAACTGTTGATACGTCTGTCTAACCGCACACATTTTTCCAAGCAGCAAAATAAAGCTCGGCTCGGTGAGATTCCCACAACCCGAGGCACGCGCGCGCATCGCGTCGCGTTGTGACGAGGCGAGCGTGCGAGCGGCGTCGTCGTCGGAGGAGCGCTCATATAGCTCTCTTATTGTCACTCACTTACAAAAGTGGTGTAACACTCCACCTTATAAGGTGATGCAACTCTCCTTCAATTTTCTATGTGAGACTAAACTTTAGCTCCCACTGCTCTTGCCACACACGTGTGAGCTGCCACCAACTTGGGCCAAATCACATATGGGCTTTAACATACATGGGCTTTGAGATTTAGGAAAAATCTGAAATCACATATGAGTCTAATGATTTAGCCCATTATTTCTAACAATCCCCCACCAGATCTCAAATGTGTAACATCCCAGCATTTAGGACCTAACGAAAGGTAGATTTTGGAATAGCTATTGTTGCATGCATTCATTTGTGAAAATGCGGGTAAATTTTTTGCCAAATAAAAACCTTGAGTGATCAATGTTTCTTTCTCTGAGAGTAGGTTTAGTCTTAAAGGAGGATTGCTATAAACTTTGATATGATCTCAAAGGAATTATGGGTGTTTTGAAATGACTTTGGATTTTAAAACTTGAGTGTTTTATAATTTAAATAATTTTGATATAAGATTTGAATCTTAAATTAAATATAAGAAAGGTATGATAACTTAAATCTTATTTAAAAGCAATATGGTATATGAAGTATATTTCTTATTCAGAAATAAACTACAAAGAATAACTTACTAAAGTTATTCCAAACTTTACAATTCACACAAGAGAAAAGAATAAAATATTCTTTATTAATAAATATATAATCTTCATTACAAAGAAACCAAATAAAGATTACAAGAATTATAAAAGGAAAATTACAAAAGATTAAGAAAAGTACATTTGTATATCTCTACTAACTATCCTATATCTAAACTACACTAAATCTTCATCTTTGTCTTTGTACCTGCAAAACAAAGATTAAATAGAAAACAAAACAAGATTAGTGTTAGTATATATTTCTCTCAGATTTTTCAGTGTGGTGCACTTGACAATCTCATCATTGAGAAATGATAAAGGGGCAAGTTTCACCAATATGAAAGACTTCATCTTTCATAAATTCAAAGCCAGAATGCAAATGACAGCCAAAAGGGACCAATTCACCAGCCAGGGTAAAATTAGTCTGGTAATGGTAAGTTCAAAAATTCTGAACCTATCCACATGTGCATAGCAGACACACAAGCTGCACACACACAACATGCAAAAGGGTGTGCTGTCGACCTCACAAGCACAGCTAGATATCACAAAACCACAACATAGCCGTGGAGGAGCACACTAGTGCATCATTCCACTACACAACACACCAGCACGGCCAGGGTGAACAACAGTTAAACCAAGAACTGCAACCAAACCAACCACCCAGATCAACCCCAAACATCACCAGGATGGTGACATAAGGAGGGGGATGGAACTGGTGGACAGCAAGGTCAAGCCCAGGAGCTAGGAGGAGCAGGCAAGCTCAAGAGCAAGATCAGGAACCCAGCAAAAACAGATCAAGATCATCATCAATCTACTATACCAAGATCAAATCTTGTGGTGAGTTTCATAAAACCATCACATGCTTTCATCAGAATATCTAAACAAAAGCATGTGTTGCTTTATGTAATGATCTCTCAATAAGCACCCAAGAGGGGTGAATCTATCCTAGAGATTTCAGGTAAAAGGATAATAAATCAAGCTCCACCACAAGCACTAAACCCTCAGACCAGCATCACTAGGTTTAGTGTTATTTTTGCAACTTAGATCATTTTCATTTGATCTTACCAGATCAGGGCACATCTCTCAAAGAGAGAGTAACACCTCTAAATCTATAAGATTCCAACAAACTATTGCCCAACTAACTAGGAATCACATCCTAGAGCCTTAGACCAACATCATAGGCAGGTAAGATAATAAAAGCTTCAATATCATCTTATCAGTTTTAATCACTAGCATAATCAAGCTAAGCCCAGAAATAAAAACCCAATCACTTGTGTGCCAGAATACAGGGGTATCACAAGGACAAGTTCTTAATGAGCTAAAACCCATCTTTACTTAACTTCCACAGATAAAAAGGGACAACCACTACATATCATTTTCCTGAAGCCAAGTGCCAGGAATCAACTCTAAATTCATTTATACATCCACAAAAATCATTGCAAGCAATGATTTGATTCAGTGAGTATAATCTCAGACAAGCCAACAGTATAATTGCAGTAAGCAACTACTGTCAGTATAAGCAATCTGACAGTAGAGTAAACTCTTAGATCAATAACATAATCCAATCAAGGATTGCATTAATACACTAGCATGGATCATGGTGGATTACCACTAGGACAAATCTGACAGGCAACTAGTATCATCAAAGCTACTATCAATCCTTCACCATAGCAGGCAATCATTTCCCATGATCAAATATGATCAACACTAGATCTAAAGCATCATAGATATGATCAACGGGGGGGGGGGGGGGGTTGTGAACCCTAATCCAGAGATGAACCCAATCAGCACATAATCACTCAACATGAGAAGCCACTAGCTACACACAAAAAAGAATCAAGGTAGTAGCATGAACAAACACCACAGAGCCCACTTACCCGAGGTCCTCGCTGATGAATCGAAGAGGAAGCAGAGGGGGCGACGAACCGCGGCGGCACATGGAGCACCCAGAGGGGCGCTGCAACCTGCACCTATCACGGCGGCGGCCGTAGCAGTGCACGAGACCAGCACACCACCGCAGGCAGGATCGCGGCGGCGGCGACAACTTTTCCGAACCCTAGGGTTCAGGAATGGGGTGGAACTGACCACGGGGAAGCCCTGGAGTCAAATCCAAGTGGATAGGACGAAAGAGCGTCGTCGACAACCCCAACCCGCACCACGGCGGCGGCCAGAACGGCCGACGATGGCGAGAATAGACGGTGGCGGCATCGCCGGCCACGGGGGCGAGTCAGGGGAGGAGGAGATAAGGTCGAGGGAGAGAGAGGAGGCAGAGTGGGCTGGGTGGGCCAAAACCCTTCGGGGTAGTTATTTGACCCTTCCCTATTCGGCCACCTTGGCCCAATAAGCCCAAGGGGCCAGCCCATGTTACTTAATAAATCTTTTTGATCAAATGGAAAAGACAAAAAAAAACTGACGTAAATAAAATTATAGAAAATACAATAAAATTCCAAAAATTATAAATAAAATATTTTTGGGTTCACAATAATCCACTCTATCCAAATAAAATAAGATATCAAATATTGGACATTCAAATTTTTATAAGAATTTTGTAATTTAAATATTCCTTATGGAATTTTACAAAATTATTGAAAAGTGATAAAAATAAATAAAAATCACTTTCATTATTTATTAATATTATAGTATTTTTGAAAAAATACTAAATAAATATTTAGTAATAAACTTAATGTATAATTAATAATTCCTAAAAGAATTATTAAATCAATTAAAGTCAAATAAAGGGAAATAAAATAAAATAACTCAATATATGTTATAAATATTAAAAAGAAATATTTATAAATCCTTTATTACTCAAAAAGGAATTCTTTGGGGTAAATGCATATAAATTTAAATAATGCATTACATTACTTGCATAATCATTTTTCTTCTTTAAATATTGTCCTTACCGGGCAATAATGATGTTTTTGTAGAACTGGAAGCTCAAGGTCCAGTGCAAGCATTAGACTTCACTACCTTGCCATCACAAGGCAAGTTCATCACTTGCTCATGTCCTTTGAAGAGTCTTTATCAAAGTATTTGCAAATTGTGTGTTATCATATATGCTATAAAAGAAAGAAATTATTATTTTCATAAATAAAGAAATCATAGATATCATCCTTAGTGGTGATATAATGGAGCAATAGAACTTAGAGTTCTAATTGCAACAATGATAATCAAATAGGGACTTAATAACCCCTGACATCAGTGATTCTAGCGCCGTATATTACGCGTTAGCCATGAGATTTGGAATGGGACAGAGAAGTCAGCTGTATCTTCTTCCTCTCGCATGAAGCCGGATGTGCAGGTCGTGGCTGTTATCCTTGTAGCGTGCATAGTAATTGGTAATTCATTGAGGATATGCAGCATATGGGTGGGAACCCTCAACGTCCCACGATAGTTCTGGCATCTAACGGTTTGTACAAACCATTGCCGTAATTCATTATGTGGGCATGGTGTACACCAAGGAGGCATGCGACGTCGCGAAGGGGGCAATGATTGGCTTGGACCAACTACTGGGCCCCACATCATGGAATTGTGGACAGGAAAGTACGCCCGGTTGTGCAACAAAGAGTTGATCTCTCATGGGTAAAGTAACGCACCTCTGCAGAGTGTAAGAACTGTAACTTGTTAATCCCTGTTCCGGGAAGGAGCTACGAACGCGGCAGGAAAGGAACTCCATGAAAGTTCTGGTCAACCTGTGAAGGCTGATTGTCATAGTTTTTCGGAATAAAATCAACCTTTGAAGAAAGATTTACAAAAACTGCATAGTGCCAAGGATTTATAATCCGAGGTGGTAGTTAGAGCATCAAACTTCCCACCTTGCATATAATGAACTTGTTGGGTAACGCTGTTACTCATCTTTCCTTTGAACCCTTGCTTAGACTCTGAGGATCCCAAAGACGTTCCAATGTATGCAGCCGAATGCCAAGGAGACATGTTCTATGAGGAACCTGATCTATCCGGAGGAGTTGAAGGTGTGTACTACGAGATCCGCTACGGTGTCGATGAGAACGAGTCCACTTAAGGGTCTAGTTAGTAGTAATTAATGGAGCCGAGAAGCATGAACTCTATAGAATAAGCTGTTGAGCCCCACTCCTAGTCGGAGATGCTACTTTTAAATTTCCGCTGAACATCTTATATTTTGGTTTGTAAGTTGGATCTTTTGGAAGTCTTGAACTTCCGATATTGTAATAATAATAATGTGTGTACTTTTGTAATATGGACCCGCAATGTTTCTATTGTACCACTCTGAGGGATGTGATATTTACGGAACGGTGTTCTGTGAATGTCATGTCAACGACTATAGTGTACTACACATGCAGTGGTATGTTGGGTCACCGCAGTTGGTATAAGAGAAAATTGCTTTGACCTTAGGTTGGAAACCTAGTAAAGGGTATTACCTGTAGGAAAGCTAGCAACGATAAAGAATTCTCTAAAAGTAATATAATGCGTATTCAAATGAGAATATTCTGTTATATATTTTAGTGCGATAATTCTTTGTTAGGATGCAATATGCCATTGGATACTAATCAAAATTATTTTTCTGATATACAGAGATATGGCACCAAAGTTTCCAAAACAGACTTTGGTAAGGAAATAGGAGACTCTTGATGATTATCAAGGATCATTTACAGACCAACTTCGTCAACTTTTAAAGCTCTTTAATTTTCCAACTAGAATTCCAGTGAACACTATCACTTACCTAGATGGCCGGATGTTATCCAAGTATCGTGTGAGTATCCAACTTCCAGAGAAGCTTGGATTATATCACGATCTACCTATAGGAGAAGGAAGGAGTCATTTAGCAGCCTATCATGTTGCTGTTGTGGAGGCAATAACTAATATCCGGGAGCAGAAAACTAAGGAGTTAGAAGGTAGCACATTCTCTGTGATACCTCATGATTCTATAGACTCGGAGCCTATACCGGATCATCTTACTTTGGTTAAGAAGCATCCTAAGTTAGCTTCCAAGTTTATGGATAGATACCGAACACTCGTTGCGTCCTTTTATAAGACTCATCAAGTGATTGTTAAAGACAAAAATGATATGTTAGAGGATCTAACTGATCCGGAAAGGAGGAAGCAGTTAGCATTCCAGCTGGAGAAAGAAGCAATTAGTAGTGCAACACCTATCTTTAAGGATATACCTATAGATCCGGAATCCTTTACACCATATCCTTATTCACCAAGACCTGAACCTACACATGATCCTACTATCGATATGCGGTATGCAGTACCACAGGGCTCAGAGGATGGTTCTGACTCAGAACTTCCTATTGAGAATTCAGATGGTTGTAGGATGTGATCATATAATGGATCTCATGAACACCATATGTCCACAGATGGTTCTGACAGAAATATTGGACAATCCAGTTGGATGGGTGCAAGAATGAACCCTAATAATGAAGTAGAAATACCATGTCAATAGATGATCAGGATGAAGAAGAAGATCTTGAGGAGAGAGTGTTTGAATCATCAACATCTTCTCAAAGCCCAGGGAATATACATTATCCAATATTCAATTATCTTGTCGACGAGAGCACCTGGGAAGCAGCAGGATCTGCGTATTCTGTTGACAACTCAAGGAATGTAGCTCAGGTGATGCAGGCTGGAGATAATGTTGAATATGTTTCTGAAGACTTTTCAGCTGAGCTGGAGGGAGTCGAGGCGCTCAGGTTGAGTAATGACTCAAGTCCTGACCCTTCAGATACAGAGTATGTTCCTTCTGGAAGGCCATATGTTCCACAAACTGTGCGACGAACAACATGTCATCACGGTTGGACATCAGGCATGTATGATGAGCGTAGTTACTACTAGAAGGAGACAACTAATTAGTACTATCAAGCACTGCGAATTGTACTTTAAGGAATAAGGTAGTGAGATGAATACGGTAGTTTTGTGAATATACCTATATGGTATATGTTGTAAGAATTTTTTATCATTATGATATTATGTATAATATGTGAAATGCATATTTGGAGTTTCCTTGGATCTTCATTGTGTGACTAGTTATGTGCGTAAAGTCGAGCTCAGAACACATGGCATGATGTAATTATGAGTATTCACTTTATGTTGTAGGACTATGGGATCATGGATACATGTGTAGAAATGGAAACTGAGCAGCAGCGGATGGAGCGTGAGGCCAAGGAAAAGGCCGATGCTGATATAGCAAATCAAGGCACATTATCACCAGCACCAATGAGGCCGTTAATGGAGCAGAACTTTATGCAATGCATGCAAATGATGCAAGAGAACCAGAACAAGTTCATGGAGGAGTTGCTGGGGCGAGCAAATCAGAGGGCACCTGAAGGAGGAGGAGGAGTGAGTTTATCTGATTTCCAGAATGCAAGGCCGTTACCTTTTGCATCAGCTCCTGAACCAATGAATGCAGAAGACTGGCTAGCAGATACTGAAAGGAAGCTAAAAACTGTGGGTTGCAATGATGAGGAAAATATGAGGTATGCAACTCATCTGCTGACTGGACCTGCAACATCTTGGTGGTAAAATCAGTTAGCCATATAGCAACCAGGAAGGGAGTTTACCTGGGAGGAGTGAGATTCCATGAATATCATGTTCCGAAAAGTGTCATGGAGTTGAAGCGGAGAGAATTTGAGGAGCTTCAGCAAGGATATACTAGTGTCATAAAGTACATCCGGGAGTTTAGCCAACTATATCGTTATGCTGAGGAGGATGTTAACACTGAAGAGAAGCGGAAGAAGCGTTTCCTGCATGGATTAAATCCTATTGTGAGGATGCGGCTAAGGTTAGCTAATAAGCAAACTTACCAGCAGTTGTTCGATGCAGCCATTACTTTTGAAGATGATTACAAGAATGTCCAAGAGGATCGGAGGAAGAGAGCCAAGAAGGAAACCAAGAGAATTTAGGCAAGCAAACCAAAACCTAACCTGGAGTTCAAACCTCGAAATAGGAATTATGGCAACAACAATAACAATAACAATAACAAGGGCAATAGTGGAAATCAATCTAATCCGAGAAGGAATGTTATCTGTAACAACTGTGGAATTCCAGGGCATTTCCAGAGGGAGTGCAAAAAGCCTGTAGTAATCTATTACGGTTGCGGCCAGAAGAGGCATATCAAACCAGATTGTCCGAGCAAACCACCGGGAGGATGGCCTACCAAGGGAGGAGGACAAGCTAGTGGAGGAAATGGACATCCCAATAAAGGGGAAACAATGTCAAGAACAACAATGGCAAGAACAACAATGGCAAGAGAAACTGACCAACCGGAAAACTGAACTGTGCAACTCTCGAGGAGGTGGATAATTCGGAGCATGCAGTGATAGGTACGCTCAATATCCTTACCAATCCCGGAAAAGTTCTATTTGATACTGGTGCAACTACTTCATTCATTTCTGAAGAATTTTGTGATAAGTTCAGGATTAGAAGGGCAACGTTAGAACATCCTATGACCGTAGTTACAGCAGGAGGGAATGTGATTGTACACCACATAAAACAAGATCAGGTTATCTCGATCTGTGGTTGTACATATTTCATAGACCTTTATGTGATTCCTTTGAAGGGAATTGCAGTAGTACTCGGGATGGATTGGATGATGGAACACAGAGCTCAGATAAATTGTGAGGAGAAAACTATCTCAATCAAAACCCCAAGTGGAGCAAGGATAGTTTACCAGGAAGATAAACACAGTCGTATCATGGTGGATCTGCAGTTGAATTCAATGAAAGAAGTTAAATTAGAAGAAATTCCTGTAGTTAATCAATTCCAAGATGTTTCCCCAACGGAATTACCAGGAATGCCACCAGACCGGGAGATAGAGTTCACAATTGACCTAATACCTGGTACAACACCAATAGCTCAGGCACCATATAAAATGGGACCCAAAGAGTTGAAAGAACTCAAGGAGCAAATTGATGAGTTATCAAGAAAAGGATTTATACAGTAAAGTGTATCTCCATGGGGAACACCAGTAATCTTTGTGGATAAGAGAGATGGTGGAAGACGAATGTGTGGTGATTATAGAAATCTGAACAACGTGATGATCAAGAATAAGTATCCTTTACCAAGAATTCAAGATTTGTTTGATCAAGTGAAAGGAGCTGGAGTATTTTCAAAGATCGATTTGATATCTGGATACCATCAAATAAAAATCAAGCTGGAAGATGTTCCAAAAACAGCATTTGCCTCAAGATATGGACACCATGAGTATCTGGTGGTACCATTTGGTTTGACTAATGCATCGGCAATATTCATGAATCTGATGAACAAGATCTTCATGCCATATTTGGATAAGTTTGTCATCGTCTTTATTGATGATATTCTGATATATTCCAAGGATAAGGAAGAGCATGCTGACCATTTGAGAATAGCATTGCAGACTTTAGGAGAACATAAGCTTTATGCTAAGTTCAGTATGTGTGAGTTCTGGTTAGATGAGGTAGAATTCCTCGATCATGTGATCAGTAAGGAAGGGATTGCTATGAATCCATCCAAAGTTCAGTCGGTACTGGAGTGGACTGCACCGACCAATGTGAAGCAAATTCGAGGTTTCTTAGGAATGGCTGCTTATTATTGGAGATTCATTGAAGGGTTTTCCAAAATAGCCGGACCAATGACCAAATTATTAAGGAAAGATACACCATTCAAGTGGGATGAGAAGTGTGAAGTAAGTTTCCAAGAGTTAAAGACTAGATTAACCATAGCACCAATCTTAGCAGTTCCTGAGACAGGGAAGGATTTCACTGTATATTGTGATGCATCTAAAGAAGGTTTGGGTTGTGTGTTAATGCAAGATCGAAAAGTGATTGCTTATGGTTCAAGACAATTGAAACCACATAAAGTCAACTATCCAACTCATGATTTAGAGTTAGCAGCAGTAGTCTTTGCGCTGAAAGGATGGAGGCATTTTCTTTATGGAGCCAGATGTGAGTTATACACTGACCATAAAAGTCTCAAGTACTTCTTCACTCAAAAGGAATTGAACATGAGGCAGAAACGTTGGTTGGAATTAATCAAGGATTATGATTTAACAATCAATTACACCCCAGGGAAAGCAAATGTTGTAGCAGATGCTTTAAGCAAAAAGAGTGCAGATATTCAGCCAACCAACAGAGAGTTACCAAAAGAGTTACAAATGGACTTGGAAAGGTTAGAACTTCAATTCATCAGAACAGAGGTTCTTGGAGGATTAGCAACTATGCAGGTAGTTGCATAGCAGGAGAGTGATCTTAAACAAGAAATTTTTAGACATCAAGAAAAAGATCCTTTTATTGCTGAGGAAATTCGGAGGATATCTCAAGGGCAAAAATCAGTTTTTTTGCCTTGGAGATTATGGATCTTTATGGTTTCAAGATCGTCTATGTGTTCCAGATGTGACTGAGATCAGAATGTCATACTCAAAGAAGCACATGATACACCCTATTCTATACATCCAAGGACTACCAAGATATATATGGATTTGAAAGAACTATTCTGGTGGAATAACATGAAAAGAGATATTGCTAAATATGTATCTGAATGCCATACTTGTCAAAGGGTGAAAGCTGAACATCAAAGTCCAGCAGGACCATTACAACCCTTAGAAATTCCTGAATGGAAATGGGAGGAAATAGGTATGGACTTCATCACAGGATTACCTATGACACCAAAAAGGAAAGATATGATATGGGTAATTGTGGATAGACTCACTAAGAGTGCACATTTTATTCCAGTGAATCAAAAGGATAATGTTGAAAAGTTAGTTGAAGTATATGTCAAAGAAATAGTAAGTAAGCATGGAGTACCCAAGAAGATTGTAACTGATAGGGGATCAGTGTTTACTTCAGCATTTTGGAAGCAATTGCATGAAGCACTTGGTTCAAAATTAGATTTCAGCACGGCATATCATCCTGAAACAGGAGGTCAAACTGAAAGAACAAATCAAATACTAGAAGACATGTTGAGAGCCTGTGCACTAGATTTTGGAGGAACATGGGAAGATCACCTACCATTGGCAGAATTTTCTTACAATAATAGCTATCAGAGTAGTCTGAAGGCAGCTCCCTATGAGGTTCTGTATGGAAGGAAGTGTAGATCACCAATATGTTGGTATGAACCTGGAAGCAACAAAGAATTTGCACCAGATTATATCAAGGAGAGACAAGACATCATTGATAAGATCAGGGATAGATTGAAAATAGCCCAGAGCAGGCAGAAAAGTTATGCGGATCAAAGCCGAAGATCATGGCATCCAGAAGTGGGAGATATGGTCTATTTGAAAGTAAGTCCAATGAAAGGAGTAAAAAGATTCGGAGTTAAAGGGAAATTGAGTCCAAGATATATTGGACCATTCAAGATACTGAGTCAAAACAGAACTATAGCTTATGATTTAGAGTTACCATCAAGATTGGCTCAAGTGCATAATGTTTTCCATGTGTCACAACTTCGCAAATGTTTGAAAGTTCCTGATGATGCAATAACACATCAAGAGATAGAACTACAAGCAGACCTAACTTATATTGAAAAACCCTGCAAGACTCTGGAATAAAACTGGAAAAGATTGAGGAACATGGCAATCAAATATTGCAAGGTACAATGGGAACATCACCCTGAGAGAGAAGCCACATGGCAGAAGGAAGAGGATTTAAGAAAAGCTTATCCAGAACTATTCAGGTACATCTCCACAAACTTCGGGACGAAGTTTAATTTAAGGGGGGAAGTCTGTAACATCCCAGCATTTAGGACCTAACAAAGGGTAGATTTCGGAAGAGGTATTGTTGCATGCATTCATTTGTGAAAATGCAGGTAATTTTTTTGCCAAATAAAAACCTTGAGTGATCAATGTTTCTTTCTTTCTTTGAGAGTAGGTTTAGTCTTAAAGGAGGATTGCTATAAACTTTGATATGATCTCAAAGGAATTATGGGTGTTTTGAAATGAGTTCGGAATTTAAAACTTAAGTGTTTTATAATTTAAATAATTTTGATATAAGATTTGAATCTTAAATTAAATATAAGAAAGGTATGATAACTTAAATCTTATTTAAAAGCAATATGGTATATGAAGTATATTTCTTATTCAGAAATAAACTACAAAGAATAACTTACTAAAGTTATTCCAAACTTTACAATTCACACAAGAGAAAAGAATAAAATATTCTTTATTAATAAATATATAATCTTCATTACAAAGAAACCAAATAAAGATTACAAGAATTATAAAAGGAAAATTACAAAAGATTAAGAAAAGTACATTTGTATATCTCTACTAACTATCCTATATCTAAACTACACTAAATCTTCATCTTTATCTTTGTACCTGCAAAATAAAGATTAAATAGAAAACAAAACAAGATTAGTGTTAGTATATATTTCTCTCAGATTTTTCAGTGTGGTGCACTTGACAATCTCATCATTGAGAAATGATAAAGGGGCAAGTTTCACCAATATGAAAGACTTCATCTTTCATAAATTCAAATCCAGAATGCAAATGACAGCCAAAAGGGACCAATTCACCATCCAGGGTAAAAGTAGTTTGGTAATGGTAAGTTTAAATTTTTTGAACCTATCCACATGTGCATAGCAGACACACAAGCTGCACACACACAGCATGCAAAAGGGTGTGCTGTCGACCTCACAAGCACAACTAGATATCACAAAACCACAGCATAGCCGTGGAGGAGCACACTAGTGCATCATTCCACTACACAACACACCAGCACAGCCAGGGTGAACAACAGTTAAACCAAGAACAACAACCAAACCAACCACCCAGATCAGCCCCAAACATCACCAGGATGGTGACATAAGGAGGGGGATGGAACTGGTGGACAACAAGGTCAAGCCCAGGAGCTAGGAGGAGCAGGCAAGCTCAAGAGCAAGATCAGGAACCCAGCAAAAACAGATCAAGATCAAGATCAACATCAAGATCATCATCAATCTACTACACCAAGATCAAATCTTGTGGCGAGTTTCATAAAACCATCACATGCTTTCATCAGAATATCTAAACAAAAGCATGTGTTGCTTTATGTAATGATCTCTCAATAAGCACCCAAGAGGGGTGAATCTATCCTAGAGATTTCAGGTAAAAGGATAATAAATCAAGCTCCACCACAAGCACTAAACCCTTAGACCAGCATCACTGGGTTTAGTGTTATTTTTGCAACTTAGATCATTTTCATTTGATCTTACAAGATCAGGGCACATCTCTCAAAGAGAGAGTAGCACCTCTAAATCTATAAGATTCCAACAAACTATTGCCCAACTAACTAGGAATCACATCCTAGAGCCTCAGACCAACATCATAGGCAGGTAAGATAATAAAAGCTTCCATATCATCTTATCAGTTTTAATCACTAGCATAATCAAGATAAGCCCAGAAATAAAAACCCAATCACTTGTGTGCCAGAATACAGTTGTATCACAAGGACAAGTTCTTAATGAGCTAAAACCCATCTTTACTTAACTTCCATAGATAAAAAGGGAAAACCACTACATATCATTTTCCTGAAGCCAAGTGCTAGGAATCAACTCTAAATTCATTTATACATCCACAAAAATCATTGCAAGCAATGATTTGATTTAGTGAGTATAATCTCAGACAAGCCAACAGTATAATTGCAGTAAGCAAATACTGTCAGTATAAGCAATCTGACAGTGGAGTAAACTCTTAGATCAACAACATAATCCAATCAAGGATTGCATTAATACACTAGGATGGATCATGGTGTATTACCACTAGGACAAATCTGACAGGCAACTAGTATCATCAAAGCTACTATGAATCCTTCACCACATCAAGCAATCATTTCCCATGATCAAATATGATCAACACTAGATCTAAAGCATCATAGATATGATCAACAGGGGGGTTGTGAACCCTAAAACAGAGATGAACCCAATCAGCACATAATCACTCAACATGAGAAGCCAGTAGCTACACACCAAAAAGAATCAAGGCAGTAGCATGAACAAACAGCACAAAGCCCACTTACCCGAGGTCCTCGCTGATGAATCGAACAGGAAGCAGAGGGGCCGACGAACCGCGGCGGCACAGGGAGCACCCGGAGGGGCGCTGCAACCTGCACCTGCCACGGCGGTGGCCGCAGCAGCGCACGAGACCAGCATGCCACCGCAGGCGGGATCGCGGCGGCGGCGACAACAACTTTTCCGAACCCTAGGGTTCGGGAATGGGGTGGAACTGACCACGGGGAAGCCCTGGAGTCAAATCCAAGTGTATAGGATGAAAGAGCTTCATCGACAACCCCAACCCGCACCACGACGGCGACTAGAACGGCCGACGACGGCGAGAATCGACGGTGGCGGCATCGCCGACCACGGGGGCGAGTCAGGGGAGGAGGAGATAAGGTCGAGGGAGAGAGAGGAGGCAGAGTGGGCTAGGTGGGCCAAAACCCTTCGGGGTAGTTATTTGACCCTGCCCTATTGGGCCACCTTGGCCCAATAAGCCCAAGGGGCCAGCCCAGGTTACTTAATAAATCTTTTTGATCAAATGGAAAAGACCAAAAAAACCCGTGACCTAAATAAATTTATAGAAAATACAATTAAAGTCCAAAACTTATAAATAAAATATTTTTGGGTTCAAAATAATCCACTCTGTCCAAATAAAATAAGATATCAAATATTGGAAATTCAAATTTTTATAAGAATTTTGTAATTTAAATATTCCTTAAGGAATTTTACAAAATTATTGAAAAGTGATAAAAATAAATAAAAATCACTTTCATTATTTATTAATATTATAGTATTTTTGAAAAAATACTAAATAAATATTTAGTAATAAACTTAATGTATAATTAATAATTCCTAAAAGAATTATTAAATCAATTAAAGTCAAATAAAGGGAAATAAAATAAAATAAATAAATATATGTTATAAATATTAAAAAGAAATATTTATAAATCCTTTATTACTCAAAAAGGAACTTTTTGGGGTAAATGCATATAAATTTAAATAATGCATTACGTTACTTGCATAATCATTTTGCTTCTTTAAATATTGTCCTTACCGGGCAATAATGATGTTTTTATAGAACTAGAAGCTCAAGGTCCAGTGCAAGCATCAGACTCACTACCTTGCCATCACAAGGAAAGTTCATCACTTGCTCATGTCCTTTGAAGAGTCTTTATCAAAGTATTTGCAAATTGTGTGTTATCATATATGCTATAAAAGAAAGAAATTATTATTTTCATAAATAAAGAAATCATAGATATCATCCTAAGTGGTGGTATAATAGAGCAATAGAACTTAGAGTTCTAATTGCAAAAATGATAATCAAATAGGGACTTAATAACCCCTGACATCAGTGATTCTAGCGCCGTATATTACGCGTTAGCCATGAGATTTGGAATGGGACAGAGAAGTCAGCTGTATCTTCTTCCTCTTGCATGAAGCCGGATGTACAGGTTATGGCTGTTATCCTTGTAGCATGCATATTAATTGGTAATTTGTAGAGGATATGCAGCATATGGGTGGGAACCCTCAACGTCCCACGATAGTTCTAGCATCTAACGGTTTGTACAAACCATTGCCTTAATTCATTATGTGGGCATGGTGTACACCAAGGAGGCATGGGGGGTCGCGAAGGGGGCAGTGATTGGCTTGGACCAACTACTGTTCCCCACATCATGGAATTGTGGACGGGAAAGTACGCCCGGTTGTGCAACAAAGAGTTGATCTCTCATGGGTAAAATAACGGACCTCTACAGAGTGTAAGAACTATAACTTGTTACTCCTTGTTCCGGGAAGGAGCTACGAACGCGGCAGGAAAGGAACTCCATGAAAGTTCTGGTCAACCTGTGAAGGCTGATTGTCATAGTTTTTCGGAATAAAATCAACCTTTGAAGAAAGATTTACAAAAACTGCATAGTGCCAAGGATTTATAATTCGAGGTGGTAGTTAGAGCATCAAACTTCCCACCTTGCATATAATGAACTTGTTGGGTAACGCTGTAACTCATTCTTTCCTTTGAACCCTTGCTTAGACTCTGAGGATCCCGAAGACGTGCCAATGTATGCAGCCAAATGCTAAGAAGACATGTTCTACGAGGAACCTGATCTATCCGGAGGAGTTGAAGGTGTGGACTACGAGATCCGCTATGGTGTCGATGAGAACGATTCCACTTAAGGGTCTAGTTAGTAGTAATTAATGGAGCCGAGAAGCATGAACTCTATAGAATAAGCTGTTGAGCCCCACTCCTAGTCGGAGATGCTACTTTTGAATTTCCGCTGAACATCTTATATTTTGGTTTGTAAGTTGGACCTTTTGCAAGCCTTGAACTTCCGGTATTGTAATAATAATAATGTGTGTACTTTTGTAATATGGACCCGCAATGTTTCTGTTGTACCACTCTGAGGGATGTGATATTTACGGAACGGTGTTCTGTGAATGTCATGTCAACGACTATAGTGTACTACACATGCAGTGGTATGCTGGGTCACCGCAAAATGCCCATTTGAAGATTTGCCAATTCTTGCTACTTGTTTATATATCAGTGTTTCAGCAGAGACTGTTAAGTTGAACTTCTGCCTAGAATCTTGAACTACGTCTATCAGCAACGTGAACAATGGACGAACCTTGAATTGGAAGTTTGGTGCCGATAGATTTCACTCAAAATCATAACTAGTACCTGGCTTCCATGTAAGGGTCCCAACCTTTAATAAGGTAGAGTCCCCTGTGTTTACAATGCTAGTCCCTGGATCAATAGCTAACATCCATAGTTAAGATGTAATATCAAGAAACAAAGGTCATAATACACTTTATAACCAGGAATAACATAATTTTATTACATCTTACATAGCTCATTTGGCTATTACATTACATTGCAGCAGAATATCTATAAGCATGGGGTCCTTCATCTTCAAAGTGCCACAGGCAGACATGTTGGTTGTAGACTTTGTAATCCTAATCAATCAACTTCACTAATATCAATCAAACCTGCAACATACAAGTTACAGCCACAAGGGTCAATACATTTGAATTGTATTGGCAAGTGATACTATGGTAGTAGAGTGGAGTCTATCATCTATATGCATTTGGCTAAGTGGAGCTTAGGCTTGCTTTGCTCAAAATAGATTTTTCCTTATCATTTGAAATCACTAAGTTTTTTCTTGACAAAATAATCTTTCCCAAGGCATCTCCCAATCAAAGATTTAAGATCCATTAACCCTTGTTCAACCACAAGTTTTTAACTTAGAAATTTGGATGATGAGATTCTTTATTTCTTCCATGTCTTGATGCTCAAATTTTCCTTTACCAGGGGCATGGCTAAGTACTTAGATTTTACACTCTGCAGAGGTGGTGCACTTTCCCCACAAGACTTGGTTTCACCAAGACAAGATCTTTCAGAAGCCTTTCCTTAGACCAAATGGACGCGTTCCAACCTATCATTCCACTACCACCAACTGTCCAAATGGCTAAGTTCTAGCAACCTATATGATCCAGGCAGAGCCCATAATGCCAAGTGGCTGCACTAGAAGCTTCTCAACATTTGACATCTCAAATCTCTTTGTTCCTGGGTGGCCATCCACAAGTGAGATACACAAGGTAAACCATAAACATGGGCCTTGTGAACCACTCAACCAAAAACCACCAAGCAATTACCATTCCACCCAGGTGATTCGTTAACTTAGTTGTTTTATTAAACAAAAACACAAGTCCCCAGACTTAGAAATTTTTCCATAGTATGAATATATTCCACCCTTGGTTTCTATTAGCTAAGCTAAGCTTGATAGTAGTAGGAATCTTAACTTAGGAAATTTTCTACTAAGGTTTCATATACTAGGATTTCCCATAGCAAGGTTTATACTTAGCAAAATTCCATGCAAGTTTTACTTAGAAAAATCACTAATGCATAGTGAAAGTAATGGGACAAAAGTATGAAGCATCACTTGCCTTTTTGGTAGAGTATAAGTTCACTCCTTGTCCTTGCTACAATCACACTCCTCAAGTCACTACAATTCAATCAAGCAAGGCACAAGTTCAATCTACCATTCAAGCATTTCATCACATAAAATAATAAAACAAAACAACACATGCATGCATGCAAAAGGGTTGTTTTATTTGTAAAAGTGGTTTCTAATGGGTCATAAACATTTGAAAACACCTAATGGTCATTTTGTAAAGTGGCAAAGTCATTTGCAAAAGATTTCACTTCATAAACCATTTTCAAAACAAGGTATCATTTTATGTGGTGTAGAAATGTTTTTTTACTAAGGCATTAATCTATAGGGTTCACAAAATTCATTTTCAAATCATAAAACTTGGTGTTTGGGGTCAGAGAGTTTAAAACAAAACATTTCCCAAAGGTTTTCCTTCAAAACCATTTTTAATAAATAAACTATATTTTTATTTGACTAGAATTGGTTTTAAATCAAAGAATCATTCTTTTCCTTCACCAAATAAATTTTTGAAACCACAAAGTGTTTCCTAGGGTCAGTAGGTTCAAAACACACCATTTTCCAAAGATTTTATCCCCAAAAACATTTTTGAACAATTTTTATAATCTAAACAAGCATACAAATGTTTCTGCAAAAACAAACATTTTACTAGAAGCTTTTTACTAAACAAATTGCAGAGTTGGCTAGGGCTTGTCTTGCTGATTCCATTGATATAAAGTTTGCAAAATTTGGACATGTGGAACTAAAGTTATGCAATTTACAAAATCACAAGTCTAATTGATCAAATTCTGTTTTTAAAACAAACTCTGGGACACGCGTCTGATTCCTATTCGTCGAAAACATTTCGCGTGGATCGACTAACATAGACCGCAGGATCAAGTCATATCGCACGGCGCGCAGATGCTACTTACCCTTTCGCCTAGCTTCTATCCTAGCTGCTGGATCCTAATCGCACGGCATCTTGCACACTTGCCAGAGTCGGGCGGCGCTGCGGTGGCTACTGGCGGCGGAGCGCTCAGGTGGTGGCGGTGCTGGCGAAGCAGGAAGCGAGAGAGGATGGGAAGATGCTCACCGTGTTCGCAGAATCCTGGGGAAGCTCAAGGTGTTCTCGAGGAGTCAAGGGGCGCACGGAGGTGAGGGTAATGGCTCGCCGGAGTTGCTCCTGGCGTCGGGTTCGTCTGCTTGATGACGGAGGCGACGACTGAGGGCGCGCTAAGACAAATGGAGAGCAGTGTTAGATGCGCAAGGTCAAGGCGAAGATGCGTGCGTGAAGGAGAAGGGGATGGGCGGTCAGGGGCTTACCAGAAGAGTCGCCGAAGTTGAGCTAGCTGTCGGTGGCGAGATGGCTTTGTCGGAGGCGATGTTCTAAGGCGCGCGCAGACTAGCTGGGGCCACTGGTGGGTGCGCAAGGTACTGGAGAGTGAGCTCGTGTGCACAAGGGGCAAGGTATGGTCAGGTGTCGCCGGAATTTGCACTGGACCTCGTCGGAGCCAGTGGGTTTGCCACGAGCAATTCGAGCAGCCCTGGGGCAGAGAGGAGCTGGTGACTGAGGGGAAATGAGGAGGAGGGCGAGGCGTTTAAGAATGCGTGGTCGCAGGGGCGATTAACTGCTGCGTTAACGCGAATTGATGCTCGCAAATTTCGCCAGAAACGGTCGAGAAGAGGAGGCGCGGTCACCGCGGGTGAGGACGATGAACAGGAGGGGTGGGGTCGGTTGGTCAGCGAGAGAGAGGAGAGGGGAAGATGGGCCACCAGTCAGTCGCTTTGAGGGTGCGGGTTTAGGTGAAAAATGTTTCGCGCGTGGGGAAAATAGCTGGGCTGGTACTGGGCTTCTGGGCCAGGTTTAGTTGGGTCGAGTCTGACTCTATTTTTTTCTGTCCAAATGCTTTTTCTTTTTCTAATTCTATTTTCTGTTTTGAAATTCAAACAACCAATCAAGCATTCAAATTAATTCAAACATTCACCACACTTGTATTGGGTTTTGGTTCTGTTTAATCAACACAAACCAAAGTCCCAAAATAAAATAATATTTTTATTTTAGGATCTATTTAATAATTAATTAAAATAGACCTTAGTTAATAATTCAAATAGGTTTTGATTTATTTAATAAAATCTCCATTTGAAAACTAAATATTATCAAAACCAAATCAGTAGGTTTTATTTGAAAATATAAGATACTTGGAAAACTTGTTTTAAAATAAAATAACATTTTTATTTTAGGGTCCATTAATAATTAAATAAGATGGACCTTAGTTAATAATTCAAATAGGATTTGTTTTATTAAAATATTTATTTTGAAATCTAAAATAAAACCAAAAACACTTCAGTAGGTTTTAATTGAGAATATAAAATACTTGGAAACTTATTTAAAATAATTTAATAAGTTTTAGTGTTTATTTAAAATGGAAAAAGCCTTTACTTAAATAAAATTGGATATTAAATCCTTATTATTTTATTTAAATAAACCTTTACTATTTTTATCAAAACAAAATGTTTTATTTCAAAAGCTTGGCCAAGGTTTAATTTGGCTCTATAAAATAATCTTTATTTATAAATCTACCTTTTCTTTTGAAAACCAAATCTTTTATTAAAAGATCCAAAATAGTAATTCCAAATATTCAAAATATTTTCTTTATTAATTGTTTAACTTTTCAAATCCCTTTAGAATTTGTTTGATCAAATAGGTTTGAAGGTTTCCAATTGGAATCAAAAAGTTTCTTCTCACCCTGAAAATCAACAAAGTTTTATTTTATTCATTTATTTTTCACATTACAAGATTTGGAAAATCTTGGGATGTGACAGGCTACCACCCTTAAAATAAATCTCGTCCCGAGATTTGGGAGGCTAGGGGTTACAAGTAGGCTCAAAAGCAACTAGGGTACTACCACCCTTAAAATTTTCTAACTAAATTACATATTGGCTTGCTTGGAATTTTGATGAAGCTTCCCTGGACAGAAGTTTGCATAGTGGCCTAGTTCCTTGCATTTGAAACACATCACTTGGCTGATATCTCTCTTTTCCTTTGATATCATTGCCTCTTGTTTGTTCCTTTGGTTCTTCTTCTTTTCTGGGCATTCATTGGCATAGTGTCCCATCTCTTTGCAATTGTAACATTGCACTTGAGTAATATCCTTCTTGTTAGGGTTGGGGCATTTCTTCTTCTTCTTGGGTCTCTCCAAAGCTAGGAGTTCTTCTAATTCATGTTCTTCATATCTCACCTCAAAGGTGGGAAATCTTTATCTCTTCTTGGGGCATTGATCTTCATGCTCCTTGGATGCATGATCCTTGTCTCCACAAGTATTGCTCGCTTGGGTTCCTTCTAGAATAGCATCTTTGTCATCCTTGTTGTCATTAGCTCTTTGGGAAAAGTTTTCTCTCATGTTGATCATTTGAGTAACCAATCCTTGCAACAATTGGGATTGCAGTTTCAAAATCCTTTGTATGGCTGGGTCTAGTCCATTGTTGTTGGCTAAAAGCTGAGTTGTCTCTTGGCTCAACTGGTTTTGGGTTGCTATAAGTTCTCTCATGTTGTCTTCTTGGTTGTTGTTGGTGTCACCATCTTTGATGTTGGAGTCTTTTGGAGTAGTCATCTGTTTGGGTTGAATTGAGATTAGAATAGGCAAAATATTTGTAAGGAAATAATTCTAATCACACACATCACAATTCACACAAGCAATGTGCAAGCAATCACAAACAAACATTCCACTCAAACAACAAGTTTCAAGCATATTTTTAGGCAACCAAAAATATTTTTGTTACACCACATAAGTTGGTGTGTTTGACTTAAACAAAATATGGTGGTCCATCTATATGGTTCACTTGAAATCCTTCCATCCTTCTTGGTTGATTCTCCTTGAACAAAATCTTTGTATCCTTGGAGAAAATTTCTCATGTCTTGGTCACAAAACTTCAAAGGTGATGATGGCTCTTTCTAATTTGTGTTTCCTTAGTCTCCAAATCCTTGAGCAAGATTTCTTGTCTCACTTGTAGTCCTTAGTGATATCCAAGGTTGAAGTCCTTGGTGAAAATGCTGAAGATGTTGAAGTCATTAGAGTTGAAGATGTTGAAGTCATTAGAGTTGAAGATGTTGAAGTCATTAGAGATGATGGAGTCCTTTGCACATGATGGAGTCTTTGTCCATGGGGTAGGCTTTTATCCATCAAGTTGAAATAGATGAGATGTAGAATCAAAACCAAAATGGTTGAGGAAAGAGTTTTACAAGATTGTTTGTAAATAGGTTTTGGAACAAATACAACTCCTATTTTTCTAAGGGTTTTGTCCAATCCTAGGGCTACAAATCCTACAGGCAACACAATGCTCGGATACCATCTGTAAGGGTCCCAACCTATAATAAGGTAGAGTCCCCTGTGTTTACAATGCTAGTCCCTGGATCAATAGCTAGCATCCACAGTTAAGATGTAATATCAAGAAACAAAGGTCATAATACACTTTATAACCAGGAATAACATAATTTTATTACATCTTACATAGCTCATTTGGCTATTACATTACATTGCAGCAGAATATCTATAAGCATGGGGTCCTTCATCTTCAAAGTGCCACAGGCAGACATGTTGGTTGTAGACTTTGTAATCCTAATCAATCAACTTCACTAATATCAATCAAACCTGCAACATACAAGTTACAGCCACAAGGGTCAATACATTTGAATTGTATTGGCAAGTGATACTATGGTAGTAGAGTGGAGTCTATCATCTATATGCATTTGGCTAAGTGGAGCTTAGGCTTGCTTTGCTCAAAATAGATTTTTCCTTATCATTTGAAATCACTAAGTTTTTGCTTGACAAAATAATCTTTCCCAAGGCATCTCCCAATCAAAGATTTAAGATCCATTAACCCTTGTTCAACAACAAGTTTTTAACTTAGAAATTTGGATGATGAGATTCTTGATTGCTTCCATGTCTTGATGCTCAAATTGTCCTTTACCAGGGACATGGCTAAGTACTTAGATTTTACACTCTGCAGAGGTGGTGCACTTTCCCCACAAGACTTGGTTTCACCAAGACAAGATCTTTCAGAAGCCTTTCCTTAGACCAAATGGACGCGTTCCAACCTATCATTCCACTACCACCAACTGTCCAAATGGCTAAGTTCTAGCAACCTATATGATCCAGGCAGAGCCCATAATGCCAAGTGGCTGCACTAGAAGCTTCTCAACATTTGACATCTCAAATCTCTTTGTTCCTGGGTGGCCATCCACAAGTGAGATACATAAGGTAAACCATAAACATGGGCCTTGTGAACCACTCAACCAAAAACCACCAAGCAATTACCATTCCACCCAGGTGATTCGTTAACTTAGTTGTTTTATTAAACAAAAACACAAGTCCTCAGACTTAGAAATTTTTCCATAGTATGAATATATTCCACCCTTGTTTTCTATTAGCTAAGCTAAGCTTGATAGTAGTAGGAATCTTAACTTAGGAAATTTTCTACTAAGGTTTCATATACTAGGATTTCCCATAGCAAGGTTTATACTTAGCAAAATTCCATGCAAGTTTTACTTAGAAAAATCACTAATGCATAGTGAAAGTAATGGGACAAAAGTATGAAGCATCACTTGCCTTTTGGTAGAGTATAAGTGCACTCCTTTTCCTTGCTACAATCACACTCCTCAAGTCACTACAATTCAATCAAGCAAGGCACAAGTTCAATCTACCACTCAAGCATTTCATCACATAAAATAATAAAACAAAACAACACATGCATGCATGCAAAAGGGTTGTTTTATTTGTAAAAGTGGTTTCTAATGGGTCATAAACATTTGAAAACACCTAATGGTCATTTTATAAAGTGGCAAAGTCATTTGCAAAAGATTTCACTTCATAAACCATTTTCAAAATAAGGTATCATTTTATGTGGTGTAGAAATGTTTTTTTTACTAAGGCATTAATCTATAGGGTTCACAAAATTCATTTTCAAATCATAAAACTTGGTGTTTGGGGTCAGAGAGTTTAAAACAAAACATTTCCCAAAGGTTTTCCTTCAAAACCATTTTTAATAAATAAACTATATTTTTATTTGACTAGAATTGGTTTTAAATCAAAGAATCATTCTTTTCCTTCACCAAATAAATTTTTGAAACCACAAAGTGTTTACTAGGGTCAGTAGGTTCAAAACACACCATTTGCCAAAGATTTTATCCCCAAAAACATTTTTGAACATTTTTTATAATCTAAACAAGCATACAAATGTTTCTGCAAAAACAAACATTTTACCAGAAGCTTTTTACTAAACAAATTGCAGGGTTGGCTAGGGCTTGTCTTGATGATTCCATTATTATAAAGTTTGCAAAATTTGGACGTGTGGAACTAAAGTTATGCAATTTACAAAATCACAAGTCTAATTGATCAAATTCTGTTTTTAAAACAAACTCTGGGACACGCGTCTGATTCCTATTCGTCCAAAACGTTTCGCGTGGATCGACTAACATAGACCGCAGGATCAAGTCATATTGCACGGCGCGCAGATGCTACTTACCCTTTCGCCTAGCTTCTATCCTAGCCGCTGGATCCTAATCGCACGACATCTAGTACACTTGCCAGAGTCGGGCGGCGCTGCGGTGGCTACTGGCGGCGGAGCGCTCAGGTGGTGGCGGTGCTGGCGAAGCAGGAAGCGAGAGAGGATGGGAAGATGCTCACCACGTTCGCAGAAGCCTGGGGAAGCTCAAGGTGTTCTCGAGGAGTGAAGGGGCGCACGGAGGTGAGGGTAATGGCTCGCCGGAGTTGATCCTGGCGTCGGGTTCGTCTGCTTGATGACGGAGGCGACGACTGAGGGCACGCTAAGACAAATGGAGAGTAGCGTTAGATGCGCAAGGTCAAGGCGAAGATGCGTGCGTGAAGGAGAAGGGGAGGGGCGGTCAGGGGCTTACCAGAAGAGTCGCCGGAGTTGAGCTAGCTGTCGGTGGCGAGATGGCTTTGTCGGAGGCGACGTTCTAAGGCGCGTGCGGACTAGCTGGGGCCACTGGTGGGTGCGCAAGGTACTGGAGAGTGAGCTCGTGTGCACAAGGGGCAAGGTATGGTCAGGTGTCGCCGGAATTTGCACTGGACCTCGTCGGAGCCAGTGGGTTTGCCACGAGAAATTCGAGCAGCCCTGGGGCGGAGAGGAGCTGGTGACTGAGGGGAAATGAGGAGGAGGGCGAGGCGTTTAAGAATGCGTGGTCGCAGGGGCGATTAACTGCTGCGTTAACGCGAATTGATGCTCGCAAATTTCGCCAGAAACGGTCGAGAAGAGGAGGCGCGGTCACCACGGGTGAGGACGATGAACAGGAGGGGTGGGGTCGGTTGGTCAGCGAGAGAGAGGAGAGGGGAAGAGGGGCCACCAGTCAGTCGCTTTGAGGGTGCGGGTTCAGGTGAAAAATGTTTCGCGCGTGGGGAAAATAGGTGGGCTGGTACTGGGCTTCTGGGCCAGGTTTAGTTGGGTCGAGTCTGAATCTATTTTTTTCTGTCCAAATGCTTTTTCTTTTTCTAATTCTATTTTCTGTTTTGAAATTCAAACAACCAATCAAGCATTCAAATTAATTCAAACATTCACCACACTTGTATTGGGTTTTGGTTCTGTTTAATCAACACAAACCAAAGTCCCAAAATAAAATAATATTTTTATTTTAGGATCTATTTAATAATTAATTAAAATAGACCTTAGTTAATAATTCAAATAGGTTTTGATTTATTTAATAAAATCTCCATTTGAAAACTAAATATTATCAAAACCAAATCAGTAGGTTATATTTGAAAATATAAGATACTTGGAAAACTTGTTTTAAAATAAAATAACATTTTTATTTTAGGGTCCATTAATAATTAAATAAGATGGACCTTAGTTAATAATTCAAATAGGATTTGTTTTATTAAAATCTTTATTTTGAAATCTAAAATAAAACCAAAAACACTTCAGTAGGTTTTAATTGAGAATATAAAATACTTGGAAAACTTATTTAAAATAATTTAATAAGTTTTAGTGTTTATTTAAAATGGAAAAAGCCTTTACTTAAATAAAATTGGATATTAAATCCTTATTATTTTATTTAAATAAACCTTTACTATTTTTATCAAAACAAAATGTTTTATTTCAAAAGCTTGGCCAAGGTTTAATTTGGTTCTATAAAATAATCTTTATTTATAAATCTACCTTTTCTTTTGAAAACCAAATATTTTATTAAAAGATCCAAAATAGTAATTCCAAATATTCAAAATATTTTCTTTATTAATTGTTTAACTTTTCAAATCCCTTTAGGATTTGTTTGATCAAATAGGTTTGAAGGTTTCCAATTGGAATCAAAAAGTTTCTTCTCACCCTGAAAATCAACAAAGTTTTATTTTATTCATTTATTTTTCACATTACAAGATTTGGAAAATCTTGGGATGTGACATTCCAGTAGCCTACCCTGCGGGTTGGAGCATATGCGTCATACTCCCTGGTCTCTTCATGAGTTTACTAGAGATCACCCAAGTCTCATAGACCGCGATTTTACAGTCGAGCTCATATAGGTGTGTTCTTTCAAGAATGCCCTGTAGGACAGCATCTTTGCTATTTAAAGTCAACATAAACACATTAAGGCATCTTTCCAACCTGCCTTACAGATTATGAGAGTTATGCATCTTCACATAGAAAGGGTTACACGATACTCTCCTCGGTCCACCCACTAGCTTGTTCTTCCCAGGTCCTAATTCACGGGATTTCCGATCACACAGGTTGGGTTACCACTAGGTGTGATATCCATGGGTCTCAACCCCATATCCCTCGATGCACTTTCTATCACATTTCGTGATAGTCCCTTTGTAAAGGGATCTGTCAGGTTTTTGTATGTTTGAATATACGTAACAATTATTACTCTAGAGTTTCTCAATTTCCTGACAGATTTCAAACGTCTATTCATGTGTCTTGATGACTTTGCGTTATCCTTAGAATTGTTCACTTTGACAATAACAGTTTGGTTGTCACAATTCAAAAGGATTGCACGCACAGATTTCTCAACTACAGGCAAGTCCATCAAGAGCTCACGCAACCATTCTGACTCAACAGTGGTTGTGTCTAAAGCAGTAAGCTCTGCTTCCATAGTTGACCTCGTCAATATGGTCTGTCTGCGGGATCTCCATGTCACTGCGCCACCTCCAAGGGTAAACACATACCCGCTCGTGGCATAGAGTTCATCGACGTCAGATATCCAGTTCAAATCACTATATCCTTCAAGCACAGCAGGATGCCCTGAATAGTGAATCCCATAGCTCATTGTACCACATAGATAGCGCATGACCCTTTCAAGTGAATGTCAATGATCAATACCCGGGTTAGACATGAACCTACTCCACTTGCTCACAGCAAAAGATATATCGGTCTTGTAGCGCTTGCTAAGTACATGAGAGAACCAACAACTTGTGAATATTTTAGCTGATATGTTGGTTCCTTCTTATTCTTCTGTAATGTCAAACTGAGATCATAAGATGTTGGAGAAGCCCGGAGGAGTATGCGCTTCTAAAAGATCTTTGATACCGTGCCCAATTCCGAAGTTAGTTCGATACATGTGACCAGCAATGAGAAAAATAAATGCAATAGATAAATGGTGGTGAGCAACATAATGAGATTGCGTTAAAGTAATCATATTCTCATTCTTAATAAGCTTGATGTTCAGAATCACATCAGCCTCTCCCAGATCTTTCATATCAAAGCTCTTTGACAGGAAAGACTTGACTTCATTTATTACTTTCATGTTTGTACCAAAGATTAGAATGTCATCCACGTACAAACATAATATAACACTATCGCCCCCACCATGGCGATAGTAAATACACCTATCAGCCTCATTAATGACAAAGCCAGCAGAAAGTAGAGTTCTGTCAAACTTTGCATGCCATTGCTTAGGTGCTTGTTTCAGGCCATATAAAGATTTTAATAACTTGCACACCTTTGTCTCTTCACCTTTTACAACAAACCTATCCGGATGATCCATATAGATCTCCTCTTCCAACTCTCCATTAAGGAAAGTTGTCTTCACGTCCATTTGATGAACGAGAAGACCATAAGAGGCAGCCAGGGACAGTAGTACTTGAATGGTGGTCAGTCTAGCGACAGGTGAATATGTGTCAAAGTAATCTTTGCCTTCTTTATGTGTGTAGACCTTAGCTACAAGTTGCACCTTGTACTTCTCAATAGTACCATCAGGCCTTAGCTTCTTCTTAAACACCCACTTATAGCCCACAGGTTTGCAACCATAGGGTCGTTGTGATAATTCCCAAGTTCCATTAGAAAGAATCAAGTCCATCTCATTTTGGACAGCTTCTTTCCAATCATCTGCATTAGGAGATGCATATGCCTCTGCAATGGATATGGGAGTATCGTCCACAAGGTACACGATGAAATCATTACCAAAGGATTTTGCAATCCTCTGTCTCTTACTCCTCGTGAGAGGTTCATCATCATCCTTCTCAAGGACTTTCTCATGTGGTTGTTCAGAATTCTCAATAGATGCACTAGATTCAGGAAGTATTTCAAAAGAAGTTCTACCAATGCTATGCATATCATTCATAGGAAATATATTCTCAAAGAATGTTGCATCACAAGATTCTGTTATAGTATCAACATGCATATCAGGTACCTGATATGTCCATAACATATCTATAATTTTTGATGGTTTTATGCTATTATTATGCTTTTGACACTTATTTTTATATAAAGTTCATGAGTTATTTGGACTAACCTACTAATAGTTGCAAAAGTGTACAATGTTCTTGGTTTACACTTTGATGTGTAGGAATTATCAAGAATACAAGTGGAACCCTTGTTGGAGTCAAATTGGGATTTTCCAGAAATCTGTCTTAGATTTTTTTGAAGATGGTGACGTTTCGGGTCGAAGACGGCATCAAAAGGAAAACTCTTCAACTATAAAGTTGTCGGAAATTTCGCAAAAATCCTTCTGGACATAAAATTTAGCTAATTCCAATTCCGGACGGGCCCTCTAGTCCTGATTTACTGTAGCCCAAGATGGGATGACGGAAATCCGAGAAGCTATATAAAGGGAGGAAACCTAATTCGTGGGAGACACCTCCACCCATGAATTTGCAGCCACCAAAGCCACGTTCCCCCCCCCATGGATCCCATCTCCATGGGGGAGGGTTCCCAAGAAGCCATGAAGAAAGGGGCTAAGGGGAGGTGCTCCCCCACGATACCGGCGGCGGGGAAGGAGTCCCCCGCACCGCCGTCGGCGCCGCCACTGCCCTCTTCATCATATTTACTGCCATCTCCATCACCTAATCCTCCTAGTATGCAGTGGTTCATCCTTTCACACACCTATGTACCATCCTATGTAAACATGGTGTTTGATGCTATAAATCCTATGATCTATGTCATGTTTGTGTAGTTTCTTTGTTCTTAGATTGAATGGTTGAACGTCTTTGGTTCATTAGAGTTATATGTTGATATGGTATCCTTTGGTGTCCATTATATTTGTGCATGCATGGATTAAACATCATAGGGTTTGTAGTATGTGTAAGAGGAAGGGGGAAGTTCCGCCAGAGTGACAGAAACCTAAGGACGCGAACCAGAACATTGCACGTATGAGAGTAAGAGGACCATTAACTTAAGGCTAGGGTTGGGGAAACCTTAATGCATTGTTAGTAGTTATGGATGTTTGCTAACAATCCAATCATATAGTACATGTAATTCCAAGTAGTGAAGCGCACGTATATTTAGCCTCTCCCACATAGAAAACTGCATCAAAGACAATGAACCCAATTTATTCGCCAATTAAACTTGGACAAAGCCACCACAATTACCACCACTATTCCACACTCATGGTTCTGTTAGTTTAGTGTATTTTATTGCTGCAACAACTAGATTTACTTTATTGTTATTTATTATCTTGCAAAGCTTTCTCTAGTACTCGTTTTGTTGCTCTAGTTTTATTTCCTAGATAATGCAAACATTTAGTGTGCATAGAGTTGTATCAATGGTTGATAGAACTTGAGAGAATGTTTATCCTACCTTTAGATCCTCGTTGGGTTCGACACTTCGGTGACCCATCATACCACTGCATGATGTAGTACACTATAGTCGTTGACATAACACCAATGAAACACCGTTCACTAGCATTACATCCCTCAGAATGGCACAACAGAAACACAGCGGGTCCAATACATGGCTTAAAGGTTACAACTCAACTCTTTACATAAGATCCAGAGAACACTCTAGGTTAAAGAGAGAGAAAGAAACTTCTTACAAAGAAGAATCAGAAATAAACAACTCAAGGCTATCATACTATTATAACTAGTATTTTAACTAATGGTCTGGCATTGCTGCTATTGCAATACGCTATAGAAATAGGTTCTATGGCTCGAGATTATATTCCTATCTAATTATTAACTTTGTCTTCTCTCGAGTTGATGTATATGTTGACTTTCTTGACTTCATGGAAGAGCTTTCACTTCTGATGATGATTCCTGGAGCATAACTTGATGTAGACGTCGTTTGTACTGGCTTTAGAACCTAGCAAGGGTTAAGAAGATACTTTGAGTACGAGCGTACTCAGCAAGTTCACTAGAAAAGGAGTGTTTGATGCACTATAGCTACAGCCACAGACCGTAGGTCGTAGGCAATGCAAGTTTTTGTAAACATTTCTTCAAAGGTTGTTTTTATTCTGAAAAGCTATGTTCGTCAGCCTTCACGGGTTTACCAGAACTTTCATGGAGTTCCTTTCCTACCACGTTCACAGCTCCTTCCCGGAACAGGGAGTAACAAGTTACAATTCTTACACTCTGCAGAGGTGCGTTACTTTACCCATGAGAGACCTTAGGTTTTGTTGCACGGCCAGGAGTATGTCCCCGTTCAAACTTCCTTGGTTTGAGGCCCAACCTAAGATCCAAGCCAATCACTGCCTTCTCCGCGACCCCGCATGTATCCTTGGTGTACACCATGCCCACCTTTTGAATTACGACAATGGTTTATACAGACCGTTCAGATGCCGGAACTATCGTGGGACGTTGAGGGATCCCACCCATATGCTGCATATCCTCTATGAATTACCATATAATATGCACGCTACGAGTGATAACAGCCACGACCCGCACATCCAGCTCCATGCGAGAGGGAAAATATACACCTGACTTCTTCGCCCCATTCCAAATCTCATGGTCAACGCGTAATATACGGCACAAGAATCACTAGCGACATTGGTTGTTAAGTCCTAGATAATATGTTCCTTTACCAACGGAACTCTTATAGTAGGTTATTACCTCATGGTAAATAACCTATAATCACATTATTATGAAAATAGTGTTTTCTGACCTTTTTCAAATGCAGGTGATGACAACACTGGATTTGTAAAATACTTTATAGAAAATAATCAAAGGACATGAGCAAGTGTGAACTTGCCTTTTGTGATTGCAAGATTATGCACTCACGGTCTTCAAGACAATATAAAAGATCCAATATCTGAAATCAGCATCATTGGTCCGGTAAGGACTAATGTTTAAAGAAGCAAGATGCTATTATGCATAAGTAATGTAATGCAATTTTGTAAACTCGAATCCCGAGGTAACGTTGTTCTAGGGTTTGGATAATGGGAAGGTTTTCCTTGGAATGTGTTGCCCTTTTAGATTAAGTTTCACACATGTGCTTCTTATTAAGGCTTGTGAATGTGTGTGAAACAACATGTAAATATAATGGCATACAATAATAAGATATGCTAATGAGACGTGCTACTCAAGAACTGCTTATATGTGAATTGTCTTATCTTCAAGTTTTACCTTGCAAGTGATGACATTTATAAAGAACTGAAGTGTTAAAAATCCTAGGTATATAAGTAAAGTTTAATGTAATGTGATTATTATTAATTGTCATTTGATGTTTGAAGTGGCAGAAAGAATAACATTTTTAAGAAAATCTTACTCAACTAAGAAGAAGCATTTAAGCTTTTAAGTTAACCTTATGAGGTATTCTTTCTAGTTATAGTATTTAAGTAAGAAAGAATTACTCCATTTGAATTAATGACAACATTCAAATTTGAGACTTATCTATCTTGGTTTTTAACTTGGTTGGTTTGGTATTAATATACTTTATAACTTAATTATGGCAGACCAAAGTTAACTATAAAGCATATAATAAAGTCTTTAATATTATACTTAAAGTTTGGTAGACTAAAGTTAACTTTAAAACATAGATGGAATTTAGGTGTAATGCTTGTTATACTTATGTCTTGTTCACCTTATAATGTTTCTTTAAAGTTACTTAAGAATGTCATTATTTTTAGTTGGTAATGGTTTCTTTACATTAAAATTGTATAAAGGATTTATCTCCCTATAAGGGTGTGGTTAAGGTTTATGAATAAGTAAAAAATATTATTTACTACTGATGAACTCACTATAGTGTTTTCATTTGTTTATAAACTTGTGGTTAAAGTAAAAGAATGGGTTCTATCTCATTACAATTATTCTGGAAGTTTTTAGATTGGATAAGGATCCTTTTATAAAATAATCTACATTAATGGTTGAGGGATAATTTAATTGTATTTAAAGTGTGTTAATTCATTTTGAATGCATACTACCAATATTTAAGACAAATACTATTTATTAGACTCAATTTACTAATTTTAGAAATATTAGCAATTTTTATTTACCCTCACATGAATTATCAATTAAGGAAATAGGTTTAAATTCAAGTTATGAAAGTGTTTAACTTTTTATTTAACTAAAAAGTGAGATATTATATTTTTAACCTATAGGTGTTATTTTTGTGATCATTTTGGTATATTACACTTTTTTTGTGATTTAAAAATAATAAGATATGATTTTTTATAATACTTATTATTTTATAAGGACTTAATAAATAAAAAATATTTAATTAAGTGGAATAATAATGCATGATTATAGTTTTAAATTATAATTCTTATTTTTCTATGGTTTTTGGTATTTTATTTATATTTTTAATATTTACTAACATTAAAATATGATTTATCAAAGTTTTATTACTTATAAAACTTTTATTAAATTATATTTATTTAGATAATTATCATAATAATATTTGATAATAGTTTTAAGTTGTAGATTTTATTTTTCTGAAAATTTTCATATATTAAACATATTTTTCTGAATTATAAAACAAAAGTTATTAATTTAACAAGATTTAATTATTTTATCTATATTGGAATTAATATGGTTTTATTTAATTCCTAAACAGAAATACTTTTTATACCAAAGTTAACCTAGACTAAGTCACTGACTAGTGGGCCATCAGCCACATCACCCCTCAGATTGGTGAATGCGCTTGTTACCGGCCCTACTTCTACCCACAACCAATGAAAGGTGGGCCAGGGGCCACGTCACACGCCACATGGGCAAAGATTGGTCAAACGAACTGACCTGACGCAAGCATGACGTCGCTGTGAAGTCATCTTGCCGGTGATGGTCAGGTGGCTGACAATGGCGGCGATCTAGTGGAGTTTGGCATGCGTGGTTGCTACGGTTCGAAAGAGCACACTACAGGGAACCTACTAGCAGCGGTGCCGCTCAGATATGGTCACCGGAGGATGACTGGCGACGAGGTACGGCGGCGGCGGTTACAGATGAACACGGTGGAGATGATTCCAGAAGCGATAGAGAGATTAGAGAGGTGCCCGAGTATCAGCACCTCACCGGCGTTGCAGTGGAGGGCTTAGTGTGACCGGAGGTGGACAAAATCGAGGTTGACAACGGCGGAACCCGTCAAAGATGGAGGTGTCGATTGGCGCGACTAGAGCTCCTTCGGCTTGTTCTTCATGGGGAAATCAAACCAGATGATCAAGGGGATCCTAACTGCGGCCTCAGCGGTTCAAGGGGAGCTCGAAAATATCGGCAACGAGCGGCTCCGGCGAGGCTAGGTTCTCGGTATGGAGGATACAGAGAGAGAGAGAGGTTGCTGAGAGGGGAAGTGAGTATGAGGACGAGCGGGGCGGCGGTAGCCTCGGCACGAATCATGGCGACCACGGTGTACGGAGGAGCTCGAGCCAGGTAGCTGATTGCCGGCGAGTCCTTCTGTCACGAGGAAGAAGAAAATCAAATCGAAAGGGTACGCGGGCTGCTGTTGGGCCGGAGTGGGCTGAAGCGGAGCGAGCGGCTGGCTGCTGCTGTTGCACACGGGCGATGTTTAATTCCATGAGGAAGTGGGCCGTGGGCCAGATTTGATGTTTCCTCTGTTTTTTTCTTTCGGTTTGTTTTCCTTTTCTGTTTTATTTTTCATCTTATGTATTTTTCATTTGTTTTTTAGGAATCTTTCTTTATAAAAGTTCTTTGCTGAATACAAGCATCAATAATAAGTTATTTTAAACTATTTGTGAACTTTTATTATATAAAGTTATCACTTCTTTATTTTCTTATACATATGTATATATTTTATTATTACTAACATAAGAGTTAAAGTTTGAATTGAAAATACTTACCATAAGTTCTTTGAAGATTTGATATTCTCATATTTGTTTTATTGATGTGAATAAGGGTTAATGGCTAAACATATTATCTTTATGTTTATGATCTTTATTAATATCACCCTTTAAAATAAATAGTTATTATTTGAAATGAATTATGAGAGAGAATTGATAACTATAGTTTCTAGGCATATATGATTGAAATAAAAGTTAGGGTTTTAAATTATAATTATTTACCATGGGTTTTAGGAGTTTTAATATTTTTGTTCATCCTTTTATTTATATGAATAAAGATTAATGGTTAAGACGGATTGTCCTTATGTTGGTGTTCAAGAATGACTTCATCTTTTATACAAGAAAGTTATTTCCTGGAAGATCTTATGGAAAATAATTGATAAGGATAACTCCTAAGTACATATAATTATGATAGTTAGGAATGACAAAGATGTGCTTATGTGATTTGCTATAGGAAACTATTCCTATAAAGTTGTATGGAGATAAGATGATAGATCAATAATATGAAATGAATATTATGTTTGGTTTAAGATTTAAATTTGAGTGTTTACCAAGAATTCCTATATTCTACAATTCACAATCCTAGACTTCTAATTAAGGATTTCCTTTCCTAGATATACTACTCCTTCATATCCATCATCATGTGTTAACATGATGAGCTTTACTTCACAAGAATGTTCTTATCCATAATTTCTCCTCCTAAATTCATTTGTAATTCTAATGAGCTTAACACTAAAGCTCTTCATAATCTTTTCATATCCATACTTGGTTATATCCACTACTCTGCTGTTGATAATCCCCAATCCAACAAGTGGTTACTTCTAACTCCAATCATACTCTTCCTTAATCATCCATCACTACATTACTCTAGTAGCTGTATATATACCTTACTTCACCTCAAGAGTGAGTATTTCCCAAGAGGAAACTACTACTTCTATAATCCAATGTTACTCTAGCATCCTTTTAATCATACTTTCTTCTCTCTACTTAACTCTAGTAACTCATACTCCAATCTCTCATTGTATTAATGTGACTTGTCATGGCTATCCTAGAAAAACATATCTATACTAGGGTTCAATCATGTTCTATCCACCAATGTCACTTATACATGATATAAGCATTCAATCTTTGTGTCTTAAACATAATCATTATAATCCTTTGATCATTTATGGCTTAGGTTTCTAGTTGGCTAATCAAGGCTTCCATCCATACAACATTATAGTTGTATTCTAATTATCTTCTGTTTAGCTCTATTGGATTAAGAGATATAATTCATTGACTATACCTACTTGATCCAATAGGACTACCACTGGTAACTATCTTTAGGGTTCATCCTTGTAATCTTCTTTGTTACCATATTGATTTGATTTCTTCCAATCACTCCCATCCTATAGATGATATCTAAATCTATCATTACCACCTATCTCTTTTTACTTCTTTCTCTAAAAGTTTTAGAGTTTATAGATTAAGAATTGGTGATCAATAGTTGATTACTCAACATTGATGATCAACAGATATTGGAATATGATTCCAATAGGAATAGTAAAGATTGATGTGGATAAAAAGATACATGGTGAATGATCTTTGAATTGGTTTCCCTCCTACTCCAAATAACTTAAGAGTTAGGGTTAGGTATTACCATGATACTCATGGGATAAGTAAATGAGATTAAGATTTAGTGGTTCCATTCCTATTACTTAAGTTATGTTTATAACTTGGTATTCATGAGTGTGTAATGAATACTAGGATATGATCACCTAAGGATCAATATAATCCATTAAGTAATGAATTAGGGTTTAACTTTTCTTACATTTGATCTACCCTTAGATCAAATCTCCCTTACCCAAAATAAGGTTTTAGCAAAGATCATATTGAAACTTATCGCAGTCAACTTGATGATCTACTTCAATTCCATCAAGTTAAGAGAAGCTTCAATCACTTCGTCAAGTTTTTATTTAAAAGCGCAGAAATTATTTGGATTTTCTATGCATGAATGCAATGCACACATTTGTGTTCAGCTTATTTATAAGCTCTAATGCTGGGATGTTACAGACACTCTTACTTATCTAAAAGGCTACACACGATCCCCTATATTTGTGGGATATCAAGACCTTTTCTGGCGCCATTGCCGGGGAGCAATAGCGTGTGGGTGAATATTCTTGTGTGCACTTGTTTGCTTTATCTCTAAGTAGTTTTCACTTTCAGTTTTAAGTTGGTCTCTACTTAGTATGGATAGGGATTGCGAATTGCAAAAAAAATGTACTTGTTACCTAAAAACGTTTTCAAAAAGGAAAGTGATTGGAAAGATGAGTAATGGTTAAGTGGGGGTCGACCTTGAACACTTGTGTTCATGCCTATGAAACCAAAACAAATCTTCCCATAGAAGCTTTTCAACTGAAGGAAGGCACCATTAAATATCAATTCCCATTCAATAAAGGTATAAAATACCTTTTGCTTGTCCTATTAAAACAAAAGTTGCTTTTAATGCTTCTTTATTTGAAAATACTTGAATCTTGCTTCTTGTGCCTAACTTAAAGGCGTTAAAGAAAACTACTTATTGGGAGATAACCCAATAGTTTTATTGAGTCTTGAAACTTATTACTTCTGTAATAACCTCTCCTTATTCTTTTTATTTGATTTTTGTGCCAAGAATAACCTCTAATGAGAGGGAAGTAAGATTTGGGGAGTTGCTGCCCCGAAACAGATTTTTGCGCTCCACTGTAAAAATTCTTGAAAAATCTCTGTAAGTCGGATTGAGATGTAATTTTCTGAATATATCCCACAGGTTGTTAGCTAACTTTCTCTAGTTCGACAGTTTTTGATTTGAGCAACAGAAGGTCTTCGAAAAAATCGGTTCCTACCTGCTGTTCTGTTTTGACAGATTTCTGCCATTATTTGCATTTGCTTCTCATTGATTCCTTTATGGGCTCTTTTTGGGAAATTGAGCTTTTTGAGGAAATTTCTACAGTATCTTGTGTCTTTAGTGAAAGTTTTGCTGTTTTAAAACTAAACCCAAAGGTCTATTATCTTTTGAATGCACTAATGTTGCTAATAAAGACTGTGTGAAGTTTTGTATGAAGGAAAATTTTAAAGTGTAGAGAAAGAATGATGTAATGAGATGAAGAATGGACAAAAGCTCAAGCTTGGGGATGCCACCCCGTGTCACCCCAAGAAATATTCAAGAGGTACAAGCGTCAAAGCTGCCCAAGGCATCCCCTTCTTCATCAATAAAAATCTCAGGTCTTTCTAGACACTTTGTTTTTATTGTTTCATGCACGGTTGTGTTGTTATTGGAGCGTCTTAGTTTTCGTTTTTGGTTTTTGTTTGCCTAGTTTGCTTGAATAAATTGGTTGGACCCCCGTTTTCGCTGTGTTGTTTCAAATAAGTTGATTGGTGTTGGAGAAGGAGTAGGAAGCTTCATGTTTATAAGTGGTACAAAAGGAGTTTGTTTTGACTGTGGCCTAGACCTTATCATGTCATGTTCGGTATTGTTTTGACCCTATTATTAGTGGTTATTGCTGTAGAATGACTTGTTCCAAACAATTGGGATTGCTTAATGTGCCTTGAAAGAATCATGCGTTGTTTTAGCATACAAAAGCATAATATTATGGTATTCTCCTTTGATGCTTTGTTTGGGTTGACTTGGCACATGCTCACACCATGTTATGACTATGAACCAGTCACCATAGCCTCTATGATCATTTAGTTTTTGACTTGTGGTACCACTTTATACTTTGATTAGTAATGTTTTGTTGTTCTGTATGATTATGGCCATTATTGCTCTCTTAGTTGGTCGCTCCCAATCTTTTGCTAGCCTCCACTTGTATTGAGTAAGCTCTACTCATGCATCCAACTCCCAAGAAACCAAGTTATTCCAAAGTGTCCACTATAAATTCCTATGCATGGTGTGTTACACCATTCCAAGTAAATTCTTGTTTTATCTATCTTCCAATTAAAAAGTCATTTTGTTATGTGAAAATTAGTGATTAAAGCTCTCACAAACTTGATGGCACACTTTATTTTTCTTGCCCCTAATAAACTTGAACCATTGTGTCATCTATGTTGTATATGCTTGCACTTATAAGTTGGGATTAGCAGAACCGTGCTGTCACGGGGAACGCTTTCAACACTTATAAATATCTACCCAGTTGATATCATGCTCTTTTTTTATGGATGTCGTCGGTGTGAAATAAAAGGGGAGCTTGTAAGTCCATGGAGTTATGTATGTGTGTTAGAGAAACGCCTGAGCCGCTAGCCTAAGCCATGCCTAATCATGGTGGAAACTTGCAGCATCACCATAGTGAGCAATCTATGAAGCATTCTTCTTATAAAAAAAGAGATATAGTTTGAGAAAAAAAAGAGATGAGAAAAAGAGAGAAAAGGCACCATTTTCCCATGGTAAATAAGAAGATTGCTGAGATGCTCATTGTCTGCTTGCCTTGTCATTTTGATATGGGATAGCTCATGTATCATGTGCAAGGGGTACCCCGTTGGCGGTTCTCTATGATACACATGTACTTACTATGACAAGAACTTACCGGTGACTAAAGTTGAGTAGCATGAGGAGCATCCCTCGTACTCAAGGGACATGAAATTCCAACTTATACTTTGTCAAGCATATAGTCCATAGTTTGTTCACTTTAACCTTAATCACTTCAAGATGATTATGATAGGGGCAATGAGAGCTGAAAGGCTAACAAGTACCATAATTTTTGGAAGCTCTTTATGAAACTTGAAATCCATGCTTCCCTTTGAAGGGCCTTTCTACCACTATTATATTAAGTCTCCACCTTCTATCCTTAGGCACCAATTAAGAGAGCATAGTTGCCATTCTTAGTTCTATGTGCACTGTCTCGAAACTTGTTGATTGAATCATAAGGTTGATATTGCTTGTTCTTGAACTATTTGTATCTAGTCACTGATGGTGCGTAGAAGCTTTGTTGGGAGACCCCAATAGGAAGGTATGATGATCACAGCAACAAGTTTTCCCTCAGTAAGAAACCAAAGGTTATCGAACCAGTAGGAGGAAGGAAACGACTCAAAGGTGTTTCTAGTAACTTGGAAACCTACACAACACAAACTCAAGACTTTGACCCAACGAACAGTGAGGTTGTCAATCTCACCTATTTGCTGAAAACAAAGATTAACTGTATGGTGTGGAAGGTAATAGTAGTTTACAGAAACTAAACAGTAATAATGGAAAATGTATCAATGGTAAAGATTGGACCGGGGTCCATAGTTCACTAGAGTTATTCGCCTTAAGATAAACAAACATGGCATGCTGGGTAAACAAATTACAACAGGGCAATTGACAGGACTGAGCAAGGCATAAAAATGCAATACTATCATGATCCTATGAGATTCGATTGGGAAATACAAGATACATAGACCGCCATCCAACTACATCTATGACTAGTAATCCACCTTCAGGTTATCATCCGAACCCCCTCCAGTATTAAGTTGCAAGCAACAAATAACTGCTTTAAGCAAAGTGTGTAAGGTAAACAATCCACTTGTTCCATGAACAAGAGACCGTTGTTTTCTCCCTAGTGGCAACAACACATCTACAACCTTAGAGATTTCTATCACTTCCCTTAGATTAAATAGAGGCATGAACCCACTATCGAGCATAAATACCCCTTGTTGGAGTCACTAGCATCTACTTGGCCAAGATAGATACTAGAAACGGAGAGCATGCAAGATCACAAACAACACAGACATGATAGAATCAATAAGACAAAACCACTAATCAATCTGACATAGTAATCTCAATATCCATCGAATCCCCGCAAACACAACATGCATGATTACAAATAGATGATCTTGATCATGAAAGGATCTCACAAGATCTAAACATGGTAGCACAAAGGAGGAGATACAACCATCTAGCTACTACATATACCCATAGTCCAAGGTGGAACTACTCACTCTTCATACCAGAGGCTGGCATGATGAAGAAGAAGACCTCCAGGATGATCTCCCCTCGGACAGGGTGCCGGGAAGAGCTTCAGATCCCCCGATCTAGGGACGATGGTGGCGGCGTCTATAGACGGTTTCATGGAATATTGATCGGGTCCTTAGGGTTTCTGTATCAGGGGGTCTTTATAGGCGAAGAGGCGAGGCAGGGGGCAGCCAGGGCGGCCGCACCCCCCAGGCCCGGGCTGGGCCCAACCGCGTGGCCAGGGGGTGTGCCCCCTGGTGGCTCCCCTCCGTCTCATATTCTGGCTCTGTGTTCCCCATGGTAAAATATTGACTTTGGATTTTGTCCCATCTAATTCTGAGAATATTGATTTTCTGCCTTTTTGGAACCAAAAACAGAAGAAAACCGGCAACTGGCACTGTGGCATCTTGTTAATAGGTTAGTACCAGAAAACATATAAAAGCACCTCAAAGTGTAGACAAAGCAAAGCAAAGTAGATACTAAACAAGCATGGAACATCAAAAATTATAGATACATTTCCGACGTATCAAGCATCCCCAAGCTTAAATCCTGCTCGTCCTCAAGCAGGTAAGTGATAAAATGATCAAAGAACTCTAAACATGAGCATGAAAGATGGAGTTATAACAATAAGACAAAATAACTATGCATGCAACATGAAAGGTTACAAACAAAGATCATGAATAACATGCATTGAAAAACGTTTGTTTGTTTCACATATAGAAAACATAACATAGTGGCAATCAGCTTGTCCCTCATGGAGTAGCAAATAGATGCATAGGACACCTTCAAAGTTCATAAGAGTGACTAGATACAAATAGCACAAGAACAAGTAATATCAACAATATGCATCAAATAATAATTTTGGGACAATGCACATAGAACTAAGAATGGCAACTATGCCCTCTTAACTGGTGCCTAAGGGTAGAAGATGAAGAATCAATATAATAGTGGAAGAAAGGCCCTTCATAAAGGGAAGCAGGGATTTCAAGTTTCAAAAAGAGCTTCCAAAAATTATGGTACTTGTTAGCTTTCAGCTCTCATTGCCCCTATCATAAGAATCTTGAAGTGATTAAGGTTAAAGTGAACAAATTATGGAGTATATGCTTGACAAAGTATAAGTTGGCAATCTCATGTCCCTTGAATACGATGGCCGCTCCTCATGCTACTCAACTTTAGTCACCTGTAAGTTCTTGTCATAGTAAGTATATGTGTATCATAGAGAACCGCCAACGGGGTACCCCTTGCACATGATACATGAGCTATCCCATAATTAAAATGACAAGGCAAGCAGACAATGAGCATCTCAGCAATCTTCTTATTTACCATGGGAAAATGGTGCTTTTTTCTCTCTTTCTTATTTTCAACATGTCTCTTTTTTTATAAGAAGAAGGCTTCATGGATGTCATTATGGTGATACTGCAAGTTTCCCAGGCGTTTCTCTAACACACATACATAACTCCATGGACTTACAAAATCCCCTTTTATTTCACACCGACGGCATCCATAGACAAAAGAGCATGATATCAACTGTGTACAAAGTACAAGTGCAATGTTGAAAGCGTTCCCCGTGACAGCACGGTTCTGCTAATTCCAACGTATAAGTGCAAGCATATACAACATAGATGACACAATGGTTCAAGTTTATTAGGGGCAAGAAAATAAAGTGTGCCATCAAGTTTGTGAGAGCTTTAATCACTAAGTTTTCACATAACAAAGAGACTTTTTAAATGGAAGATAGATGAAAACAAGAATATATTTGGAATGGTGTAACACACCATGCATAGGAATTTATAGTGGACACTTTGGAATAACTTGGTTTCTTTGGAATTGGATGCAAGAGTAGAGCTTACTCATACAAGTGGAGGCTAGCAAAAGACTGGGAGCGACCAACTAAGAGAGCAATAATGGCCATAATCATGCAGAGCGACAAAACATTACTAATCAAAGCATAAAGTGGTACTACAAGTCAAGGACTAAATGATCATAGAGGCTATGTTGACTTGTTCATAGTCATAACATGGTGTGAGCATGTGCCAAGTCAACCCAAACAAAGCATCAAAGGAGAATACCACAATACTATGCTTTTGTATGCTAAAACAATGCATGATTCTTTCAAGACACATTAAGCAATCCCAATTGTTTGGAACAAGTCATGCTACAGAAATAATCACCAAGCATAAGGCCCAAACAACACCTATCATGACATGCTAAAGTCTAAGTCACAGTCAAAGCAAGCTCCTCTTGTACTATTCAGGCAAGAAATTTCTACTCCTCTCCAACACCAATCAACTTATTTGAAACAACACAGTGAGAACGGGGGTCCAAACTACTTTATTCAATAAAATTAAGCAAACTAAAATGAAAACTAAGACGCTCCAAGAACAACACAACAGTGCATGAAACAATTAAAAACAAAGTGTCTAGAAAGACCTGAGATTTTATTGATGAAGAAGGGGATGCCTTGGGTATCCCCAAGCTTTGATGCTTGTACCTCTTGAATATTTCTTGGGGTGACACGGGGTGGCATCCCCAAGCTTTATCTTTTGTCCATTCTTCATCTCATTACATCATTCTTTCTCTACACCTAAAATTTTTCCTTCATACAAAACTTCACACAATCTTGATTAGCAACATTAGTGCATTCAAAAGATAATAGACCTTTGGGTTTAGTTTTAAAACAGCAAAACTTCCACTAAAGACACAAGCTACTTTATCAATTCCAATCTCAATTTCCCAAAAAGAACCCCAAAAGGAATTAATAAGAAGCAAATGCAAATAATGGCAGAAATCTGTCAAAACAAACCAACAGGTAGAAACCGATTTTTTCGAAGACCTTATGTTGCTCAAATAAAAAAGTGTTGGACTAAAGTAAGTTATCTAACATACTGGGGGATTTATTCAGAAAATATCAGCTCAATCCGACTTACATATATTTTACACGAAGTTTTACGGTGGAGCACAAAAATCTGTTTCGGGACAGCAACTCCCCTAATCTTACTTCCCTCTCATTAGAGATCATTCTTGGCACAAAAAGAAAATAAAAAGGATAAGGAGAGGTCATTACTGAAGTATTAACTTCCAAGACTCAATAAATTTTTTGGGTTATCTCCCAATAAGTACTTTTCTTTAACGCCTTTAAGTTAGGCACAATAAGCAAGAATCAAGTATTTTCAAATGAAGAAGCATTAACATCAAACCTTGCTTTCAAAGGAGGAGCAAAAAGAAACTTCTCTCTCCTCATAGGGAAGTGTTCAATACCTTTCTTGAATGAAAATTTATATTTAATGGTGCCCTCTTTCATATCAATGATGGCACCAACTGTTCTAAGAAAAGGTCTTCCCAAAGTAATAGGATAAGAAGCATTGTATTCAACATCCAAAACATAGAAATCAACAGGGACATAAGAATTGTTAACCATAATAAGAACATCATTAACACTCCCCATGAGTTTATTTTTAGCATTATTATTAAGTGGGACATCCAAATAACAATCTTCCAGAGGTGGCAAATCAAGCATTTCATAAATCTTTCTAGGCATAATAGAGATACTAGAACCAAGGTCACATGAAGCTTTGAGATCTAAGTCATTCACTTGCATATTAGTAATGGATTCCCAACTATCTTCTACTTTCCTAGGAATAGAGGCTTTGTGTTTGAAATTCTCTTCCTTAATTTTAATAAGAGCATCTGTAATGTGTTTGGTGAAAGCCACATTCATATCACTAGCATCAGGACTTCTAGAAACCTTTTATAGGAGCATAATCACTTTAGAAATATTGCAACCATCAAGATCAAAATCAAACTTAGCATCACTAGTAGTAGGCTCATTGGGTTTAGGCATTGTGGTAGGAGAAATACGGACTTCTTGTGGTTTAGTGGCATCCATATTGGTGGTGGTGATAGTGCACACACTATTGTTTCTAGCAATTTTAGCTTCTCTTTCCCACTTAGCATGAAGTTGGGCTAACGGTCTAACATTTTCATCAATATTAACTTGTATGGCATGAGTATCAGCAAAGGTACTTTCCAAGGTTTCAGGTTTAGCAGCCATTTTATTAATCAAAGAGGACTGTGTTTCAGACAAAGAGGAAATATTTTTCTCAACATTCAAAAGCTTTTCCTCCACAGTCTTGTTGAAAGTGGTTTGTTTACTAATAAAGTCTTTGAGCATGACTTCAAGTTTAGAGGGAGAACTTCTAGCATTGTTGTAGGAGTTTCCATAGGTATTGCCATTATTAGGAGGATAAGGCCTATAATTGTTGTTACTACCAAAATTATTCCTATAGGAATTGTTGTTGAAATTGTTGTTTCTAATGAAGTTCACATCAACTTTCTCTTCATGAGCAACCAAAGAGGCTAAGGGAACATTATTAGGATCTAAAGGAGCTTTTCCATTAATAGGCATAGCCATGATAACATCAATCTTATCACTCAAAGAGGAGGTTTCTTCAACAAAATTTACCTTCTTACCATGTGGAGCTCTCTCAGTGTGCCATTCAGAATAATTAACCATCATATTATCAAGGAGCTTTGTTGCAGCACCCAAGGTAATGGTCATAAAGGTACCTCCAGCAGCTGAATCCAACAGGTTTCTTGAGGAGAAGTTCAAACCTACATAAAAAGTCTAGATAATCATCCAAGCAGTAAGTCCATGAGTGGGACAATTCTTAACAAAAGATTTCATTATTTCCCAAGCTTGAGCAACATGTTCATTATCAAGTTGTTTAAATTTCATTATTTCCCAAGCTTGAGCAACATGTTCATTATCAAGTTGTTTAAATTTCATTATTTCACTTCACATAGATATAATCTTAGCAGGAGGATAGTATTTTCCAATAAAAGCATCTTTGCACTTAATCCAAGAATTAATAATATTTCTAGGCAAAGATAGCAACCATTCTTTAGCTTTTCCTCTCAAGGAGAAAGGAAACAAATTGATCTTAATAATATCTCCATCTACATCCTTATATTTTTGCATCTCACAAAGTTCAACAAAGTTATTGAGGTGGGCAGCATCATCATCAGAACTAGCACTAGAAAATTGCTCTCTCATCACAAGATTCAACAAAGCAGGCTTAATTTCATAAAAGGTAGCATCAAGAGAAGGTGGAGCAATAGGTGTACTCAAGAAATCATTGTTGTTTGTGCTAGTGAAGTCACACAACTTGGTGTTCTTAGCAGAGTTCATTTTGGCAAATGTGGAGCAAGCCAACAACAACAGCAACTAGAGCAGGAACTAATTTTATTGTGTTTTTTTATAAGAGAAAGCAAACCAAACTAAACTATTTTTTTTTGGAGTTTTTGATAAAAAGAGGCAAACAAAACCAATCAAAAGAAACTAAGCAAAACAAAAACAAAGTAAAACGAAAGGTTGTGAAGGACTCCCCTTGTGATGCCGTCCTTAGCCTCCCTGACAACGGCACCAGAAAAGTCTTGATGGTGCGTGGAAGCTTCATTGGGAGACCCCAAGGGGAAGGTATGATGAGCACAGCAGCAAGTTTTCCCTCAGTAAGAAACCAAGGTTATTGAACCAGTAGGAGGAAGGAAACGACTCAAAGGTGTTTCTAGCAACTTGGAAACCTGCACAACACAAACTCAAGACTTTGCCCCAACGAACAATGAGGTTATCAATCTCATCGGTTTGCTAAAAACAAAGGATTAACTGTATGGTGTGGAAGGTAATAGTGGTTTCAAGAAAGTAAACAGTAACAGTGGAAAATGTATCAATGGTAATCCATAGTTCACTAGAGGTGTTCTCCTTAAGATAAACAAACATGGCATGCTGGGTAAACAAATTACAGTAGGGCAATTGACAGGACTGAGCAAGGCATAACAATGCAATACTAGACATTCATGATCCTATGAGATTCGATTGGGCAATGCAACAAGATACATAGACCGCCATAAAACTGCATCTATGACTAGTAATCCACCTTTAGGTTATCATCCGAACCCCCTCCAGTATTAAGTTGCAAGCAACGGATAACTTCTTTAAGCAAAGTGTGTAAGGTAAACAATCCACTTGTTCCATGAACAAGAGACCGTTGTTTTCTCCCTAGTGGAAACAACACATGTACAACCTTAGAGATTTCTATCACTTCCCTTAGATTAAATAGAGGCATGAACCCACTATCGAGCATAAATACCCCCTCTTGGAGTCACTAGCATCTACTTGGCCAAGATAGCTACTAGAAACAGAGAGCATGCAAGATCACAAACAACACAGACATGATAGAATCAATAAGACAAAACCACTAATCAATCTGACATATTAATCTCAATATCCATCGGATCCCCGCAAACACAACATGCATGATTACAAATAGATCATCTTGATCATGAACGGAGCTCACAAGATCTAAACATGGTAGTACAAAGGAGGAGATACAGCCATCTAGCTACTACATGGACCCGTAGTCCAAGGTGGAACTACTCACACTTCATACCGGAGACTGGCATGATGAAGAAGAAGGCCTCCGGGATGATCTCCCATCTGGCAGGGTGCTGGGAAGAGCTACAGATCCCCCGATCTCGGGACGATGGTGGCGGCGTCTACAGACGGTTTTGTGGAATATTGATTGGGTCCTTAGGGTTTCTGTATCGGGGGTCTTTATAGGCAAAGAGTCGAGGCAGGGGGCAGCCAGGGCGGCCGCACCCCCCAGGAGTGGGCTGGGCCCAGTGATGACCCACATGTATAGGGGATCACAACAGTCTTCGAGGGTAGTATTACCCAATTTATTGATTCGACACAAGGGGAGCCAAAGAATACTTACAAGCCTTAACAACTGAGTTGTCAATTTAGCTGCACCTGGAAATAGTCTTGCTCATAGTAGTTTATCAGTAGCAACAATTTTGTAGTAGCAATAGCAAAGCAACAATAGCAGTAAAACAAGAATAATAGTAATAGTAGTAGCAAACAGTAGGATACGAGTGCAGTAGGCATAGGGATGGATGGACGGGCGTTGCATGGACAAGTCTAAACATGTAACTTCAAGATCTAGGGCACTTGCAGATAAATAAGATAAAGCATCTAAGTACTAAACAATCATAGGCATGCGTTCCATATATAGTCATACGTGCTCGCAATGATAACTTGCACAACAAGTTGCAACAAAGTAAAATATCACTAATAGAGATACTAGGCACCATGCCCTAACAATCTTATTCGATTAAACGATAGAACTCATCCAATCCCTACCATCCCCATATCCTACAGCGGGGTATTACTCACTCATAGATGGGGGAAACATGGATGGTTGATGGAGAGGCGTTGGTGATGATGATGGCAATGATCCTCTCCAAATTCCCCGTCCCGGCAGGGTGCCAGAACGGAGTTTCTGGTTCCGAATCGATGTTTCTGGTGGTGGCGGCGCAGCGGAACTCTTTCTGGAAAAACGTCGACCCGCCCTGCCAACACCCGGTTTTTTATCCCAGATGCCTGTTATGCCATACATCGCAATCCCAGGATTACCATTTTTGCGAGACATAACAGAATTGTATACCATAGTACATCATCCATTACAAACCATACTCAAGGTCTTACACAAATAAGGATCTCATGATCCAGTTCTTAATACAACTTCAAGAAGCGGAATACGTAATAACAACGGTAGCGTAGGCGAAGCTCCATCTTCGGGGTCACAGGCAATGCTGACGATGGGAGATGATCCTAGTTGTCGTAACTGTAGGGGTTCGTAGCATGGAAAACAAAATTTTTCTATCGCATACAAACAAACAAGCCAAGATCTATCTACTAGATTGTAGCAACGAGTCGATGGAATAACTTACCCTCGAAGATTCCAAAGTGTTTAACGAGAGCGGATTCTCGTGGGTGATGTAGTCGTACTCTTTCCGATCTCAAGATCGTGTAGACGATCCTTCCGGCGCCACGTTCCGGCAGCGCTCCCGCAGTCGGTCACACGTTCGGTACTCGACGAAGACCTTCCTCTCCCTTGTTCCAGCAGGCAGCGGAGGTTGTAGCACTCTCCTCGCGATTCCGGCAGCACAACGGCGTGGTACCGGAAGTAGAGGGGAAATCCCGCAGGGCTTCGCCTTAAGCCGGTGCGAGTATGGTGGAGCTTATGAGAGAGGCTATTAGTGGTATAGTAATTAGACACACCAATTAGAAGGCTCTAAACCAATTAGAAGGCTCTAAACCGCTGGCTAAAGCAATTAGAAGCTCTAAACCAAAACGGCTCTAAACCGGAGGTAGAAGATAGGAACTTGTGTGTCTCAAGGAGGAGCCCTGCCCCTCCTTTTATGGGTGGGGAGGCGCGGCCAGGGGAGGGGAGTCCCTCCCCAAGTCGGCCTTGGGCTGGGCGCCGGCTTGGAGGAGTGGGACTCCTCCTCCAAGTTGGTTCCAACTCCTCTTGCTTGTTTCCCACAGTTTCCTGTTTCCCACAGTTTCCTGTTTTAGCCGTTTGACTTTCAAACTGGCAATTTGACTTTCATGTTTTTGGAACAGCAAGAACACTTAGTACATGATGCAATCATTCAATGACACACTCATGTACCCTCCCCCCCCCGGAGTGCCGGACAATCCGGAACCTTCTAGAACATTCCCGATGAAAACACCGGAATCATTCCCGAACTCCGAAACGGGACTTTCCTTATATGAATCTTATTCTCCGGACCATTCCGGATCACCTCGTGATATCCCGGATCCCATCCGAGACTCCGAACAACATTCGGTCTCTTTCTCATAATACCATAACTACTCAAACAACGTCGAATCCTTAAGTGTGTCTCCCTACGGTTCGTGAATTATGCGGACATGATCGAGACACTTCTCTGAACAATAACCAATAGAGGAATCTGGAAATTCATATGGATCCCACATATTTCTACGATTACTTTGCGATCGAATGAACCACTTACATACGATACCAATTTCCCTTTGTCTCACGATATGTTACTTATCCGAGGTTATGATCGTCGGTATCTCTGCATACCTAGTTCAACCTCGTTACTGATAAGTACTCTTTTCTCGTTCCCGTGATATGTGATCCCTTGTGACCAAGTCACATGCTTGCAAGCTAATTGGATGACATTCCACCGAGAGGGCCCAGAGTATATCTATCCGTCATGTGGATGGACAAATCCCACTCTTGATCCATGTGTTTCAACCAATACTTTCCGAACACTTAATGCCACCTTTATAGCCACCCAGTTACGGTGTGGTGTTTGATGTCATCAAAGCATCCATCCGGTAAAGGTGATATGCATGATCTCATGGTCGAAGGAATTAGGTTACTATGTATCAGAAAGCATATAGCAATTGAACTATTGAAATGACTTGATCTTTATGCTACGCTTATCAATAGGAGTATGTCCATCATATCATTCTCCTAACGATATGATCTTGTTGTTGATAACATCTCAATGTTCATGATAGGGAAACCACAATCATTAATCAACCAACAAGCTAGTGAAGTATAGAGGCTATACTAGGGACTTCAAATTAAGTTTACAAATCACACAAGTATTAATGGTTTCCTTGTTAATACTATTATAGCATGAATGTAAACATTTATCATAAACACAAAGATATAATAATAACTACATTTATTATTGCCTCTAGGGCATATCTCCAACAGTCTCCCACTTGCACTAGAGTCATCTAATCTAGATTACATGGTAATATACCGAACACCCATGGCAGTTTGGTGTTGGTCATGTTTTGCCCTCGGGAGAGGTTTAGTCAACGGATCCGCCACATTCAGATCTGTGTGTACTTTGCAAATCTTTATATCCCCATCCTGGATATGTTCTCGAATAGCGTGAAAATGCAGTTTGATATGCTTCAGCTTCTTGTGTGACCTTGGTTCTTGCGCATTGGCTATGGCGCCCATGTTATCACAGTAGATAGACATTGGGTCCAGCGCACTTGGAACCACACCCAGCTCTGTAATGAACTCTTTCATCCATATCGCTTCTTGTGAAGCCTCTGAAGCAGCCATGTATTCTGATTCAGTTGAAGATCTCGCCACAACGCTTTGCTTTGCACTCCTCCAGCTAACTGCTGCACCATTCAAAATAAATACGTACCCAGATTGTGATTTAGAATCATCTGGATCGGTGTTCCAACTAGCATCGGTGTAACCATTAACAACGAGCTGTTCATCACCTCCATAAGAAAGAACCATATCCTTAGTTCTTCTCAAGTACTTAAGGATGTTTTTGACCGCTGTCCAATGATCCACTCCTGGATCACTTTGATATCTGCTAGTTAAACTAACAGCATATGCAATGTCGGGTCTAGTACATAGCATGGCATACATTAGAGATCCTATGGCTGAGGCATAGGGAGTCTTACTCATCCTTTCTCTATCTTCTGCCGATGTTGGACTTTGAGTTTTACTCAAGGTCGTATTGGGCAACATGGGCAAGAACCCTTTCTTGCTTTCTTCCATTCCAAACTTCTTTAGAACTTTGTCCAAATATGTACTCTGTGACAATGATATTTGGCGTTTCGATCTATCTCTATAAATCTTTATGCCTAATATGTAAGCTGCTTCGCCAAGATCCTTCATTGAAAAACTATTATTCAAATATTCCTTGACACTATTAAGAAGGTCTACATCATTCCCAATCAACAATATGTCATCCACATACAGTATTAAGAATGCTACAGAGCTCCCACTCACTTTCTTGTAAATACAAGCTTCTCCATAAGTTTGTATAAAACCAAAACTTTTGATTACCTTATCAAAACGTTGATTCCAACTTCGGGATGCTTGCTTCAATCCATAGATGGACCGTTGAAGCTTGCATACCTTGTTAGCATCTTTAGGATCGACAAAACCTTTGTGTTGCATCATATACAACTCTTCATCAATGTCTCCATTGAGGAATGCTGTTTTGACATCCATCTGCCATATCTCATAATCATAATATGCAGCGATTGCTAACATAATCCTCACAGACTTTAGCTTCGCTACCGGTGAGAAAGTCTCATCGTAGTCAACTCCTTGAATTTGTCGAAACCCTTTTGCGACAAGTCGAGCTTTATAGACAGTAACATTACCATCAGCATCTGTTTTCTTCTTGAAAATCCATTTATTCTCGACAGCCTTCCGGCCATCCGGTAAGTCCACCAAAGTCCATACTTGGTTTTCGTACATGGATCCAATCTCGGATTTCATGGCTTCTTGCCATTTATTGGAATCTGGGCTCATCATCGCTTCCTCATATGTCTCGGGGTCATCGGTGTTGTCCACCACCATGACATTCATAACGAAATCATACCAATCTGGAGTGGTACGAGTTCTCGTTGACCTCCGAGGCTCTGTAGTAACTTCAACCGAAGTTTCATGATCACCATCATTAGCTTCCTCTCTTATTGGTGCAGGCACCACAGGAACTTCTTCCGGTGCTGCGCTACTCGCAATTTCGAGAGAAGGTTCGACAACCTCGTCGAGTTCTACTTTCCTTCCAGTCACTTCTTTCGAGAGAAATTCCTTCTCTAGAAAGGATCCATTCTTGGCAACGAAGATTTTGCCTTCGGATCTATGATAGAAGGTATACCCAATAGTTTCCTTCGGGTATCCTATGAAGACACATTTTTCCGCTTTAGGTTCAAGCTTGTCCGGCTGTAACTTCTTTACATAGGCTTCGCATCCCCAAACTTTAAGGAACGACAATTTAGGTTTCTTCCCAAACCATAATTCATACGGTGTCGTTTCAACGGATTTAGATGGTGCCCTATTTAAAGTGAATGCGGCTGTTTCTAATGCATAACCCCAAAATGATAGCGGTAAATCTGTAAGTGACATCATAGAACGAACCATATCTAAGAGAGTTCGATTACGACGTTCGGACACACCATTACGCTGTGGTGTTCCCGGCGGTGTCAATTGTGAAAGTAATGCACTAAACAACCTATAGAGACTCGATACATCTGGCGGTTAACAGAGAGGGATAAGAAAGACCTATTCGGAACCAACCTGATACTAACACCAAACAATCCCATCCTGGTATTTCCCCCTCGAGACCAAACGAGGAAGTCAACCGAGGAACTCACACTGTTGGCAGTTTTATTTATTCAGTTATCGTTACAGCAATTACTAGTCAGGTTTAGATAGTCATCCTGATAAAGTAAGCAGTGGGCACTTTTAGTCAACCATTCCGTTATAGTTACAACACTTACTAATCAGATACAGATAGCATGAGATAACCCAAAACCCAGCAGTTGTTGGTACTTTTATTTAGCCATTCCGTTGTAGTTGCAATACTTACTAGTCAAGTACAACGGTCGCGAGCGACCCCCAAACAAGCAATTGTTGGCAGTTTTATTTGGCCATTCCATCATAGTGAAGCTGATTACTAGTCAATATAAAGTCAAATTCATAGCACTACTTTAGTTATAGTTGTCTATGATCGAGATACTGTGCTCCAAGTCGTCCATAACCGCGGACACGGCTTTCAGAAAGTTTTAACCCGGCCGGGGTGCACAAATAGCAACACACACACGATCAACCTCGGAAAAACCAAATCAAAACCCAACGAGGCTTTCACGACAAAGCAATCACAGGATTCAGAAATATTTCAGGGGGCCACCCCATTGAGTAGACCCGCAACGAAGCTAGCTGACTCCGAGACGGTCTCAAGGTTTGCGACAATGGCTGTAAACGACTGGGAACCCCAAACGGGGCTTGTCGATACCGCGAAAATACTCCGCTTACCTAAACAGTATAGTGTGCTCCTCGCACAATCGTAAATAAAGCAGTAAAACATGGCATAAGTACAGGATCGTAAATAAAACCTCAAACTAGTTTGTGGCCCCAAGAAATAAGACTGAATCAAGCTCTGGCTAAGGGGGGCCCATAATTCCCCGTATGTGGATAGCGCGATAAATCAAGGAACAGGTATCAAGTACTCGGGGTCCTACGGGACACAAGTGGGCGGTCGGAAACCAAATGTTATCTATCACCCACCGATGCCTCTGCTTACTTACTTCAATTTTAGTTGTTAAACAGGAATTAAAGTGAACGAAAAGTAAAACCATGATCATCTCCAACATCAACATGCGGCCATACACCAACAACTGTGGCACTTGACGACACGCAATAGCACTTGAGCAAGCGGCTACGACGCGCAAGTCCAACTATCTACCAAACAACAGGTAATAGGAGGTGTCCAAGGCAATATAAGGCTGCAAGGGATATCTCGGGTACGAAAACTAGAGCATCGCAACACAGATAGCAATAGATCAACAGGAGGGAAATAAATACTATAAAAGTAAGATAGGTAGAAAGGGGGAGATGCTCGCCTGAAAACATTGTCGAAGGTTCATCCGAAGATCGGGGCGAAGCTCACATCAACTCAATGGCCTTATCCGCGAAGAAGCAAAACACTAGGATAAACACCGGGTGCAATATTTAATACTACGGTAGAAAATCGGGCATGATGCATGTATGATGTATGCCATGGCAAGATGCGATGCAATTAGGCAATATTAAGCGGAACCAGGGGTCCCGACAATCAATTAGGTGGTTCATGTTGTTTAGCTACCCGCAAATTAAATGTTGTAACAACAGGGCAAGATAAGTTACCGGTTCGCTACACAAATTTAAATGAGGCCAATATGAGACTAGATTTAACCGCATATGGGCCCCATATTTAATTATGAGGTGAATCGGCATAAGGCCCCCAAACCACACAAATATGCATGCAAGAACATTTATTATATAACAGGTTTATATTTCATTTATAAAGTAGGGCTCGGAAGGGAATCGCACATTAGGGTTCGGCAGATCTTGGGGATCCGGGGGTTCGGGGTCGGTCTCAGGGTTTAGGGTTCGACGGGCTCGAGGTTCGGATAACGGAAGTAGATCTTGTCGCATCCGGGAAGGGGGCCCTGGTTTGGTGTCGGGGCGCATTGGATACGCCCTGGTCGCTGTCGTTCTTGTCGTCGTGCAGATCTTGTCGGGTCCGCGCCATCGAGTCGGTCTCGGCATCCGGGTGAGGTGCTTGTCGTTCCGATTGGAGATCTTGGCGATACCATGTCGTGGACCCTGACGGCTGGGAAGGAGAGCTTGACGCACCGGGGTTCGATCTTCGGTGTCCATGAAGGAGGTCCTGGCGTCCGAGAAGGCGAACTTGTGTTCTGGGCATCTTCGGGTCGGGGGTCTCGACGTCTTTGGGTCCGGGAACAGCTACGGGATCCGAGAGGCGATCTTGGCGCTCGATGTCCGTGAGGGAGTCCTTGGGGTCCAGGATGGAGATCTTGTCGGTGGTCTTACAACAGGGTGCAGATCTTGGCGTGCCAGCAGTTGAGAAGAACTTGAATCGTTATTTGTCGGTCTCGTCTCATAGGATATCTTGCTCCATCGCCTCAGAACAACCACAACTTGCCACCAGGGAGACCAAGCAGGCACGAGATCGAGCTGGCCCTGAACACGCAGGCACGCACGGGGATGACGCGGCCGCGCTGCCGGGCGACGGGGTGGGCCCCGGAGGGGAGACGGTTCCAGGCGGGGCCGGCTGCTGCGCGCTGGAAGGAGGGCGAGGGGCTCGGGGAGCGAGCTTGCGGGCGCGGACGCGGGCCGCATGCGGAGGACCAGGCGGCGGTGTACGGCCTGACGCACAGGCGGAGGCGGCGACGAGCTCGGAGGTTGGCGCGCCGGCGACCGGCGAGCGGCGGTCGGGGACGAGGCGAGGGAGACCGGAGGTGGGGAGGCCGGTGGCAGGCGGCCCGACGGTGAGCCCGACGCGGAGGGGCGGCTCAGGCCGACGGGGCGAGCTCCGGGCTCGCGCGAGCGGTGGCGGTTGGCGGTTGGCGGTTGGGGACGGCGCCGGAGGGAGCGGACGGCTCGGGGAAGGAGGCGAGCTCGAGGGGGGGTCGCGTCGGACGGAGGAGGGAGGAGGAGCGGCGGATGAGCGGGAGGCGGCGCCGGCGAGGGAGGCGGTGGCCGGAGAGGGAGGGGCGAGCTCGGGCAGAGAGGAGAACGGGCGACGGGGCGAGGGGAGAGGCCTGCGGGGCGGTGGGAGGTTGGGGACGAGCGCGAGGTGGTGGGCGTGCGGGGGCAGAGGAGAGAGGAGGGAGGAGGCGGCGAGCAGAGGGGTCCCGCGAGCGGCGGTGGGAGGCAGAGAGCGGTTGAGGGCGCCGGCCGGAGGCGCGCCGGCGGCGGACGGGGCTGGGGGAGAGGGCCCAGGCGAGGGAAGGCGGGGGTGCGAGCTGCGGGGAAAAGAGGAGGTGGAAGAAGGGAGGGCGCACCGCGTGGGACGCGTGGGGACGGCCAGAGTGGGGCCGGTTGGTGGGACCCAGGGCGGGGCTGGCTTGGTGGGCCCGTGTGGCAGTGTGTGGGGTGTGTACTGGGTGGGTGTGGCGTTGAGTGGGAGAAGGGAGAGAGAGAGAGGTGAGGGAGAGGCTGTGGACAAGTGGCGGGCTGTGATTGGTTAGGGGAAGGAAAGAGGGTGAGGTGGCTACATGCCATTGGGTGGGGTGAGGTGGAGGCTGGGTGGTTAGACTAGGTCAGGGTAGACTAGGATTTTGGTAGACCGTTTTATTTTCTGGGGGTGGTCGTTCGGGTCGAATCGGCCCGTTCGACTGCCCCCCTAAAATAATTAAATATATTATTGGTTTAAAACAAAGCTTTTGCAACTCGATAGCAACAAAACAAAAATAATCCGGTGACCCGGGTTTTGCGTTTGAATAAAGAGGGGTATTTGTACAAAGCAAAACTAGGCTTTTCGAAATAATGCAGACAAACAATGCAAGATGATGGCGATGCAATGCACAAAACAACGCGATTTTCTAGTAGTGGTTTTGCGGGATGCCACAATTCGACACCACTAACAATGGATCTCGCCCTCGAGATCCGCCTCATGGTACCGGAAAGAAGGCCGGCAATCTGAATCTTCTCGCATCGTGTAGATCCTCGCGACACCACTAACAAGGGGTCGTTGTCCGTGATCGTCGAGAGAACACTCCGGGAGCAAAAGGTCGAAGGTAGAGGTATCAACAAATAAAGCCACCTCTAACTTTGATGGAAAGAGGGAACCGATGCATTCTCGTCCACTTCAATGTACGCGAGCAAATAGAGTGAGTAGTCGGCATGGGGGCCAATCCATCACGCACCCAAACTATTACTCTGCACAATCAGTAGAAAAGAGTACAACCATTCTCGGAATCAGACTGAAGATCTCGACAATCGAGGTTCGGAAACAAAGGAGTGATGCAGACTCTGCATCGGATCTGGCGTAGATGATGTCGTCGTGTCGGAAAACACCGAAAGGCACGAGAAGGAACAAAAAGAAGTCCACCAGACGAAGGATTCCTCGGATAGCATGAAGACCAGATGTAGCAACACCGTTACCAAAGGAGGAAGCGAAACCCTGAAGGTACGACGGAACCCAACCACGAGAAATCCTGGACTCGAAGAGAGAGGAGAGAGAGGATTCAAAACGCGTAGAGATAAGAGGAGAATGGCAGAGGGGTAAGGAGTAAAATCAGACCTAATCAGAACTATCCAACCGATTTTGCAAAAATAGTTTTGACACTCTACTTCGGCCGTTAGCTAGGTTATCCTATAGGCTGGACTTGTGGGGTATCGCAACTGCTGAGCTCTGATACCACTCTGTAACACCCTCAGGATCGGACCTATGCAAGTTTTAGCGAAACCCGCCAAACCCGCATAGAAACGATTCAAAGGTGCCCACTAGGCACTTTCGTGCGGGTGGAAAACGAAGTAATAACATTACACAACAGTCCTCGATGGGACCCACAGAACAGATATATACAACAGCGACTCAAAGAGTCAAGAATACAGATATAATATACAAAGATTCAAATCACCTTGAAAACGAGAAAGCGTCCGACTACGGACAAGATGCAAATGGGGCTAAGAGCCCTGAAGAAATAACCAATGGCGTCCATAATCCTGCCCAGGCCAAGCCGGAAGGGTAACCCTGCTAACGGCGTCGATCTCAAAACTTGCTTAAACAAAAGGGGTGCCGACAAAGGGCAAAGGAAAAAGAGGAGCGTCAGTACTGAGGCCAGTACACTGCGAGACTAGAATTCGGCGGTCCTCGCCTACATAGGTATGGTGGACTGAGCGGCAGCGGCAGCATGCACTAAACAACCTATAGAGACTCGATACATCTGGCGGTTAACAGAGAGGGATAAGAAAGACCTATTCGGAACCAACCTGATACTAACACCAAACAATCCCATCCTGGTATTTCCCCCTCGAGACCAAACGAGGAAGTCAACCGAGGAACTCACACTGTTGGCAGTTTTATTTATTCAGTTATCGTTACAGCAATTACTAGTCAGGTTTAGATAGTCATCCTGATAAAGTAAGCAGTGGGCACTTTTAGTCAACCATTCCGTTATAGTTACAACACTTACTAATCAGATACATATAGCATGAGATAACCCAAAACCCAGCAGTTGTTGGTACTTTTATTTAGCCATTCCGTTGTAGTTGCAATACTTACTAGTCAAGTACAACGGTCGCGAGCGACCCCCAAACAAGCAATTGTTGGCAGTTTTATTTGGCCATTCCATCATAGTGAAGATGATTACTAGTCAATATAAAGTCAAATTCATAGCACTACTTTAGTTATAGTTGTCTATGATCGAGATACTGTGCTCCAAGTCGTCCATAACCGCGGACACGGCTTTCAAAAAGTTTTAACCCGGCCGGGGTGCACAAATAGCAACACACACACGATCAACCTCGGAAAAACCAAATCAAAACCCAACGAGGCTTTCACGACAAAGCAATCACAGGATTCAGAAATATTTCAGGGGGCCACCCCATTGAGTAGACCCGCAACGAAGCTAGCTGACTCCGAGACGGTCTCAAGGTTTGCGACAATGGCTGTAAACGACTGGGAACCCCAAACGGGGCTTGTCGATACCGCGAAAATACTCCGCTTACCTAAACAGTATAGTGTGCTCCTCGCACAATCGTAAATAAAGCAGTAAAACATGGCATAAGTACAGGATCGTAAATAAAACCTCAAACTAGTTTGTGGCCCCAAGAAATAAGACTGAATCAAGCTCTGGCTAAGGGGGGCCCATAATTCCCCGTATGTGGATAGCGCGATAAATCAAGGAACAGGTATCAAGTACTCGGGGTCCTACGGGACACAAGTGGGCGGTCGGAAACCAAATGTTATCTATCACCCACCGATGCCTCTGCTTACTTACTTCAATTTTAGTTGTTAAACAGGAATTAAAGTGAACGAAAAGTAAAACCATGATCATCTCCAACATCAACATGCGGCCATACACCAACAACTGTGGCACTTGACGACACGCAATAGCACTTGAGCAAGCGGCTACGACGCGCAAGTCCAACTATCTACCAAACAACAGGTAATAGGAGGTGTCCAAGGCAATATAAGGCTGCAAGGGATATCTCGGGTACGAAAACTAGAGCATCGCAACACAGATAGCAATAGATCAACAGGAGGGAAATAAATACTATAAAAGTAAGATAGGTAGAAAGGGGGAGATGCTCGCCTGAAAACATTGTCGAAGGTTCATCCGAAGATCGGGGCGAAGCTCACATCAACTCAATGGCCTTATCCGCGAAGAAGCAAAACACTAGGATAAACACCGGGTGCAATATTTAATACTACGGTAGAAAATCGGGCATGATGCATGTATGATGTATGCCATGGCAAGATGCGATGCAATTAGGCAATATTAAGCGGAACCAGGGGTCCCGACAATCAATTAGGTGGTTCATGTTGTTTAGCTACCCGCAAATTAAATGTTGTAACAACAGGGCAAGATAAGTTACCGGTTCGCTACACAAATTTAAATGAGGCCAATATGAGACTAGATTTAACCGCATATGGGCCCCATATTTAATTATGAGGTGAATCGGCATAAGGCCCCCAAACCACACAAATATGCATGCAAGAACATTTATTATATAACAGGTTTATATTTCATTTATAAAGTAGGGCTCGGAAGGGAATCACACATTAGGGTTCGGCAGATCTTGGGGATCCAGGGGTTCGGGGTCGGTCTCAGGGTTTAGGGTTCGACGGGCTCGAGGTTCGGATAACGGAAGTAGATCTTGTCGCATCCGGGAAGGGGGCCCTGGTTTGGTGTCGGGGCGCATTGGATACGCCCTGGTCGCTGTCGTTCTTGTCGTCGTGCAGATCTTGTCGGGTCCGCGCCATCGAGTCGGTCTCGGCATCCGGGTGAGGTGCTTGTCGTTCCGATTGGAGATCTTGGCGATACCATGTCGTGGACCCTGACGGCTGGGAAGGAGAGCTTGACGCACTGGGGTTCGATCTTCGGTGTCCATGAAGGAGGTCCTGGCGTCCGAGAAGGCGAACTTGTGTTCTGGGCATCTTCGGGTCGGGGGTCTCGACGTCTTTGGGTCCGGGAACAGCTACGGGATCCGAGAGGCGATCTTGGCGCTCGATGTCCGTGAGGGAGTCCTTGGGGTCCAAGATGGAGATCTTGTCGATGGTCTTACAACACGGTGCAGATCTTGGCGTGCCAGCAGTTGAGAAGAACTTGAATCGTTATTTGTCGGTCTCGTCTCATAGGATATCTTGCTCCATCGCCTCAGAACAACCACAACTTGCCACCAGGGAGACCAAACAGGCACGAGATCGAGCTGGCCCTGAACACGCAGGCACGCACGGGGATGACGCGGCCGCGCTGCCGGGCGACGGGGTGGGCCCCGGAGGGGAGACGGTTCCAGGCGGGGCCGGCTGCTGCGCGCTGGAAGGAGGGCGAGGGGCTCGGGGAGCGAGCTTGCGGGCCCGGACGCGGGCCGCATGCGGAGGACCAGGCGGCGGTGTACGGCCTGACGCACAGGCGGAGGCGGCGACGAGCTCGGAGGTTGGCGCGCCGGCGACCGGCGAGCGGCGGTCGGGGACGAGGCGAGGGAGACCGGAGGTGGGGAGGCCGGTGGCAGGCGGCCCGACGGTGAGCCCGACGCGGAGGGGCGGCTCAGGCCGACGGGGCGAGCTCCGGGCTCGCGCGAGCGGTGGCGGTTGGCGGTTGGCGGTTGGGGACGGCGCCGGAGGGAGCGGACGGCTCGGGGAAGGAGGCGAGCTCGAGGGGGGGTCGCGTCGGACGGAGGAGGGAGGAGGAGCAGCGGGTGAGCGGGAGGCGGCGCCGGCGAGGGAGGCGGTGGCCGGAGAGGGAGGGGCGAGCTCGGGCAGAGAGGAGAACGGGCGACGGGGCGAGGGGAGAGGCCTGCGGGGCGGTGGGAGGTTGGGGACGAGCGCGAGGTGGTGGGCGTGCGGGGGCAGAGGAGAGAGGAGGGAGGAGGCGGCGAGCAGAGGGGTCCCGCGAGCGGCGGTGGGAGGCGGAGAGAGGTTGAGGGCGCCGGCCGGAGGCGCGCCGGCGGCGGACGGGGCTGGGGGAGAGGGCCCAGGCGAGGGAAGGCGGGGGTGCGAGCTGCGGGGAAAAGAGGAGGTGGAAGAAGGGAGGGCGCACCGCGTGGGACGCGTGGGGACGGCCAGAGTGGGGCCGGTTGGTGGGACCCAGGGCGGGGCTGGCTTGGTGGGCCCGTGTGGCAGTGTGTGGGGTGTGTACTGGGTGGGTGTGGCGTTGAGTGGGAGAAGGGAGAGAGAGAGAGGTGAGGGAGAGGCTGTGGACAAGTGGCGGGCTGTGATTGGTTAGGGGAAGGAAAGAGGGTGAGGTGGCTACATGCCATTGGGTGGGGTGAGGTGGAGGCTGGGTGGTTATACTAGGTCAGGGTAGACTAGGATTTTGGTAGACCGTTTTATTTTCTGGGGGTGGTCGTTCGGGTCGAATCGGCCCGTTTGACTGCCCCCCTAAAATAATTAAATATATTATTGGTTTAAAACAAAGCTTTTGCAACTCGATAGCAACAAAACAAAAATAATCCGGTGACCCGGGTTTTGCGTTTGAATAAAGAGGGGTATTTGTACAAAGCAAAACTAGGATTTTCGAAATAATGCAGACAAACAATGCAAGATGATGGCGATGCAATGCACAAAACAACGCGATTTTCTAGTAGTGGTTTTGCGGGATGCCACAATTCGACACCACTAACAATGGATCTCGCCCTCGAGATCCGCCTCATGGTACCGGAAAGAAGGCCGGCGATCTGAATCTTCTCGCATCGTGTAGATCCTCGCGACACCACTAACAAGGGGTCGTTGTCCGTGATCGTCGAGAGAACACTCCGGGAGCAAAAGGTCGAAGGTAGAGGTATCAACAAATAAAGCCACCTCTAACTTTGATGGAAAGAGGGAACCGATGCATTCTCGTCCACTTCAATGTACGCGAGCAAATAGAGTGAGTAGTCGGCATGGGGGCCAATCCATCACGCACCCAAACTATTACTCTGCACAATCAGTAGAAAAGAGTACAACCATTCTCGGAATCAGACTGAAGATCTCGACAATCGAGGTTCGGAAACAAAGGAGTGATGCAGACTCTGCATCGGATCTGGCGTAGATGATGTCGTCGTGTCGGAAAACACCGGAAGGCACGAGAAGGAACAAAAAGAAGTCCACCAGACGAAGGATTCCTCGGATAGCATGAAGACCAGATGTAGCAACACCGTTACCAAAGGAGGAAGCGAAACCCTGAAGGTACGACGGAACCCAACCACGAGAAATCCTGGACTCGAAGAGAGAGGAGAGAGAGGATTCAAAACGCGTAGAGATAAGAGGAGAATGGCAGAGGGGTAAGGAGTAAAATCAGACCTAATCAGAACTATCCAACCGATTTTGCAAAAATAGTTTTGACACTCTACTTCGGCCGTTAGCTAGGTTATCCTATAGGCTGGACTTGTGGGGTATCGCAACTGCTGAGCTCTGATACCACTCTGTAACACCCTCAGGATCGTACCTATGCAAGTTTTAGCGAAACCCGCCAAACCCGCATAGAAACGATTCAAAGGTGCCCACCAGGCACTTTCGTGCGGGTGGAAAACGAAGTAATAACATTACACAACAGTCCTCGATGGGACCCACAGAACAGATATATACAACAGCGACTCAAAGAGTCAAGAATATAGATATAATATACAAAGATTCAAATCACCTTGAAAACGAGAAAGCGTCCGACTACGGACAAGATGCAAATGGGGCTAAGAGCCCTGAAGAAATAACCAATGGCGTCCATAACCCTGCCCAGGCCAAGCCGGAAGGGTAACCCTGCTAACGGCGTCGATCTCAAAACCTGCTTAAACAAAAGGGGTGCCGACAAAGGGCAAAGGAAAAAGAGGAGCGTCAGTACTGAGGCCAGTACACTGCGAGACTAGAATTCGGCGGTCCTCGCCTACATAGGTATGGTGGACTGAGCGGCAGCGGCAGCATGCACTAAACAACCTATAGAGACTCGATACATCTGGCGGTTAACAGAGAGGGATAAGAAAGACCTATTCGGAACCAACCTGATACTAACACCAAACAATCCCATCCTGGTATTTCCCCCTCGAGACCAAACGAGGAAGTCAACCGAGGAACTCACACTGTTGGCAGTTTTATTTATTCAGTTATCGTTACAGCAATTACTAGTCAGGTTTAGATAGTCATCCTGATAAAGTAAGCAGTGGGCACTTTTAGTCAACCATTCCGTTATAGTTACAACACTTACTAATCAGATACAGATAGCATGAGATAACCCAAAACCCAGCAGTTGTTGGTACTTTTATTTAGCCATTCCGTTGTAGTTGCAATACTTACTAGTCAAGTACAACGGTCGCGAGCGACCCCCAAACAAGCAATTGTTGGCAGTTTTATTTGGCCATTCCATCATAGTGAAGCTGATTACTAGTCAATATAAAGTCAAATTCATAGCACTACTTTAGTTATAGTTGTCTATGATCGAGATACTGTGCTCCAAGTCGTCCATAACCGCGGACACAGCTTTCAGAAAGTTTTAACCCGGCCGGGGTGCACAAATAGCAACACACACACGATCAACCTCGGAAAAACCAAATCAAAACCCAACGAGGCTTTCACGACAAAGCAATCACATGATTCAGAAATATTTCAGGGGGCCACCCCATTGAGTAGACCCGCAACGAAGCTAGCTCACTCCGAGACGGTCTCAAGGTTTGCGACAATGGCTGTAAACGACTGGGAACCCCAAACGGGGCTTGTCGATACCGCGAAAATACTCCTCTTACCTAAACAGTATAGTGTGCTCCTCGCACAATCGTAAATAAAGCAGTAAAACATGGCATAAGTACAGGATCGTAAATAAAACCTCAAACTAGTTTGTGGCCCCAAGAAATAAGACTGAATCAAGCTCTGGCTAAGGGGGGCCCATAATTCCCCGTATGTGGATAGCGCGATAAATCAAGGAACAGGTATCAAGTACTCGGGGTCCTACGGGACACAAGTGGGCGGTCGGAAACCAAATGTTATCTATCACCCACCGATGCCTCTGCTTACTTACTTCAATTTTAGTTGTTAAACAGGAATTAAAGTGAACGAAAAGTAAAACCATGATCATCTCCAACATCAACATGCGGCCATACACCAACAACTGTGGCACTTGACGACACGCAATAGCACTTGAGCAAGCGGCTACGACGCGCAAGTCCAACTATCTACCAAACAACAGGTAATAGGAGGTGTCCAAGGCAATATAAGGCTGCAAGGGATATCTCGGGTACGAAAACTAGAGCATCGCAACACAGATAGCAATAGATCAACAGGAGGGAAATAAATACTATAAAAGTAAGATAGGTAGAAAGGGGGAGATGCTCGCCTGAAAACATTGTCGAAGGTTCATCCGAAGATCGGGGCGAAGCTCACATCAACTCAATGGCCTTATCCGCGAAGAAGCAAAACACTAGGATAAACACCGGGTGCAATATTTAATACTACGGTAGAAAATCGGGCATGATGCATGTATGATGTATGCCATGGCAAGATGCGATGCAATTAGGCAATATTAAGCGGAACCAGGGGTCCCGACAATCAATTAGGTGGTTCATGTTGTTTAGCTACCCGCAAATTAAATGTTGTAACAACAGGGCAAGATAAGTTACCGGTTCGCTACACAAATTTAAATGAGTCCAATATGAGACTAGATTTGCCCGCATATGGGCCCCATATTTAATTATGAGGTGAATCGGCATAAGGCCCCCAAACCACACAAATATGCATGCAAGAACATTTATTATATAACAGGTTTATATTTCATTTATAAAGTAGGGCTCGGAAGGGAATCACACATTAGGGTTCGGCAGATCTTGGGGATCCGGGGGTTCGGGGTCGGTCTCAGGGTTCAGGGTTCGACGGGCTCGAGGTTCGGATAACGGAAGTAGATCTTGTCGCATCCGGGAAGGGGGCCCTGGTTTGGTGTCGGGGCGCATTGGATTCGCCCTGGTCGCTGTCGTTCTTGTCGTCGTGCAGATCTTGTCGGGTCCGCGCCATCGAGTCGGTCTCGGCATCCGGGTGAGGTGCTTGTCGTTCCGATTGGAGATCTTGGCGATACCATGTCGTGGACCCTGACGGCCGGGAAGGAGAGCTTGACGCACTGGGGTTCGATCTTCGGTGTCCATGAAGGAGGTCCTGGCGTTCGAGAAGGCGAACTTGTGTTCTGGGCATCTTCGGGTCGGGGGTCTCGACGTCTTTAGGTCCGGGAACAGCTACGGGATCCGAGAGGCGATCTTGGCGCTCGATGTCCGTGAGGGAGTCCTTGGGGTCCAGGATGGAGATCTTGTCGGTGGTCTTACAACACGGTGCAGATCTTGGCGTGCCAGCAGTTGAGAAGAACTTGAATCGTTATTTGTCGGTCTCGTCTCATAGGATATCTTGCTCCATCGCCTCAGAACAACCACAACTTGCCACCAGGGAGACCAAACAGGCACGAGATCGAGCTGGCCCTGAACACGCAGGCACGCACGGGGATGACATGGCCGCGCTGCCGGGCGACGGGGTGGGCCCCGCAGGGGAGATGGTTCCAGGCGGGGCCGGCTGCTGCGCGCTGGAAGGAGGGCGAGGGGCTCGGGGAGCGAGCTCGCGGGCGCGGATGCGGGCCGCATGCGAAGGACCAGGCGGCGGTGTACGGCCTGACGCACAGGCGGAGGCGGCGACGAGCTCGGAGGTTGGCGCGCCGGCGACCGGCGAGCGGCGGTCGGGGACGAGGCGAGGGAGACCGGAGGTGGGGAGGCCGGTGGCAGGCGGCCCGACGGTGAGCCCGACACGGAGGGGCGGCTCAGGCCGACGGGGCGAGCTCCGGGCTAGCGCGAGCGGTGGCGGTTGGCGGTTGGCGGTTGGGGACGGCGCCGGAGGAAGCGGACGGCTCGGGGAAGGAGGCGAGCTCGAGGGGGGGTCGCGTCGGACGGAGGAGGGAGGAGGAGCGGCGGGTGAGCGGGAGGCGGCGCCGGCGAGGGAGGCGGTGGCCGGAGAGGGAGGGGCGAGCTCGGGCAGAGAGGAGAACGGGCGACGGGGCGAGGGGAGAGGCCTGCGGGGCGGTGGGAGGTTGGGGACGAGCGCGAGGTGGTGGGCGTGCGGGGGCAGAGGAGAGAGGAGGGAGGAGGCGGCGAGCAGAGGGGTCCCGCGAGCGGCGGTGGGAGGCGGAGAGCGGTTGAGGGCGCCGGCCGGAGGCGCGCCGGCGGCGGACGGGGCTGGGGGAGAGGGCCCAGGCGAGGGAAGGCGGGGGTGCGAGCTGCGGGGAAAAGAGGAGGTGGAAGAAGGGAGGGCGCACCGCGTGGGACGCGTGGGGACGGCCAGAGTGGGGCCGGTTGGTGGGACCCAGGGCGGGGCTGGCTTGGTGGGCCCGTGTGGCAGTGTGTGGTGTGTGTACTGGGTGGGTGTGGCGTTGAGTGGGAGAAGGGAGAGAGAGAGAGAGGTGAGGGAGAGGCTGTGGACAAGTGGCGGGCTGTGATTGGTTAGGGGAAGGAAAGAGGGTGAGGTGGCTACATGCCATTGGGTGGGGTGAGGTGGAGGCTGGGTGGTTAGACTAGGTCAGGGTAGACTAGGATTTTGGTAGACCGTTTTATTTTCTGGGGGTGGTCGTTCGGGTCGAATCGGCCCGTTCGACTGCCCCCCTAAAATAATTAAATATATTATTGGTTTAAAACAAAGCTTTTGCAACTCGATAGCAACAAAACAAAAATAATCCGGTGACCCGGGTTTTGCGTTTGAATAAAGAGGGGTATTTGTACAAAGCAAAACTAGGCTTTTCGAAATAATGTAGACAAACAATGCAAGATGATGGCGATGCAATGCACAAAACAACGCGATTTTCTAGTAGTGGTTTTGCGGGATGCCACAGCCTATACCAATGCGACGCTTGATTCCTTCTATACTAACATTTCCCTTCTGCGCCTCTTTGATCTGGCTGATCAAAGTGGGCTGAAGTTCTATGCTAGCCAAAAATCCTTCACTTACTAATTCTATTCGAAAATATTCCATATCTTTGTGCAAGCTTGGTTGCTCCTTCAAGATCATGGAGTTCAAGCGGCACGTCAATCTGCTAAGGGCATCTGCTACCACATTGGCTTTACCAGGGTGATAGTGAATGTCCAGATCGTAATCCTTGATTAGCTCAATCCATCTTATCTGTCTCATATTCAGCTCCTTCTGAGTGAATATATACTTCAGACTCTTGTGATCCGAATAAATCTCACAACGGTTTCCCATCAGGTAATGCCTCCACGTCTTCAGGGCTAGAACTACGGCTCCGAGTTCGAGGTCATGGGTTGGTTAATTTTGCTCATGTTGCTTCAGTTGTCGAGATAGATAAGATATAACTTTGCCTTCTTGCATTAGCACACATCCGAGACCGATCTTGGATGCATCACAATACACGTCGAAGGGCTTCGTGATATCCGGCATGATCAAGATTGGGGATAAAATCAATCTCCTCTTGAGTTCTTGAAAACTCGCTTCACATTTGTCGGTCCATTCAAACTTCTTGTCCTTCTTCAGCAATTGGGTCATGGGTCTGGCGATACTCGAGAATCCTTCTACGAACTTGCGGTAATATCCCGCCAATCCGAGAAATGCACGGACTTGGGTTTGAGTGGTTGGGGCTTGCCAATCTTCTACATCTTTCACTTTTGCGGGATCAACGGCAATTCCTCCGGCTGATACAATGTGACCGAGGAATCCTACCTCCTGTAACCAGAATTCACATTTGCTAAACTTGGCATACAACTGATGCTCTCTAAGGGTTCCAAGAATGGTCCTTAGGTGTAGCTCATGTTCTTCTTATGATTTGGAATAAATCAGGATGTCATCGATGAAAACAACGACAAACTTATCCAGGAAGTCCATAAAAATCTTATTCATGAGATTCATGAAATAAGCGGGGGCATTGGTTAATCCAAAAGACATGACTGTATACTCGTATAATCCATATCTGGTGGTAAAGGCAGTCTTTGGAATATCCTCTGCACGAATTTTGAGTTGATGATAGCCATTCCTAAGATCAATCTTAGAAAACACTTTGGCACCGGTCAACTGATCAAACAAATCTTCTATCTTGGGCAAGGGGTATTTGTTCTTGATGGTGACATCATTCAATTTCCGATAATCCGTACGCAAATGGTTACCTCCATCCTTCTTGTCCACGAACAAAACAGGTGACCTCCATGGTGATGCACTTGGTTGAATCAATCCAATTTCCAGCATGGCATCCAGTTGCTTCTTCAGTTCTGCTAGCTCCGATGGGTTCATACTATATGGTCTCTGGGCTATTGGTCCAGTTCTGGGAATTAGTTCGATGATAAACTCGATATCCCGATCTGGGGGGCATACCGGGCAAAACATCTGGAAATACATCAGGGTATTCATAGACTATCCGGACTTGGTCAATGGTAGGTTGGGCTATACTCTTGTTGCACTTGAATTGGCGAGGTAAGGTTTCAGATATATGCTCGACTGATATTCCGGCTGTACTGGTCATGGTGATGGATTTCTTGGCACAGTCAATCAATCCTTTATGTTTGGACATCCAATCCATGCCTAGTACTACTTCCAAACCTTTAGTTCCGAGTACTATCAGGTTAGCATAAAAATCTATGCCATGGATTCGGATAGGGACGGCTTTGCAGATTTGCCTAGCCTTGGTGGTTGTTCCGGGAATTTGAACAATCATAACATGCTTCAGTTTGGTTGGTTGAATTTTACTAGTGCATGAAAATTCCTCGGTGACAAATGAATGCAATGCACCAGAATCAAACAACACTCTTGCAAGTACTGAATTAACAAAAAACATACCCAGCACGACGTCTGGCGCTTCCTAAGCTTCTTTAGCATGCATGAGAAAAAGACGGCCATTGCGGTTGAGCGAATTCCCTGGGGCAAACCTCCTTCCTGGCTGAACACGATGCTGCTGCTGAGCTGGGGCATTTGCATTGGGTGCTGCTGCATTCTTCTTGTTGGGGCACTCGTTGGAGTAGTGACCCTTATTTCCACAGTCATAACAAGTTACCTGCGACTTGTCCTTTGCTGCTACAGGCACAACATTGCTTCCAGTCCTCGGGGCAGTGTTGGTGTTGGTGGCAGCATTGTTGCTGTTGAATTTGGGTGGGGCACGGTTGAAATTGCTAGAGTTGCCGGGGTTGTTGTTATTTCCTCCGGGTCTAGGTTTCCCACGGTTGGGGTAGGTGGGACGGTTCATCGGGGGTCTGTTTGTTCTTGGGGAAAATCCCGGAGATGGGTTAGGGCGATACTTTGGGGTCTAATGGGTTCCTGGCTGATGCATCATGCGACGCTTGCGGTTCTCATTGGCTTGGTTGATCTTTCCTTCCATCTGGATAACAGAGTCGACAAGGGCTTCAATATCAGCAACGGGGATATTGACTAACACAGTCTGCATCTCATCGTGCAGACCATTCAGGAATCTCTCTTTATTCTTGGCTTCGGTGTCAATCTCATCCGGGGCATACCTAGCTAATGACAAGAATTTGTCACGGTATTCCACTACAGTCATCCTTCCTTGCTTCAGTTATCTGAACTCGTCTCTCATCCTCATGATTAAACCCGGAGGCACATGGGTTCTGCTAAACTTGACCTTGAATTCCTCCCAGGTCATCATCTGGCCTCCGGTCATTGCACGAACACTGTTCCACCATGCCCTGGCATCTCCGGCTAGATAGTGGGTGGCGAATAGAACTTTCTCATTGGCTTCCACTCCGGCGACTTCTAGGTTATTTTCCATGGTTTGCAGCCAATCGTCGGCATCTAGGGGCTCTTCTGACTTTGTGAAAACAGGTGGGTTGGTATTCTGGAAATTCTTGATCTTATATCCATGGTTGTCCTAATTTCCGTGGCCTTGATTGTTGTGGGCAAGCTGAGCTATCTGTTGCAGGGTGGCTAGGTTGGCTTGACGTTACGCTCTTTCAGCTTCGCGGTCAGAAACCAACATTTGCAGGATCTGCAACATTGGGTTCGGGGATGAACCACTTCCTCTGCGTGGCATCTGAAGATTGAGATAGATCATGAGAAAAGAGGGAAATTTCTAAGTTTCTGGGACTTTGAAAAGTTTTTAAAGTTTGACTCAGATTTTCTAGCAACTTGCTTTTCATTCATTCATTCACACGATACAAACACACACCACAACACAAGAAAAACAGATGGTTTTAAGAACCATTCTGGAAACTACGATACAGTGGGACCAAATACTACTCACTACGTTTGTGCACTAGCGTAGTTTTGAGTTTTACTAAAAGTGATCTAGGGTGCAAAATTTGATGTAAGCTTTGAAATAATTTTGGAGTAGTGTGAATTTTTATGAAAGAGTCCAAGAGGTAAGAATGAGAATAAGTTTTTGTAAATATTTGGTAGCGTGAATTTTTATGAAAGAGTCCAAGAGGTAAGAATAAGAATAAGTTTTTGTAAATATTTGCTTCCTTTGGTTTTGAAACTAAGTTTGATTCAAACGTCCAGTATAACTAGGGTCTCCTATGGTCAGGATGGCTCTAATACCAACTTGTCAACACCCAGTTTTTTAATCCCAGATGCCTGTTATGCCATACATCGCAATCCCAGGATTACCATTTTTGCAAGACATAACATAATTGTATACCACAGTACATCATCCATTACAAACCATACTCAAGGTCTTACACAAATAAGGATCTCATGATCCAGTTCTTAATACAACTTCAAGCAGCGGAATACGTAATAACAATGATAGCGTAGGCGAAGCTCCATCTTCGGGGTCACAGGCAATGTTGACGATGGGAGATGATCCTAGTTGTCGTAACCTTCCTGGGGTCCATCCTCCAGGTACTCCTCTTCATAGTATGGCCACGGGAATAGCCAGGGACAAAGCCATGAGTACTCTTTAAGTACTCTCAAACTAATACTAACAAGTGAGAGGGGTTTTTGATAATCGGACACTAGGCTCTAGGGTTGTTTTGCAAGAAGCCAGATTTATCTCTACTAAGTTCAGAAGCAAGAGAGGTAGTGGAAGTTTATAACACCTAAGTGAGAACTTGTATTTCATATCACAACCCTATTGTGGTCAAGTCAAAGTCTCAATTCATTTCACAAGTCATTTTGAAAACATCTGACGGGGGAAACAGTATGGCCACCCCAACTGTCCATAACCGCGGACGCGGATATTCGAATAGTTTGACACTCTGCAGAGATTGTACACTTTCACCACAACATTCGATACATCCGTCAGGAACAAATCCTGAATTCACCATACTCAGTATGCGGATAATCAATCCTAACCTTTCAATTACACGCCCTAGTATAAGCACCTCTCTTGTGAGTTTGGCCTTCCAACCATGACCAACTGTCATCTTGGGTACTGCACAGGTGGACAATCTTCACAAGGTAGCCTCAGCTCAGGCCTTGGCTGTGAGGGAACTAATACTAAGGTATATAAGTTTCCAGTCAAGCCCTACCCAATCTTCGGGTATTATGGTTGTACGGTAAAATTGGAATGGTATCGCATCCAGACAACCATCAGTTTTATAAAGGGCTAAGGCTCATGCCTGAACATTTTCATCACCCAAAGTCATTTGGTGTTCGGAAACACATGTCAAAACATCTCAGTAGAATGATCCATCATTCTAAGGTTTTCATAACCATTTTTCCACCAAGTATTCCCATCTAAAGTTGATCAAGTTTTATGCTTAGCACTAGCATCTATAAGTGGGGGTGAGTACTAATGAGGGGTAGTAAACTAGTGGAGTTTCAACTAAGTTCAATCTTATGCCTTAGGATGACATCAAGATTTTCTAGCTTAGGCCAAATTTTATGCTCTTTATGCAACCTTCAAATATCTTTCTAGTACAAATCACTTAAGTAAACTCTAAGGAAGTAGCTTTTATAAAGAAATAAAATAGAAAGCTTGCAAATAAAACTAGGAGGGGTATCAAGTGGGTATGATCACATATGCTTAGGGCATATGGTAACAAGTAAGGGTTTGTTTGCATCAGTAGAGTATCTTGCAAGTGTTAGCTTGCACATTCAACTAGTAGCATTAGTCTTGCCTTATGCAGAGAAGTGGTTGAAGTTCTCCTCGGCTTCTTCTTCATAGTATCCTCCTTCCTCCTCGTATCCTTGGTCGGTACTAGCATCTATAAATAAATACGAGGTACACAATACTTAAATACTTTCAATCATCACACAAAAGGGGTCCTATAGATGATATAGCATCATCTCTAACATTACAAGATTAAAGCTTGGTTTAATTCCTTTTATTTTTAGAAAAGTAATTTCTACTCATTGAAAAACTATTTAAGATTTAATATTCTCCAAACCAAACATGGGATCATGTTGACACATGTCATCACCACATATTTTAGTCCATGGGAATGTGATTTAAAGTGGTGTCACAATTTAATAAGGTTTTACCCTTTTATTTTAATTAAATAAGTGACTAGAAATGCCTAAGTGGCACTCTTTTATTACTTGAACATTATTTTTGTAATTAACCTATATATTTTTATATATTATGAAAGGTATGGTTAAATGTGATTTTTGAGAGTTGGAATCAACTCAAAAGCTATTATGGTTTTAATATAAAAAATGTTTGAATGCAGAAAAGCTTCTACCTTGTTATTTTTACCAAGGATGATCTACAGATCCAAATGACTTGAATCCAACGGGCTTGGATTCAGCATTTCAAGACCTTTCTAACAAAATTGGTTTCATTCAATTTGGTTCACTGAATCGATCTGGGTTGATTTTTGAATCTAGGTGCAGAAGTGTGTTTGAAATAAAATGGAAAAGGTTAAATTCAAACGACTGGGCTGCGTGGGAAGCGATACTGGGCCGTCCTGCTAAGCACAGCGCTTACGCGGGCTGGTTAAGTCGCTGTCCCCACGCGTTAGTGATACGAGGGGGTGCGAAGTTGTATGGGGCGATGTGAGTCGTGGGATCTTGTTCTAATCTAACGGCTGAGGGTCGTCGTCCACGTCGGGCAACTCCGGCGAGACTGAAACCTAACGCGGCAGGTGAGGGTCGTTGGGGGCTCACCGAGGCTCAGGCGAGGGTCGGCGGGGCGGGCGAACGACAAAGTCAACGACGGCGAACCTCCTGGTACCGGAAGCTTCTCTTGGGGCGGCTCCAATCGCTAGCCCCCCTCTTCTCCAGTAGCAGCGGGCTCCGGTGCAATTCCGGCGAAGCGCTGCTCTCCTTGCTCCGGGAACGGGGTGGAACGATCAGTGAGGAGAGGGGAGTAGAATGGTGTGAAGAGTTTGAGCGAGGGAGGCCTCTATTTACAGTCTCGACGACGAGACCGAACGGAATGGGTAGGCGACGGCGGCGACATGGCTACGGGCTGCTAGAGGCATGGACGGCGGTGGCGATCGATCAGTGGTCTCCTGGCGATGCTCTATGGCTTTAATGTGCGTGTAGGGGCGGTGGCAAACGGTCTGGAACATGTGATGCTCTGCGCGGCAGAGGCGGCGTTTTTGACGGCGAGCGGTGGCTATGAGGCATGGGGCGGCGAACGGGGATGTCTGGCGGTCTCCTGGGACGGTGGTGATTGCGTATGCACGCTGCGAGGGCGGCGCGTGGTCTGTGGGCATGTGTACAGGGTGGTGCTCTGGCGCACGCTCGGCATGGTTGACAGAGGCACGGGCGCGGCGTTCCTGGGTGCTCTGGTCGATGTCTTCGAGGCAGGACTGGTCGAGAGGGGGCGGTGAGGCATGGGTGATCTCCCAGACAAGGTTGGCACGGCTAGTTCCTCTCCTAGCTTGCTGTCTACATGGGGGTGACAAGGGTGCACTCGGCCTTCTCACCATTGATGGCATTGCCAAGCTTACAAAGATGATAGAGGTTTGCACTTGAGCTAGGCGATCTACTAAAGCCTAATTGCAACCAGAGAGGGAACAAGTTAGGCTTCAATCACTGCTCACAATAGTGTTTGGATTTTAGAAGATTTGAATCTGCAAGGTGTTTTATGAAATGGCCACAAGAATTCAAGTTTTGAATTTTGAAAAGATTTTTGGTGGGTGTGCTAGGTTGGTGCTGGTGAGTCTGCAGATGCTTGGGTTTTGAAAGTTGAGCTTGTTTGAGTGGTTTTTGAAAAAGTGGGATCTTCCCATATGATAAAGATTCAATTTTGAACTGTCATTTAAACTATGCATTCAAATGTCTTTGGATGATCACAAGGTGGGCCTTGATACTTTGTTATGAGTACAATCAAGGGGTGTAAAGATCCAAACAAGTTTCTGTTAAGTTCTGAAAGTTTGGGACAACCAAAGTAGGCATGGGAGTTAAATTGGTCAAAATGACCATTCACCTAATTTGGTTTGTTTTGATTTATTTGTCTTTGGGAAAAGTGTGGGGATTGTTTAGATGATGTTTATTTCATCTAAGAAACATTTTACAAGCAAAGAAACACATAAACAAGGCAATTCAAAAGAATCCAAAATGGAATGTATACACACATGCATGCTTTCATATTTTTATTTAGAAAAGTTTTTGTTAACCCTAATTTTGAAGATTAGAGTTTGATTATTCTAGTTTAATATTTTTGGGATGTTACACGCCCTGAGTTTTTAGGTCAGAAGGCAACTTATTGATGACCCACAAGTGTAGGGGATCGCAACAGTCTTCGCGGGTAGTATTACCCAATTTATTGATTCGACACAAGGGGAGCCAAAGAATACTTGCAAGCCTTAACAACTGAGTTGTCAATTCAGCTGCACCTGGGAATAGTTCTTGCTCATAGAAGTTTACCAGTAGCAACAGTTTGGTAGTAGCAACAACAAAGCAACAACAACAGTGAAACGGGAGAAATAGTAACATTAACAGTAAACAGTGGGATTCGAGTGCGGTAGGCATAGGGATGGATAGACGGGCGTTGCATGGACGAGTCTAAACATGTAACTTCAAGATATAGGGCATTGCAGATAAATAAGAATAAGCATCCAAGTAGTAAACAATCCTAGGAATGTGCTCTAAATATAGTCATACGTGCTCACAATGAGAACTTGCACAACATCTTCTGTCCAGCTAGCCCGTGGCAGCGGAGCCTCTAGGGAACTACTGGCAATTAAGGTGCTCCTTTTAATAGAGCACCGGAGCAAAGCATTAACACTCTGTGAACACATGTGATCCTCAAACCACATCCATCCCCTCCGGTTGTCCTAATTATTGTCACTTCGGGGCCTTTGGATCTAGACAATGATATGTGTACGCAACTTGCAGATAAGATCACAAACAATACTATCATAATGATTCAATAATAAGTTCAGATCTGAGATCATGGCACTCGGGACCTAGTGACAAGCATTAAGCACAACAAGTTGCAACAAAGTCAAATAGCACTAATAGAGATACTAGGCACTATGCCCTAACAATCTTATTCGATTATATGATATAACTCATCCAATCCCTACAATCCCCAAGCCTACAGCGGGGGATTACTCACTCATGGATGAGGGAAACATCGATGGTTGATGGAGAGGCATTGGTGATGACGATGATCCTCTCCAAATTCCCCGTCCCGGCAGGGTGCCAGAATGGAGTTTCTGGATCCGAATCTTGGTTTCTGATGGTGGCAGCAGAGCGGAACTCTTCTCTGGAAAACGACGAACCACCCTCGGTTTTTAGGTCAAGGGGAAACTTATAGGTGCAAAGGGAGCGCGAGGGGGTTGCCTAGGGTGGCTGCACCCCCTAGGCGCGGGGCTGGGCCCACCCGTGCTTGGCAGGGGTGTGGGACCCCAGGCCTCCACTCCGTTTTGTCTTCTGGCTCCGTGGGTCTTCTGGTGAAATATAATTTTTAGCATATTTTCCGGGATTTTTCCTTATAGTTTATTTTTTGCACAAAAACTAGACACCAAGGTAATTCTGCTGAAAACAGCGTCAGTCCGTGTTAGTTGTATCCAAATCACACAAGTTTATAGGAGAAACAATAGCATAAGTGTTCGGGAAAGTAGATACGTTTTGGACGTGTCAACTCCCCCAAGCTTAGCTTATTGCTTGTCCTCAAGCAATTCAGTTGAAAACTGAGTGCGATAACACGAACACATTTGCTTCACATGATGTATATATTCTCAGCATGGGAGTAGATGCTTAAACCATTCATAATAATAAGTATGCAACCAAGTCTACTCAATATTCATTGCAAGCTATGAAGAGAAACCAACTCAATAATAATAAGTAGCATGAAACATAAACATAAGAAACATTGCAATGCTCATAATAAGGTATGATAGAGTGGTATCTCACTTGCCTTTGTTTGTAGAGCACAATATAAATGCCAAGGCACCTCTGAAGTTCAAGTGAAGACTAGAGATAAAGATATCAGAGATACAAGCATCAAAGTCATGACATAATTAACCAAGTTTTGAGACAAACACAAGAATGACAACTACGCTCTCAAGAAGGTGCTCATAGAATAGGTGGTGACTCAACAAGGAAGTTAAAAGGTTTTTGAAAAGTTTGAAAGGCTTCCAAATGCTGAAAGGACAGTACTCACTAGCTTTGAGCTCTCATTGCCCCTATCATAGGCATCTTCATATGGTTAAGGTGAAAGTGAGGTCCAATCTGAGTTATATGCTTGACAGACCATAAACTGGAAATCCCATGTCCCTTGAGTACGAGGGCCGCTCCGCATGCTACTCAACTTTGGTTACATCCAAGTTCTTGTCATTGTACATACATGCATATCATAGAGAACCGCCAACGGGTTACCCCTTACACATGATACAGGAGCTATCCCGTGATCAAAATGACAAGGAAAGCAGACAATGAGCATCTCAGCGATCTTTTTATTTACTATGTGCATAGCTTTTTATTGAGGACGCTTCACAGAATGCTCATTATGGTGATGCTGCAAGTTTCCACCATGATTAGGCATGGCTTAGGCTAGCGGCCCAACCGTTTCTCTAACACATATATATATATACTCCATGAACTGACAAGGTCCCCTTTTATTTCACACCGTCGACATCCGCAAACAAAAGAGCAAGGTATGAACTAGATATGTATCCAAAAAGTGTTGAAACCGTTCCCCGTGATAGCACGGTTCTGCTGACTCCCAGCATATAATTTGCAAGCATATAACTTTCATGGACAGGTCACAATGGTTCAGGATTATTAAGTGCAAGGAATAAAGTGTGCCATCAAGTTCGTGAGAGCTTTACTAACTAACTTTCTCAAAATAGACAAACATTTTATTTGGAAGAAAACAAGGCATATGGAATATGCACTGAAATAGCAAACAATGCTAATAGGTAGGTATGGTGGACACAGTTAGCAATATTGGTTTTGGGGAGTTGTAAGCACACGTAGAGCTTATACTCGGTGCAAGTGAAGGCTAGCAATAGAGAGGGAGCGACAAATGAGAGAGCAATAATTGTCATAATCATGCTTGCAACAAAACATGACTAATTATGGCATGAAAGTGATACAAGAACTCTGAGGCAAAATAAATCATCGAGGCTTACTGACTATTGTTTAGTCATATGCATGCGTAAGCATGTGCCAATTCGATTCACATGAAACTTTCAGAGGTGGATACCACAATATCATACCAAAATATGAATAAGACAATGCAAGCAAACATTCATATGACATGCTACAAACTATTAGCAAGCTGGAGCTAATCATAGACAAGCAAGAACTACTAAGCATCCAGTAACACACGCCTTACAATGAATAGACTAAGCATGCTCACAATGATGAGTATATGTACAAAAATGAAAACAAATAGAGTTCATTACCAGCCTCTTACCATACCTCAAGTTTTATTAATCTTCATTATTGCCCTTCATTTGTGTGACTTGAATAATAACATGAAATCCGAAATCCACTGAGGACGGCTGAACCCTGCGAAGAATTCACAAAACCAAAGAAGAACAACAAATATTTTTGGTGTTTTCAATTTTTCAAACAAGCCAACAAAGCAAAAACAAGCAAAGCAAAAACAAACCAAGCAAAGCAAAATCTTTTTGGATTTTTCTTTTAAGGCAAACCAAAGCAAAGAAACAAACCAAGAGAAACAACGAAAATATTTTTGGTATTTTTGTGTTTTTGAGAAAGAAGCAACAAAAACCAAAAAGAAAACGAGATAATGGATAAACAAAGAACCGACCGAACATGATATATAGATGAGTGCGATGTCAGTATACCTCCCCCAAGCAAGAGCAAGAAGAGGAAGAATGGCCCGTCTGCGGCCGCCACGGGCGCTTCGGGGACCTCGGCTCTCGCCCCCGTCCCTGTGGCTCCTAGGGGGTGGCAGCGTGCCGGCGGCCGCCATCCCGCGGCCCAGGGAGACTCTGGAGTATTATGGTCACGACGTCGATGGTGGCTTCTACTACATTGACCTGGGGGGTGTGGAGATGACGGTCCCGGAGACCCTGGAGAGGGTGTCGATCCTCCCGGACCAGGTGCCCCCTCTCTCGGTGGCGGTGACGGGGTCCCTTCTTCAGGAGGAGCTCAGCGCGGTTCTGCCTGGCCACGAGTGGCCGGTCTGCCGCAACTCTGACTTGGAGTTTGTGGTCTCCTTCCCCTCGGTGGCGGTCCTGCGCATGTGCGCCCTCGGCTCCTCCTTCACGCTTCCCATTCACCAGCTGAAGGTTGCCATCCAGCCCTCCTCGGCGGCTCAGGAGACGGTGGCCACCCTCTCGGAGGTCTGGTTCGCCTCCACGGGGTCCCGTTCGAGGCCCGGTCCCCGGAGGTGGTGGCGCTTATCTCTCAGGCGGTTGGCAAGCTGACGGAGGTGGACTTGGGTTCGCTGGCGGGTCACGGGGCGATCAGGTTGCGCATACTCTGTCCGACCGCCTCTGTGTTCCCTGTCTCGCTTCCCCAGTTCTTCTTCGACCGCGTGGGCCAGGACCTCTTGGTGGAGCTCGACGAGGAGGTGGTTGCCTCGGAGGTCAGCCCCCCGCCAAGCCTCCCTCCCCCGGCCGGTGACGACCCCGGGACGGAGCGCTCAGACGATAGTGACTCGGGCTCCGACCCCGAGTCACCTCTCACCACCGACGCTTCGCCGCCACCGCCGCTTCCCCCTCAGGGGGCCACTGGAGGAGGTCCGGCCCCCACTCTGACGGCGGGTATCTCCGGTGGGGGTCCCTTCTTCCCCTGAAGGCGACCCCTATCTTTGAGCGCTCCGGCCAAGCTGGCCCCTGTGGACCTCCCTCGCTTCTACCGACCCGACCCTCCCCCCATCTCCATCGACCTCGACATCGTGCAGTACGGCTCCAACCTCTCCCGGGCTTTGTCCCCCCGCCCGGATCCCCCGGTCGCCCCATCCCCCATGGAGCTGGAGTCCTTGGGGAGTGAGGGGATGGTCGTGTGTGCCAGCCTGTCCCCGCGGTCCCCAGTGTGGTGTGCTACACCCTCGCTCCGGACACCCCTGACCCGCTGGGACTCGCGCCGGCCGCCGGTGACCCCGCCACTCCTGCGGCGGCGTCCAAGCTGCGCCGGTCCAGGGCCCCCAGGCCGCCTCCCCTGCCCCCCTCTCGCCACAGTGTTCGTCTCGCAGACTCCCGAACAGGCTTGTCCGGGCCTGAGCTGACGGTGGCTGAGAGGGCCTCTCGCCGGGTGGCAGCGCGCGATGAGTTCCCAGGTACCTCCTCCGACTCTTTCGTCCCATCCCCTGCCCTGGGCCCCTCGGGTTTGCCTGGTTCTCCGTTCTATGTACTTTCAGAGGTCTCGCTCGCTCACCTGGGCGAGGTAGCTGATGACTGTGGGATTGTGTTCCGGGGCGAGAAGGGTCCGCGTCTCGAGTAGCTAGCAGCCATTAAGGCGCGGGAGGGGTATGCGGGGGCGATCGCTGCTGCCCGGGCGCGTGACGCCCGGGAGCGGGAACGCTCCCGGATCCTTACCGAGGACAGGCTCGTTGGGCCTGGCCCAGTGGGGATCCCCCTCCTTCCCCTGATGCGCAGGAGATCACCCATGAGCTTACCCCCTCAGGTAGGCCACGTGGGAGACCTCCCAAGGCAGCTGCGTCTCGCCCCTCCCCCCGTGCCCGTTTGGTCCCCACTAAGGGGACCGCCCCGGCCTGAGGGTCCTGATGGACATCCTTAGGGCCTTCCGGATGTTCATTTGGAATATCCGGGGGTTCGGGCAAGAGGGACGGCGTTGCCAAATCAAGGATTACATCCGCCAGGAGTTGCCGGATATTGTCGGCTTTCAGGAGACGATTCACCAAGATTTCACCATCGCCAAGTTGGAGGCCCTTAGCCGCTGCAAGTTCTCCTGGTCCTGGCTCCCTGCATCTGGCCACTCCGGGGGGATCCTCATGGGGGTGAAGGAGGATACCTTTGAGATAGATGATATGGACCGCGGGGAATTCTTCGTGAGCATGGCCCTCACGCATAGACAGACTCGCTTCAAATGGGAGGTGATTATTGTCTATGGCCCCGCGTACCATCGGAGGTCCACTGAGTTTTTGCTTGAGCTCAAGTCGAAGGTGGAACGGACTGAAATCCCGGTGGTGATAGCCGGTGATTTCAACCTGATCCGCTCTATAGAAGACAAGAGCTCGGCGAACATGGACATCCCTAGGATGCGTATGTTTAGCGACTGCATCACTGATCTCGCTCTCCGCGAGATTGTGTGGGTGGGCGCTAGATATACGTGGACTAATAAGCAGCTCCATCCCATCCGCAGTGTCCTCGACCGTGTCTTTGTTTCTGTTGAGTGGGAAGTTTCCTTCCCCCTGTGTGCACTGAAGGTGGTCACTAGGATTGGGTCTGATCATACCCCGCTCCTCTTCTCTTCCGGAGGGGGTCGCCCACCAAGACTGAACCGCTTCCATTTTGAATCCTTCTGGCTATAGAAACGAGGCTTTGTGGAGGCGGTTCGGTCTAGGTGGCTATCTGCGGCCTCCTCGATTTCTCGAGTTTACTGTGCTGTTGATATATGGCACCATTGTGCCAAGTTATCTCGCCAGTTCATGAGGGGTTGGGGGGCTAACCTGGGGGCGGACCTCTGTGCCCAGAAGGCGACCATTCTGGGGGCTATCCAGTCCTTGGATCGGGAGGCTGACCTCCATGGCCTCTCGGCCGAGGAGTGGTCCCATAGGTACTCCCTTGAGACCTCCATTATGGAGATCTACAAGGGAGAAGAGGCGTTCTGGCGGCAACGGAGCCGCCAGAACTGGACGGTCCAAGGGGAATCGAACACGGCCTACTTCCATGCCGTTGCGAACGGTAGGAAGAGGAAGTGCTCGATCCCCTGCCTCTGGGCGGGCGAGGACCTGTTGGAATCCCCACAGGCCCTCTCCGCCCATATTTATGCCTTGTACCAGGACCTTTTCTCGGCGTTGCAGCCCTCGGGTCTCTCGCTTGCACCGGACTTCTGGTCTGCTGACGCGCTGGTCTCCCATGTGGAGAATGAGGACCTCACTCATCCTTTTCTCCCGGAGGAGGTGTCGGCTGCCCTTAAGACCATGAAGGCTAGTTCGGCCCTGGGTCCTGATGGGTTGCCCGTGGGCTTCTTCCAGGCTTTCTGGCCCCAGCTTCAGCCGGTGGTTCTCCAGATGTTCCAGGAATTCTATGTAGGAACCCTGGTGATGTCTCGCGTGAACCTTGACGTGATTACCCTGATCTCCAAAGTAGTGGGGGCCACGGACATCCGCCAATTCCGCCCGATCACCGTGATTAACGTCATCCAGCGTCTGTTTGCCAAGGTCTGTGCTCTCCGTCTCACTCCGGTGTTGGAGCGGCTTACCCACCCACTTCAGTTCGCCTTCTTGAAGGGACGCCTCATTCACGATGATGTCCTGGCCTTCCATGAAATTATTCATGAAGTCAAGGCTCAACTTCAACAAGGGGTGTTTCTCAAGCTGGACTTCCAGAAGGCCTATGACCGCTTGGACCGGGCCTTCTTGAGGTTGGTGCTGGAGAGGCAGGGTTTCGACGACCGTGTGATCTGCTGGATTATGCAGTTAGTGATGAGTGGGCAGACGGCAATCAACATCAATTGGGAGATTGGCCCATACTTTCTTCCATCCTGCGGGGTTAGGCAGGGGGATCCTATTTCCCCCCTCCTGTTCAACGCAGCGGTGGACACCCTGGCGGAGATTTTGGATAGGGCCAGAGTATCTGGCCACATCTCGGGGGTGGTGGGCCATCTGATCCCCGGTGGTGGAATCTCCCACCTCCAGTACGCGGATGACACCATGATCATGGTGCAGGGCTCGGACCTTGACATTATTAACTTGAAGTTCCTTCTCCTTTGTTTCGAATACTTGTCCGCGCTGATGATCAACTTCGACAAGAGCGAGGTGATGTTTTTGGGTTACTCCGAGGAGGAACGCCAGAGGATTGCTGATAACCTGAATTGTAAGCTGGCTGACTTCCCCATTACCTATCTGGGGATGACCATCCGGGAGACTAGAGTTTTGATCAGGGATTTGGCCCCCTTGGTCTCGAGGGTACGCTCGAGAGCGGAGCCTTGGAGAGCATGCCTTACGACCAAGGGGAGCAAGTCCATACTGATTAACTCATGTCTCTCGAGCCTGCCCATGTACCAGATGGGCCTGTACCTTCTACCAGAAGGGACACATGCCGACTTTGCCAAGGAGTTGTCTAGGTTCTTTTGGGCGGCAAGGGATGGCCATCAGAAATATCATATGGTCAAATGGGCAGATATTTGTGCCCCCAAATGTCTTGGGGGTTTGGGGATCCTCGACTCTCGGCGCTTTAATGTGGCGCTGATTTTGAAGTGGGTTTGGCGCATCCTTAGGGATGATGGTGAGCTCTGGCTGCAGCTTATCAGGGCCAAGTACCTCCGGGGTCGCCCCCTTTTGTCCTGTGAGAGGTGGGAGGGCTCTCGGTTCTGCAGAGCCATCCAGGAGATTAAACACTTCATTAGCTTGGGTGTGTCCTTTGTGGTAGGGTGTGGCCATGGGGTGCGGTTCTGGCTTGATCCGTGGCTACTCCCAATCCCGTTGGGGGTCCAGTTCCCCGGTCTCTTCGCCATCTCTTACTCCCCAGCGGCGCTGGTGGCGGAGGTCTTTAGTGACGGTCGCTGGAACATCATGTTCCGTCGCTACCTCAGCGTGGAGGAAGCCGCGGACCTTCTGCAGCTCCGGGGCTCCCTCCCGCGACCTTAGCGACTTCCCCGGATTCGGCCACGTGGCAGCTGTAGCCTTCGGGGGAGTTCTCGGTAAGCTCGGCTTACCGGGCCCTGTTCCAGGGCCCGGAGCTGGCCTGGACCTTGTGGAAGTCCCCCCTTCCGCTTAGTATTTGGATCTTCGTGTGGCAGCTGCTTCGGGACAGGCTTCCGTCGGGGGTCGAGGTGGCCAAGCGTCATGGCCCGGGCAATGGCCTGTGTCCCCTATCTGGGACTCCGGTGTCCTGTGCCCATATTATGTTCTCTTGTTCGGTTGCGTGTGCGCTTTGGTCCTTTGTCCAGGAGGCGTTGGGGCCTGCATGGTAGGCGCAGGAGCTCGGGGAGTTCCTGCAAACCCAGGCAAACAGGGCCGGAGGAGGGCGCCGCCTCTTCTGGCTTGTGTTTGCGGGCATCTCCTGGACCTTGTGGAATGTGCGTAACAAGATGGTGATTGAGAAGGTCTTCCCTTCCCGCGTGACTGACCCAGTTTTTTCCTTTCTTGGCTTCCTACAGCAGTGGTCTCCCCTAATGCGGTAGCGTGACCCGTCGACCTTTGACGACACTCTTCAGACCTTAAGGGCAGCAGCGCTCCCCCTCTCGGCCCCTGCCTCGTCGGCCTCTTTGGTGGCATGAGTGTTCCTCCAGTCGCTTCGTCGTGCCTTTTTACTTTTCTTTTGGGCTTGCTTGTGCTATGGCCCCAGCGGACCGTCGTACCCTTTTATTTTATGTTTGGCTCTGGCCAGCTTGGATGTTGTGTGAACCTTGTATGGGGATGTTGCTTTATTTATAAAGCGGGGCGAAAGCCTATTTCAAGAGCTTAGGCTTTTGGCCTAAGTGGGGCTCAATAGCACGGGTAGTAACCCCAAGCTGGTGGGTCATCATAGGAATGATCATAGTCAGGCGCTTGCGATGAAGAAGAAGACGCGCCCCAATCAAATGAGGGTTACTGGTATGAAGACTCTCCAAGTTGGAGGGCTAAACCGAATCATCTTAGGCATCCTCTCCAACATTCTCCTCTTGCTGGGAGAGCTTCGCCACATATGTGTCAACCTCCTCCTCCGTGAGCGACCATCCTTGCCTGTTATCAAAGTTAAACAAAACAGGTGCAGGCAAATAAACTATTTTCTCAGTCCTACCCTTTCTCCAACCTTGTTGGGGAAAAGATAATTCATATGGTAAACTTCTCACATTAGCTCCCAAGGAAACAAAACCATGCCGAATCATGGATTCAAGGTCAAGCCTCTCTATGGGGAACCGATAATCTGAATGGTGAGGCTCTAAACCATGGAAAGCTAGCAACCTAGAAGCAATGATACCTCCACAAATTCCACCCTTCTCGCGGTTGGTGGTGAGATGGTGAGCTATCAAAGCACCCAAGCTAAAAGATCTATTCCTATTCAAAGAAGCTGTGATAAAAGATAGATCAAAAGAAGATAACTTTCTAGCAATCTTTCTAGCAAGAACACACTTCGTAATGAAATAGGCAAAATATCTAATGGCTGGGAACTGAATGTTCCAAATTTTACCACTTTCCTTGGAGAAGTCGAAACCTTGGCAAATCTCAGCATATAAATCCATAAGAGACTTGGGCCTCTCCTTGATCTTCTCACAAGATCCCCACTGAGGTACTCTAATTGCTGCACAGAAATTAGCAAAAGGCAAGTCGACAGGTATATTGTATATTTTGTAATGGACCATGGGATTAGATGTGGACCAAGTAAACCGGAAGTCCTGCACAAAAGCTATGGTTATCTTAAAAAATTGAAATGGTTCACCTTCAATAAAGTGTTCCAACCCTGTATTGGTAATCAAAGTTTGGAAATCCTGGAAGATTCTCGCGGTTCTCATAAATTCATGGCATGATATATGGAAGGAAAGACTCCTTCCTCATTATTAACCTTCATTGGCTCAGGCACTATCACGTCATATTGATTCAGTGGATAAGCACTCATCTCCCTTGCTGAAATTTTTAGACAAACATCAAACCAAGTGATTTCCAAGTTGATAAATGATGAGCAACTACTATAGGAACTTGCTAGAGGGCTACACATGCATCAAAATTAAATCTCTAAGCATAGAACAAGCATGCAAGATCACACAACCTGTCACCTATAGCAGCAAAATACTCAAGATACAATCTACCAATCACAAATCTAATTGGACAAGTGGAGGAGGCACATACCTAGGAGAAATCCCTCAAAAAATCAGCAGCAAAGATGGGATGAGCAAGGAGATCGAAAATCGCGAGCAAGAACAGCAAGAACTCGAGCTTGAGCAAGTTTTCCGGTGTTTTTCGGGAGAGAGAAAGAAGATGGCTGTGAGGGGGCACTTTGGAGGGGCCCAGGTGGGCTAGACCCCCCTAGGCGCCACCCATGGGCAGGCCACGCCTACCTGGGGTGTGGGCGCCTGGGGTGGCCCCTGGGTTACTCTAGGTACCCCTCTGCCCCTTTTTCGAGGAAAAAATTATTTTGAATTTTCTGGAATTTTTCGGGAAACTTTATTTTTGGCCAATTTTTAGGGTATGGAAATTGATTTTCTCACAGAAACAGTTTTTTCAGAAGAAACAAAAGCAAACCAAAAGCCAAAATACAGAAGCTCTAAGACACTCTAACAAGCAAACAACTACCAAAACCAAAGCTAGCAAAAGAAAGGCAAAGACTAGGAAGGAGAAAGGTAAAAGAAAGCAAGTATAACCACAGTGGAAACATTATTTTGTTCATTTCCACAAGGTAATTATGTTACCTCATACTTTATAGCAATGGTCCCAATCATAATAGTTTCAAAATTTTCTTGTGGAATGGGACAATATATTTCTCCAACCTTGATGCTCTCAGTATTTTCAATGGAATTCAGGCAATAGCTTAATAGTCATTGCAAGCTATGAAGAAATTCCAACTCAATAATAATAAGTAGCATTGTTGGGGATGTGCTATATGGGTATCCTCATAGCATGTCTCTTATCCGACTAACCTGGGTGGCCCATAGTCGGTAGCATGGCCTGTGGCCTGCTGGGCGGCCCAGTTAGGTGGATCCAGAAGGGAGGCCCATGCCGGATAAAGGAAAGCTACGGTGGAGTCACCAGCGTACCCGGAGCCTTGGAGTGCAAGATACACAAGACTAGTGATAGACGGTGTAGGACTCTATAACCTGTCCGGCTAGGACTTTTCCCTGTAACCCTAGGATCTGGTGATTATATAAGTCGGGCCTATGGGAGCCTTTAGGGAACAACACAATCTCATACACAACCTCGCACAGCGAACCTGTCTCTATAACTCGGCGTATCTTCCCTTATAGTGATTTATAGCAGGAGTAGGATTCCGCCACCGTCGTGGGATCTGAACCTGGGTAAGATGTGTTACCTCGTACACGTCAACCGTCCGCCTTACCCCACGTCTCTAAACACGCACTATGAGGACCCCTCCATGGCATACTCGTCGGCAATACCACGACAGTTGGCGCCCACCGTGGGGCAAGAGGCGCTTCAGGATCTTCAGCGGGCGAGGACCAAGATCTTCGCAGGAATCGGCGAAACCGTAGCCATCGGTCGTGTTCTCTTCTCCGGCAACGTTCAGATCGTCCCCCCTGACGAGTTCTAGATCCCGACGAAGACGAACCCTATGCGGTGTTCGATCGTTCCTATCGGAGATATCCACCTCTTCATCGGCGAAACCGACTCAGGCACTAATTCCTTGGGATTCGGAGGAGCATCAAGACCCGCACGGACCGCCTACGGGCAGGATACGTTCGCGGAAGGATCGATGTCGGACCTCTCCTCGGAGTTTGCCGACAAAGATCGGAAAGCATCAAGACCCGCACGGACCGCCTACGGGCAGGATACGTTTGCTGAAGGATCGATGTCGGATCTCTCCTCAGAGTTTGCCGGCAAAGATCGGAAAATTCAAGACCTACGCAAACTGCCCCTGTGCAGGATATAAAGGTGGAAGATCACTGCAAATCCGCCGGCTTTGTCCGTGCGTCTGGACAGCAGAGATCCAAGTTCGTCGGCGTGGTTACCACCTTCGATCTGGTGCGCTGTGTTCAGAGAGAGCGCGAAAACCCCCGCGACTACCTCGCCAGGTGGCTCCGTATACGGGCCGACCTGGCCAATTACCCCGATGATAACGCTTTGTATCACTTCGTGGAAGGACTGGACCGCGTCACACTTCTCCGACATTATTTATGTCGGCAGCAGGAAACAGGACGCCTCACCCTCGAAGAGATGGTGAGCACCGTCAACAGCTACGTGGCAGATGACGCAGCAGCCCAGATGGAGCTTGCGCTCAGAGACGGAGAACCTTCGGTTTAGCAGCCGCCGCCACCGCCTCCGGCCGCCATTGTCGTAGCAGCACCACCACCTCCAGTCATCGTCAAGGCCGTTGCACCTCCACCGCCCGTCATCGAGGAGGTCCTGGCACCCTCCGACTCTGTCATTGACGCGCTTTATGCTGATTTTAGTGCAGATTCAGAGGAGGTAGACTTCAGTCCAGAAGAGATAAACTCCGCTATGCAGGAGATGGAGGAGGAGTACTCGCGCGACGAGCAAGCAAACAACACCGTCATGTCTCGAGGGGTGTTCGTCACCATTGGGACAGTGATGGATGAAGATCAACCCGGGCAAGCTCCGCTGTAACACCCTCAGAATCGATCCTATGCAAGTTTCAGCGATTCCCGCCAAACCCGCATAGAAACGATTCAAAGGTGCCCACCAGGCACTTTCGTGCGGGTGGAAAACGAAGTAATACCATTACACAATAGTCCACGATGGAACCCACAGAACAGATATATACGACAACGACTCCATGAGTCAAGAATACAGATATACAGTACAAAGATCCAAATCACCTTGAAAACGATACAGCGTCCGAGTACGGACAAGATGCAAATTGAGCTAAGAGCCTTGAAGAATAACCAATGGCGTCCATAACCCTGCCCAGGCCAAGCCGGAAGGGTAACCCTGCTAACGACGTCGATCTCAAAACCTGCTAAAACAAAAGGGGTGCCGACAAAGGGCAAAGGAAAAAGAGAGAGGTCAGTACTGAGGCCAGTACATGGCGAGACTAGAATTCAGCGGTCCTCGCCTACATAGGTATGGTGGACTGAAGCGGCAGCACAGCATGCACTAAACAACCTATAGAGACTCGATATAACTGTCGGCTATCAGAGAGGGATAAGAAAGACCTATTCGGAACCAACCTGATACTACCACCAAACATACCCATCCTGGTATTTCCCCCTCGAGACCAAACGAGGAAGTCAACCGAGGAACTCACACAGTTGGCAGTTTTATTTATTCAGTTATTGTTGCAGCAATTACTAGTCAAGTATAGCTAGCATGAGTCATCCTGATATAATAAGAAGTGGGCAGTTTTAGTTAACCATTCCGTTGTAGTTGTAGTACTTACTAGTCAGATACATATAGCATGGGGCATCCCAAAACCCAGCAGTTGTTGGTACTTTTATTTAGTCATTCCGTTGTAGTTGCAATACTTACTAGTCAGATACAATGGTAACAGGTGACAACCCAAACAAGCAATTGTTGGTACTTTTATTTAGCCATTCCATTATAGTGAAGCTGATTACTAGTCATTATAAAGTCAAATTTATAGCACTACTTTAGTTATAGTTGTCTATGATCGAGATACTGTGCTCCAAGTCGTCCATAACCGCGGACACGGCTTTCAGAAAGTTTTTACCCTGCAGGGGGGCACAAATAGCAACACACGCACGATCAACCTCGAGAAAAACCAAATAAAACCCAACGAGGCATCACGACAGAGCAATTGCAAGATTCATATAAATTTCAGGGGGCCACCCCTCCAAGCTACCCGCGACGAAGTTGGCCGGCTCCGAAACGGACCCAAAGGTTTGTGCCAATGGATGTAAATGACCAGGAACCCGAAAGTGTGACTGGGCTTGTCGATACCGCGAAAACATTCCACATTTGTTCCTAAACAGTACAGGCGCTCCACGCGCAATCGTAAATAAAGCAGTAAATCATGGTATAAGTACAGGATAGTAATAAAGCCCCAAACTACTTTGTGGCCCCAAGAAATAAATATGACTCAAGCTCTGGCTAGGGGGATACATGGTCCCACATGCGGATAGTGCGAATATTCAAAGAACAGGTATCAAGTACTCGGGGTCCTACGGAACACAAGTGGACGGTTAAAAACCAAATAACATCTATTTCCCACCTGTGCCTCTGCATTATTTACTTACTTTAATTTTAGTTATTAAACGGTAATTAAAGTTATAATCATCTCCAACATTAAACATAAGGCATTACTCCAACAACTGTGGAACATCGACGGCGCGACGCAACACCTGCGCAAGCAACTATGACTCGCAAGGCTGACTATCTACCAAACAACAGGTAATAGGATGTGTCCAAGGCAATTTAATGGTTGCAAGGGATATCACGGGTACGAAAACTAGAGCATCGCATCACAGATAGCAATAGATCAACAGGAGGAAATAAAGACTATAAAAGTAATATAGGTAGAAAGAGGGAGAATGCTCGCCTGGAAAACATTGCCGAAGGTTCCTCCGAAGATCGGGTCGACACTCGCATCAACTCATCGGCCTAATCCGTGAAGAAGCAAAGCACTAGAAGAAACACCGGATGCACTATTTAATGCTACGGCAAAAGATCGAGCATGATGCATGTATGATGTATGACATGGTAAATATGCGATGCAACTAGGCCATATTAAGCGGAACCGGGTCCCGACAATTAATTATATGGTTCAAGTTATTTAGCTACCCGCAATTTAAATGTTGTCTTGACAAGGCAAAATATAGCACCGGTCCGCTACACAAATTTAAGTGGAGCCAATATTAGATTAGAAAAGTCCACATATGGCCTTCCATATTTAATTATGAGGTGAATCGACAAAATACCCCCAAACACCCAATGTATGCGAAATGAACTATTTATATGCAACAAACATATATTATATATTATAAAAAATATTGGTCTCGGAAAAAGGGTCACACTTGGGTTCGACGATCTTGGTCTGGAGGGGTCTGACGGGGTTTGGGTCTTCGGCCTCCGAGATCAGGGGTCTTCGATTTCCATGAAGGAGTGTTTGGTGATTCATGAGGGAGTTCTTGGAGTCCGGTATGGAGATCTTATTGCCCCATGTCGGTGATTATTGAGTAGTGCAAGTTTCACTTGTCAATGCCGGAGCCGAAAGGATCATGGCCGAGAGCAGCAACACCACATCAGTACAGCATGAGGCCGACCTAGGAGAGCCATGCCAACAACGGTACATCAGACCACCAAAGAACATGCTTAGATCAACAGGACAAAAAGAAAAACGAGGACATTTATACACTGCGAGAAGGCCCCTGTTCCTGTGTAGACATTGGCTCGAACGTCTTGTGGTCGGGATGTAACAGGAGGTCGGCGAGCTGGTGACGAAGAGGGCCAGCATGCGCGGGAAGAGAGCGCGCGACCCAGGAGGAGGACGTCAGCGGGGAATCGAGCTCTCGGGAAGACAGCGGAGGAGGCCCATCCTGGCCGGAGATCGACAGCTCGCGCTCGCGGGTAGAGGGACTGCAGTGGCGGCGGTCTCTAGTGATTGGCAACCATAGGAGGCAGCGGTCGACGGCCTTCGAAGGAGGGCAGCGCTCGGGCATGCACGGATGAGGCAGGGGCGGCGGCTCGAGGCCGATGGAGTTCGGTGAGGACAGACGACGTGGGCGCAGCGGCGACCATAGATGGTGTCGGGGCGACCTTGCAGAGGGCGGCGTGGCAAGAGGTTGCAGGGGCGTTCGGCGGCCTGCAGTAGGGTGACGTTACCGCTGTCGACGGTGGAGCGGGGCGTTGCTGGCGAGCTTGGAGAGGAGGCGACGGAGGCGCGCGCATGTCGCTGGGGTTCCAGCGGCGAGGCGTCCAGGCAGGGAGGGGCGGTGCCGGTGACGGCTAAGCTGGGGACTGGGAGTGCTGGGGTCGGGGACGAGCATCGACGGGGAGAGAAGAGAGGACCCTGGCGGCGGCGGGTGGTTTGCGAAGGGGAAGAGAGAGGCCATGCGGGAGCGTCGCGCAGAGAGGAGTGGCGGCGCTCGCGGGGTGGGTGCGTGGGGATCGCGGGAGGGAGAGAGAGGAACGAGGGTTGCGGGTGCGTTCGGTGGGGATCAGGTTGGGGCCAGGTCACTGTGCGCGATGGGGTGGGTGGTCGGGTAGCGACGTGAGGACAGGGAGTTGAGTGCGGGCCCTGCGGGGTGGCAGATTGAGTTTGGGGTGGGGCCGGGTGAGATTGAGTGTGGCGGCGGCAGGTAAGGGGTGGGATTGGTTTGCGTCTAGGGTTTGATAGGGATTGAGATTAGGGTTTATTTTTAGATGGGCCGGGTAGTAGGTGGTTTGGCCGGTTGGGCCTCTGGCCTGGCCGGCTGGACTGCCTCCCCGATCGAAAATATTATACTTCTTAGACAAATAAAAGACCCAGACAAATCTAGGTTTTTTTTGTTTGAAATAAAGAGGGAATATCGAGAAAACAAAAATAGGTTTTAGGAAAATATGATATGCATGATGTCATGATGATGCACAAAGTAGTAACAACGAGCGATTTTCTAATAGTGGTTTTACCCGGGGTGCTACATCCGCCTACAACGCTGGAAAAGGGGAAGGGGCCACTTATTGCTGCTGACGATGATCGCGCAAAGGCCATGCCCCCCCCTCGCCTAACCTAGTGCAGCAGCCGCAGGAACTCGGCACCGGTCCGAGCAACAACAACACCGCAAACTTGCCGCCTCCAGCATCCACGTCGGCAGCAGCCCATGTTACTCCAGCTGATAGAGTGATGTATGGCAATCTCCTCGTCGAGCCACTAACCGTTGATCATATCCGGAACGTGACTCAGCTTGACGAGAAGCGCCAGCAGCTGCTGGAGGAGGCGCAAGCCATCGTGGAGCAAGGCGCTAAACTAGATCGAGATCTGGTCAATGCACAGAAGTCCATAGAGAAAGCTAGAGCAATGGAGGCCGAGTACAAGACTCTACTGCAGCAGCAGAAGGCTAAGAAGGCTCCGGCTCGCGTCATCAACGATCCTGGTGTACGGCGCAACCTAGGATGGGCTCCCTCGAAGCCGGCACAGGCCAAGCCATACATTGATAGTGAAGGCAAGCAGGTGATGCCCACCCCACTCCTTAACCTCGCCGTCGCCAAGACCCTTCTGGAGTAGGATAGATCGCCTGAGGCAGTGAAACAGGTCTATGACCTAGTGGCCAAGGCGGTAAAGCAGCGGGAAAAGGCCACCTCTCAGAGACTTGAGTCTGACCCAGCGCTCTGCCGATCTAGCCAGTACAAACCGCCAAGGGACAGATCTCCTCAGGATGTCGGATCACAGACGGGTTCATCAGAATGAAGACGGAGGGATGCACGCAACAGGAAGGATGCTATCCCCATATCCTCCGACCAAGGAGAAAAAGCCCGACCTCGCCGCCCATCTCCACCGCCCCGATCCCCCCGACGTCAGGAAGACTACAAGGCTCACCATCGCACGGATATGCCCCCACCAAAGCAGTGTGGCATCGTCATCCGCGACAACGTGGCGCAGACCCGTCATGATGAAGAGCGCCACCAAGGACACAAGAGCAGGTCATACCGTGACCCTCCGCGTCCGACAAGCAACCGTGATAGGCGCGAGGCGTCGCAGGAGGGTAACAACAAGAAGGCTAACCCACCGCCACCTCCGCCTCCGTCGCCGCCAACCAATCACCATGGCGGAAGAGGCCCGTGTCATTCACGCAGCCCATCCCCTATTGACAACAAGAAGAAGAACCCGAAGCCGTACGATGCACGTTCACGGATCGATAAGATCCACGAGGCCCGGGAAGGACCATACCTGGGACCACGTTGTTTTCGACCTGCAATATGGTCCGCAACTTACCCCAAAGGTTTCCGGATCGACAAGACCATCAAGCCCTATGACGGCACCGCCAAACCTACCACATGGTTGCAGGACTATGGCAACGCGGTGGAGATTGCCGGAGGCAACCCCAACGTCGTCGTTAAGTACCTCCCGTTAATGTTGGCAGGCACGGCCCGTCAATGGATCGACGACTTGCCGGAGAAATCTATCTACAACTGGATGGATATGCACGAAGCATTCACCAAGAACTTTGAGGGTACATACAAGCGTCCCTACACTATGGGCGATCTACAGCGGTGCGTGCAAGAGAAAGACGAGACGTCTCGCGCCTACCTCTCCCGCTGGCTGGATATGAAAAATTCCTGCGCAGGAGTGCACGCTCAGACCGCCATGGCCACCTTCATCGATGGGTTGGAAAGGGGTACGTTGCTCCGACATAAGCTAAAGCGCTTGCAGGACAATCATCAGCTTGACTTGAATCAGATGATTCAGTTAGCTAGTGAGTTCGCAGCTGCCCACGACGATGCTCGTGGCTCTTTGCCGGCAACGGCCGTTCCAACCCAAGATCGGAGGAACAGCAGTACAAAGCGGAAAACCGGTCCAAAAGAAAAGCAATCTACCGACATGGTCGCTATGACTTTTGCAGGACGAGGAGAAAGCGGACAACGTGGCCGAGGAAGGGGAGCGGGCCGCGGGAAGGAGCAAGGAAGTGAAACCACCTCGGCGCCGCTCCGTGTTCCCCAAACCTACGAGGAGTACCGCGATATGCCGTGCCTTGTACACCTCGACGCCAACGGCAAGGCCACCCATACCAATCGACACTGCAAGTTCATCAACGACCTCAAGGAAGACCCGGAGTCCGGCTACAAGCAAAGTCGGAAGAACAAACCTCGAGGCAAGGGCAAGGGGAAGAAGAAGGAGGAGGAGTCCAAGGATTCAAGTGACATGGACGAGGACGTTGACCCCAAGCAACGCCGCCAAGAGCGACGACAAGGGCAAGAACCCCTTCGCAAAGAAGGCCCCAGTCTACCACACTTTCCTTGGCACCCCCACCATCCGACAACATAAGACCTCTCTAAGGATCCTGATGGCCACTCTCCCCCCAGTTCCCCAATACCTGCGCTGGTCGGAAGTTCCAATAACTTGGGATAGGACGGACCACCCAGACCTTGTGCCCACGGAGAACCAGTACGCCATGGTCATCAACCCATTGATTGACGGCGTGGAGTTCACCAAGTGCATGGTGGATAGTGGAAGCAGCATCAACATCATGTATCTGGATACACTGCAGAAGATGAACTTGACGGAAGCAAACCTAAGGCAGACCAACACCGTGTTCCATGGCGTAGTTCCTGGTCGGGAGGCCCGGTCCCTTGGGTGCATTACGCTTCAGGTAGCCTTTGGCGACGTTAATAATTACCGCCAAGAGCGCATGACCTTTGAGGTGGTCCCCTTCAAGAGCGTGTACCACATCATATTTGGCCGCGGCATATTCCACATGTTCATGGCCAAGCCATGCTTCGTCTACAACAAACTCAAGATACCCGGACCAAACAGTGTCATCACCGTATCCGGAAGCTTTACCAAGGCAAGGGACTGCGAGATGAATGAAGCACCGTTGCAGAAGCTGTCCTATACAGCGAAGAATTCAAGGAGATCCAGAGCAAGGTCAATGACTCAGAGATGCCCGCGTCGAAGAAGCAGATCTCCGACTCCGCTCCTGCGTTCAAGGCCGCCATCGAGACCAAGCCGCTGGAACTTGTTGTAGGCGATGCCTCCAAGACCGTCGCCATTGGGTAGAACTTGGATCCCAAATAGGAAAGCGCGCTCGTCGAGTTCCTCCGTGAGAATAGGGACATATTTGCCTGGCAACCTGCCGACATGAAAGGTGTACCCAGGGAACTTGCTGAGAACAGCTTAAACATAGATCCAAAATGTAAACCAGTGAAACAACCTCTACGACGCTTTGGAGATGAGAAGAGACGTGCCATTGGCAAAGAGATAGCTAGGTTACTTAAGGATGGGTTTATCCGAGAAGTCCTTCACACCCGATGGGTGGCCAATCCTGTACTTGTCCCCAAAAAGGAAAGCAATGAATTAAGAATGTGCATTGATTACACCGGCTTGAACAAAGCATGTCCCAAAGATCCGTTTGCTTTGCCCCGCATTGACCAAGTCATTGACTCGACGGCTGGCTCGGAACTTTTGTGTTTTCTCGATGCATACTCAGGATACCACCAGATCAAGATGAGGAAGTCAGACCAATTGTCCACTTCGTTCACTACTCCATACGGCACGTTTTGCTATGTCACGATGCCCTTTGGGCTAAAAAACGCAGGTGCTACCTACTAGCGGACAATGCAACGTTGCCTTCACGACAAAATTGGTTGGAACGTTCACGCCTATGTGGACGATATCGCGGTGATTTCTAAAAAGTCAAACGACTTAATCTTCGACTTAAAAGAAACCTTTGATAATCTCCGGAAATACAACATGATGCTCAACCCTAAGAAGTGCGTCTTCGGGGTTCCAGCCGGCAAATTGTTGGGCTTCATCGTTTCCCAGCGCGGAATCGAGGTCAACCCGGAGAAAATCAAGGCCATCTTAAACATAAACCGTCTGACATGCCTAAAGGACATTCAACGACTAACAGGTTGTGTTGCAGCAGTTAGTCGGTTCGTCAGCCGACTTGGAGAGAAGGCTTTGTCGCTGTACAAGTTGCTGAAGAAGGCGGACAAATTCACATGGATAGACAAAGCAGATGCAGCATTGAAGCAGCCCAAGGAGATTCTTTCCTCAGCGCCCATCCTTGTAGCACCCGAGCCTGGAGAGCCCCTGTTAATTTACATGGCGGCAACCAACCGGGTTATTAGCATCGTCGTTGTGGTAGAGCGGAAAGAACCAGGCTACAAGCACGGAGTTCAACGACCAGTTTACTATGTGAGCGAGGTCTTGACGGAGTCCAAGCAGCGTTACCCGCACTACCAAAATATAGCTTATGGAGTATTCCTCTCTTGTCGGAAGCTGAGGCATTACTTTTAGGAGCACCCAATCACAGTAGTGAGCAAGACTCCACTGTCCTACATTATCAATAACAGCGACGCTACAGGAAGGGTCGCGAAGTGGGGCATTAAACTTGCCGCCTTCGAGATCACCTACAAGAGACGTGACGTTATTAAATCACAAGCTTTGGCGGATTTCATTGCAGATTGGACGGAGATGCCATATGCTACTCCGCTGCCAGAACCAGAGTACTGGGTGATGCACTTTGACGGATCAAAGTTGCTCAATGGCTCGGGGGCTGGTGTACTGCTACAGTCACCAAAAGGAGACAAGCTGCACTACGTTCTGCAGATCCACTTCGAGGCTACAAACAACATGGCGGAGTATGAAGCACTCATTCACGGACTACGTGTAGCCAAGGATATTGGCATCAAGCGCATAGTTTGCTGTGGAGATTCCGAGTTGGTTGCCCAGCAGGTGGCTGGCACCTGGAACGTGCGGAACCCTATGATTGCGGCATATCGTGACGAAGTGGACGAGATAGCCAAGAGCTTCTTGGGTTACGAAGTCAAGTATGTGCCTAGGGAGCAAAACGAGGCGGCCGATCTACTGTCTAAGCTTGGATCAGGGCACAAGCAAATTCCGCCAGGAGTTTTTCTAGAGCATCTACGCACACCATCCGTGAAGGGCGCCGACATCGACAACCCGGATAGAGCTGACTCTTTCGTCAACATGGTGACAAAGATCCCTCCGGCTTGGACAAAGCCGTTCATGGAGTATCTCGAACACGAAACTTTGCCCAACGACGAGGTCGAAAGACGGCAAATAGTACGACGAGCAAAGGGTTATACCATAATCAATGGGAAACTCTATAAAAGGAGCACTACTGGTGTATACTTAAAGTGCGTTTCCCAGCTAGAAGGTATGGAAATCCTGCGCGAGATCCATCTCGGAGATTGTGGGCATCATGCCGCTCCTCGATCATTGGTCGTGAAAGCCTTCCGGCAAGGATTCTACTGGCTGACCGCGAAGACGGACGCTGACAAGCTGGTTGAGACATACACGGGATGCCGGTATTATGCCCGACAACCACATGTTCCTGCTGAAGAATTGCAAACAATACCAATAACTTGGTCGTTTGCAGTCTGAAGGCTAGACATGGTGGGACCGTTACAGACGGCACACATGTGGATTTACGCATCTGCTTGTAGCAGTTGACAAATTCACCAAATGGATAGAAGCTAAACCCATTAGAAAGCTTGATGGGGCAACTGCCCTTCGGTTTGTCCGGGATCTAGTGGTGAGATTTGGTCTCCCACACATCATTATCACCGACAACAGAAGCAACTTGTCACTCGGAGAAGTGGAGGCCTATTGCTGGGACAAAGGCATCCGACTTGACCTTGCATCTGTGGCACACCCACAATCCAATGGTCAGGTTGAGCGAGCCAATGGATTAATTCTACAGGGAATCAAGCCACGTCTTGAGGCACCGCTACACAGAGCAGCTGGAGCCTGGGCGGAAGAATTACCATCTGTGCTGTGGAGTTTACGAACCACACCCAACAGATCCACCGGATACACCCCTTACTTCATGGTATATGGAGCAGAAGCCATCCTACCTTCCGACATCCTCCACGACACACCAAGAGTTGCCGCCTACGACGAAGATGACGCTGAAGAATCCAGACGCCTAGATGTGGACCTTCTCGAGGAGGAGCGCGTTTTGGCATGCCAAAGATCTGCCATCTACCAGCAGAAGCTACGCACCTACCATAGTCGCCGCGTTCGGCATCGCTCGTTTAAAGAGGGGGATTTAGTACTCCGACTTAAGCAGAAGAAGTCACACAAATTATCCCTGCCATGGGAAGGACCGTTCATCATAAGCAAGGCGCTGCTCAATGGGTCTTACTACCTTGTCGACAATCGCGAACTCAAGGATAGACCCAACGAGGATCATAAGCGTAAGCGACGTGACCCGGATGATGACTACCCGGAGCTTGATCGGCCATGGAACATAGCACAGCTACGTCCTTTCTACACTTAGCATCTTTTATCTAATTATGTACCTCTTATATGATCAATGGAATAAAGCTCTTTGGTTCACTCATATGCTGAGTCTTTTACCTCCTTTAGTGTTCATTTTTGGATCATATAAAACCTTTATGCACAAGTCTTGCGATTGCACTTGTGAAAATTCCGCCTACGGGCGATAGCTTAAGTTTTCTGGTCTACACATTCTTTGTCGTTTTTATGTGGATTCTAGAGTAGTGACTTTCAGAACTTATTGTCAGCGATTTTGTGCTCAGGTTATTGACGGTGCCATTGGGCATCATCACCTAAGCGCATGGTTCCGACAACGAGTCTTCCGACTCACGAAAAGTCAAGCATAAGAACCAAAGTAATGGATAAGCCAGCACTTGCTTAAAAATATATACATACTGGGAATTAGTTCTTAAGTCGCAGGACTTAACAATCATTGTTTTCCGCCTTAAGATTACATCACCAAGTTTCTTCCGTGCACACACCAAAGGTGAAACAAAAATTACAAAGTGTTCTTCATTCTTTGGACGCAGGAGACTTGGAGGCCGCATCATCACCAGACGGAGAATCACCCTCAACATCGGCGCTGTGATGAGACTCAGAGGAATCTTGGTTGACGCTGTCGATGGTGTTCCTGGCACGAAGACGTCAACATCCACCAACTCGGCAACCCTGGTGTCATAACCCGCGAGTGATGACAGGATGGCTTCATGATCGATCTCCTTGCCGCCATCATCTATGTCGGGGATGCCAGAGGTCACCGTGTCTATGTTGGCATCTTCATAGTGTGCCTTCACCATAGACAGCGCCATCCTTGCGCCAGCCCGTGCGCATGAAGCTTTCCAGCTCGCGACACGCTCGGGGGCTCGGCGCAGAATCTCCGAGTACTTCGCCACGGAGTCCGAGGCCTTGATATAAATCTGGAGGGGCTGGGAAATCTCCTTGGCTTGGGCGATGGCGGTATTGATGAAGTTGCTGGCTAGAATCATGCATTCTTTGTCCGAAGGAGGCGAGCGGGTTAAACCCATAGGCGCTGAAAATTCCGACAAGGATCGCATGAGTTCAATAAACTCTAAAGTATCCAGACTACAGAAATACAAGGCGGAGGACACTTACTGAAGATGCTGGCCTTAGCCTGCCAGACGGTGTCCGCCAAGGATTCCTTTTCTTGTTGAAGGAGCTTAAACGCCTCGCTATGGCGATGGTTTTTCTCATCAGCAGCTTGCTTCTGATCTTTTAGGATCGCAAGCTCCTCCTTCAAGCGATTGATCTCCACGAAGGCGGAATCCTGCAGGGCTTTCATGGAATCCTCGTGCATCTTCAGCATCTCCTTCCTTTCCTCCTTCAGGATCTTGTTCTCGCTGTCCAGCTGTTGGATATGCTTGGACTGCTCGAAAATGTCCTTGGCCTTGGCGACATGTTCTGCAAGTCGGAGAAAACAAAACACACAATGAGTATTCGAAGAAGGAAGGCATAAAACCAAGACTAAATGTGCAAAAATAAAACAGACTCTTGTTTTTGATGATCTGTTCCTTCAAGATGGCAGTTTTACCCTTTTCGGCTTCAAGATCTGCGCGCATATTCTGATACTTGTCGTTGGCCATGGCCCTCCGATCATTCTTATTCTGTGGAAACAAATACAAAGTTAAGTCGTTGTTTGGTCTGCTTGGATCTCCTAGTCGGAGATTTTCCACCTAGATGCTCGGGGGCTACAGCGAGAGTTTTTAACTTATCAATATGCTTAGCTTTTCTTTAAGCATCTAGTCGGAACTAATTCATTTACAACTAGAGGCTTGTGGGCTACAGCATTGAGAATTATGAACACTGTGTATGCTACTCTTAAAGCATCTAGTCAGAGTAATTCATCCCATCTAAATGCTTGGGGGCTACAGTGAGAGTTTTTTCTAACTTAGTCACTCTTAGAGCATATAGATGCAAAACCTATGGTTTTCCGTCTACATCCTCGGGGGCTACAGTGGGATACTCATACAAAATGCAAAAGGTAAAGTAAAACTTACAAGTGCAATAATCTTGAGGTTTGTAGCACTCTCGGCCAGCAGCTTGCCAAAGGAAATGCTATTTCCCCGCAAGATATCTGCTTGTCAGAGCAGTTCCTCAAGACCGCACGTTGGAGATGACGACACTCCTCCAGGAACCATAGTTGTGTTACTCGGCAGGAGCGCCGGGTAAACTATCTTTGGGAACTCGAAGGGTTTCTGGGAAGTAGGGGCGCCGCCTTCGGCAGAGGTACCAGCTCCCACCACCGCCTTGCCGCTACCGATGGCATCCTTAGCCGGAGCTTCAGCCATTTGAAGAGCAGCGCTCTCCTGCGTTGTCTGCTCGCCGAAAACAGCGAGTTCGGTATAGGCGCCAGAATCCATTTCCATGGCGGAAGGGCCTGGTGCCTCCTGGACTTGACAGATTATCGGAGCAGAGGAGGGCTTGACGGCAGGAGTAGCAGGGGCAATGGCAGGGGAGGAGTCGCGATGCAGCATATCTTTGATATTTCTATAAGCCCCAAGAGTCTTGGAGGACTTCTTGAGGCTGGTTGTGGCTTTCTTCCTGAAACGTGCAAAGTGCATAAGTATAGGAATAAGACAGATAAATAAGACAATTTCGGAGAATGAGAGGCTTACACTAGGGGGGGCTCTTTGGCAAAAATCCCGGTGGCTTTTCTCTTTTCCGCCTCCAGGGCGGCAGTACTCTTTTTGGAGGCTCCACCCTCCGTCTTCTTCTTCTTGCCTCCGTCGGCACCGTCAGAGGTGGAGCTCTTCCGCTTTCGCGCCAATGGGACATCGTTGTCAGACACGACCGTGACTTCCTTCATCTTTGGATCGTAGATTTGGGCAGCCAGGTTGTCCTCATCTAGATCGCTAAGCTGTTAAGTGAGAAATCACCGTGTTAGATAAGATGGCACTGGCAAGACGGAGAAACTGGAGCAATGTCATACACGGAAAATAAATACCTACCTTTGGGCACTTGTCGTCTACGTACATGTCGCAGGTGATGGTGAAGCCGCGCTTCTTATCCTTCACCTTGACGATGTCCTTCAGACGGAGCTTGACGGAGTCGCTCGAGAAGTTATCCACGGAGATCCGAAGGGTATCCCTTCGATCACTGGTGTACTCGTGCATGAACTTCATGCGGTGCTGCAGAGGTTGGATTCGCCTGATGAACCAGCACATGGCTAGGTCCAAGCCGGTCAAACCCGTCTCTACGAACTACTCGATCCGCCTTATTGCGCGTGAAGCGTCGAGGTCGGAGGGAAGAGAGGCATGGGATCTCCATGTGAAAACTTCAGCGGCGGCTCCATCCACGAAGTCCGGGTACGTCACTTCTCGGCCCGCCAAAGGAATGTCGGGGCCGTAGAAGTACGTCCGCTGCCAGTTTTTGCACGACTCGTGGCCAACGATGTCGGGGAACCGCCGGCCAGGTCGGATCTTGAAGCTTATGGTGCCGCAGTTCCTAAGCTCCTCCCTACTATGTCCGGCTTCACGTTTGACGGTGAAGAAGTACACGAACAAGTCTAACCTAGGCTTAATCCCTAGGTAACCCTCACAAAGTGCCGCGAAGTTGCTAAGCACTAAGATACTATTGCGGGAGAGGTTATGGGGTTGAACCTTGAAGTGGTTCAAGACGGACAAAAACAAGTGGGAGATGGGCAGGGAAACGCCGCGTACCAGCTGAGCCTTGAGGTACACCTTTTCTCTGGCTTGGGGAGAAGGTGTCACCTCGCCGGCCGGCGCCGCCCGCCAGGCGATCCCCTCCGTCGCGGGGAGGTAGCATTCGGCGACCATCTCTTGGATGTCGCGGCCGGTGATGTCCGAGCCGCGCCAGTCTCCCTTGTGCGAGTCTGGCTCTTCTTCCAGAGGCTCTAGCGCCGCCAGATTGTGGTCACCGCTGGTGGTTTCAATCACCGCCGACGCGGGGATGACCAGGCCCTCTGGGGGCACGACGACAGAGCTCGCCAGCTTCGTCGTGGCTTTGCTCGATGCCGCCATCGACGGGGAGGAGCTGCTGCTGGCCATGGAGGACTGGGAGGATGCGATTGGTGCAAAGAGAGGCTAGGGTTTCTTTGAGGTTTTCCGCGGAGAGCTCGAGGAGGCGTGCGGCTGGAGGAAGAAGATGATGACGCGAGAGAATGGGGTGAAAAAGTGGCAAGTGTCCCACGGTTACTATTTATCTTACTCTGCGTCAAGATTCGTGCAGCTAATCGAATGGTTGCCGCGTAGACGACGTGTTCGTGGGCGTGCACGGTAATTTTGCCACGTCTCCAACCGCCGCCGCCAACAGTTCGTATTGCTCGCGCGGGAAAATTGGATATGATTGCGTTCTCTGCATGTGTGAGTTACGAGGCGTCGCTAACCTAAGCCTACGTCGTCATAACTGACATGGTAGATGAGCCGTCGCATCAAAGGTTCCGACATGGACGGATTTAATCCAACTACGGAAGAGTACGATGGAAGATTCAGCATTTCTCCGACTTACTCATAGAAGACGGAGAAACCTTTGCAGGGTTCTTTGGGAGGACTACAAGATGTTGCTTGACGATTTGCCGACATCCATCTAGACGGGGCATTCCACGAGAAGAGGCAAGACGGCGCAAGATCTCGGAGTTCTCCGGGGGCTACTGTTGGGGATGTGCTATATGGGTATCCTCATAGCATGTCTCTTATCCGACTAACCCAGGTGGCCCATAGTCGGTAGCATGGCCTGTGGCCTGCTGGGCGGCCCAGTTAGGTGGATCTAGAAGGGAGGCCCATGCCGGATAAAGGAAGGCTACGATGGAGTCACCAGCGTACCCGGAGCCTTGGAGTGCAAGATACACAAGACTAGTGATAGACGGTGTAGGACTCTGTAACCTGTCCGGCTAGGACTTTTCCCTGTAACCCTAGGATCTGGCGATTATATAAGTCGGGCCTATGGGAGCCTTTAGGGCACAACACAATCTCATACACAACCTTGCACAGCGAACCTATCTCTGTAACTCGGCGTATCTGCCCTTATAGTGATTTATAGCAGGAGTAGGATTCCACCACCGTCGTGGGATCTGAACCTGGGTAAGCTGTGTTACCTCGTACCCGTCAACCGTCCGCCTTAGCCCATGTCTCTAAACACTCACATGAGGACCCCTCCATGGCGTACTCATCGGCAATACCACGACAAGCATGAAACATAAACATAAGCAACATTGCAATGCTCATAAGAAGGTATGATAGAGTGGTATCTTGCTTTCCTTTGATGGTGAAGCAAACATAAATGCCAAGGCACCTTTTGTAGGGTTCGCATCATAGAAAAAAAAAATTTCCTACGATCGAAACTATGTACCAAGATCTATCTACTAGATACAAACAATAGGCAGATGTATATCCGTAGAGAACATACCCTTGAAGACCGACAAAGCTTAACGAGTTCAACTCGTGGTTGATGTAGACGATCTCTTGCCGATCTCAAGATCGAGAGGAAGTCCTAGCGCCGCAAAGCAGCAGCGCATCCGTGCTCGCACACACGTACAAGACACCGAGCAACCTCCGCCTCCTCGCTCCAGCGATACAGCGGAAGCACAACCCTTTCTTGCCGAATAGCCACCGGGAACATGTATCTCGCTAGTCCGAGACCATGGGGGATAAATTCTAGAGGGGGAGAGAGATCCTTCACGAGGAGGTGTGAGTGAGAAGTGAGAGGAGGGGCTCCTTTTATAGGAGGAGGGGGGCACCCAAGGGGGTGGCCGCCGGCCATGGGGGCTGCCCCTCCCCTCCTTCATTCATGTGGGTGGACACTCCACTCACAAAAATCCATTCATATGCCTCCACTCAAAATCCCACTCAAACTTGCCATTAAATTTCCACCAAATTTAATGCAAACTCTCATTAAATAAAACTCTTTTATTTTATTCAGAATTTTGTCAATTACTTTAATGACAAACATTCACAAATAACCCCTTGCTAGAATTCCATTTCACATGCATAACCTCTTTATGCAATTTCACCCAAAAACCTGTTTCGGTATCTAGTGAAATAAATTCCTGCGCCTGTTTATTCTTTCGCCATGAAACATTTGCTCCAACTGGATGCCAGTGTCCCTTAAGTGTGTAACCCTACGGTTCGCGAATAATGCGGACATGATCGAGACCCTTCTCCTATCAATAATCAGTAGCGGGACCTGGAGATCCATACTGACTCCCACACATTCAACGATGACTTTTCCTATGATCGTCGGAACCTTTTACGCTTGTATCTTAATCCCTTTGTTTCACGATATATTACATGTCCGAGATTCGATCATCGGTATCCCCATACCTAGTTTGATCTCGTTACTGACATGCACTCTTTTCTCGTTCCCGTGATATAACATTCTAGTGATCAAATCACTTGCTTGCATGCTAACCAATGTGATATCACCGAGAGGGCCCAGAGCATATCTATCCGTCATCGGGATGAACAAATTCCACTCTTGATCCATGATTCTCAACATAACACTTTAGTAGCTTTGAAGCCATCTTTATAATCAACCAGTTACGGAGTGACGTTTGATGTCAACAAGAAACTCTTCCGGTGTTAGTGATTAGCATGATCTCATGGTCTAAGGATTAGGACTACTTCGTAAGTTGTTTATAGCAATATAAACTCAATGACTTTGATCGTAATGCTATACTTCGGATGAATGTTCATCACACCATTACACTAATGTTGTGATCTCGTTATTAACAACATCCAATGTCTATGATCAGGAAACTATGATCATCTTGTTAATCAACGAACTAGTTTATGAGAGAGGCATAACTAGGAACTTTCTGTTTGTTTATTAAACACACATGTATTAACGTTTCCTTATTAATACAATTATAGCATGCAAAATAAACATCTATCATATACTTGGAATACAAATAATAAACATTTTATTATTGCCTCTCAGGGCATATTCCCTTCAGTCTCCCACTTGCACTAGAGACAATAATCTAGTTACATAGTGATGTATGTAACACCCATGGAGTTCTGGTGTAGATCATGTTTTGCTCTAGGGAGAGTGTTAGTCAACGGATCTGCTACATTGAGATCCGTATGTACTTTACAAATCTTTAAATCTTCATCCTTGACATGCTCGCGGATGGAGTGAAACCGGCGCTTAATATGCTTGGAATGCTTGTGAGACCTTGGCTCTTTGGCATTGGAAATGGCACCATTGTTGTCACAATAGATCACCATTGGGTCCAACGCGTTTGCAACCACACCTAGTTCGGATATGAACTCCTTCATCCAAACTGCTTCCTGAGCCGCTTCTGAAGCAGCAACATATTCGGCCTCCGTTGTTGATCCCGCCACCACTGGTTGTTTGGAGCTCCTCCAACTAACCGCTCCGCCATTCATGAGAAATACGTATCCAGATTGAGACTTAGAGTCATCCGGATCAGTGTCAAAGCTAGCGTCAACATAACACTTAGCGACGAGCTCTTCTTCACCTCCGTATACAAGAAACATATCCTTCGTTCTTCGTAAGTACTTAAGGATATTCTTGACCGCTTTCCAGTGTTCTGAACCTGGATCCGATTGGTACCTACTAGTCAAACTAATAGCATGTGCCACATCTGGTCTTGTACATAGCATGGCGTACATTATAGAGCCTATGGCTGAAGCATAGGGGACCTTGTCCATTATCTCTCTTTGTTCCGCCGTAGCCGGACTTTGAGTCGTACTCAATGTCGTGCCTTGTGTCATAGGTAAGAACCCCTTCTTACTATCTTCCATTTTAAACTTCTTTAAAATATTATCAAGGTATGTACTTTGCGATAGCCCTATTAGGCGCCTAGATCTATCTCTATAGATCTTTATGCCTAATATGTATGACGCTTCACCTAGGTCCTTCATTGAAAATTTGCTGTTTAGATAACTTTTAACACTGTTTAAAAGATCTATATCATTTCCGATCAATAATATGTCATCCACATATAATGTCAGAAATGCCACATTGCTCCCACTCACTTTCTTGTAAATACAAGCTTCTCCATAAGTTTGGACAAATCCAAACTTTTTGATCACCTCATCAATGCGGAGATTCCAACTTCGTGATGCTTGCTTAAATCCATAGATGGATCGTTGAAGCTTGCACACCTTGTTAGCATCCTTAGGATCGACAAAACCCTTTAGTTGTATCATATACAACTCTTCATCAATATTACCATTCAGAAACGCGGTTTTGACATCCATCTGCCATATCTCATAATCGAAATATGCAGCAATTGCTAACATAATCCTAACTGACTTTAGCATCGCTACGGGAGAGAATGTCTCATCATAGTTAACTCCTTGAATTTATCGAAACCCCTTTGCGACAAGTCGAGCTTAATAGACGGTCACATTACCATCAGCATCAGTTTTCCTTTTGAAAATCATTTGTTCTCCACGGCCTTTCGGTCGTGAGGTAAGTCCACCAAGTTCCAAACTTGATTTTCGTACATGGATTCCATCTCGGATTTCATGGCTTCTAACCATTTGTTGGAATCCTGGCTCATCATCGCTTCTTCATATGTCGCAGGGTCATCATTTTCATCAACCATGAAATTCATGACAGGATTTCCGTACAACTCGGGAGCTGCACGCGTCCTGCTTGACCTGCGAGGTTCGGTAGTACTCTCTTTCGGAGTTTCATGATCATTATCATTAGTTTCCTCTTCAACAGGTGGAGCCAACTCCGGAACAACTTCCGGAGCTGCGCTACTCGCCATACTTTGAAGAGAAGGTTCAATAACCTCTTCGAGTTCTACCTTCCGACTACTCACACCTTTCGCGAGAAACTCTTTCTCTAGAAAGGATCCATTCTTGGCAACAAAAACCTTGCCCTCGGATCTGTGATAGAAGGAATACCCAATAGTTTCCTTAGGGTATCCTATGAAGACGCATTTTTCCGCTTTGGGTTCGAGTTTATCCGGTTGAAGTTTCTTCACATAAACATCGCATCCCCAAACTTTAAGAAATGACAGCTTAGGTTTGTTTCCAAACCACAATTCATACGGTGTCTTTTCAACGGATTTAGATGGTGCCCGATTTAAAGTGAATGCAGCAGTTTCTAGTGCATAGCCCCAAAATAACAATGGCAAGTCCGTCAGAGACATCATAGATCGAACCATATCTAATAAAGTACGATTACGATGTTCCGACACACCATTTCGCTGTGGTGTTCCGGCAGGTGTGAGTTGTGAAACAATTCCACACTCTTTCATGTGAGTGCTAAACTCGTAACTTAGATACTCACCTCCACGGTCGGACCGTAGAAATTTGATCTTTCTATTACGATGATTTTCCACTTCATTCTGAAATTCCTTGAACTTTTCAAAGGTTTCAGACTTGTGTTTCATCAAGTAGATATAACCGTATCTACTCAAATCATCCGTGAAAGTAACAAAATAACGATATCCACCACGCGCCGACACACTCATTGGACCACATACATCAGAATGTATGATTTCCAATAAATCTGTCGCTCGTTCCATTGAACCGGAAAACGGCGTTCTAGTCATCTTGCCCATAAGGCATGGCTCACATATATCAAATGATTCATAATCAAGTGATTGCAAAAGTCCATCCGAATGGAGCTTCTTCATGCGTTTAACGCCAATATGACCTAGACGGTAGTGCCACATATATGCGGATATATCATCATTAAGTTTAATCCTTTTAGCATCAACATTATGAATATGTGTAACATTATTATCGAGATCCAAAAGAAATAAACCATTCATCATCGGTGCATGACCATAAAAGATTTCATTCATATAAATGGAACAACCATTGTTCTCGGATTTAAATGAATAACCACTTCGTATTAAACACGATCCAGATACAATGTTCATGCTCGGTGCAGGCACCAGATAACAATTATTCAAGTTTATAACTAATCCCGATAGCAAGTGGAGAGGCAGCGTTCTGACGGCGATCACATCAACGCTTGATCCATTGCCGACATGCATCTTGACCTCACCCCTTGCTAGCGGTCGCTTGTTCCGCAGCCCCTGATTCGAGTTACAAATATTAGCAACTGAACCGGTATCAAATACCCAGGTGCTACTGCGATCACTAGTCAAGTACACATCAATAACATGTATATCATATATACCTTTGTTTGCCTTGCCGGCTTTCTTGTCTGCCAAATACTTGGGGCAGTTGCGCTTCCAGTGGCCAGTCCCCTTACAATAGTAGCACTCGGTATCAGACTTAGGTCCAACTCGGGGTTTCTTTTCAGGCACGGCAACAGGTTTGCCGCCCTTACTTCCCTTCCGTTTTCCCTTCTTGTCTTTCTTGAAACCAGTGTTCCTATTGATCATCAACACTTGATGTTCCTTTTTGATCTCCACTTCTGCAGTTTTAAGCATTGACAGAAGCTCGGGGAGAGACTTCTTCATGCCTTGCATATTATAGTTCATCACGAAGCTCTTATAGCTAGGTGGCAGAGACTGCAGAACACGATGGATGCCTAAGTCAATGGGAATCGATATTCCCAAGGACACAAGATTATCGGCATAACCCGACATCTTGAGTACATGCTCACTAACGGAGCTGTGCTCTTCCATCATGCATCTAAAGAACTTTTCTGAAGCGTTGTAGCTCTCTACAGCAGCATGTGTGTCGAAAATCATTTTCAACTCACCCATTGTATCAAAAGCATTGCCGTTTTCGAAACGCTTTCGAAGTTTCGGCTCTAGCCCATACAATATGCCGCAATGAACTAAGTTGTGGTCCTCCTGACGAGTCTGATAGACATTCTTCTCCTTGTCAGGGGCATCCTTAAAAGGTGGGGGGCCTAACGGCGCTTCTAGCACATATTGCTTTTGTGCAGCAGAGAGGAGAATCCTCAAATTCATGGCCCATTCGGTAAAGTTGCTACCGTTCGTTGCAAGTTTCTCTTTCTCCATGAACACATTGAAATTAAAAGCAGGTGGTGCCATCTACAACAGAATTTGTAAAGTTTAGACTAAGTGTATGATAGATTGAGTTCAACTAATCCATATTACGAATGAACTCCCACTCAAAAATGACATCCCTCGTGCCTTTTTGGTGATTACATGAACCAAATCCACTACACCAAGTCCGATCATCACGTGAGTCGGTGTAGCTTCAAAGGCGAGCATCAAATGGGCATCATATCTACTATATGACTCATGCTTAACCCTTCGGTCCGTGTTCCGAGGCCATGTCTGTACATGCTAGGCTCGCCAAGTTAGAACCTTAGTATTCACGTGTGTAACCGTTTTACACCCGAAATATGGTCGTGGATCCAAGAACACCCGATCATCACGTGATGTCTTGGAGCGACGAAAAACATAATCGGTGCATACTAAAGGAAGAACACATTCTTATCTTGATATTTAAAAGAGGGATCATCTTATTATGCTAACAAAGCGCTAAACAAGCAATATAAGATGCTATCAAACATCACATGTTTATTAGTGAAATGTTATGGTTCCCGCAGATGATCTCTATCATGTGCATCGTGGTATGATCACTATCATACCTATATGTGTAAGTCCAAGGTCTATGGAGATTACACGTTATGTATGTTGTAAGAGTATCATCGCATACTTCTACTTACAACATCACCATATCATAGCACTAGCCCAGCAACAATCTAAACTAGACGCCTCTAATTTATCCATTGCAAGTTTTACGTGGCTTAGGGCTTTCGAGATAGAACCGTTCTTACCTACGAACATGAACCACAACGAGGATAACCAAATTGTTGACAACTCGTTGCAAAATAGATATTGACTATAGTAGGAGAGACAGACACCCGCTAGCCACTTATGCAAACTAGTTGCATGTCAAGCGTGGAACAGGTCTCATGTGCGAGGACATGTAAAGTTTGTCCGGGCCGCTTCATCCCACTATGCCACCAATATCCAAAATTACAACAAAGGAGCAACAACATCATCATCGCCCACATACTCATATGTGTACTACTCGTGTAAAGTATCTACGCATAGATCCGACTCTGATACCACTGTAGGGTTCGCATCATAGAAAAAAAAATTTCCTACGATCGAAACTATGTACCAAGATCTATCTACTAGATACAAACAATAGGCGGATGTATATCCGTAGAGAACATACCCTTGAAGACCGACAAAGCTTAACGAGTTCAAGTCGTGGTTGATGTAGACGATCTCTTGCCGATCTCAAGATCGAGAGGAAGTCCTAGCGCCGCAAAGCAGCAGCGCATCCGTGCTCGCACACACGTACAAGACACCGAGCAACCTCCGCCTCCTCGCTCCAGCGATACAGCGGAAGCACAACCCTTTCTTGCCGAATAGCCACCGGGAACATGTATCTCGCTAGTCCGAGACCATGGGGGATAAATTCTAGAGGGGGAGAGAGATCCTTCACGAGGAGGTGTGAGTGAGAAGTGAGAGGAGGGGCTCCTTTTATAGGAGGAGGGGGGCACCCAAGGGGGTGGCCGCCGGCCATGGGGGCTGCCCCTCCCCTCCTTCATTCATGTGGGTGGACACTCCACTCACAAAAATCCATTCATATGCCTCCACTCAAAATCCCACTCAAACTTGCCATTAAATTTCCACCAAATTTAATGCAAACTCTCATTAAATAAAACTCTTTTATTTTATTCAGAATTTTGTCAATTACTTTAATGACAAACATTCACAAATAACCCCTTGCTAGAATTCCATTTCACATGCATAACCTCTTTATGCAATTTCACCCAAAAACCTGTTTCGGTATCTAGTGAAATAAATTCCTGCGCCTGTTTATTCTTTCGCCATGAAACATTTGCTCCAACTGGATGCCAGTGTCCCTTAAGTGTGTAACCCTACGGTTCGCGAATAATGCGGACATGATCGAGACCCTTCTCCTATCAATAATCAGTAGCGGGACCTGGAGATCCATACTGACTCCCACACATTCAACGATGACTTTTCCTATGATCGTCGGAACCTTTTACGCTTGTATCTTAATCCCTTTGTTTCACGATATATTACATGTCCGAGATTCGATCATCGGTATCCCCATACCTAGTTTGATCTCGTTACTGACATGCACTCTTTTCTCGTTCCCGTGATATAACATTCTAGTGATCAAATCACTTGCTTGCATGCTAACCAATGTGATATCACCGAGAGGGCCCAGAGCATATCTATCCGTCATCGGGATGAACAAATTCCACTCTTGATCCATGATTCTCAACATAACACTTTAGTAGCTTTGAAGCCATCTTTATAATCAACCAGTTACGGAGTGACGTTTGATGTCAACAAGAAACTCTTCCGGTGTTAGTGATTAGCATGATCTCATGGTCTAAGGATTAGGACTACTTCGTAAGTTGTTTATAGCAATATAAACTCAATGACTTTGATCGTAATGCTATACTTCGGATGAATGTTCATCACACCATTACACTAATGTTGTGATCTCGTTATTAACAACATCCAATGTCTATGATCAGGAAACTATGATCATCTTGTTAATCAACGAACTAGTTTATGAGAGAGGCATAACTAGGAACTTTCTGTTTGTTTATTAAACACACATGTATTAACGTTTCCTTATTAATACAATTATAGCATGCAAAATAAACATCTATCATATACTTGGAATACAAATAATAAACATTTTATTATTGCCTCTCAGGGCATATTCCCTTCAGTCTCCCACTTGCACTAGAGACAATAATCTAGTTACATAGTGATGTATCTAACACCCATGGAGTTCTGGTGTAGATCATGTTTTGCTCTAGGGAGAGTGTTAGTCAACGGATCTGCTACATTGAGATCCGTATGTACTTTACAAATCTTTAAATCTTCATCCTTGACATGCTCGCGGATGGAGTGAAACCGGCGCTTAATATGCTTGGAATGCTTGTGAGACCTTGGCTCTTTGGCATTGGAAATGGCACCATTGTTGTCACAATAGATCACCATTGGGTCCAACGCGTTTGCAACCACACCTAGTTCGGATATGAACTCCTTCATCCAAACTGCTTCCTGAGCCGCTTCTGAAGCAGCAACATATTCGGCCTCCGTTGTTGATCCCGCCACCACTGGTTGTTTGGAGCTCCTCCAACTAACCGCTCCGCCATTCATGAGAAATACGTATCCAGATTGAGACTTAGAGTCATCCGGATCAGTGTCAAAGCTAGCGTCAACATTACACTTAGCGACGAGCTCTTCTTCACCTCCGTATACAAGAAACATATCCTTCGTTCTTCGTAAGTACTTAAGGATATTCTTGACCGCTTTCCAGTGTTCTGAACCTGGATCCGATTGGTACCTACTAGTCAAACTAATAGCATGTGCCACATCTGGTCTTGTACATAGCATGGCGTACATTATAGAGCCTATGGCTGAAGCATAGGGGACCTTGTCCATTATCTCTCTTTGTTCCGCCGTAGCCGGACTTTGAGTCGTACTCAATGTCGTGCCTTGTGTCATAGGTAAGAACCCCTTCTTACTATCTTCCATTTTAAACTTCTTTAAAATATTATCAAGGTATGTACTTTGCGATAGCCCTATTAGGCGCCTAGATCTATCTCTATAGATCTTTATGCCTAATATGTATGACGCTTCACCTAGGTCCTTCATTGAAAATTTGCTGTTTAGATAACTTTTAACACTGTTTAAAAGATCTATATCATTTCCGATCAATAATATGTCATCCACATATAATGTCAGAAATGCCACATTGCTCCCACTCACTTTCTTGTAAATACAAGCTTCTCCATAAGTTTGGACAAATCCAAACTTTTTGATCACCTCATCAATGCGGAGATTCCAACTTCGTGATGCTTGCTTAAATCCATAGATGGATCGCTGAAGATTGCACACCTTGTTAGCATCCTTAGGATCGACAAAACCCTTTGGTTGTATCATATACAACTCTTCATCAATATTACCATTGAGAAACGCGGTTTTGACATCCATCTGCCATATCTCATAATGAAAATATGCAGCAATTGCTAACATAATCCTAACTAACTTTAGCATCGCTACGGGAGAGAATGTCTCATCGTAGTTAACTCCTTGAATTTGTCGAAACCCCTTTGCGACAAGTCGAGCTTTATAGACGGTCACATTACCATCAGCATCAGTTTTACTTTTGAAAATCCATTTGTTCTCCACGGCCTTTCGGTCGTGAGGTAAGTCCACCAAGTTCCAAACTTGATTTTCATACATGGATTCCATCTTGGATTTCATGGCTTCTAACCATTTGTTGGAATCCTGGCTCATCATCGCTTCTTCATATGTCGCAGGGTCATCATTTTCATCAACCATGAAATTCATGACAGGATTTCCGTACAGCTCGGGAGCTGCACGCGTCCTGCTTGACCTGCGAGGTTCGGTAGTACTCTCTTTCGGAGTTTCATGATCATTATCATTAGTTTCCTCTTCAACGGGTGGAGCCAACTCCGGAACAACTTCCGGCGCTGCGCTACTCGCCATACTTTGAAGAGAAGGTTCAATAACCTCTTCGAGTTCTACCTTCCGACTACTCACACCTTTCGCGAGAAACTCTTTCTCTAGAAAGGATCCATTCTTGGCAACAAAAACCTTGCCCTTGGATCTGTGATAGAAGGAATACCCAATAGTTTCCTTAGGGTATCCTATGAAGACGCATTTTTCCGCTTTGGGTTCGAGTTTATCCGGTTGAAGTTTCTTCACATAAACATCGCATGTTTAGATGGTTAATGGTGATAGTGAGGTCAAATATGAGTTATATGCTTGACAAACCATAAACTGGAAACCTCATGTCCCTTGAGTATGAGGGCCACTCCTCATGCTACTCAACTTTAGTTACCGGTAAGTTCGTGTCATAGTAAATACACGCATATCATAGAGAACCGCCAATGGTGTACCCCTTGCACATGATACAGGAGCTATCCCATAATCAAAATGATAAGGCAAGCAGACAATGAGCATCTCAGCGATCCTTTTATTTGCTATTTGCATAGGTTTTTATTGAGGATGCTTCACAGATTGCTCATTATGGTTATGCTGCAAGTTTCCACCATGATTAGGCATGGCTTAGGCTAGCGGCCCAGGCGTTTCTCTAACACATATATATAAATCCATGAAATTACAAGCTCCCTTTTTATTTCACACCGATGACATCCATAAACAAAAGAGCATGATATCAACTAGGTACAAAGTACAGGTGCAATGTTGAAATCGTTCCTCGTGATAGCACGGTTCCGCTAACTCCCAGCCTATAATTTTCAAGCATATAACTTTCATGTACAGTCACAATGGTTCAGGTTTATTAAGTGCAAGAAATAAAGTGTGCCATCAAGTTCGTGAGAGCTTGACTAACTAACTTTCTCAAAACAAGCAAACATTTTATTTGGAAGAAAACAAGGCATAATGAATATGCACGGAATAGCAAATGATGCTAGTAGGTAGGTATGGTGGACACTTTGGAAATAATGGTTTTTGGGGAGTTGGAAACACGAGTAGAGCTCATACTCAGTGCAAGTGAAGGCTAGCAATAAAAAGGAAGCAACAAACGAGAGAGCAATAACTGTCATAATCATGCTTGCAACAAAACAGGACTAATTATGGCATGAAAGTGATACAAGAACTCTAAGGCAAAATAAATCATCGAGGCTTACTGACTATTGTTCAGTCATATGCATGCGTGAGCATGTGCCAAGTCGATTCAAATGAAACATTCAGAGGAGGATACCACAGTGTCATACCAAGTTATGAATAGAACAATGCAAGCAAACATTCATATGACACGCTACAAACTATTAGCAAGATGGAGCCAATCATAAGAAAGCAAGAACTACTAAGCATCCATAAATAACATACACCTTACATGAACAGACTAAGCATGCCCACAATGATGAGTATATGTACAGAAATTAAAACAAATATAGTTCATTACCAGCATCTTACCACACCTCAAGTTGTCTTAATCTTCATTATTGTTCTTCACTTGTGTGGCTTGAATAATAACATGAAACCAAACTCCACTAAGGACTGCTGAACCCTGCAAAGAACTTCACAAATAAAAAGAAGAACAACAAATATTTTGGTGTTTTCGATTTTTTAAAGCAAGCACACAAAGCAAAATCTTTTTGGATTTTTCTTAAGACAAATCAAAGCTAAAAAAGCAAAAAAACAAACCAAGAGAAACAATGAAAATATTTTTGGTCTTTTTGTGTTTTGAGAAAGCAGAAACAAAAACCAAAAAGAAAGCGAAACATGGATATACAAAGAACCGACGAAACATGATATATAGATGAGTGTGATGTCGGTATACCTCCCCCAAGCTTAGGCTTTTGGCCTAAGTGGGTCTCAATCCCATGGTGACCAAGAAGGTGTGCCTCCGTAATGCGACGAAGAGGCCCCTTCGTCCTGGTACGAGCTCGAGGACGCCCATGTGTAGTGCACAGAGTGGTCATAAGAGGGCGCGTCCCCCTGGTAGTGTCTGTGGAAACCACGAATGCGTAGCTGCTCGTCCATCTCCTCCTTGGAGCATGACCAAGGTCCCTGGCAAACACTGAACAAAGTGCTTTGTGGCAAAGGAATTTCTCTCTCTTCCCCATCAGTAAACATCATCCTGTAAACCAAACTCTCAATGGTAGAACTAGCAGTGACAAAGTGATGCGCTTTCATGGCAGCAAGATCAAGCCTCTGAGGAGCCAAAATTGTATTATTTGGATCAACAGAAAGTTCTAAGGCAGCAACTACACGTGCAGCAATAATATCCCCATAAATGGGTCCTCTAGCAGCTAAGCGACGAGCAATGAGAGAACCAAGATTATACCTGGTTTCATTGTTGAGTGCAGCAGCTAGAAATGCCAAATGATAGTTGGAAATATTGTTAGTGTTCTCCCTACCAAGAATACTAGTGGAAATATAATAAGCAAATATCTGATAGCTGGGAGTTGAATATTTCTTATCTTTCCGTGTTGGGCTCTATGGTCATCATCATTAGTCACCCAGTGGTAGAGCTCCAACAAATCAGCAGGTTGAGCTGAAATCTTCTTCACCGTCCCAGCCGTGCCAATACCCAAGATTTTGCAAAATTTCTTCAATGTCATGGTGAAGGGCCTTTTGTACATTTTGAATGACACCTCTAACCTGAAAGGGTTTGTAGTAAAACAGAAACTATCCACAAAAGTTTTGGTGAGCATAGGATCTTGCTCACTCTCATCCTGCATATAACTAGTTAGACCAACCCTCCTAATAAGAGTTAGGAAATCATTGAGAATCCCTGCAGCCTGCAAAAGGTAAAACAAGGGAAGGTAGAAGGGTGTGCATCCCCCTCATCTCCCTTGTTGCCAAAATGCGGTGTAATAAGATCCTCATTGTATGATGGCCTAGTTCGGGAGGATGATCTCGAAGGCCTTGTCCTCCAAGGTGCATCACTCTCAAACACTTCTCCATATGTGTGGTTGTCCATGACCCTTTTTTCTGAAATTTTTAGACAAACATCAAACCAAGTAATTTCCAAGTTGATAAATGATGAGGAACTACCATAGGAACTAGCTAGAGGGCTAAACATGCATCAAAATGAAATCTCTAAGCATAGAACAAGCATGCAAGCTCACACAACCAGTCACCTACAGTAGAAAAATACTCAAGATACAATCTACCAATCACAAATCTAATTGGACAAGTGGAGGAGGCACATACCAAGGAGCAATCCCTCCAAAAATCAGCATCAAAGATGGGCTGAGCAGGGAGATCGAAAATCCGGAGCAAGAATAGTAGGAACTCGAGCTTGAGAAATTTTTCCGGTGTTTTTGGGAGAGAGAAAGAAGTGGCTGGAAGGAGACACTTTGGAGGGCCACAGGTGGGCCACACCTAGGCCATGCGCCACCTAGGGCTAGCCACGCCACCAGGGGGTGTGCTGGCCTGGTGGGTCCCCTTGGGACACTCCAGGTGTCCCTCTGCCCCTTTTTCGAGGAAAAAATTAATATGAATTTTCTGGGATTTTTCGGGAAACTTTATTTTTGGCCAATTTTCAGGGTATGAAAATTGATTTTCTCACAGAAAAATATTTTTTAGAAGAAGCAAAAAGCAAACCAAAACCAAAACTACAAAAGTTCTAAGACACTCTAACAAGCAACCAACTATCAAAACTAAGACTAACAAGAGGAAGAGCAAAGACTAGGAAGGAGAAAAATAAAAGTGAGCAAGTATAACCATTGTGAAAACATTGTTTTGTTCATTAAAATCCTTTTGTTAACAAGGTTGATCAAGTCTTGTTACCAAAACAATTCCAAATGAGACAAAACTTTGCATTCCACAAACTAATTATGTTACCTCAAACTTGATAGCAATGGTCCCAATCATAATAGTTTCAAAACTTTCTTGTGGAATGGGACAATATATTTCTCCAACTTTGATGCTCTTTTCAATGGAATTCAAGCGATAGCTCTTATCAATATTCTTGAGCAAATAGACAATATGCTCTTTGTCATTAATATTAAAAGTTACTTTTCCTTGATTACAACTGATGGCAGCACCTGCAGTATTAAGAAAATGTCTCCCAAGAATAATAGACATATTATCATCTTCAGGAATCTCAAGCACAACAAAATCATTTAAAACCAAGCAATTATGAGCCACTTGAACAGGAACATCCTCACATATACTAATAGGAATAGTAGTTGACTTATCATCCATTTGCAAAGATATATAAGTTGGTATCAATTTTTCTAGCTGGATCCTCTTATAGAAAGAAAAAGTCATAACACTAACTCCAGCTCCCAAATCACACAAAGAAGTTCTAACATAATTATTCTTAATAGAGAAAAGGAATAATTGGTATACCTAGATCACCGAGTTACTTTGGAACCTTACCATTGAAGGAATAATTAGCAAGCAAAGTAGAATTTTCCTTATTAGGAATCTTCCTTTTATTAGAGACAATATCCTTCATATACTTTGAATAAGGAGGCAACTTAATAGCTTCAGCGAAAGGATTTTACAAAAATAAAGGTTTTGTCCACTCACAAAACTTGTTATAGTGTTCTTCCTCCTTTGACTTGTGTTTATTATTAGGAAAAGGCTTAGGTTTCTGCACCCAAGGTTCTCTCTCACTACCATGTTTATTAGCAATAAAATCTTCCTTAGTGTACCTAGTGTTCTTAGTGTGCTTCTCAGGTTCTTCCTCAATTTCTTCCTTACCAGGAGCATCATTTTTATCATTACCACTTTCAGTTTCAGCATCAGAGACAAATATACTATTAGGATCTACAGCAGGTTCAGGAGGTTCCTCAACTATTTTATGTTTCTTTTTCTTTCTCTTATGAGGACTACACTACTTTCACCTTGTTGAGAATCCTGCTCAATTCTTTTAGGGTGTCCTTCAGGATATAAAGTATCTTGAGTGGCTGCACCACCCCTAGTTCTAATTCCATAAGCATGTTTATCTCCTGAAGCATTAACTAGCATATCCTTTTGTACCTTAGCAAGTTGACAAATTTGGGTTTGAACCGTTTGAAATTGTTTACAAAGAATTTTAACATCATTAGCAGTTCTTTCCACAATATCTTTCAACTCATCAATAGCTCTAGAGTTTTCCAATAAATGATTCTGAACTTGTTTATTAAAATTACCTTGCTTAACAATAAAAGTATCAAGTTCCTCTAAGCATTGATGAGGAGGTTTACCATAAGGAATATCAGCTTCATTAAAGTGGGGAGAGTGTACCTCAATAGTAGATGAGTGGGGAATTGGTTTACATAATTCTTCTATAGGAGGTAGATTATTCACATCTTCAGCTCTAATACATTTCTCCTTAAGACATTTCTTAGCTTCCTTCATCACTTCATCATTTAATGTAATCATTCCCCTCTTCTTTGGTGTTAGTGTTGGAGTTGGTTCAGGCACAACTGGTTTAGGAGTAATGGCCTCAGGTGTATTTAGCTTAGTTGAAGTCCAATCATCATAATTCTTGCTTATTTTAGCCATTAATTCTTCAGCATCTGTAGGAGTTCTTTTCCTGAAAACACAATCAGCAAAACTATCTAGGTATGTCCTAGAATCATCAGTTAGTCCATTATAATAAATATCAAGAAGCTCATTTTTAGGTAATGGACATCCGGGATGTGCATGAATCAAGGCACAAAACCTTGTCCATGACTCAGAAAATTTCTCTTTTTCTCCCTGCTTAAAATCAAAAAGTTTCTACAAAGAAACATGTCTAGCACTGGGAGGAAAATATTTCTGAAAGAAAGAAACAATCAAGCAATCAGGGCTATCAATGGATCCAGGTGGTAATCTATTAAACCAAGCTTTAGCTTCTCCTTTTAGTGAAAAAGGGAAGATTTTTGTAATAAAATACTTGCACATCTTAAAATCATCAGAGAATAAGGCACTCATAGTGGAAAGCTCATTCATATGAGCTACAACACTTTCATTTTCAGTCCCACAAAAAGGTTCTTTTTCAACAATGTCTATATAGGATAAATCAAGAGAGAAATCATAATCCTTATCTTTGATATCTATGGGAGAAGTAGCAAACTTAGCATTAGAAGACAATTTAGGAATAATGGGACGTCTCTCAAGGAGACTCCTAATAGAACTAGCACCATGTGTGTTTTGGTATTCTTCAATAAATGCATTAGTCATTTCAATGTAACCATCATTAATATCATATCTCTCTCTAGACTCAGGTGAGCTAACAGGTGTAATAGTGTCTTCACTAGGAGTTTCAGTGTTTCCCAAAATAGTTCTAGCAATAGTAGCATCTAGGAAAGGACCTAATGAACCACTCGCATCAAGCACAGTAGAAGTAACATCATGAGTATCAAAAGCAATTTTAGATTCAGCAGTAGTAGCAGTGTGTGTGGCATGAGTATGTGGTGGTGGTGTAACAAGCTTACTTATAACAGACGGTGAATCAAGAGCAGCAGAGGTGTTTAGGATTGTACCTCTTCTTGTAGTGGGTGGTAAAATAGGAAACTTCCCATCACGAGACTTCCCCATGATCAAAGGAATAGCAGTGGACAATAATAGATCCAAGTGAACTTACAAATAAAGCTATGCTCCCCGGCAATGGCACCAGAAAATAGTCTTGATGACCCACAAGTATAGGGGATCGCAACAGTCTTCGAGGGTAGTATTACCCAATTTATTGATTCGACATAAGGGGAGCCAAAGAATACTTATAAGCCTTAAACTGAGTTGTCAATTCAGCTGCACCTGGAAATAGTCTTGCTCACAGTAGTTTATCAGTAGCAACAGTTTTGTAGTAACAATAGCAAAGCAACAACAACAGTAAAACAAGAGCAATAGTAATAGTAGTAGCAAACAGTAGGATACGAGTGCGGTAGGCATAAAGATGGACGGACGGGTGTTGCATGGACAAGTATAAACATGTAACTTCAAGATCTAGGTCACTTGCAGATAAATAAGATAAAACATATAAGTACTAAATAATCATAGGCATGCGTTCCATATATAGTTATACGTGCTCGCAATGAGAACTTGCACAACAAGTTGCAACAAAGTCAAATAGCACTAATAGAGATACTAGGCACCATGCTCTAACAATCTTATTCGATTACATGATAGAACTCATCCAATCCCTGCCATCCCCATAGTCTATAGCGGGGGATTACTCACTCATGGATGGGGGAAACATGGATGGTTGATGGAGAGGCGTTGGTGATGATGACGACGATGATCCTCTCCAAATTCCCCGTCTCGGCAGGGTGCCAGAACAGAGTTTCTGGTTTCGAATCGCGGTTTTTGGTGGGGGCGACGCAGCAGAACTCTTTCTGAAAAAACGTCGACCCCCCCTGAGTTTTTAGGCCAGAAGGAAACTTATAGGCAAAGAGGGAGGCCGATGGGGTGCCTGAGGCGGCCACACCCCCTCCAGGCGCGGCCAGGCCCAACCCACGCGGCAGGGGGGTGGGCCCCTCAGAGCCCCACTCTGTCACGTATTCTGGCTCCGTGAGTCTTCTAGTGAAATAAGATTTTTGGCATATTTTCCGGGATTTTTCCTAATAGTTGATTTTCTGCACAAAAACTAGACACCAAGGTAATTCTGCTGAAAACAGCGTCAATCTGTGTTAGTTGTATCCAAATCACACAAGTTTAGAGGAGAAACAATAGCAAAAGTGTTTGGAAAAGTAGATATGTTTTGGACGTATCACCCAGCCGCACGGCCAGGGGGTGTGGCCCCCTGGTGGCTCCCCTCCGTCTCGTATTCTGGCTCTGTGTTCCCCACGGTAAAATATTGACTTTGACTTTTGTCCCGTCTATTTCCGATAATATTGATTTTCTGCCTTTCTGGAACCAAAAACAGAAGAAAACATGCAACTAGCACTGTGACATATTGTTAATAGGTTAGTACTAGAAAACATATAAAAACACCTCAAAGTGTAGACTAAGCAAAGCAAAGTAGATACTAAACAAGCATAGAACATCAAAAATTATAGATATGTTTCCGACATATTAGTCACCCTTATGAACTTTGAAGGTGTCTTATGCATTTATGATTTTCTATACCATGAGGGACAAGCTGAATACCACTCTTATTATGTTTTTTATGTGAAACAAACAAACGTTTTTCAACGCATTGTTATTCATGATCTTGTTTGTAAAATTTTCATGTTGCAACTTGGTTGCTATGTCTTATTGTTAAAACTACATCTTTCATGCTCATGTTTAGACTACTTTGATTCCAGCTATCCATGCTTTGCAAATGGTTTGATCAAGATTATTATGGTGCATGTCACCTCAAAAATTATATTGTTTTTATCGTTTACCTAATCGAGGACAAGCAGGAACTAAGCTTGGGGATGTTGATATGTCCATAACGTATCTATAATTTTTTATGGTTTTATGCTATTATTATGATTTTGACACTTCTTTTTATATAAAGTTCATGAGTTATTTGGACTAACCTACTAATAGTTGCAAAAGTGCACAATGTTCTTGTTTTACACTTGATGTGTAGGAATTATCAAGAATACAAGTGGAACCCTTGTTGGAGTCAAATTGGGATTTTCTAGAAATCTGCCTCAGAACTCTTTTTGAAGATGGTCCCGTTTCGGGTCGCATACGGCGTCAAACGGAAAACTCTTCAAGTACAAAGTTGTAGGAAATTTCATGACAATCCTTCTAGACATAAAATTGCTGATTCCGAGTCTGGACGGGCCCGTTAGGCCTGATTTACTGCACCCCAAGATGGGGTGACGGGAATCCTAGAAGCTATATAAAGGGAGGAAACCTAATTCGTGGGAGACACCTCCACCCACGAATTTTCAACCACCAAAGCCACATTTTGCCTCCCCCATGGATCCCATATCCATGGGGGAGGATCCATGGGGGAGGTCTTCTAAGAAGCCATGAAGAAAGGGGCTAAGGGGCAGTGCTCCCCATGATACCGGCGGCGGGGAAGGAGACCCCCGTGCCGTCGCCAACGCCGCCGCCACCCTCTTCACCATCTTCACCGCCATTTCCATCACCTAATCCTCCTAGTATGCAGTGGTTCATCCTCCCACACACCTCTGTACCATCCTATGTAAACATGGTGTTTGATGCTATAAGTTATAATCCTATGATCTATGTCATGTTTGTGTAGTTTCTTTGTTCTTAGATTGAATGGTTGAACGTCTTTGGTTCATTAGAGTTGTATGTTGATATCGTACAATCCTTTGGTGTCCATTATATTTGTGCACGCGTGGATTAAACATCATAGGGTTTGTAGTATGTGTAAGAGGAAGGGGGAAGTTCTGACGGAGTGACAGAAACCTAAGGACACGAACCGGAACGTTACACGTATGGGAGTAAGAGGACCATTAACTTAATTCTATGGTTGGGGAAACCTTACTGCATTGTTAGTAGTTACGGATGTTTGCTAACAATCCAATCATATATTACATGTAATTCCAAGTAGTGAAGCGCATGTATATTTAGCCTCTCCCACATAGAAAACTGCATCGAAGACAATGAACCCAATTTATTCGCCAATTAAACTTGGACAAAGCCACCACAATTACCACCACTATTCCACACTCATGGTTCTATTAGTTTAGTGTATTTTATTGCTACAACAACTAGCTTTACTTTCTTGTTATTTATTATCTTGCAAAGCTTTCTCTAGTACTCGTTTTGTTTCTTTAGTTTTATTTCCTAGATAATTCAAACGTTTAGTGTGCGTAGAGTTGTATCGGTGGTTGATAAAACTTGAGAGAATATTTATCCTACCTTTAGCTCCTCGTTGGGTTCGACACTCTTACTTATCGAAAAGGCTACACACGATCTCCTATACTTGTGGGATATCAGTACCTCAGATTTAACCACTAAAAGTTTATAGCCTACACTCCTTGGAGCATATCCTAGAAAGATACAATCCACTGTCTTAGGTTCGAGCTTGCGTTTCTTGGGAATTAGTATGTTGACCTTCGCCAAATACCCCCAAGTTCGCAAATACGAAAGTGATGGTTTTCTCCCAGCCCACTTCTCATAAGGGGTCTTTTCTTTATTCTTGTTAGGAACTTTATTCAGGACATGACATGAAGTCAACAAAGCGTCCCCCCACCATGCCTTTGATAAACCAGCAGTGGCTAACATAGAATTCACCAAGTCAGTCAGCGTGCGTTTTTCCTCTTGGCAACTCCATTTGATTGGGGCGAGTAGAGAGGCGTCCGCTCCTGAATAATTCTGTGTTCCTCACAGAATTCGTCAAATATTTTGGGAAAATACTCACCACCACGATCCGACCTAAGACGCTTGATCTTTCTCTCTAGTTGATTTTTCAACTTCAGCCTTATAAATTTTAAAGTAGTCTAAAGCCTCATCTTTAGTTTGCAACAAGTAAACATAGCAGAATTTAGTAGCATCATCTATGAACGTCATGAAATATCTCTTTCCATATTTTGTCAACACATCATTCATCTCGCATATATCAGAATGTATGAGTTATAGAGGTGCCAAGTTTCTCTTCTCGGCAGCCTTGTGAGGCTTTCGAGGTTGCTTTGATTGCACACAACTATGGAACTTAGAACCTTCGGCAATAGTGAAATTCGGAATTAAACTCATACTAGACATCCAAGACATCAAACCAAAATTAATGTGACATAAACGAGAATGCCAAACACTAGTATCATCATTAACACCACCACAAATATGATTCACGGATTTATTATAAAACTCTGAAAGTGAAAATCGGAATAAGCCTCCGAACTCATAACCTTTACCAATAAATTGTCCATGTTTCAAAACAATAACTTTGTTGGACTCTAACACAACCTTAAACCCATCTCTGCATAGAAGGGATCCACTAACGATATTCTTGTTCATAGTAGGGACATGCTACACATTCCTCAGCTGCACGATCTTTCCAGAAGTAAACTTCAGTTCCACCGTGCCAACACCACGAACAGAAGCATGTGATCCATTCCCCATTAGGACGGATGAATCCCGAGCGACCTGATAAGAAGTGAACATAGAGATGTCAGCACACACATGAACATTAACAACCGTATCAATCCACCAACATGGTGATTAAAATACTGAAAGAACAGTAAATAAATTACCATACCCATCAGTGTTGCTAGCGGTCACGACGTTGACAGTCTTCCCATCTTTCCCTCTACGATCTGCACGTTCTGGGCAGTCCTTGGAAAAGTGGTCGAGCTCTCCAGAGTAATAACAATATAGCTCGGCCTTGTTCGCCTTTTTCTTCTTCTTGAAGGTTGTAGTCTTTTCAGGCTTGTTGAACGAGGGCTTATAGTTCCCTTTGTTCTTGTCGAAGGATTTGCCTTTCTGTACATAGTTAGCAGTAGCATGACCCTCCCCTTTCTCAGTAGTGTCCTTAGCCCGAGCCTTCTCCTCAAGATCAAGAGACGCTATCAGGTTTTCAACCGATATCTCATGTCTCTTGTGTTTGAGAGTTGTGGCAAAGTTCCTCCACGAAGAAGGCAACTTTGCAATAATGCACCCAACCACAAACTTGTCGGGTAAAATACACTTGAGGATTTCAAGCTCCTTGGCGAAGCACTGTATCCCATGAGCTTGCTTAACTACAGAACGGTTGTTAACCATCCTGTAATCATGAAAGTTCTCCATGATGTACAGCTCACTGTCAGCATCTGCTACACCGAACTTAGCGTTCAATGCCTCCCAGAGCTATTTTCCATCTTTGATGTGCATGTACACATCAAACAGCTTGTTATCAAGAACACTCAGAACGTATCCCACAAAAGCAAGATTGGTTTCCTTAAACTTGTTCTGAACCTCGTCAAATATAGTTCCTTCAGATAAACCCTCACTAGCCTCGAATACTTTCAGAGCTTCCAGCCACAAAGTGGTATTATACTACCACCTCTTAAAATGAACACCGGTAAACTTTTCCGGCTTTATAGCATCGGCCAAGTGTCCCATGTTTAATTTAGGAAATTGTCTATAATAAGGTTTTTGGATTGTTGGATTATTAGGCATAATTTCCACGATTAATTCCAGAATATAAATCATGATAGCAACAACTACCATCACGTGAACCTCTAACATACTAAATGTATTGATCAACATAAACAGCAGCAGAGTATACGCACTAACAGCCATAGACAACAGATCTGATGACCGTGTACGTACTAATCGGTTGTCGATATAGTCACCGTTAGTGCATAGCCTGTCGAAGAAGTCGAAGTGCTGTAGGTCCGGCTTGACGACTGGGGATACGCGCCGTGATGACGAACTTGAGCATTCGCACGAAGCGCTTTCTAAAAACTTTATTCTCCCTCTCCCACGCAGGATCACAAAGGTGAGTGGTTCCGGAGACCTGCTCTCCCGACCGCTAGTGCACGCCGGCAAGCGGGATGGAGTAGACTATGGTGGCGGCTCGAAAATCCCGTACAGGACACGAAGTGGACCAAGCCCATGTCGCGCACGTTTTGGGTCGGTTATAGATAGCCCATGATCCAAAAGTGACCCGAACCCACTAACTGTTGACACGTCTGTCTAACCGCACACATTTTCCTGAGCAGCAAAATAAAACTTGGCTCGGCGAGATTCCCGCAACCCCCGCGCGCGCGTCGCGTCGTGATGAGGCGAGCGTGTGTGCGAGCAGCGTCGTCGGAGGAGGAGCGCGCATGTAGCTCTCTTATTGTCATTCACTTATAAAGTGGTGCAACACTCCACCTTATAAGGTGGTGTAACTCTCCTTCAACTTCCCATGTGGGACTAAACTTTAGCTTCCACTGCTCTTGTCACACACATGTGAGCTACCATCAACTTGGATCAAGTCACATATGGGCTTTCACATACATGGGCTTTGATATTTAGAAAAAATCTGAAATCACACATGGGTCTAATAATTTAGCTCATTATTTCTAACAATTCTTGTGTCTTTATTAAACATACTGTGCAAGCCTCCATACTGAAGAAGAGCTTGACAATTTTAGCGCGGGACCTAAGATGCTGCAGAGAAATTCTCTGGATGAAGCGACTAATAAACTCCTGGTGGTATCCAACTCCTTGGTGATGCGAGATGACACTCTGCAAGTGATGAGGATGACGCGACTAATATAACTCCTGGTGGTATCCAACTCCTTGGTGATGCGAGATGACACTCTGCAAGTGATGCAGAAAGTCAAAATCAGTGAAGAAGAAGAAAAAGCCTTTTGACAAAGCCGAAGCGAGCTAAGCTGACGACCGGTGGTTCTCAGGAAAAAAGGAAAATTGTGGAGAAAAAAAGGAAGGATATCTTCGGGCCACCGCGACCCCTTTACTTTCGTTGTTGCTGTTGTTTGCTTTGTGGGTGAACTGAACTTCTTTTCTACCCCACCTCTCTCTCTGCAAACTTTGTTGTTGTTTGTTCCATTATGCTATATAATGTAAATGTAACCCGACCCTATTTCTAGAGGGGTCGTATGAAAAAAAGGAGGTTTTAAATCTATATAAACTATAGACCAAAATACATTGACCAAATAAATCGAGAAAAAAGCAACAAAAGAACGAAAAAGCTTTAATTGTTCACCCATCGCTGAAGTAATATAATCTCATGGTCCTTCGGGACCTTTCTTGTGCAAAAAAGGTCTTCAAGCATTTCCTATGGAAAAACCGTTCAAACATAACTAAACAAAAACATTAGTTTATAAAAACTATCATTAATTACCAAAACGGCATATGGGGATCCATGCACTTTCAATGTGTTGCATCAGACAAGTTAGGGCTTGTTTGATTTAAAGGATTTTCACAGGAATTCTATAAGATTCCAATCCATAGAATTTTTTTCTATAGAGTGTGTTTGTTTCAAAGGAATGAATCATACAAAATTCCTATATATTTCTTTCCTACACTACAATCCTATAGAATTTCTAACAAGAGGTGAGACCTCTTGGAAAAATTCCTATGTGTCTATGACAACTATGCCATGTACTTAAACCCTATAAAATTTTCTATGTTTTCTTGTGGTGCAATCAAACAACTAATTTTATTGATTCCGACATTTTTTATTTCTATAGGATTTTAAGTGTCATACCACTCTAGTCCTGCATTTTTCTTACTCCCCGTGTTTCACAAATCCTTTGAATCAAACAAGCCCTTAATTTTATTCTTTCCTTTGGTTTGTTTTCGAGCATGCTGGTGATCCTGGTTCTCCTTGTGACAATTATGTTCCCATGATATTTGGTATTTATGATCTGTGTGTTGCACCAAACTTGTTAAACACGTGCTCTTTCCAAAGTTTTGTCTACAATAATAATGCTTGTTTGAGCATGTTTTTCCATGATTGTTGATAAAATTTTACCCATTCATACCACGATAATAATGTTGAAAACTTGTTCTATCACATGTTTTACTAGCAACCATGCCAATTGAAAGTGCAATGAACATCGCCTGGAGGGGGGTAAATAGGCTTTTAAAATTATTACGATTTAGGCTCAAATAAATGTGGAATAAAACTAATGTTTAAATTTATTAAGCCCAGAACCTAACCACTAGGTTCACCTAAGTGCACCAACAACCTATGCTAAGCAATACAAGCAACAAGGTGATAGCAAGATATAAATACTTCAAGCACGATGGCTATCACAAAGTACAGTGCATAAGTAAAGGGATCGGTTGGGAGATAACCGATGGACACGGAGACGAGGATTTTTATTTCAAAGTTCACTTCCAAAGAAGCTACGTCTCCATTGGGGAGGTGCGATGGAGCAATTCTCTCCGAACGCCACAAATGTCTCACCTTGGGGTTTGGTGGCTCGATGCTCACCCAAATCCACATAAGGCCTCACCCCGGATGCGAAGGCACTCAACTCACCGATGCCACAAAAGGCTCACCCTATTCTCTCGTGAGCTCAGCACAAAGGCCTACTCACGATCCACTAAGGGACACTTGAGGGCGGTTACCAAAACCCGTACAAGATTGGGGCTATCTCCACAACTCACTTGGAGGCTCCCAACAACAAAGCCACAAAAGGATACAACGCCACAAAAGGCCAACAAAGGCACAAAAGGCTACAAGACCACAAAAGGTCACAAGTCAACAACCCAACCACACAACCGTCTAGGGTTCCAAGAACCCAAGAGAAACAAGTCCACAAGCTTGAACTCGCCGAATCTCTGTGGAGAAATCAAACCTATGCAACAAATGCAAGGGTAAGTCATTCTCTCCCAAATTCCAACAAAGCTATAAAAGCTATTGGGGGAATAAGGGAGGACGAACACAAGAGAAGAACACAAAACTCTCCAAGATCTAGATCCCAATAATTCCTTCACAAAGAAGGGATTTGTCTTGGCGGGGATTGTAGATCCAGATCTCCTCTGCCAAATCCTTCAAAAAGAAGCAAGAATCATAAGAAGGGAAAGGGGAGAGGGAAATCTCTTCAAGGTCAACAATGGAGGAGAGAGAGAATGTCAAGAACCAAGAAAAGAGCCAGTACCCACGAAGGGGAAGAGGAGACCCTTTTAAATGGCTCCCAGATCTGCCTATTATGGGCATTCATGACCCTGGCTAGAACTTCTGGTGGGAGGCCGGAAATTCTGGTGCCACTTAGCCAATGGTCAGAAAACGGCGATGCGAAAGACTGAAAACACGAGCCTGGCCGGAACTTCCGCCGGTTCATCAGAACTTCTGGTGGGAGCGGAACTACCGGTGGAAATTCCGACCAAAGTTCTGTCAAATAGAGCACATAAAACATAGAGGTTATAGTACGTGAGCGGAAGGAGAGCCGGATTTTCAACCGGAACTTCCGGCGACAACTATGCCCGAGCGGAATTTCTGGTGCAACTTCCGATCCAAATTCCATCAAATACAACAAACTAGACAGAGAGGATACAGTATGTGAGCAGAAGAAGAACCAGATCTTCCACCGAAACTACCGGCGGCAAAATGCCCTAGCGGTACTACCGGTGGCTAGCCGGAACTTCCGGTCAGGAAAACTCCAGAAACCAAAACTGCAATAACTTTCGCAACCGAACTTCAAACGAGATGAAACCTATTTTTTGGAAAGATAACAACGAATAGAATCCAACAAAAAGATATGCAACAAATATTGGGAATCACCTAGGGAGAAAATACCATGAATATATGTATCTCCCAAGGTGTGGAGCCGAAAAACTCACAAGATCAACAACCACAATAAGATATGCAAGAGAAATCCTTATTTGATGAACTAGAGCTTGTTATGATGAAAACCACAAGATCTAGATCCTCTCATATATAAGAACCAAATAACAACCAACAAATATGATGCTATGCACGCGAAGGTTTGAGCTCTCTCCGAATGATGCGATTGAGACACCCGCTTGAGAGCCCCTCTTGATAGAACAGCTATCTATCCTAAACCCGGTATCCCAACTAACAACACGATAACAGCAAAAGAGAAGCCCTATCAAGATCATACCTTTTCCTTGAGCATTCCACTTGAACTTGATGTAGACCGTCTTGTTCTTCTCAAGAGGGAACACCTTTCTTGATTGCTCTTGCTCTCCCTTGCTTGATGAAGACTTGCAAATTTCTCCCCATACTCCATGGGGAAACCACTTCGTTGAACTTGTCTTCATCACTCCATGATCATGAGGATGGGAAGCTGAAGCATGAGATCTTCTAGAGATGGCGCATCTTGAGCTTGCCCTTCTTCATCCCTTCTTTAGGTTGATCCATCTTGATGCAACTCTTTGCACTTGTCTTGATCAACCTTCAAGCACTTTCTTTCTTCATGATTCCAATGGGCACAAAGCCCTTTGACATTTCTTCAGCTTTCAACCTTGAGACCAACACATGGCCCAAGCGATGCCAATGGACAAACCTACAAGAGAAACTCAATTTACACATTAGTCCATAGAGATTGTCATTAATTACCAAAACCACACATGGGGGCATACATGCCCTTTCACCAATGTTATGTAAATGTTTCATTATTTTTTTGTCAAATCCTCCTCATATTGCATCAAATATGTTGAAATTTATTCTTCCTGATACTCTAAGTGCAATAATGAATATTTGTTCCAGCATGAGATGAAATTGTCTTCTCAAAAGTTCATGGAGATGTTGAGTTCCCACACTTTGAGAATGTTCAACCAATTTCTTGTAGATTGACCTTGCATTTTCATTATACTTGATATATTGTGTTGTGATGATGGTGCGCTATGAAAAAGAACATATATGTCAAGGATGATAATGATATGTTCCTATATCGGTCACATACATGGTTTTCTTAGTCTTCGGAATGTATAGGTACAAATGATTACTTGGTAACCTCTTGAGAACAAGAGTTTACAAAAATGAGCTGCAGAGAGCTACTTGCGGTTGACCTTCAGTGAGTGGTTTAAGCCACACACTTAGACTACACAAGATTTGGCATGAAGAACACATAGAGTTGTTGCAAAGGTGACCTAATTCTACTTAAACAGTCATGTGCTATGATTTTCATGAATTGTCTACTCTTTTGGTGTTTATTCACTTTTATTGTGATTTTTTTAGGATTCTTAGAAGTTGAAGGAACATTGAGGAGTTGCACATAATATCTCTCGAAAACAACTACATGATGACCACAAGTTCAAGAATATCCATCTCTCTATATATGGTGATGGTGAGTTATCATTGCAGATGACTCTTTTTTAAAGGTGGTGAATGGTATACTAAGTTACCCTCCTACTCATTGCCCCGAAGGTTTGAGCATGGATGTATGGAGTCAATGGAGGATACTAAAGGTGCATGAAGTCTCACTCCCGACAAGAGAGAACCATGGAAGAAGAGAAGGAAGAAGCCCAAGGCCTCCATTGATGGAGATGTATAATAGCTCTTCTTGTAGCTACTCTTTCTTCGTGAGATTCTAGCAGTGCATGCCAATCTTCCCTGCCGAGCTTTGGTGGAACGATGCGTACCCGTGGGGTCATCAGTTGCGTGTTTATATAGGCATAGAGAATAGCCCCATACGTGGCATACATGGTTTGTACGTGCATGTGTTAGAGTACTACTCCATACCCGTACACATACGGTTACATACTCTAACATCCCCCTTAATCTAAACCTTGGGACAGGTTTAGATTACGCTTAAACTCATCTAAAGATTTTATAGCAAGTGGTTTGGTAAAGCCATTAGCTATCTGGTCATTGGTGGAGATGAACTTGATATCAAGACTATTACTAGCAACACGCTCACGAACAAAGTGATAATCAATCTCAATATGTTTAGTCCTGACATGAAACACTGGATTGGCAAACAAGAATGTGCCCCCTAGATTGTCACACCATAAACAAGGCTTCTCATGGAGCTTCACACCTAGTTCACGAAGAACAGCTTCAACCCATATTAGCTCTGTAGTGGAATTAGCAAGAGCTTTGTATTCAGCCTCTGTACTAGAACGAGATACAGTGGCTTGCTTTCTAGCACTCCAGGACACCAGATTCGGACCTAGAAAAATAGCAAATCCTCTAGTGGAGCGGCGATCCTCAAGGCAACCTGCCCAATCAGCATCTGAAAAAGAACTGAGAAGTGTAGAGGAGGACATCCTGAATGTAATACCAAGATGAGATGTATCCTTAGCATAGTGAAGAATGCGTTTATCAGCAGTCCAATGAGCTGTGGTGGGAGCATGGAGATATTGGTAGACCTTATTGACAGAGAATGATAGATCTGGCCGTGTAAGGGTGAGGTACTGAAGAGCACCAACAATACTGCAATACTGAGAGCTATCATCAGGACCGAGAGGAGTACCTTCATGCAGAGATAATGGCTCGGACGTGGATATAAGAGTTGGGGCCGACTTATAGTCCAGCATACCAACTCGAGTAAGGTTATCATGGGCATATTTTTGCTGAGTAAGGAGCAATCCATCATGTGTACGAGTGACCTCCATACCGAGAAAGTAATGAAGATCTCCCAAATCTTTGATAGCAAAATGAGAAGTGAGGTCCTTGAGCAAGATGTCAATAGCATCATCAGAGGAACTTGTTTCAATGATATCATCAACATAAATGAGAACAAAGATGGTAACTCCAGACTTGTTATAGATAAACAAAGAGGTGTCAGCCTTGGAGGGAATAAAACCAAACTCTTGCAATTTTGCACTCAATCGAGAATACCATGCACGGGGAGCCTGTTTTAACCCATAAAGATCCTTATCAAGCCTGCATATGTGACGAGGAGCATCAGGATGTTCAAACCCATGTGGTTGTTTCATATAAACCTCCTCTTTCAGAACACCATGAAGGAACGCGTTCTTGACATCTAGTTGTCGAAGACTCCAACCAAGGGAGACATAAATATAGAGAACAATTAGGATAGTGGAAATCTTGACAACAATACTGAAGGTATATTCATAGTCAATACCATATCTTTATTTGAAACTCTTTGCAACCAGTCGTGCTTTGTAACGATCAATAGTACCACCAGCACGTATTTTGATATGATAAACCCACTTATAGTTAATAATGTTCTTGTTGGAGCTAGGAGGGACCAGAGTCCAGGTCTTGTTCAACATCAGAGCATCATACTCATCTTGCATGGCAGCACGCCAATGTGTGTCAATGAGAGCATCAGGAAAATTTTGAGGTTCACCTGTAGAGGAGAGCAATCCATATCGCACTGTACCATCAATATACTGTTTAGGTTGTATGATACCTTTTGGTAAACGAGTGCGAAGTCCTGGTGGCGTCGGAGGTGGTGCAGCCTCGGATGCACTAGAAGCAGCCGTAGAGGATCCGGCTGAACTGGCAGGAGACGACACAGCAGGGGACACAGCGGGAGACGCTTCAAAGGATCCAGACGGGACAGACCCATCGCTGTAGAACGGCGTGCGGCTGTCGGGGGAGACAGCCGGGCTCCCAGCGCCACACGTCGCCTAGGGAGTGGAGGCGGGCGGCGGAGACGCGGTCGTCGTCGCGCGGGGCACAGGCGTGAGCGTGGGAGAGCGCTAGGCCGGCGCGAAGCACGAGGCCCCTGGACCACGCAGTGTCCCAGGAGGATCTGCACCGGGATCGGTGCCTGCAGGGGAATGTTCCCCTGAATCTTCTTCAGTTTCTGCGCCAGATTAGTCATCTTGTGAGCTGAGTTCATTAGACGATTCCGAGAGCCGTGGAGCATCATTTTGACCAGAATTTTCGCCTACTGTTGCATCTACCCGTGGATCATAAACAGAAGGAACACAAATAGGCATAATAGTAGACATATGTTCATCATTATTTTGTGCAACCTCAAATGGAGTGGAGGATGAAAGTAGAAGGATTTCCTTTTTGAGAAGGGCACTAGCGTTTGGATGAAGTGCATGGAAGGGAAAAACATTCTCATCGAAGACTACATCACGAGATATATAGACACGGCCTGTGGAGACATCTAAGTATTTAACTCCCTTGTAAAGAGGACTATAGCCAATGAAGACACACCGTTTTGAGCGAAAAGCAAGCTTCCTAGTGTTGTATGGACGAAGATTGGGCCAACAAGCATAGCCAAAAGTTCGAAGAGCATCATAATTGGGTGGGATGTGTAGAAGACGTTTAGTTGGAGACTCAAGATTTATGACTTTGCTAGGAAGTAGATTTATGAGAAACGTGCCTGTGAGAAAAGCTTCATCCCAATATTTAAGAGGCATGAAGGCATTAGCAAGCAAAGCAATACCAACTTCAACAATATGACGATGTTTTCTCTCAGCAGAACCATTTTGTTGGTGGGCATGTGGGCATGAGACATGATGAACAATACCATCCTTTTGGAAGAAAGTGTTGAGTTTATCATACTCGCCCCCAATCAGTTTGTATAGTAACAATTTTAATATCAAACTTACCTCAACATAATTTTTCCAATTAAGAAAATCTTGATAAACATCAGAACGCTTTTTAAGAAAATATATCCAAACAAACTTGCTATAGTCATCAATGCATCTTACATAATAGGCATGTTTCCCAACAGAAATAGGTGCATGACCCCATACATCAGAGAAGACTTGATCAAAAGGAATAGTGGATATACTGGTGGAAATGGGGTATGGAAACTGGTGACTCTTAGATAGCTGACAAGAGTCACAGATATATGGAGTAATTTATAGAGTGTAAGCTATCTTATTTCTTCTAAGAACTTGTTGAACGATAAACAAAGATGGATGTCCTAAGCAACGATGTCATGTAGATGATGAAAATTTTATTGTGATGAATGCATGCTTGGAGGACTCAGCGAGATGGGCATCAAGGGATAAAGTCCTCCATAGAAGGGGCCTCTAAACAAAATTTGTCGGGTTGCTTGGTACTTAATCAAAAATAAGAAAGGATGTAACTCAATAAATACATGATTATCAAGAGTAAATTGATGAATAGATAATAGACTTTTAGAAGCACTTGGAACATGTAGAATATCATGGAGACGAAAGGAATTATGAGAGGTGCGGAAAACTGAATGACCAATTTTACTAATATGCATACCTGAGCCTTCAGCAGTGCGAACACGATATTGGACATCATACTTTTCATGAGTGTGAAGCTTGTTCAGCTCACCGGTGATATGGTTGGTGGCGACAGTGTCATAGTACCATTTGGTGTCGACTCCAGTGAAGTTCGCACATTTGTTCCCACGGTCTCCATCACCACGGGGATCATCGTCGTAGCGCCACCAACAGTCACGAGTGGGGTGCCTGTGAATGTTGCATATCTGACATGTGGTATTGACGTAGGGAGTGGGCTGGCGGTCACGCTTGCCGCGACCACCTCCATCATGACGATCTTCATCACCACGACGACGGGGGAGCTCGTCATAATATCAGCGCCCCTGGTAGCCGCCACCATCGCATCGGCCCTAATCATCGCGACGGTCGCGATAGTCACGACGATCACGGTAGTACTGTCGGCCGCGGTCATCACCACGGCCCCGATCATCATAGTGCGAGCGCTCGTCATACTGCTTCTAGCGAGGACGATCTTCCTGGCGGGGTCGATCATCCTGGCACGGACGGTCAGGCCCATGCGGAGGTGCACCACCGCGGCATGCCACATTGGCCGAAGAGGTGAAGCCCTCCTCGTTCTTGTGCATGCGATCAAACGCCTGGACCTGAGTGAGCAGATCATCGAGGGTGGTGATGGGGTTGGTATTGACGGAGGTGTGTTGTAGTGACTACCGAGGCCCTTGAAGACCTACCAGATCAGCTCGTCGGCGTCGAGAGGTTTTCCTGCAACAGCCAATTCATAAGAAATAGCTTTCATCTTAGCAAAGTACTTGTCGGTGGAGAGATCGTTCTTGTGGGTATCATTGAGGGAGGAGCGCAGCTGCTGCACCCTGGTCTTGGACGTGGAGGACACATGGGCATTAATGGAAGCCCACTCCTAGGCTAAGGTCTCAAGCCCAACAACATGCACGAGCACATCGGGAGAGAGGGCATTGAGAATCCAGCAGAGCACCTGCTGGTCGCGAGAGATTCAGGCAGCGTACTCGGGGTTTTCAATGGTCACCTTCTCTTATTGATGTCCTATGTCTCTAGGATCTTCTCCGATGTCTACTCGTTCCCTTCAACAAGATCAAGAACACGGGCACCACAAAGATCCGGGATGATAAGGGCCTTCCAGATCAATGCGTTTTCACGCATGAGTAGCTGTGAGGGTGGAGACCCGAGCGCTGCAGCGAGAACCATGGCAGATGACGTCAATGAAGACATGGCGATCTAGGGTTTTAGATGCGGCGGCGGCAAGGGACATGGGGATTCGGTGCGTCGGCGGTGGTTTTTGTCTTGGGTCTTGGGTCATGGAAATCTCTATGCGGTGGCACACGTCGTGCGGCGATAGAGGACCTTGGTCGTGGTTTTTGGCTTGGGCGGCGGCGACAGCGTGCGGCGGCGGCACTAGCTATGGCGGCGGCGGTTTTAGGGTTTGGGTAGAAACTAGAGCACAGAATAGGATGGCTCTAATATCATGTCGAGCTTTGGTGGAACGATGTGTACCTGTGAGGGCATCGGTTGCATGTTTATATAGGTGTAGGGAATAGCCTCCTTACGTGGCTTACATGGTTTATACGTGTACATGTCAGAGTAGTACTCCGTACCCATACACATACCGTTATATACTCTAACATTCTCCACAAGAGGTTCTATTGAATCGTGGCTGACCAATCTTCCTTGCGCAAGGTTTTATTGGATCGGTAGGCCAGATGGTAAAAATAATAAGTTTCAAGAGTGATTGTTGGCTTGGGTTTTGAGATCTAGAGGCTACTCTACTGGGAGCTTGTTACCGGGTTCGATTTTGCTATTTATCGCCATCTCCACATGTATTCCCCTTGCTTCCACTTTGTGTCCATGTGTTCTTCCCTCGTCGTTAAATTTGTTAGGTCGGGCCAACCAATATGCATCAACTTCTCTGCATACCTCCGATGAAAATTCCACAGAAGACCAAGCCAGCAGAACTCACTACAGGACACGCGCGCTACGTCGAGGGCAAAAATCCGTCGGCGTAGACCAAAATTCCTTCGGCGTATGGTACGCCGACGGCTGCCCTCGGCGAAGGTCTCCCTCGGCGGAGCACATACAAGCCGTCGGCTTAGCGGTCGTCGGCATAGCATGTCGCCCGGTTGCAAAAACATTTTCTTAAAAAAATATTTTTTATAATTTTTTTCTTAATTTTTTTAATCTTTAAATTGTTTGACTCATTAATCTCTCACTTTAAACATTTTTAACACTAATTACACTTAATATTTGATTAAATTGCAGTCTTGGTCAAACTTTCCAGTCGGTCATCCATCCTAATACTACTCCAGCTTCAGCACGCTTAACTTCCTCGTTCCTTCAGAATATGTTTCCGCAAAGTAATTCATACATTGTTGTCAATACTATGATATTAATCCTATTAACTCTTATATCATCATGTCACATGTTTGTATTTTTTGAAATTACAAATAATTATTTAAGTAAATATTAATAAATAAATAAAAATATTATTAAATTCAATTAAAAATATAATAATTTTACTTTTTTGTATTTTTCTATTTAATATGGAATAATTAATATCTTTAAATACGTAGATCGGAATAATAATATGTATAAATTGATTAGAAAAATGAGAGGAATCCAAATATGATATCCTTATCAACTAATCACAAACCCTCTGTTTCTGAATTAACTATTTGGTGGTTGCTTTAGAAAATCCTCTTTTTGCGCTCGGAAAATAAAAAATGGCTTTTCGGTGCGATGAAAAGGAAAACTTGCATTGGATATTTGATAAAATAGAATATTGTAAACCTAAAAATGATTTTCTAAAAAAAACATGAGCATTGGATCATGTACCTATAGTTCATATGTGACCCACTTCCAGCCGGTTCGGCAGGAATTTATCTTTTTTACCAGAGGTGGACGGAAAGGTTTCGAATCCCCCTGTTAGGACATTGTCCATATAAGGTGGTCTAGTATTTTTGTAAAATACTAGGGAACATGCCCGTGCGTTGCAAAGGGAGAGAAAATTTGTGTCGCAGAGACATCGAACGCAGTCTTTGCAATACATATCTTGATATTTTTTGCCCATTTTCACTGCTTGCATATCCAAACATTTTTTTCTCTAATTTTTTAACTACATTACCATCCTTAGAACATTTGATAGTGATAGCAGAAAAATACATGGCATGAACGTGTGGAAGTAACTATCATCAGATATTATTAGGTTGGTGCGAAGTCTGATCTTGAATTGCATGTGAAGGGCAAATATACCTGCAATCAGAGACATAGACCACACTCAGCAAGGGAACAGGAAATATACCAAGAATATTCCAGTAAACAAATTCATGTAAAAGTAGCAAGACATGGTAATCAATTTATTGGTGGGCAACTCATATCAGTTCGAGAAGATATCAACTAATAAGAGGACAATTACGACTTTGGCAGTTTACACTTTACAGGCATAGTAAATGCAGAGAAAGAGAACAACAAATAGCAACTAAGAAGTTGACTGGCGTGCTCATAAGCTTGCATTATGTGTTAGTTTGGGTGATGGCACCAATCTCAGAACTTTAGACAATTCTTGGAGTTACAAGATTCCTCAATATATTCAAAGGGTATTCTTCATTTATTTTCAGTATATAGCTCCTTGTGAAATCAAGTTCTCAAGTATAAACTACTTGTAACATTAAGATGATGAAAAGAGAAAATAACTAACCTTGGCAAACAAAAGATTGGCATTCAACATAGTGGTAGGTTGATCGGGAGGGTCCAGGGGAGTTGATGTCCATGACAAGAGATGCATTGTCAGTATCACAAACAATAGGAATGACACTATGATTGCTGGATCTAGAACAGTCTATGACACCATTACAAAGTCAGTTATCAAAATTTTCAACAAGATATGAGATAGAACAAAAACAAACACAATAGCCTACCCTATAGTCCAGCCTTCCCTCAAAGTTTGACAATGCAATTTTGCAAACTGTGATGTATAAGCCATCACATGGAACAAAAGGAAGATTACAACATAACAGAATCTATACACACTGCAATTATTCTATATACTACAGAATATGTCGTACTCATTTGAAGAATACTGACATTGCATATATCATTCTAGAAATATGCAATTTTAGAAAATCTTGTTGATTCCGTAGTTATGGTTGTATGGACTAATTCACATGAGCATGCACTATTCTTCAAATAACAGAAGGCACCATAAAAGGTACAAAATGCATGTTTCTTTTGTTCGGTCTTTTCTAATACTACTTTCCTTCATCTTGGGTGGTAAGTCAAACATTTCATCTGTCTGATATTCTTGCAACTTCCTGCGCAGTTACAAGATCCAACACAGTAAGAGGATAGAAAGTATATTCATGTGTTCATCTTGTAAAACCTTGACATTTTCATGATTCGGTCTTATAACGCAAAGATAAAGAACATACTGTCGATGACAAACTTAATTGCATTCATTAGTTTGGCAGTTATAACCGTAAGAAAAGTAACCAAATAAAAAGGGACAAAATATTAAATTGCATTGACCTCCTTTGCAATTCTGATGATAAGGATATTGGACTTTTAACCTTTTCTCTTTCATATGAGCTCTGTTATTCTCTACTCTCGTCAACCGGATTTTCATTTTCTGGCTGCATCAAACAAGATAGCAATTGCCAGCAAACCTTGGACTCTCTCCCTCCCCCGCTACACTGTGCCGAAGAGGCGATTTGTGGATCCGCCCGGTCAAACCACCTTGTCATCGGCGATTTGCTGGTTGCCCCTCCCTCCACTGGCTTCTCCAGCAGCGGGAGGGTGGGGGAACCCCGGATCTCGTCGTGTGTACAGTGTATGTTTGAGTAGGCATCCCTCCGGCGGCGTTGAAGAGGCGGCGCGGTCGGGGTGGAGTTTTGAGGTGGAGGTCGTCCTCTTCGGTGGCGCGGCTCGGTGGAGCTCCGCCACGGATCTGCCACCTTCCTCATGCTCGCAGCTCCTTGGAGTTGTGCTGCATGCCCTTCCCTCGCCGGTGGACGTGGAGCGGCAGTGCCAGGAGTTTGGAGCTACCGAAGGTGAAGATTTCGCGAAGCACGGCGATGGCGATGGCGTTGCGGGATGGAGTCTTTTTGGAGTCGAGGATCGTCGACTTCCCGTCTGCAGAGGGACTCTGTCCGATCCAAGGCGTCATGGGAGGAGTAGCGGTGGCGCGCCGGTGGCACATTCTATTCATCGTCAACGTCCTCAAAATCTAACTGGATCGTCCTATTATTTTGTTGTTTTTCTATATCTTCCTATAAGGACCATGTTTTAATATATCTGATCCTTTCTCGCAAAAAAAAGATAGCAATTAAAGTGTACAAACAAACAGGATAAGGTAAGTCATAGTGGTGAACTTGTTGAAGTATTGCATTCTATAGGGCACATGTAGAGGAGTTTAGCATATACCAATGTACACATGAATCAACATGATAAACACATACAGCTGGAGCAGCGAACGTAATCAAAGATGTGTCCCATAAAGTGCATGGAAATGCAACGAAAACATGCATTTTTGGTAGCCTGGTCTACTTTGCATTGCGTTCTTGTACTGCAAAGTTGTGAACACGAATATTAGATCTGTTACTGTATGTTTAGAAGGATTGAGAAATCCTCTAACCTTAACCAATTGGAGTTCCGAGGAGTCTGGGATGGGAGTTTCATGTGCTGGGAGATGGAGGAGACCACGGTTGGGAGGTCAGGTCGCAGTTGAAAAACATATCACACCCGCGACTCTCCGCTGCCATCGTCCCCGAGTGAAAGTGCGGCCATAGGAAGGAATATAGTCTGCAACAAGAATAGAAAATGAACAAAAAAACATTTAACAGCACATCCAACCCTTCACAGAAACATATATAGCTTGAGTCTCTAAAGGGCAGTCCGGTGCATGTCGCTCCCACTTGTGTAGGGTCTGGGGAAGGGTCCGACCACTTTGGGTATTTTGTACACAACATTTTCCTGCATTTCTGCAGATGTTGTTTCTAGGACTTGAACCCGTGACCTTATGGTCACAGAGTCTCTACAATACATAAGTTTGCCAAACAATGAGGTTTCACGATTGGTATGTGCAAATAAACCTTGTCAGGGTCCAAAAACCTAAATTAAAATACTCGCTAGACTCATGATATGTATACAGAGCATTCAACTAAGAAATAAAATGTCGTCTTGCAAGCAGGGACATGAATATTGATGTTGTAAAATGTGATGCATAGTTTATAAATTATTCTAATTGTCATTCACATTATCACAGCATTAAATCCCAGGAGAAGTTGACACGAAATCAAAACTATAAACACATGAAAACGTGATACACATAGACTGGAGCAGCGAACGTAAAAGATCTGTCCGATAAAAGAAGTGCATAGAAATGCAACGGAAACATGCATTTCAGTAGCCTGATATACTTTGCATTCTTCTAATGCAAATACGTGAAAAAGCGAATGTTAGATCTTCTACTGAATGTTAGATCTACTACTGTACGTTCAGAAGGATTGAGAAATCTTCTGACCTTAACCACTTGGAGTTCTGAGGAGTCTGGGATGGGAGTCCCATGTCATGAGAGATGGAGAAGACCACGGTTGGGAGGTCAGGTGTCGCAGTTGAAAAACATGTAATGCCCGCGACTCTCCGCTGCCATCGTCCCCGAGAGTGAAAGCCCGGCCACGTGAAGGAATATAGTCTGCAACAAGAATAGAAAATGGACAAAGAAACATTGAACATCGCATCCAACCCTTCACATAAACATACACATAGTTTGATTCTCTACCGCACATAAGTTCGCCAAGCAATGAGGTTTCACGATTTGTATGTGCAAATAAACCTTGTCAGGGGTACAAAAACCTAAATTGAAGTACTCCCTAGACTTATGATATGTATACAGAGAATTCAACTAAGAAATAAGATGTCGTGCAAGCATGGACATGAATATTGATGCTGTAAAATGTAATACATAGTTGATAAAGTCTTCTAATTGTCATTCACATCATCACCGCATTAAATCCCAGGAGAAGTTGACACGAAAAAAATTGGTGATGTTCATAGGGAGTTCTGTATATTAAAATCTACCCTACTTAGTATTCGACTGCTTGTTTAGTAAAATGAGATAATCGTATTACTACTCTGGACCAAATCACCTGACAGTTTCTCCTTCAAGGGAAATCATCAAACACCTAGTGTGCAACATACCCGCATGTTCTATCTGACATTCTCACCTGCTGAAAGAGAAGTAAGCCATCACAGATTCACAGGGATGCAGTGTGATAGGCCTCCTCCACGTCCCCACGAGAGGGACGTGCAGGCAGAGAGGTGCGGCATGCGGCCCGGAGCCCCCGCCGTCAACACGTTCCATGAATAGTAGACCGAGCTCCTGAGGATGGAGCCGCGACCGGCACAAAGAATGGGAATGGCCGCATGCGGAAAGAGAGGTGCGGCACGTACTAGAGAGGGTCTCGATGGACGGTGGTGGCGACCTCGTCTCAAGGAGGTGGTAGCGCACCCGCTCCACCGGTTCCAGATCGGCGGACATCTCTCACTTGGATGGCTTGTTGTTTTGGTGTGGGTCAATAATAATTTCATGCTTCCGTCGCTCTTGGATGCACCTCCCGCCGTCGCCGTTCAGTCCGCCATTGTTTTTCTCGATCTGTCGCAGCCACCCCTTCGTGAAAGAGAGAGAAAGAGTTCGGGAGACGGCACAAATCGCGAAACACCGAATTAAGGGAGGAAGGGGTCCTGGACGAAGGAGGCTACGTAGCCGCTGTAGTGGCAGAAAACCCTCTCGCAGGGCAGTCAGCGCGTGGAGATTGAGGGCGCCGGCAGCGATGGCCCGCAAGGTGGGCGGCGACGTTTAGGGGCGAACCCTGTGGCGTGATTTTTGGATCGAAACGGGGAGAGTTACTACTGGTTACCGGTTTATTTGACTTTTCTGTCGCTGGTTTTGTGCGGGACGAAACATACGCGATCAGGCGGACGAGGAGAGGCTATGTCGATGAAGGTAACGAGGTAGTGTAAGCTGGCAGAAAACCGAACCACTTCCTCTTTTTTAGATAGTAGAGATGGTGGTAGCATTTTGAATTAGCCATTTGGTGATAGCTTCACAAAACCGTCAGTTTTTTGTGCTCGGAAAATAGGAAATACCTTTTTGGTGCGATAAAAAGAAAAACTTTCTCCTGTAACATTGTTCGCCATCCCATGATGCACGTGTATGCACAATATGGGCACATCATCAAAAACTATGTCTTGATTCTAGCCATAACATTGGTCATTTGACCCAAAAGCTAAGAAACCTCGAATGAGATAGGTCATTTTGTGAAGGTTTTTTGAGACATAATCAATATACCAAGTTTGATATTTTTCCTTCTAACTATGTCACATAATATAACACCAGGCGAAGGTTTTGCATTATTTCGATCGTTTTTGAATTTTTTATGCCCGTTTTAAACTATCGTCAAACTTTGTCGAACGGCGGGCATGAAGATTCTTAGCTCGGGGCTGAGCCTCGCTAAACTTGCATTGGATTTTTGATAAAATAGCATATTGTGAACCTAAAAATGATTTTTTTTAAAACATGAGCATCGGATCATGTACCTGTAGTTCACATCTGACCCACTTCCTACCGATTCGGTAAGAATTTTTCTTTTTCACCAGAGGTGGGCGGAAAGGTTTTAGATCCCCTGTTGGGTCATTGTCTATATAAGGTGGTCTAGTATTTTTTAAAATATGGTGGTAGCATTTTGAATTAGCCATTTGGTGGTTGCTTCATAAAACCGTCCGTTTTTTTGTACGCGGAAAATAGAAAATGGCTTTTTGGTGCGATGAAAAGGAAAACTTTTTTCTGCAACATTATTCGTCATCCCATGATGCACGTGTATGCATAATATGGACATATTATCACAAACTATGCCTTGATTTTAGCCATAACATTGGTTATTTGACCCGAAAGCCAAGAAACCTCGAATGAGATAGGTCATTTTATGAAGGTTTTTTTATACATAATCAATATACCAAGTTTGATATTTTTCCTTCTAACTATGTCACATAATATAACACCACGCGAAGGTTTCGCATTGTTTCGATCGTTTTTGAATTTTTTATGCCTGTTGTAAACTATCGTCAAACTTTGTCGAACGACAGGCATGAAGATTCTTAGCTCGGGGCCGAGCCTCGCTAAACTTGCATTGGATCTTTAATATAATAGCACATTGTAAACCTAAAAATGATTTTTGTAAAAAAACATGAGCATCGGATTATGTACCTGTAGTTCATATCTGACCCACTTCCTATCGAGTCAGTAGGAATTTGTCTTTTTTACCAGAGGTGGACGGAAAGGTTTCAGATCTTCCTGTTGGAACATTGTCCATATAAGGTGGTCTAGTATTTTTGTAAAATGTGGTGATAGCATTTTGAATTAGCCATTTGGTGATTGCTTCACAAAACCGTTCGTTTTTATGCTCGGAAAATGGAAAATGGTTTTTTGGTGCGATGAAAAGGAAAACTTTCTCTTGCAACATTGTTAGTCATCCCGTGATGTACGTGTATGCACAATATGGGGACATTATCACAAACTATGTCTTGATTCTAGCCATAACATTGGTCACTTGACCCGAAAACCAAGAAACCCCGAATTAGATAGGTCATTTTGTGAAGGTTTTTTTGAGACATAATCAATATACCAAGTTTGATATTTTTCCTTCTAACTATGTCACATAATATAACACCACGCGAATGTTTCGCATTGTTTCGATCGTTTTTGAATTTTTTATGCCCGTTTTAAACTATCGTCAAACTTTGTCGAACGGCGGGCATGAAGATTCTTAGCTCGGGGCCGAGTCTCTCTAAACTTGCATTGGATCTTTGATAAAATAGCATATTGTGAACCTAAAAATGATTTTTGTAAAAAAACATGAGCATCGAATCATGTACATGTAGTTCATATCTGACCCACTTCCTACCGATTCGGCAGAAATTTGTCTTTTTCACCAGAGGTGGACGAAAAGGTTTCAGATCTCCCTTTTGAGACATTGTCCATATAAGGTGGTCTTGTATTTTTCTAAAATGTGGTGGTAGAATTTTGAATTAGCCATTTGGTTGTTGCTTCACAAAACCGTCCGTTTTTTGTGCTCGGAAAATAGGAAATGGCTTTTTGGTGCGATGAAAAGGAAAACTTCCTCCTGCAACATTGTTCGCTATCCCATGATGCACGTGTATGCATAATATGGACACATTATCACAAACTATGCGTTGATTCTAGCCATAACATTGGTCATTTGACCCGAAAGCCAAGAAACCTCAAATGAGATAGGTCATTTTGTAAAGTTTTTTTTGAGACATAATCAATATACCAAATTTGATATTTTTCCTTCTAACTATGTCACATAATATAACACCACGCAAAGGTTTCGCATTGTTTCGATCGTTTTAGAATTTTTTATGCCCGTTTTAAACTATATATAATGTTTTATGTTTCGCTTAATTTTTATTTACAAATGTGTAATATTTGAGTATAGATAGATAGATCTTATTTTTTTGCAAATTTTGATATATTATTTGTATTTTTCCGAATTAGAATGATTTAGTTATGATTTTTCAGAGTTTAATGAGGTAAAATAAAAAATAGCTACGCCGAGGGCAGCCGTCGGCGTAACATAGAATATGCCGAGGGCAATTCTACGCCGACGGCTGCTTCGCGGGGCTGGCTTGGACGATGGCTACGCTGACGGCCCCGACGTTTGGCCGTCGGCGTAGCGACCGGACGTCGGCGTAGCTTCCTAATCCTGTAGTGAGTAAAGGTAACATCTAATGACGCACCCTTGCAATGCATGCCATCGAGCTGCTCTATCGCCGTACTTTTAGGGAAAGAAGATTGTGAGCACAAAATAGCAAACATATGGGACCAATCGATAAAAAACACTTCATAACACCATCATCAAAAAACCAAAGAGTTGGACGAAAATCCACAAGATCAGAAGTTATCAACACACATAACCAATACATCATAGATGCCACACGATCACAATGGCCACAACCAGACATTTCGATAGAACTGTCAGTTCCTTACTTCCATGTAGTGTCACCTCTACCATTGAGATGTAGACACCAAGGACACACAAACCTAGCAAAGACGAAACTAAAACTGTCCATAAGTGTAAGTGTTGATCTGTGGTTCCCCTCACCTTTTGCTGCTGAATCCAAATAGGCCGTTGAAGGCAAGGAGAACCATGAAGAACCACGTCTCTAGGGTCTTCTCCTTTCACAAGTTCTCCTCTAGATTCAATCTGGTCAGAGCATGTACTTGTGATACTTCCTCCCTTCACTAACATAAGACATACTAGCATTTTTCGAAAACACCTGGACATGTTTTAATGTGTACATTCACTCATTTTGGAGTAGTATTATTAGTGTGCACATATATCGTCATGAAGGACACACAAACCTAGTAAAGATATAACTGTTGGACTTCTGTTTGCCTTGTTTGTTCAGCCATGGAAAATGCAATACTAAAAATCCGAAAAGCTAAACTTTAAATAAATATAAGTGTACTCATATAGTCTTCCAACCAACTATATTCCTTTTTTAGGTCAGTTTACCAGAGTGAAAAGTAAAGTCTTCTGCTAGCTAATCAAGATATAATGAATGCACCACGATGGTAAGTAGCAGTAGGGTAATGGAAAACATGGAGATCACACATGATCGCGTCGGCACGCGCTTTTTGCCAATTTTCCGGTTCTAGCTGAGACAATGAAAAACAGAAAATGATGGCAGTTGACTTGAGTTCATAACATTTGGGTACGGTAAAGTCATGTAATTTCAAAGTTCTGGAACGAGTAATAAGTACTTCAAGTACGGAAGCAACATTGTCCCCTAAATAGAGGTCATCTTCTCATATGAAGGAAATGCAGATAGTTTCACTGTCATTTGTGCTTTCCAGTGATTACTTTTGTCTGCCAGGAAACAAAGTGGCCCTGGTTGTCACATCATCATCCGCCCTTCTTTGCTAATTAGTGGAGTGAATCACCGTCACTGTTTATATGTAGTTAGAGACTTAGAGATAGATATCACTGAATGTAACAAGGAAATCGAGTGAGTCAGCACAGAGAAAAATCCAAAATAATTGGGATACTGCCAATTATGTTTTAGTACTAGATGAATTGGAATAACAGTTTTCCATGATAAAAGAAATAGATAATCATGAAACTTCACTATCCTATATGTATGTCCTTTCTTAGAATCTCAGTTAGTTTTTTGGCGCAATTAAGAACATCTATTCTTCAAAATTTAATAATTCAGTACCTAATTTAAGTCTCCCTCTTTTCTGTAGTTTCACTACGACCTCAGATAGGTTAACAGCTACTTCTGAATATTCAGATTACATGCAAGATTGAAAGGATGTCACAACTGACAGCTCAAAAGCAAATGTAGGTATCCCCCCCTAAGGGGAAATTTTGAAGCGTTACCGGGTTACAGGTGGGATAAGGGTGGGTACCGGGTTTGAGTTGGACCCTGTAGTATGTGGACGTATCTGGCTACGCTTTAGGAGACGGCGTGAGAAGCATGTTAGGAAAAGTACATGCCGGTCGTACGTGCTGGCCGGACCTTGCTACGTGTATGCCTTCCAGCCCGTCTTCTACTATGCCGCCACCTCTTTCATCCTGTCCTTAGGGCATGTCCATCAGGCCTACGCGTCCCGTTCGAGCGTGTCTAAACCGATCCACATGGACACACGGGGCGTGCACGGACGACCCATTCGGAGAAATGTGTCCGGCTCGATTCATCCAAGCATCTAATTTGTGCTCGGTTGCGTCGGTCCGGACGTGCGCGGACAACGCGGGTGTCATGCCCGTTAGCGACGCTGGCCCATCCGTCAGCCACCGTGGCGGTGATTCAGACGCGCGCAGCGACACCGATTCAGACGCAACCATGGCAGCGATTCAGAGGCGCTGCGCGAAAGGCTGACCGGCGGCAGCCTGCGCCATCAATGGCGACGAGACGATACAGTGACTGGCTGGACACTTTAATGCCGTTTCTTCGGCCTCCACGCCGGCATCCGATGCCGGCCCTGTTTAACTGGTCGTACGCAGCCATCTTCTCCCCACAAAACACCATCCTCTCCTCCTTCTCCTTTTCTTTCTCCACTACATGTACCTAGCCATGGCCGGTGGCGCTGGATCGAGGGGAGGGCGCGGCGGCCATGGACATCGAGGGAGGCGTGGAGGACGCGGCCAAATCACCACGCCACCATGCTCTCCCTCACCGTCGTCGTTGCCCAAAGATGTTCATCCGGACACCTAGTTCGCCGTGGCCATCCACCTCGGCATGCCGCACGACATACTGCTCCTCCCCTGCAGGTTCATGACGCTGATCGGCGATGAGCCGCCGCCGCTGCTTGTCATGCTACAGGAGAACGGCTTTAGGACCACCAGGTACCCGGTCGATCTGCAGTCCGACCACCTTGGCCAGATGTACCTTGGCAACGGCTAGGAGTGCTTCACCCGCTCACACCAGATCGAGGCGGGCAACATCCTCGTCAGGGTCTTCGACCACACCATGTGCCGCCGCTGCTACCACTCCGGCTCCTCCTTCGACTCCGACGAGTAGGCTAGGTTGTGTGTGCGCCATGTATGATGTATGAAAGTAGGCATTGGCCATTTGCAATGAAAATATTTATTCAAGCCCTGAAACATTTGTTACAAGCACACCACACAACCTAAAACTACGCGCGGCCACCGGCGCTGGGGGCGGAGGCTGCGGCAGATCAGATACATCATTTGTCATTGAGAGAATTGATGATCGCTCGCTGCGTCTGCACCTCCTCTTTAGCTCGGTCGAGGGGGCACGCACGCAAGCGTCGTCAGGACTGGCCCGCACCGCTTCCCGGAGGTCGGCGCGCACCAATGTGAGCTGGTCCCATCGCCGGTTCTCCGGTAGAAAGACGTGTTCCCACACCGCCATCGTGAAAGGCTCGTCGGTGGTCACGTGATGGTTGTAGAAAGGGCGACGCGGCAGGGTGCGCATCCTGTAAATCCGCGGGCGCCCCGAAATCAGAGAAGGCATCATGTCCGGTAACTCTGGCAGGTTCGGCCACCACGGGGGCAGCGGCCGCTCGGGCACCTGTTATCTGCCGACGTTGGGGTTGCCATAGATCTCGTCGGGTCGACGCCGGCGGCTTGGCATGGTGGTTTTTTATGCTGTCGGTGGTGCGGGTCTGGTCGTAGATAGCTCGGCGTCCTTCCCTATTTATTGTTGCGCCTGGACGCGCCGCGAAATGCCCAGAACTCGCGGGAAGCGGCGGAAAAAAAAATCGGGAGACAGGGGAAGACACTAGAAATACGCCAACGCTGAGCCTTTCCCTTAGCATGTGGATACGCAGGGGCAACATGTAGATGCCGATCATGAACTGGCCAAACTAGACCGAAATATGTTGTAGTGTTGTTGTATGCTGAACTATGTTTCATTTTATGCTAAACTGTGTTTAAATTTATGCCGAACTAAACCGAACATTGCTCTTTATTCATATTATGCCGACTATGCCGAAAACTGGTTGAATTTGAGCCAAATTTAGACAAAAAAAACGACCTAAAAACTCGGGCTAGAAACGCGAGTGAAAAACTCGGTGTTCCTAAACTGAAAACTTATTTCGTCTGACCAAATTTAAATCCGAATTTCTGTATGAGAACGAATGATATTAATCACGCCACCACGATCCCATCTGTACAAGGCGAACGGTCAACTGCTCCCTTGCCATGATGGGAGGCAGAAATATAACCCCAAACGTAAGGTCAGCCGGTACAGTAGACGTTCGTATGTTTCAGGGCAGAATGGGCCCAACTCCCCACCCGATAGGAATCCAGAAATTGGCCAGGATCCGGTAACGACTCAAAATTTTCCTAGGGGGATACCGAAGCAATTCTTGCTGAAAAAATATGCAGAACTAAGCACATGACACATGAAAAAAGTTAACCATGGTACACAGTGTCCTATTGTAGAAATCTATACTCGGAATCGGTACACAGTGTCTTCTGCTAGCTAATAAACATATAATGAATGCACCACGATGGTAAGTAGGGCAAGTGGAAAACATGGAGATCACACATGATCGCGCACGTGCTTCATGCCAATTTTCACAGTTCTAGCTGAGACAATGAAAAACAGAAAATGATGTCAGTTGACTTGAGTTGCATAACATTTGGGTACGGTAAGGTCATGTAATTTCAAATATCTCGAACGAGTAATAAGAACTGTAAGGACGGCAGCAACATTGTCCCCCTAAATAGAGGTCATCTTCTCAGATGAAGGAAATGCAGATAATTTCACTGTCATTTGTGCTTTCCAGTGATTACTTTTGTCTGCCAGGAAACAAAGTGGCCCTGGTTGTCACATCATCATCCGCCCTTCTTTGCTAATTGGTGGAGTGAGTCACTGTTGATGTCTATAGTTAGAGACTGAGAGATCGATACAACTTGATGTAACAATGAAAGAGAGTGAGTCAGCACAGAGAAAAATCCAAAATAATTGGAGTACTGCCAATTATGTTTTATTGCTAGGTGAATTGGAATAACAGTTTTCCATGATAAAAAATAGATAATCATGAAAGTTCATTGTCCAATATGAATGTCCTTTTTTAGAACCTCAGTTAGTTTTTTTTGGCGCAAATAGCTAAGAACATCTACTCTTCAAAATTTAATAATTCGGTACCTAATTTAAGTCTCACTTTTTTCTGTAGTTTCACTACGATCTCAGATAGGTGAACAGCTACTTCTAATATTCAGATTGCCCTTTGAAACTTAATGAATAAACAGAAGATATTCAAATATAGTTGAAGACAGACAAGCAGTATGCAGATGGTAATGTCCTGATTTTCATTAATAGCATGTTCTTTCCTTTTGGTGATTGATGCTCAGTGGACAATTTTCTTGCTGAAAAAATATGCAGAATTAAGCACATGATACATGAAAAAATTTAACCATGGTACACATTGTCCTATTGTAGAAGTATATACTTGGAATCGGTACCAGTGAAGCAACCAAGAAATGAGGAATGCTGGCAAGTCTCCGCCGCAGCACCACCTGAGCGTGCTGAACTGCAAACACACTAAGGTGCTGCCAATACCACGCTCCAGTTTTCCAGAAAACAAGCATCACTACGATGTGTTAAGCGTACCGCTCTATTTCTGAATAGAAACGTTAATTCTGGAATACTGGTACAAGACCTCCAGAAACCATGCAATTTGCTTAGCGCTTACAATCACAAACTCAGAAAGGGCAAACTTAAATGTGTGCGTTCATCTTGGAAGAAACCATAAGCCTTGGGTGCTTAAAATCTGGCTCAATATGATGACATGGTTTGGTGCTTGGCCTCAATTACCACGCAGAAAGAGTTGGTTACCATAAGCTACCATAAATTATCATATTCACAACCAGGTTAACAGTCTCCGCAGACTTCGGACATTTGTACTGATACCATCAAAGCATTCTGCTGCGTACAATCTGCAGAGAAGATAGTGTTCCAACATCTGCAATGCCTTCTGAAGATCCAACATGAGGAGACTGTTTTATGTTTGCAGTAGTTGGTGTAAATCCTTTCTCTGCCATGTTACTAACCAAAGCTAAAGCCTTCATGGCGTGGCCGTCTCGGCATAAGCTACTATGAGGTATATACTCTACTCTAAGTGATAATATCAAAAACATTACTCATGGCTCTTCATATAACTGTCAGCTGTGAACTGTCAGGTGCAAACCCTGCCTCCTCCATCACATCAAGATGGCAACCTTCCTCAGAAGACATCCTTAAAACACACATCCCGTCACCAATCTTGACATCTTTACAAAAGGAAATTTGCATCCCCACAGATTTTCCTTGCAGAAGCTGCCCGATATAAGAATACACATAGACGGATAGCCCTATTTTCCTCAAGTTACAGAACATTGACAATGACTTGCAGCCATACTACCGGGACCAGACTAGCACAGACCGAAAAAGATTTGATTCTAGGTACTATAGACATCCAGCACGAACTATTTACAAGAACCAAAAATACCTCAGACTCCACCTCGGAACCATGGGTTTTCACAAGAACCGAAACTGTTATCTTGGCAATGGGCAGAGTCGGCAAGTAAACCAGCCTCAGCATCAGTTCGAACACCTTCAGTACAAGGCCAAAGCTGGCGCCAGTTACAGAGTCATCTACTAGCCCGACGGAGCGGCAAATAGGCGACCCGACGCCTGAAGAAGCTTCTTTCCTGTCCGGGCCCAATAGGGCATTTCCCTTTTTCTTGTTTTTTTTTTCTGTTTTTCTCCGTGGTTTACACTTTCTCTGTTTCTTTTTCTTAATTTATTTATTTACTTATTTGTTTTTATTTTTATTTTATTTCTAGTTCATTTTTACTTTTATTATTCTTGTTTCCTTCTTTTTTGTTTTAAGTGGTTTAAAGATACGTAGAGATGAAAAAAATTATATGTATATTTTTTATACCATCACTTTTCTAAACAAAGGAAGAGGGGATTGCGCTACCTCCTACCTCCTACTCCTATCGAAGATCAACTGCCACGAACTTCCGACCGGTTCCTTATACGTTGTTGTCGACACTTACATCATCCTAAAGAGAACCACGATATCCCAAGAACCTAGATTAGCCCTCAGAAACATCCAATGCATTTACACATGTATGATTATTATCCTTCAACTTGGTTATTCTATTGAACTTAGAGAAAAAATAAAGGAGAATACTTAATAATATGACAAAACATTTATAAAGAACACCTATCTCATCGCTGATGCTATTCTGGAGCTTCCTTTCATATGACCTCTGAGTCTTCTTTTCTGTCCGCTCTTCGTTCTCTCCTTTCTCATGTCCGTGTTTTTACGGCTGATGGTACCTCTCTTCCTGTTTCTAGTCGATGCACCCTTTCTACTTCTTCTTTTTTTGTTCTTGATATTTCTCATGTCCCTCTTCTTAAGATGAATCTATTCTCTGCTAACCAGCTTACTGACTCTGGTTGTCGCGTAATTCTTGATGCTGATTCTTGTGTTGTCCAGGACCGTCGCACACAGGCCCTGGTTGGAGCTGGCCCTCGCAGTCGTGACTCTTCAGGCCTTTGGGAGTTAGACTGGCTTCGTGTTCCTTCCGCTTCCACTTCATCTGCCAGTTCTTTTCCGGTCGTCGCCTCTACTACCAGCTCTTTTCAGCAGTGGCATCATCGTCTTGGTCACCTCTGTGACTCTCGCCTGTCGTCATTAGTTCATCGTGGTCTTCTGGGGTCTGTCTCAGGAGATGGGTCTTTGCATTTTCAGGGCTATAGGTTGGGTAAACAGATTTAGCTTCCCTATCCTACTAGCGCGTCTGTATCTCAGCGACCTTTTGATTTAGTTTATTCAGATGTTTGGGGTCCGGCTCCTTTTGCTTCGAAAGGGGGCCATCGCTACTATATTTTATTCATCGATGATTTTTCTCGGTACACTTGGTTGTATTTTATACGCTCTCGCAGTGAAGTGCTTTCCATCTATCAGCGTTTTGCGGCCATGGTCCGTACTCAGTATTCTACCCCCATCCGTGTTTTTCGTGCTGATTCTGCTGGTGAGTATATCTCCCAGATGTTGCGAGGTGTTCTTGCTGAGCAGGGCACCCTTGCTCAGTTCTCCTGTCCTGGCGCACATGCCCAGAATGGCGTTGCTGAGCGTAAGCATCGCCATCTTCTTGAGACCACTCGCGCTATGATGATTGCTTCTTCTCTCCCGCCGCATTTCTGGGCTGAGGCTGTCGCTACGTCAGCTTACCTCATCAATATTCAGCCTTCTGCTGCCTTGCATGGTGGTATCCCTCTTGAGCGCCTATCTGGACAGTCTCCAGACTACTCCATGCTTCGCTTGTTTGGTTGTGTTTGCTATGTTCTCCTTGCTCCTCTGAACGCACCAAACTGACCGCTCAGTCTGTTGAGTGTGTCTTCCTTGGATACAGTGATGAGCATAAGGGCTATCGCTGTTGGGACCCTGTTGGTCGTCGGATGCGTATCTCTTGTGATGTTACTTTTGATGAGACGCGTCCTTTCTATCCTCGTCCCACCGCTGGTACTTACCCGGTGGAAGATATCTCTTTTCTTCTCTTTCCTGACACACCTCCTTCTACACCTATTGTGTCTTCTTCAGGATCTCCCCCCCCCTGATGTCTCTTCTTCGACACCGTCCTCCTCTGCTCCGTCTAGTTCTCCTAGTTCTCCTCGTTCTCCGGAGTCTTTCTCTACTATTCCCTCTTCTTCATTGTCTTCTCCTGCGTCGTCTTCCTCTGCTGATCTTCCCTCTACTCGTCCTGTTCGTCAGCGTCGTGCCCCCAACCGTTACTCTCCTAGTCAGTATGGTCTTTCTGTTGCCTCCGAGCCGACTTCTTATCGGGATGCTGAGCATCACCCTGAATGGCAGCTGGCCATGGCTGAGGAGATTGCTGCGCTTGAGCGCACTGGCACTTGGGATCTTGTTTCTCCTCCTCCCGGTGTTCGTCCTATCACGTGTAAGTGGGTTTATAAGATTAAGACTCGCTCTGATGGATCTCTTGAGCGTTATAAAGCGCGTCTTGTGGCTCATGGTTTTCAGCAGGAGCATGGTCGTGACTATGATGAGACCTTTGCTCCTGTGTCTCATATGACCACTGTGCGTACTCTTCTTGTTGTTGCTTCTGTTCTTCACTGGTCTGTGTCCCAGCTTGATGTTCAGAACGCATTTCTCAATGGTGACTTGAGTGAGGAGGTTTAGATGCAGCCTCCTCCTGGGTATTCTGTTCCTGAGGGGATGGTTTATCGTCTTCGACGTTCTCTTTATGGCCTCAAACAGGCCCCTCGTGCCTGGTTTGAGCGCTTTGCTTCTGTAGTGACTGCTGCTGGTTTCTCTCCTAGTGCTCATGATCCAGCGCTGTTTGTTCACACTTCTCCTCGTGGACACACTCTTCTTCTTCTCTATGTTGATGATATGATCATTACTGGTGATGATCCTGAGTATATCGCCTTTGTTAAGGCTCGTCTTCGTGATCAGTTTCTTATGACTGATCTTGGTCCTCTTCGTTACTTTCTTGGGATTGAGGTTTCCTCCACTTCTGATGGCTTTTACATCTCTCAGGAAAAGTATATTCAGGATCTTCTTGCCCGTGCTGCTCTTGGGGATGAGCGCACTGTTGAGACCCCTATGGAGCTTAATGTTAAGCTTCAACTTACTGATGGTGATCCTCTTTCTGATCCGACGCGTTATCGTCATCTTGTTGGGAGCCTTGTCTATCTTGCTGTCACTCGCTCTGACATCTCTTATCCTGTTCATATTCTGAGTCAGTTTGTTTCTGCTCCTACCACTGTTCACTATAGCCATCTTCTCCATGTTCTTCGTTATCTTCGTGGTACGATCACTCGTCGCCTTTTCTTTCCTCGTTCCAGCTCCCTCCAGCTCCAGTGCTATTCGGACGCTACGTGGGCGAGTGATCCTTCGGATCGTCGTTCACTTTCTGCTTAATGTGTGTTTCTTGGTGGTTCGCTCATTGCTTGGAAGACGAAGAAACAGACAGCGGTTTCCCGTTCGAGTGTTGAGGCTGAGTTGCGTGCTATGGCCTTGTTGACTGCTGAGATGACCTGGTTACGGTGGTTACTTGCGGATTTTGGGGTCTCTATTACCGCACCCAGTCTGGTTTTGTCTGACAGTACAGGTGCTATTAGTGTTGCACGTGATCCGGTCAAGCATGAGCTTACCAAGCATATTGGTGTTGATGATTTCTATACACGTGCCCAGGTGCAGGCTCAGGTTGTTGCGCTTCAGTATGTGCCTTCAGATTTACAGTTGGCGGATTTCTTCATGAATGCACAGACCAGAGCGCAGCATGATTTCTTACTCTCCAAACTCAGTGTTGTGGATCCACCATGAGTTTGAGGGGGGGGGGTGTTAGATGTATATATCTGTATATTGTATTTCCCCCATATGTTAGGGGGTTTCCTGCATATTTTCCCTGTACCTGTACTATATATTGTGGCCTTTGGCCCCCAGAGGAATACAAGTTGTCTATTCCTAACATGGTATCAGAGCAAGGTTAGCTCCGTCCTCTTTCTCACAACTTCGTCGGCCGCCACCGTCCCTGTCGCCGCCGGCCTTGCCGTCATCGCCGCCGCCGGTTGCCGCCCGTTTTGCTCCGTTTCAGATCTGGATCGGTCACCGTCTCAGATCTGGACCGATCTGTGTTTCGATTGAGATCCGTTTGGAATTCGTCTTCATCTGGACCGATCTGGACGTGTCGGGCTGCCTTCATCAAGACCCGCCTCCGTCGCCCGTCATCAACTCGTGTCCTGTTGAACGGGACGGGCCGCCTCTGCTCACTCCAGGTCCCGTCGCCATCACCCCTCACCGCGGACGTCGCCTGTCTCCGATCCAGGTCCACGTGACCCAGGCGTCCTCGTTCCCGTGGGACCCCGTCGCCTGCCCGCATCCCCTGTAGTGTCCGCGTCCCCGCGGGACCACGTCTGCTACTCGACGCCGTCCTCTACTCGACGCGACAGGCCAGGCCTCCCTGACACCGCGCCCTGACGCACGCGCTCTGCCCGCCGCCTCCTGACGCTCCGCGTGCGTGGCCCCGCCTCCTGAAGCTCCGTCCTGTCCTGCCTGGCCCCTGCGTCAGATCTAGTTAAAAAAGAGAGAGAGAGATATGTCTTCTTCGTCGGGTTATGTTGCGATTCCTCGTTGCCCGGTGGTCTTTGATGGCGCGAATTACCCTGATTCCGCTGCCTTTATGCGCATTCACATGCGCGGTCTCCGTCTTTGGGGTGTGCTCTCCGGTGAGGTCTCTTGTCCGTCGTGCCCCCTGCTCCTGTGGCTCCTCTTCCGCCGACGCCGATTGTTCTCGGTGCTGATGCTTCTCAAGAGGCCAAGGATGCTGCTCAGAGTGCTGATGATAGTGTTGTTGCTTCTTATGACCTGAAGTTCAAGCAGTACTCTTCTGATCTCGAGGCCTATCGACACGCTCTGACTGCTTACACTCAGTGGGTTGATGAGGATGCTCGTGCTGCTGCTGTTCTCACCTCCAGTGTTCTGCCCCAGTATGCTGCTGAGTTCATGAGTCTCCATACTGTTGCCGCTCAGTGGGCTCATCTTCGTCAGCGCTATCAGCCGTCTGGGGATGCTCTTTACCTGTCTGTGGTTCGCCAGGAGCATGCTCTCCAGCAGGGTGATTCTACTATTGATGAGTTCTATACTCAGAGTGCTGCTATCTGGCGTCAGCTTGATTCTCTTTGTACTGCTATTTGTGGCACATGCTCGTGTTGCCTGATTGTGCGCTCGGACTTGGAGTTTCACCGCATCTATGAGTTTCTGTCTCGGCTCCACCAGGAGTTTGAGCCCCGGCGTGCTCAGCTGAATGCTCGTGGACGCGTTCCGCTCTCTGAGGTGTTGTCTGAGCTTCGGGCTGAGGAGACCCGTCTCCGTGGTGCTGGTCTTCTTGCAGTACCATTTGTGCTTGCTACCCGTGGTCCTCCTATGCCGTCTGTTCCCTTGACTCAGTCGCGGTCCTCTGTGCCGCCGCCGATACTACCCACTCCTCCAGTTCAGGGTCAGAGTCAGCACCAGCAGTTTCAGGGCCAGAGTCAGCACCAGCAGGCTCGCGGACAGGGTCGCCGTGGTTCTCTTCGTCACTGCTCTTACTGTAACAAGGATGGCCATACTTGGGACACCTGTTATACACGGGATCCCAGTTTACGTCAGCAGCACCAGGCTCGTGGGCAGTCGGCTCCTTCTGGATCTTCAGCAGTTGCTCTCTCCGATCAGGACATTATCAGGAGTCTTCGCGGTCTGCTTGCTGCTACAGGATCTTCTTCGACAGGCACTGCTAGTTATGTGACTGATTCTTCAGGCCCTGTGCGACCACCACCTTCTACACAGTCAGGTACATCCCCATGGTATCAGAGCCTAAGGTCTCGAGTTCGAGTCCTGGCTTTCGCAATTTATCCTAAAATTGTTGTTGACCCCTCTATGTCCACGTATAGGCCTCTTGAGTCATACGTGAGTTTCGCGCTCCGTCGCTCTCTTTCGGTTGCACGTGTTGACTTCTCCCCGTCACGCGTGAGAGGGGGTGTTGAAGTGTATAAGTGGATTGCACTAGCCCTTTCCATCAGTTCGGACTTTTGGTTGCGTTGGCTAGTGCATGAAGCTTGACAGGGATAAGATGGGGAGGTGGCTATTCGGCTCACGGGTGTGTTTGCACCTATTATGAGAAAACATATTTCGAAATGTCAAAAAATTTAAAAGAAATATTTATATATACATCTGAATATTTTATATTCACGGGTTTTTAGGATGAAATAACATTCTACATGTCACGTACAAAAAATACAAAAAATGTCCTATGAATAGTCATACCCACGTGACATTTTTTGTCTTTTTTATACATGATACATAAAATATTCTTTCGTCCCCAAAACTTGTGAACAAACATAAAATGTTTGAATATACATATAGACATTTTTTTTTCAAATTTTTAATATTTTTAAATATGTTTTTTTATAATGGGTACAAATGCACCGTGAGCCAAAAAGGATTTCCCGATAAGATGGAAGATAAGCCATGAGGTTCGGTATCAGCAGATCTACACCTGGGCAACCCAGGCCATGGGCCATGGCCCAGGATGTAGACAATTCTTTTACCTATATATTAGTACAAATACACTATTTTCTCTAGGATTTAGCCTAATTTCAACATATAATGCGATGTTGGTCCTGGGTTTGGTGGAATTCTGGATCCGTCACTGAGTATCATAACTGTTTCCTTGTGGTAACGCTAGCAAATCTCGTCAAGAACTCTTTGCGCTTTGAAACCAGACAAAATGTAGAAGTGCTATGGAACTTGTGATGCCAGAAACGGGCACAACCTGAAGAAAAAGGCAATGCATCTGTGCACTACATGCCATACATGAACACTGTTCTCCTCTCTACAGCAATTATATGCAATTGGTATCACTGTCCTGTTGCGTAGCCAACTTATACAACTTTGTGGTAGGAAGATCAGAATTAGCAATTGATAAAAATAAAGGATATGGGCTCACATGAGTAAAAAGTAAAAATATATCCATATCAAAAGATCTAGTCTAGGGCATTCCGACATGTATGCCACTCTCAACTAAGATCAATCTAGTCATGATAGTAAACAACACTGAGATTAAACAACATAGTTGTCACAAAACTTGGTTTCTATATTATCGGTTGAAGTATATTCTTATTTTCTCTCAAAAAAGCTTCTCAAATTGTACAAGCTTCTTCTAAAGTATATGACTTTCTAGATGTATATAATGCCCAAATTGTACAAGCTTCTTCAAAAGCATATAGATTTCTTGATGTATATAACAATCTCTAGACAAATGAATCTCGTATGAATCATATGATGAAGTAAACACATGAGTGGATATATAGCAAAGAAACCCTTCCTTCAAATTTAAAAATAATTCCACTAACAATAGAACGTAAGTAACTTGATTTGATAGAACATCTTCCATTGAGTCTTTGCACCTATCTCTTTCCTTTGTATTCTAGTTGAAGAAACCCCTTGTTTTATCAAAACATGGATATGGCTTAGGATTGTCCCTTTTAAAATTCCATGGTTTATGTGAATTTGAGCACATGAAGTGAAGAGAAAGGTATGTTCACCACAAACATACAAAAGATAGAAATCATTCTCATAGAATGATATTAGATTCTGTAGGGGTTCGTAGCATGGAAAACAAAAAATTTCTACCGCATACAAACAAACAAGTCAAGATCTATCTACTAGATTGTAGCAACGAGTCAATGGAATAACTCACCCTCGAAGATTCCAAAGTGTTTAACGAGAGCGGATTCTCGTGGGTGATGTAGTCGTACTCTTGCCGATCTCAAGATCGCGTAGACGATCCTTCCGGTGCTGCGTTCCGGCAGCGCTCCCGCAGTCGGTCACACGTTCAGTACTCGATGAAGACCTTCCTCTCCCTTGTTCCAGCAGGCAGCGGAGGTTGTAGCACTCTCCTCGTGATTCTGGCAGCACGACGGCGTGGTACCGGAAGTAGAGGGGAGATCTAGCAGGGCTTCACCTTAAGCCGGAGCGAGTATGGTGGACTATGAGAGAGGTCTCGGTGATCTAGGGTTTAGACACACCAAGGAGAGGGAGCTAGGCCGGCGGCTAGGGCAAGGGGATTGCCCCAAGTCGGCGGCTAGGGTTTGCCCTAGGGCGGCGGCGGCTGCAGGAGGGCCGGCGGCTAGGGCTAGGGTTTTGGGTGGTGGAGGTGTGGTCTTGGAGGGGCAGCCCTGCCCCTCCTTATATAGGTGGAGGGCGCCGGCCAAGGGGAGGGGAGTCCCTCCCCAACTCGGCTTCCAAGGCCGGCGGGTGGAGGGAGAGTAACTCCTCCCCAAGTAGGTTTCCTACTCTCCCTCCACCAAGCAAACTTGCCGTTTGACTTTTCATATTGGCGTTTCACTTTTCAAACTAGGATTTGATTTATCCCTTTATTTTGCTCAGCGATGACACCTAGTACATGATGCAACCATTCAAACTTGTTATGACACATTCATGTACCCTTCCCCTCCGGAGTGCCGGACCTTCCGGAACCTTCTAGAACATTCCCGATGAAAACACCGGAACCATTCTCCAACCCCGAAACAGGACTTTCCTTATATGAATCTTATTCTCCGGACCATTCCGGATCTCCTCGTGATATCCCGGATCCCATCCGAGACTCCGAACAACATTCGGTATCTTACTCATTATTCCATAACTACTCAACAACATCAAATCCTTAAGTGTGTCTCCCTACGGTTCGTGAATTATGCGGACATGGTCGAGACACTTCTCCGAACAATAACCAATAGAGGAATCTGGAAATTCATATGGCTCCCACATATTTCTACGATTACTTTGCGATCGAATGAACCACTTACATATGATACCAATTTCCCTTTGTCTCACGATAGTTTACTTATCCGAGGTTTTGATCGTCGGTATCTCTGCATACCTAGTTCAACCTCGTTACTGATAAGTACTCTTTTCTCGTTCCCGTGATATGTGATCCCTTGTGAGCCAGTCACATTCTTGCAAGCCAATTGGATGACATTCCACCGAGAGGGCCCAGAGTATATCTATCCGTCATGTGGATGGACAAATCCCACTCTTGATCCATGTGTCTCAACCAATACTTTCCGAACACTCAATGCCACCTTTATAACCACCCAGTTACGGTGTGGTGTTTGATGTCATCAAAGCATCCTTCCGGTGATGGTGATATGCATGGTCTCATGGTCGAAGGAATTAGGTTACTATGTATCATAAAGCATATAGCAATTGAACAATTAAAATGACTTGATCTTTATGCTACGCTTATCTATAGGAGTATGTCCATCATATCATTCTCCTAACGATATGATCTTGTTGTTAATAACATCTCAATGTTCATGATAGGGAAACCACAATCATTTATTAACCAACAAGCTAGTATTATAAAGAGGCTTTACTAGGGACTCTAATTTAGTTTACAAATCACACAAGTATTAATGTTTCCTTGTTAATACTGTTATAGCATGAATGTAAACATTTATCATAAACACAAAGATATAATAATAACTATATTTATTATTGCCTCTAGGGCATATCTCCAACAGTCTCCCACTTGCACTAGAGTCAACTAATCTAGACTACATGGTAATATACCGAACACCCATGGCAGTTTGGTGTTGGTCATGTTTTGCCTCGGGAGAGGTTTAGTCAACGGATCCGCCACATTCAGATCTATGTGTACTTTGCAAATCTTTATGTCACCATCTTGGACATGTTCCCGAATAGCGTGAAAACGTAGCTTGATGTGCTTCAGCTTCTTGTGTGACCTTGGTTCTTGCGCATTGGCTATGTGGAACACCCTCAGAATCGTCCCTATGCAAGTTTCAGCGCTTCCCGCCAAACCCGCATAGAAACGATTCAAAGGTGCCCACCAGGCACTTGCGTGCGGGTGGAAAACGAAGTAATAACATTACACAACAGTCCTCGATGGGACCCACAGAACAGATATATATACAACAGCGACTCAATGAGTCAAGAATACAGATATACAGAGCAAAGATCCAAATCACCTTGAAAACGATAGAGCGTCCAGCTACGGACAAGATGCAAATGGGGCTAAGAGCCCTGAAGAATAACCGATGGCGTCCATAACCCTGCCCAGGCCAAGCCGGAAGGGTAACCCTGCTAACGACGTCGATCTCAAAACCTGCTTAAAACAAAAGGGGTGCCGACAAAGGGGCAAAGGAAAAAGAGGAGCGTCAGTACTGAGGCCAGTACACGGCGAGACTAGAATTCGGCGGTCCTCGCCTACATAGGTATGGTGGGCTGAGCGGCAGCGGCATCATGCACTAAACAACCTATAGAGACTCGATACAACTGGCGGATATCAGAGAGGGATAAGAATGACCTATCCGGATCCAACCTGAAGCTAACACCAAACAAACCCATCCTGGTGTTTCCCCCTCGAGACCAAACGAGGAAGTCAACCGAGGAACTCACACAGTTGGCAGTTTTATTAATTCAGTTATCGTTGTAGCAATTACTAGTCAGATTTGGATAATCATCCTGATAAAATAAGCAGTGGGCACTTTTAGTTAATCATTCCGTGATAGTTGCAGCACTTACTAGTCAGATACAATTAGCATGAGATAACCCAAAAACCCAGCTGTTGTTGGTACTTTTATTCAGCCATTCCATTGTAGTTGCAATACTTACTAGTCAGGTACAATGGTCGCAAGCGACACTCAAACAAGCAATTGTGGGCAGTTTTATTTAGCCATTCCATTCTAGTGAAGCTGATTACTAGTCATTATAAAGTCAAATTTATAGCACTACTTTAGTTATGCTTGTCTATGGTCGAGATACTATGCTCCAAGTCGTCCATAACCGCGGACACGGCTTTCAGAAAGTTTTACCCGGCCGGGGTGCACCAATAGCAACACACACTCGATCAACCTCGGAAAAACCAAATCAAAACCCAACGAGGCTTTCACGACAAAGCAATCACAGGATTCAGAAATATTTCAGGGGGCCACCCCTTGGAGTACACCCGCAATGAAGCTAGCTGACTTCGAGACGGACCCGAGGTTTGGGTGGACGGCTGTGAGCGACTGGGAACCCAAAACTGGGCTTGTCGACACCGCGAAAACGTGTCCCGATCCTAAACAGTACAGGTGCTATCTGTCGCACAATTTAATTAAAGCAGTAAACATGGCATAAGTACAGGATAGTAAATAAAACCTCAAACTAGTTTGTGGCCCCAAGAAATAAGAATGAATCAAGCTCTGGCTCAGGGGGGTCCCATATACCTTCCGGATGTGGATAGCGTGATAAAATCAAGGAACAGGTATCAAGTACTCGGGGTCCTACGGGACACAAGTGGGCGTTCGGAAACCAAATATTATCTATCACCCACCGATGCCTCTGCTTACTTCAATTTTAGTTGTTAAACAGGAATTAAAGTGAACGAAAAGTAAAGCCAAGATCATCTCCAACAACACACATGCGGCATTACTCCAACAACTGTGGCATTTGACAACACGCAACAGCACTTGAGCAAGCGACTACGACGCGCAAGTCCAACTATCTACCAAACAACAGGTAATAGGATGTGTCCAAGGCAAATATAAGGCGGCAAGGGATATCTCGGGTACGAAAACTAGAGCATCGCAACACGGATAGCAATAGATCAACAGGAGGGAAATAAATACTATAAAAGTAAGATAGGTAGAAAGGGGGAGATGCTCGCCTGAAAACATTGTCGAAGGTTCAACCGAAGATCGGGTCGACACTCGCATCAACTCAACGGCCTTATCCGCGAAGAAGCAAAACACTAGAAGAAACACCGGATGCACTATTTAATACAACGGCAGAAGATCGGCATGATGCATGTAAGATGAATGACATGGCAAAGATGCGATGCAATTGGGCAAGATTAAGTGGAACCGGGGTCCCGACAATTAATAAGGTGGTTCATGTTGTTTAGCTACCCCGCAATTTAAATGTTGTCCTAACATGGCAAAATATATCACCGGTTCGATGCACAAATTTAAATGAGGCCAATATGAGGCTAGATTTGCCCGCATATGGGCCCCATATTTAATTATGAGGTGAATCGGCATAAGGCCCCCAAACCACATGACAAGATGCATGCAAGATGAATGATTAATATACAACAGGTTTTATATTTAGCATTTATAAAAATAGGGTTCGAGAAAGGGGTCACACATTAGGGTTCGACGACCTTGGTGTTCCGAGGTTCGGGGTTCGGGGTCGGTCTCGGGGTCCAGGGTCCGACGGGATCGGGATCGGCGGGAGCGTTCTCGGATAACAGAGGTAGGTCTTGTCGCATCCGGGAAGCAGGACTTGGTGCGACGTCGGGGCGCATCGGACTCGCCCTGGACGATGTCGTTCTTGTCGTCGTGCCGATCTTGTCGGGTCCCACGGGGTCGATCTTGCCGTTGCGAGGGTCTTGTCGGGCCCGCGCCATCGAATCGGTCTTGGCATCTGGCTGAAGTACTTGGCGTATCCGAGATGAAGCGCTTATCGCTCCATGTGGCGGTCTTGGCGTCCAAGCGACGATCTTGTCGCATCCGCGGTCGTCGGTCCCTGTCGTCGGTCTTGTCGTTACACCGTGGAGATCTGGTCGTCGGCGCACTCAGGTTTTCGGGGATCGGTCTTCGGTCGAGGGATCGACGATCTTGGTTAGGGTTCGGTCTCAGGTCCTTGTAGGAGTGCTTGATGGTACGAGAGGGAGAACATGGGGTCGGCGTCTTCATATCCGGTGCCGTACTTGGGTCTATGGAGGAGAGCATGAAGTCGATGCCGGGGTTCTTAGGACCTTCGGGTCCCTCTTGTTGTACTGGTTCACGGTAGATCTTGAATAGCCACGGTCGGGATCTGCGGAAGGCCGGCAGGGGTCGTCGGTGCACGCAAGACGATGAGGCCGCAGTGGAGAAAAGTTGCAGAGGCAGCAGCGAGGTTCGGCAGCACGAGGCCAGGGACCTGCGGGTGCTCCAGGGAGGCGCCAAGGCGAGGAGACGGTTGCCGCGGGGCCCGGCGGTGCTGGAGGAGGGCCGGCTTGCTGCGGGGCGAGCTGGAGCTTGGGGATCGCAGGATGGCGAGGATGGACGCAGGGCCGGCCGGCGGCGGCGCATGGGGAGGGAGGCCGGAGGCGAGGCGGTCCGCAGAGGCGACGGGGAAAGCGGAGACGGCGACTGGTAGCGAGGCGACGACGCGGCCGGAGGACCGAGCGCGGGTCGCCGGCGCGGGGCGCGGCCGCCGGCGGGAGGAGGATGCAGGGGGCGGTGGCGCTCGAGATGGGGCGGGGAGCGGCCTGGACGGCAGCCGGGGACGCGCGGAGGAGGGGGCCGCGCGGCGGAGCTCTGCTTGGCGGCGGCTGACGGAGGCGCCGGTGGACCGGAGGTGGGGCGCCGGCGAGGCGGGGGTCCGGCGGCGAGGGGCTGTCGGGGTCGGGCCAGAGGTGGGGTGGAGGTGGGCGGCACCGCTGTGGCCGGTGGGCATCGGAGCGGAGGCCGGAGGAGGAGGCGGGCGGCGGATGCGCCGGCGGGGCGGCTGCAGGGCGAGGAAGCGAGCAGGGCGGGGGAGGTCGCCGGGGTGGGGAGGGAGACAAGGGAGAGAGGAAGCAGAGAGGGTCGGGGAGAGGAGAGACGGGAGGGAGAAGAAGCCAGAGGAGGAAGGAGGCGCGTGGGGACTAGGGTCGGGGTGGGCCTGCCAGGTGGGGACAGGAGGGTCGGTGGGGACTGGCAGGGTGGGGCCGCGCGGGGGCGTGCGTGAGTGGGGGTGAGGCTGGCTGCGCGCGGTGGTGTGTGTGGTGTGTGGGTTGTGTGGTGGGTGAGTGTGCTGAGAGAGAGAGGGAAGGGAGAGAGTGCTATGGCCAAGTGGCAGCGTGGGATAGGGTAGAGGGAGGGAGAGGTGAGGTGTCAGGTGGGGATTGGGTGGGGTGATGTGGAGGGGGGCTGTGGGTAGATAGGTTGGTAGCTGTAGGATTATGGGTGGGCCGTTTGTATTCTCTGGGGTGGTCGTTTGGGTCATTCGGCCCGTTCGACTGCCCCACTAAAATAATATAATATTTTATTCATTTCAAACAGGACTTTTGCAAACCGATAGCAGACAAAACAAATTAATCCGGGGACCCGGGTTTTGCATTTGAATTAAGATGGGGCGTTTGGAAAACAATTTAGGTTTTTCTGCAAATAGTTTTATGCAAGCAAATGCAAGATGATGACGATGCTCAAATGCAATGTGGCATGATGACATGAGCATGCGGTCATGATGATGCAATGCACAAAAACAACGCGATTTTCTAGTAGTGGTTTTTGCGGGATGCCACAATTCGACACCACTAACAAAGGATCTCGCCCTCGAGATCCGCCTCATGGTACCGGAAAGAAGGTCGGCGATCTGCGTCTTCTCGCTTCGTGTAGATCCTCGTGACACCACTAACAAGAGGTCGTTGTCCGTGATCGTCGAGGGAACACTCCGGGAACAAAAGGTCGAAGGTAGAGGTATCAACAAATAAAGCCACCTCTAGCTTCCGTGGACGGAGTAAAATTGCTGGATCCACTGATTCGATGTACAAGAGCGAATGATAAGAGTAGTCGGATGGTGATCAGTCCATCGCGCACCCAAACCATTACTCTGCACACGAATAGGCGGATTATGCAACCAACTCTCGGAATTCAGACTGAAGATCTCGACAAGCGAGGTTCGGAACAACGGAGTGATGCAGACTCTGCATCGGAGCTGGCGTAGATGATGTCGTCGCGTCGGGAAACACCGGAAAGCACAAACAAGGAACACAGAATGGTAACACCGTAGACGGATTCATCAGGCAGCTTGAACACCGGATGGTAGAACACCGTTAACAGAGGAGGGAGCGAATCCCTGAAGGTGCGACGGAAAACCCAACCACGAGAAATCCTGGACTCGAAGAAAAGATAAGAGAGCAGGTTCAAAACACGTCGAGATAAGGGGGAATAGCAGAGGGGTAAGGAGTAAAATCAGACCTAATAAGAACTATCCAACCGATTTTCCAAAATAGTTTTGACACTCTACTTCGGCCGTTAGCTAGGTTATCCTACAGGCTGGACTTGTGGGTTATCGCAACTGCTGAGCTCTGATACCACTCTGTAACACCCTCAGAATCGTCCCTATGCAAGTTTCAGCGCTTCCCGCCAAACCCGCATAGAAACGATTCAAAGGTGCCCACCAGGCACTTGCGTGCGGGTGGAAAACGAAGTAATAACATTACACAACAGTCCTCGATGGGACCCACAGAACAGATATATATACAACAGCGACTCAATGAGTCAAGAATACAGATATACAGATCAAAGATCCAAATCACCTTGAAAACGATAGAGCGTCCAGCTACGGACAAGATGCAAATGGGGCTAAGAGCCCTGAAGAATAACCGATGGCGTCCATAACCCTGCCCAGGCCAAGCCGGAAGGGTAACCCTGCTAACGACGTCGATCTCAAAACCTGCTTAAAACAAAAGGGGTGCCGACAAAGGGGCAAAGGAAAAAGAGGAGCGTCAGTACTGAGGCCAGTACACGGCGAGACTAGAATTCGGCGGTCCTCGCCTACATAGGTATGGTGGGCTGAGCGGCAGCGGAAGCATGCACTAAACAACCTATAGAGACTCGATACAACTGGCGGATATCAGAGAGGGATAAGAATGACCTATCCGGATCCAACCTGAAGCTAACACCAAACAAACCCATCCTGGTGTTTCCCCCTCGAGACCAAACGAGGAAGTCAACCGAGGAACTCACACAGTTGGCAGTTTTATTAATTCAGTTATCGTTGTAGCAATTACTAGTCAGATTTGGATAATCATCCTGATAAAATAAGCAGTGGGCACTTTTAGTTAATCATTCCGTGATAGTTGCAGCACTTACTAGTCAGATACAATTAGCATGAGATAACCCAAAAACCCAGCTGTTGTTGGTACTTTTATTCAGCCATTCCATTGTAGTTGCAATACTTACTAGTCAGGTACAATGGTCGCAAGCGACACTCAAACAAGCAATTGTGGGCAGTTTTATTTAGCCATTCCATTCTAGTGAAGCTGATTACTAGTCATTATAAAGTCAAATTTATAGCACTACTTTAGTTATGCTTGTCTATGGTCGAGATACTGTGCTCCAAGTCGTCCATAACCGCGGACACGGCTTTCAGAAAGTTTTACCCGGCCGGGGTGCACCAATAGCAACACACACTCGATCAACCTCGGAAAAACCAAATCAAAACCCAACGAGGCTTTCACGACAAAGCAATCACAGGATTCAGAAATATTTCAGGGGGCCACCCCTTGGAGTACACCCGCAACGAAGCTAGCTGACTTCGAGACGGACCCGAGGTTTGGGTGGACGGCTGTGAGCGACTGGGAACCCAAAACTGGGCTTGTCGACACCGCGAAAACGTGTCCCGATCCTAAACAGTACAGGTGCTATCTGTCGCACAATTTAATTAAAGCAGTAAACATGGCATAAGTACAGGATAGTAAATAAAACCTCAAACTAGTTTGTGGCCCCAAGAAATAAGAATGAATCAAGCTCTGGCTCAGGGGGGTCCCATATACCTCCCGGATGTGGATAGCGCGATAAAATCAAGGAACAGGTATCAAGTACTCGGGGTCCTACGGGACACAAGTGGGCGTTCGGAAACCAAATATTATCTATCACCCACCGATGCCTCTGCTTACTTCAATTTTAGTTGTTAAACAGGAATTAAAGTGAACGAAAAGTAAAGCCAAGATCATCTCCAACAACACACATGTGGCATTACTCCAACAACTGTGGCATTTGACAACACGCAACAGCACTTGAGCAAGCGACTACGACGCGCAAGTCCAACTATCTACCAAACAACAGGTAATAGGATGTGTCCAAGGCAAATATAAGGCGGCAAGGGATATCTCGGGTACGAAAACTAGAGCATCGCAACACGGATAGCAATAGATCAACAGGAGGGAAATAAATACTATAAAAGTAAGATAGGTAGAAAGGGGGAGATGCTCGCCTGAAAACATTGTCGAAGGTTCAACCGAAGATCGGGTCGACACTCGCATCAACTCAACGGCCTTATCCGCGAAGAAGCAAAACACTAGAAGAAACACCGGATGCACTATTTAATACAACGGCAGAAGATCGGCATGATGCATGTAAGATGAATGACATGGCAAAGATGCGATGCAATTGGGCAAGATTAAGTGGAACCGGGGTCTCGACAATTAATAAGGTGGTTCATGTTGTTTAGCTACCCCGCAATTTAAATGTTGTCCTAACATGGCAAAATATATCACCGGTTCGATGCACAAATTTAAATGAGGACAATATGAGGCTAGATTTGCCCGCATATGGGCCCCATATTTAATTATGAGGTGAATCGGCATAAGGCCCCCAAACCACATGACAAGATGCATGCAAGATGAATGATTAATATACAACAGGTTTTATATTTAGCATTTATAAAAATAGGGTTCGAGAAAGTGGTCACACATTAGGGTTCGACGACCTTGGTGTTCCGGTGTTCGGGGTTCGGGGTCGGTCTCGGGGTCCAGGGTCCGACGGGATCGGGATCGGCGGGAGCGTTCTCGGATAACAGAGGTAGGTCTTGTCGCATCCGGGAAGCAGGACTTGGTGCGGCGTCGGGGCGCATCGGACTCGCCCTGGACGATGTCGTTCTTGTCGTCGTGCCGATCTTGTCGGGTCCCACGGGGTCGATCTTGCCGTTGCGAGGGTCTTGTCGGGCCCGCGCCATCGAATCGGTCTTGGCATCTGGCTGAAGTACTTGGCGTATCCGAGATGAAGCGCTTATCGCTCCATGTGGCGGTCTTGGCGTCCGAGCGACGATCTTGTCGCATCCGCGGTCGTCGGTCCCTGTCGTCGGTCTTGTCGTTACACCGTGGAGATCTGGTCGTCGGCGCACTCAGGTTTTCGGGGATCGGTCTTCGGTCGAGGGATCGACGATCTTGGTTAGGGTTCGATCTCAGGTCCTTGTAGGAGTGCTTGATGGTACGAGAGGGAGAACATGGGGTCGGCGTCTTCATAGCCGGTGCCGTACTTGGGTCTATGGAGGAGAGCATGAAGTCGATGCCGGGGTTCTTAGGACCTTCGGGTCCCTCTTGTTGTACTGGTTCACGGTAGATCTTGAATAGCCACGGTCGGGATCTGCGGAAGGCCGGCAGGGGTCGTCGGTGCACGCGAGACGATGAGGCCGCAGCGGAGAAAAGTTGCAGAGGCAGCAGCGAGGTTCGCAGCACGAGGCCAGGGACCTGCGGGTGCTCCAGGGAGGCGCCAAGGCGAGGAGACGGTTGCCGCGGGGCCCGGCGGTGCTGGAGGAGGGCCGGCTTGCTGCGGGGCGAGCTGGAGCTTGGGGATCGCAGGATGGCGAGGATGGACGCAGGGCCGGCCGGCGGCGGCGCATGGGGAGGGAGGCCGGAGGCGAGGCGGTCCGCAGAGGCGACGGGGAAAGCGGAGACGGCGACTGGTAGCGAGGCGACGACGCGGCCGGAGGACCGAGCGCGGGTCGCCGGCGCGGGGCGCGGCCGCCGGCGAGAGGAGGATGCAGGGGGCGATGGCGCTCGAGATGGGGCGGGGAGCGGCCTGGACGGCAGCCGGGGACGCGCGGAGGAGGGGTCCGCGTGGCGGAGCTCTGCTTGGCGGCGGCTGACGGAGGCGGCGGTGGACCGGAGGTGGGGCGCCGGCGAGGCGGGGGTCCGGCGGCGAGGGGCCGTCGGGGTCGGGCCAGAGGTGGGGTGGAGGTGGGCGGCACCGCTGTGGCCGGTGGGCGTCGGAGCGGAGGCCGGAGGAGGAGGCGGGCGGCGGATGCGCCGGCGGGGCGGCTGCAGGGCGAGGAAGCGAGCAGGGCGGGGGAGGTCGCCGGGGTGGGAAGGGAGACAAGGGAGAGAGGAAGCAGAGAGGGTCGGGGAGAGGAGAGACGGGAGGGAGAAGAAGCCAGAGGAGGGAGGAGGCGCGTGGGGACTGGGGTCGGGGTGGGCCTGCCAGGTGGGGACAGGCGGGTCGGTGGGGACTGGCAGGGTGGGGCCGCGCGGGGGCGTGCGTGAGTGGGGGTGAGGCTGGCTGCGCGCGGTGGTGTGTGTGGTGTGTGGGTTGTGTGGTGGGTGAGTGTGCTGAGAGAGAGAGGGAAGGGAGAGAGTGCTATGGCCAAGTGGCAGCGTGGGATAGGGTAGAGGGAGGGGAGAGGTGAGGTGTCAGGTGGGGATTGGGTGGGGTGATGTGGAGGGGGGGTGTGGGTAGATAGGTTGGTAGCTGTAGGATTATGGGTGGGCCGTTTGTATTCTCTGGGGTGGTCGTTCGGGTCATTCGGCCCGTTCGACTGCCCCACTAAAATAATATAATATTTTATTCATTTCAAACAGTACTTTTGCAAACCGATAGCAGACAAAACAAATTAATTCGGGGACCTGGGTTTTGCATTTGAATTAAGATTGGGCGTTTGGAAAACAATTTAGGTTTTTCTGCAAATAGTTTTATGCAAGCAAATGCAAGATGATGACGATGCTCAAATGCAATGTGGCATGATGACATGAGCATGCGGTCATGATGATGCAATGCACAAAAACAACGCGATTTTCTAGTAGTGGTTTTTGCGGGATGCCACACTATGGCGCCCATGTTATCACAGTAGATAGACATTGGGTCCAGCGCACTTGGAACCACACCGAGCTCTGTAATGAACTCCTTCATCCATATCGCTTCTTGTGAAGCCTCCGAAGCAGCTATGTATTCCGATTCAGTTGAAGATCTCGCCACAACGCTTTGCTTTGCACTCCTCCAGCTAACTACTGCACCATTCAAAGTAAATACGTATGCAGATTGAGATTTAGAATCATCCGGATCGGTGTTCCAACTAGCATCGGTGTGACCATTAACAACGAGTTGTTCATCACCTCCATAAGAAAGAACCATATCCTTAGTTCTTCTCAAGTACGTGAGGATGTTTTTGACCGCTGTCCAATGATCCACTCCTGGATCACTTTGATATCTGCTAGTCAAACTAACAGCATATGCAATGTCGGGTCTAGTACATAGCATGGCATACATTAGAGATCCTATGGCTGAGGCATAGGGAGTCTTACTCATCCTTTCTCTATCTTCTGCCGTTGCTGGACTTTGAGTTTTACTCAACGTCGTATTGGGCAACATGGGCAAGAACCCTTTCTTGCTATCTTCCATTCCAAATCTCTTTAGAACTTTGTCCAAATATGTACTTTGTGACAATGATATTAGGCGTCTCGATCTATCTCTATAAATCTTTATGCCTAATATGTAAGCTGCTTCGCCAAGATCTTTCATTGAAAAACTATTATTCAAATATTCCTTGACACTATTAAGAAGGTCTACATCATTCCCAATCAACAATATGTCATCTACATATAGTATTAAGAATGCTACAGAGCTCCCACTCACTTTCTTGTAAATACAAGCTTCTCCATAAGTTTGTATAAAACCAAAAAATTTGATTACTTTATCAAAATGTTGATTCCAACTTCGGGATGCTTGCTTCAATCCATATATGGACCGTTGAAGTTTGCATACCTTGTTAGCATCTTTAGGATCGACAAAACCTTTGGGTTGCATCATATACAACTCTTCATCAATGTCTCCATTGAGGAACGCTGTTTTGACATCCATCTGCCATATCTCATAATCATAATATGCAGCGATTGCTAACATAAACCTCACAGACTTTAGCTTTGCTACTGGTGAGAAGGTCTCATCGTAGTCAACTCCTTGAATTTGTTGAAACCCTTTTGCGACAAATCGAGCTTTATAGACAGTAACATTACCACCAGCATCTGTTTTCTTCTTGAAAATCCATTTATTCTCGACAGCCTTCCGGCCATCCGGTAAGTCCACCAAAGTTCATACTTGGTTTTCGTACATGGATCCAATCTCGGATTTCATGGCTTCTTGCCATTTATTGGAATCTGGGCTCATCATCGCTTCCTCATATGTCGCAGGGTCATCGGTGTTATCCACCAACATGACACTCATAACGGGATCATACCAATCAGGAGTGGTATGAGTTCTCGTTGACCTGCGAGGTTCTGTAGCAACTACAACCGAAGTCTCATGATCATCATCATTAGCTTCCTCTAATATTGGTGCAGGCACCACAGGAACTTCTTTGGGTGTTGCACTACTCACAAGTTTGAGAGAAGGTTCGACAACCTCGTCGAGTTCTACTTTCCTTCCAGTCACTTCTTTCGAGAGAAATTCCTTCTCTAGAAAGGATCCATTCTTGGCAACGAAGATTTTGCCTTCGGATCTATGATAGAAGTTATACCCAATAGTTTCCTTTGGGTATCCTATGAAGACGCATTTTTCCGCTTTGGGTTCAAGCTTGTCCGGCTGTAACTTCTTCACATAGGCTTCGCAACCCCAAACTTTAAGGAACGACAATTTAGGTTTCTTCCCAAACCATAATTCATATGGTGTCGTTTCAACGGATTTAGATGGTGCCCTATTTAAAGTGAATGCGGCTGTTTCTAATGCATAACCCCAAAATGATAGCGGTAAATTTGTAAGTGACATCATAGAACGAACCATATCTAAGAGAGTTCGATTACGATGTTCGGACACACCATTACGCTGTGGTGTTCCCGGCGGTGTCAATTGTGAAAGTATTCCGCATTTCTTCAAATGCTCGCCAAACTCATAACTTAGATATTCACCTCCACGATCAGAACGTAGAAATTTAATCTTCTTGTTACGTTGATTCTCAACCTCACTTTGAAATTCCTTAAACTTCTCGAAAGTTTTGGACTTATGTTTCATGAAATAGATATACCCATATCTACTCAAGTCATCCGTGAAGGTAAGAACATAACGATAACCACTGCGCGATGCTACACTCATTAGACCACACACATCGGTATGTATGATTTCTAATAAGTCCGGAGCTCGCTCCATCATCCCAGAAAATGGAGTCTTAGTCATATTACCCATCAGACATGCTTCGCATCTTTCAAGTGATTCGAAATCAAGTGATTCAAGAAGTCCATCGGAATGGAGTTTCTTCATACGCTTCACTCCAATGTGACCAAGACGACAGTGCCACATATAGGTCGAGTTATCGCTCAATTTCAAACGTTTAGCTTCAATGTTATTAATATGTGTATTTCCACTATCGAGACTCAATAAGGATAGACCATCTATCAAAGGTGCATGTGCATAAAAAATATTACTCATACAAATCAAACAACCATTATTCTCGGACTTAAACAAGTAACTGTCTCGCAATAAACAAGATCCCGATATAATGTTCATGCTTAACGCAGGCACCAAATAACAATTATTTAAGTATAAAACTAATCCCGATGGTAGATGAAGAGGTAGCATGCCGACCGCGATCACATCAACCTTTGATCCATTTCCTACGCGCATCGTCACCTCGTTCTTCGCTAGCTTCCGTTTATTCTGCAGCACCTGTTTCGAGTTACAAATATGAGCAACCGAACCAGTATCAAATACCCAGGCACTACTACGAGTACTAGTGAGATACACATCAATAACATGTATACCGGATATACCTTTCTTCTTGATGTTGTCGTTCTTCAAATCCGCCAAGTACTTTGGGCAATTCCGGTTCCAGTGACCTTCTCCCTTGCAGTAAAAGCACTCAGTTTCAGGCTTAGGTCCAGCCTTGGTCTTCTTCGTCGGTGCGGTAACTTTCTTACCACCCTTCTTGAAGTGTCCCTTTTGCTTAGACTTGCCTTTCTTGAATTTGGTGGTCTTATTGACCATCAACACTTGGTGCTCTTTCTTGATCTCCACTTCTGCAGATTTTAACATGGAGAAGAGTTCTGGCAACTGCTTGTTCATGCTTTGCATATTGTAGTTCATCACAAAGTTCTTGTAACTTGGTGGCAGTGATTGGAGGACACAGTAAATCCCCAAAGCATTAGGAATCACTATACCCAAGCTTTGGAGTTTGTTTGCATGCCCAGACATCTTAAGCACATGCTCACTGACGGAGCTGCCCTCTTCCATCTTGCAGTTAAAGAAATTTTCAGAAGCATCATAGCTCTCAACTGCCGTGTGAGTCTCAAAAATCAATTTGAGTTCACGGGCAATATCATGTGGGTCTGAATTCTCAAACCTTTTCTGAAGCTCCGATTCCAAACCATACAAGATAGCACACTAAACTGTCGAGTACTGAGTCTTCCGAGCGAGGTAAACATTCTTTACTTCATCGGTAGCAGTAGCTGCAGGCGGGTCACCCAGCGATGCATCTAGCACATAGGTCAAATTACCAGCATTGAGGACAATCCTAAAATTGCGGAACCAATCCGCGAAGTTGCTTCCATTGTTTTTCAACTTTTCTTTCTCTAGGAACGCATGAAAATTGATGGTAGGGGCCGTCATTTATCTACAACATATTTGCAATAGTTTATACTAAGTTTATGACAAATTGAGTTCTAATTAATAGTTAAATTAATCTAGGTGAACTCCCACTCAAAACAATATCCCTCACATTGTTTTAGTGATCACATGAACCAAATCCACCACATCAAAACCGATCATCACGAGAGTTGATGTAGCTTCAATGGCGAACAATCGACATGTTCATCATATCTACTATATGATTCATGCTTTACCTTTCGGTGATCCGTGTTCCGAGACCATGTCTGTACATGCTAGGCTCGTCAAGATCAAACCTTAGCTTCCATATGAGCAAATCTGGCTTGCTCACGTTGTATACACTTGCAAAATCTAACACACCCGATCATCACGTGGTGCTTCGAAACAACAAGCTTTAGCAACGGTGCTTACTAAGGATGAACAGTTTGGAAATTGAAATTTATGTGCATGAGGGATCATCTTATAATGCTACCATCGTTAACTAAGCAATACAAGATGCATAAAGGATTAACATCACATGCAATTCATAATATGTGATATGATATGGCCTTTCTTCTTTGTGCTTTCGATCTCCATCTTCAAGCACGAACATGATCTCCATCATCACCGGCATTGCATCAAGGTCAATGAACATGATCTCCATATTACTTTTGAACTCCCACTCAAAACAAAATCCCTCGAGTTGTTTTGGTGATTACACGAACCAAATCCACTACACCAAGTCCGATCATCATGAGAGATGATGTAGATTCAAAGGCAGGCAATTAACATGTTCATCATATCATCCATATGACTCATGCTTTACCTTTTGATATTCTGTGTTCCGAGGCCATGTATATACATGCTAGGCTTGTCAAGATTAACCTTAGTATCCGCATTTGCAAATCTGGCTTGCATCCGTTGTATGCACAAATAGAATCTATGACACCAGATCATCACAAGATGATTCGAAACGGCGAGTCTTAGCAACGGTGCCTATTAAGGACGAACACTTTATTACTTTATATTTAGTGAGAGGGATCATCTTATAATGCTACTGTCACGATCTAAGCAATACAAGATGCATAAAAAAGATTAATATCACATGCAATTCATAATATGTGATATGATATGGCCTTTCTTCCTGTGCCTTTGATCTCCATCTCCAAAGCATGAACATGATCTCCATCATCACCAGCGTGGCGTCAAGGTAAATGGTGTCACTTCATGGTTGTCCATCACCAATAGCAACTATTACAACTACTTGTAATAAAGCGATTACATGATGAATAGACACGTAGGTCTTAACGAATTTAAAGACAACCATAAGGCTCCTGCCGGTTGCCAACTTACAATAAGGAACATTGCATACATCAAATATAATCACAATCATGGCCATATCACATCACAGCACACCCCTGCAAAACAAAGTTAGACGCCTCTAATTTCTTTGCATATTTTACGTGGTTTGGGGCTTTCAATAAGTGTCGATCTAACTTACGAACAAGAACCACAACGTTGATGTTTGAACTATCAAGTGCCCGTTGTAAATTGGATCTATACTATAATGGGAGAGACAGACACCCGCAAAGCCACTTATGCAATACAAGTTGCATGTTGAGCGTGGAGCAAGTCTCATGAACGATGTCATGTAAGGTTATCCCGGGCCGCTTCATCCCATCATACCGCAAGATGCAAAGTACACAAGAAGCAATTGATAATAAAAGCACCACCGCCCACAATGACCATTGTGTTCTACTCGTGCAACAGATCTACATATAGACACGGCTCTGATACCACTGTAGGGGTTCGTAGCATGGAAAACAAAAACTTTCTACCGCATACAAACAAACAAGCCAAGATATATCTACTAGATTGTAGCAACGAGTCGATGGAATAACTCACCCTCGAAGATTCCAAAGTGTTTAACGAGAGCGGATTCTCGTGGGTGATGTAGTCGTACTCTTGCCGATCTCAAGATCGCGTAGACGATCCTTCCGGCACTGCGTTCCGGCAGCGCTCCCGCAGTCGGTCACACGTTCGGTACTCGATGAAGACCTTCCTCTCCCTTTTTCCAGCAGGCAGCGGAGGTTGTAGCACTCTCCTCGTGATTCCGGCAGCACGACGGCGTGGTACCGGAAGTAGAGGGGAGATATCGCAGGGCTTCGCCTTTAGCCGGAGCGAGTATGGTGGACTATGAGAGAGGCCTCGGTGATCTAGGGTTTAGACACACTAAGGAGAGGGATCTAGGCCGGCGGCTAGGGCAATGGGATTGCCCCAAGTTGGCGGCTAGGGTTTTCCCTAGGGCGGCGGCGGCTGCAGGAGGGCCGGCGGCTAGGGCTAGGGTTTTGGGTGGTGGAGGTGTGGTCTTGGAGGGGCAGCCCTGCCCCTCCTTATATAGGTGGAGGGCGCTGACCAAGGGGAGGGGAGTCCCTCCCCAACTCGGCTTCCAAGGCCGGCGGGTGGAGGGAGAGGAACTCCTTCCCAAGTAGGTTTCCTACTCTCCCTCCACCAAGCAAACTTGCCGTTTGACTTTTCAAATTGGCGTTTGACTTTTCAAACTAGGATTTGATTTATCCCTTTATTTTGCTCAGCGACGACACCTAGTACATGATGCAACCATTCCAACTTGTTATGACACATTCATGTACCCTTCCCCTCCGGAGTGCCGGACCTTCTAGAACCTTCTAGAACATTCCCGATGAAAACATCGGAACCATTCTCCAACCCCGAAACAGGACTTTCCTTATATGAATATTATTCTCCGGACCATTCCGGATCTCCTCGTGATATCCCGGATCCCATCCGAGACTCCGAACAACATTTGGTCTCTTACTCATTATTCCATAACTACTCAACAACATCGAATCCTTAAGTGTGTCTCCATACGGTTCGTGAATTATGCGGACATGATCGAGACACTTCTCCGAACAATAACCAATAGAGGAATCTGGAAATTCATATGGCTCCCACATATTTCTACGATTACTTTGCGATCGAATGAACCACTTACATACGATACCAATTTCCCTTTGTCTCACGATAGTTTACTTATCCGAGGTTTTGATCGTCGGTATCTCTGCATACCTAGTTCAACCTCGTTACTGATAAGTACTCTTTTCTCGTTCCCGTGATATGTGATCTGTTGTGAGCCAGTCACATGCTTGCAAGCCAATTGGATGACATTCCACCGAGTGGGCCCAGAGTATATCTATCTGTCATATGGATGGACAAATCCCACTCTTGATCCATGTGTCTCAACCAATACTTTCCGAACACTCAATGCCACCTTTATAACCACCCAGTTACGGTGTGGTGTTTGATGTCATCAAAGCATCCTTCCGGTGATGGTGATATGCATGATCTCATGGTCGAAGGAATTAGGTTACTATGTATCAGAAAGCATATAGCAATTGAACTATTAAAATGACTTGATCTTTATGCTACGCTTATCTATAGGAGTATGTCCATCATATCATTCTCCTAACGATATGATCTTGTTGTTAATAACATCTCAATGTTCATGATAGGGAAACCACAATCATTTATTAACCAACAAGCTAGTATTATAAAGAGGCTTTACTAGGGACTCTAATTTAGTTTACAAATCACACAAGTATTAATGTTTCCTTGTTAATACTGTTATAGCATGAATGTAAACATTTATCATAAACACAAAGATATAATAATAACTATATTTATTATTGCCTCTAGGGCATATCTCCAACAGATTCTGCAATTGCGCTATTTATACTAAGCTTAGGGTAACTCCAATGTACTACCAAAAACGGGTTGCACCCGTTCATTTCTATCTGAGCAGACAGAGGGCAACGCCCAATGGGGCAATACAAAGGGACGATGTTTCTCTCATCGGCCCGTTTTGACGCATTCCCATCCCAAAAATTTGGGCTGGATTTATGGTTCAGCGGGCAATGTCCGCGTCAGCGCGCCGCACAACTCCTCTTGTCCGACGTTGTAGAGTGAGATCTCTGCAATATTGGGATTAGCGCTCTAGAGGTAATAATAATAATAACTATTATAAAATCCCTGTCTAAGATATAGGTTCATCGAACTATGATATAACTGTTGTGAATCATGATTGTGAGAATCAAAGGAAATCTCACAATGGAGGTGCAATAAAGATGAACTAACCAAGATGTTCCTAGTCTATCCTCTAGGACCACCCCATGTGTTCAGTGATGATCAAGTTTACCGATCCTAGTATAGAAGTTACTGTAACTAAGGATACCACCAATAACGGGAGTACCTTATCAAGAAAAATATGGGTACAGAACTGATTATGAGATAGTATCATGAAGTTAATATTCAAACCATGAGATCTTTATATTATGCATAAATCCTAAATACCATGAGAATATCAAGTACCCTCATGTCAGAATACTTGTCTTTGTGATTGTCCCAACCCCACCTAGAAAGGTGGCCAGACAGACAATTACGAGATAAGTACAAAAGCATGTCTGGGAACTTGGATAGTTCAACAAATGGGATGTCGCTCCTCCTGACGATCGAGAGATATTCTCTAGGCCCACTAAATATTATGATGTCACCTAAAGAGAGTGAAATTGAACGAGGATAACTGGTATAGTGATCAAGGAGTTAATTCACAAGAATACCAATATCTCGCCTCGGATTGTCACATCATATATCGCGAAGAGGAAGGATTAGTATATGTATAATGAACGGTTTCACTCGATGCTATCTTCACATAGTGAAGTAGGAACCATCATGGGCGTTTAGGCTCCATTGTTGGTTATTGATTTGAAGTTTTTTAGTATCATGTCTACTTACCATCGAACCTGAATGGGTCACATGCTTAAGCATTACTGATAAAGTTGTGCTAGTAACCTTTATGGTAGATAGCTGAGAGGGTTGTCCGGAATAGTTTCTGGACACACCAGAATAGTTCTGGTATTCTTTAAGTCACTTTAGAGAGGAATCTAAATAGTTCTGGTGACATACCCTAATTCGGGAAAGTAGTTTTGAATTCATAGGTGATGATTTCTAGGTTCATCATAATCATATCGAGATGGTTGAAATGTTGAGGAGTTTTCAATAAGGTTCCATAATATATATAGGTTGGAGGTACCGGGTTCCTCAGAGAATAAACCAGAAAAGAAAAGGAGCATATGAAGGGTTCCGGTGGGGAATTGATCAGAGAGGGTTAGGTCCACTCTAGGGGTGGCGCATGGGCCTCCAAGTTGTAGGGTTTGTTGCATGGAAAACAAAAGAAATCTATCACAAGAATGCATAAAACCAAGATCCAATCTCTGGCAAAGCCAAGATCTAATCCACGAGATTAGTGCAACGAGATTGAAGAGAACTAACCCTCGTAGATCCAAAGCATTTAATGAGATCATATTCTCGTGGGTGATGTAGTCGATCACTTGCCGATCTCAATATCATATAGACGATCCTTCTAGTGTCGTGTTTCGGCAGCGCTTCCGCAGTCGGTCACACGTATAGTAGTCGATGAAGACCTTCTTCACCCTTGTTCCAGCAGGGCAGCGGAGGTTGTAGATCTCCTCGGAATCCCAACAACATGATGGTGTGGTGGTAGTGTTGGTGGAGGAGATATTTCTGCAGGGCTTCGCCTAAGCCAGAGAAGGACGGTGGAAGAGAGAGAGTAGAGGGGGCATCTAGGGTTAGGCGCCAATGGACAAGGGTGTGTGGGGGGGTGCGCCCCCACCCCTCATTATATAGGTGGGGGTGGCTCGATAAGGGTTCCCAACCCAGGCCGTGTGCCCCCCCAACTCGGCCACCAAGGGAAGATCTTGAAACCTTTTCCCACCAAGTCTTCCTTCTTACCAAAAACTAGATTTTGACTTTTCAAACTAGGATTTGACTATTCAAACTAGGGTTTGACCCTTTTACTAGTCTTGGCCGAATTGGCCCTTTAGGGTTTGGTGCGGCTGGCCCCTAGGGAATTTCCACTGTCCAAGTGACCCCCTCCCGAGGTGGTGGAACCACTGGTGGTCCCTCTAGAACATTCTAGAAGTATCCGGTCAAAACACCAAAATTTTTTCTGAACCCCGTAAAACCACTTTCCTTATATGAATCTTATTCTCTATACCATTCCGGACCTCCTCGTGATGTCCTAGATCCAATCCGAGACTCCGAGCAACATTTGGTCTCTAACTCATATTCCATATCTACTTAAACAACATCGAATCCTTAAGTGTGTCTCCCTACGGTTCATGAACTATGCAGACATGATCGAGACACCTCTCCGATAAATAACCAATAGAGGGATCTGGAAATCCACATGTCTCCCATATATTTCTATGGTGACTTCATGATCGCATGATCCATTTACATACGATATCGATTCCCTTTGCCGCACGATACTTTACTTATCCGAGGTTCGATCGTCGGTATCTCCATACCTAGTTCAACCTCGTTACTGATAAGTACTCGTTGCTTGTTCCGTGATATGACATCCCTTGTGACCTAGTCACATGCTTGCAAGACAATTGGATGACATTCCACTGAGAGGGCCCAGAGTATATCTATCCGTCATATGGATGGACAAATCCCACTCTTGATCCATGCGCTTCAACACATACTTTCAAAATACCCAATGCCACCTTTATAACCACCCAGTTATGGAAGTGGTGTTTAATGTCATCAAAGTACTCATTTGGTGATGGTGATTAACATGATCTCATGGTCGAAGGATTAGGTTACTATGTATCTGAAAGCTTGTAGCAAAATGAACTTAATGACTTGATATTATGCTATGCTTACTATGGGTGTGTGTCCATCACATCATTCTTATAATGATATGACCTTGTTATTAATGACATCCAATGTCCACGATCAGGAAACCATGATCAGTTATTAATCAACAAGCTAGTTTAATAAGAGACTTACTAGGGACTCTTTTATTTTTACAAAACACACAAGTATTCATGTTTCATGTTAATACAATTATAGCATGGGATGTAAACATTTATTATAATTACAAAGATATAATAATAACCACTTTATTATTGCCTCTTGGGCATATATCCAACAGTCTCCCACTTGCACTAGAGTCAATAATCTAGTTTGATAAACTTTGTGCATTAAATACCTATGGCTTTATGGTGTTGTATATACACGATGGCTAGTGGTAAATATAATCTTCGTATCTGACACTTCCAGGTCCGTGTGTACTTGCATGTCTTTGCGTCTCTACGCATCACTCATTCTCCAATGAGATGGCATTGTATAAATTTGGTACTTTGGTGAGACCTTTAGTTCCATGGGGTTAAAACATGTTGATACAATTGTCGTACAATATATCTTCATAGTACTAGCCCGCTGTGAACCACACCGAGTTTGATAACAAACTACTTGACAAAAATGCCCTCTTTTGCTGCTATAATGGCAGTCATATACTTAGCCTTTTATTTTAGTATCTGTCATAATGTCTTAACTTTAGAACTCATCCAAATCCGTTATGGAAATTCCTTTCTATTACATTGTGCCACCCATAGTTTAAATTGAGATAAACTTAATTTATATCTTGTGACAAAACTAGTATCAATGTAACACTTTACAATGAACTATCTATCTATTTGTCACCTCTACATAAATAACATATTCTTAATTCTTCCAAAGATCACAAGGATATACTTACTATCGTCCAATGATCATCTTATGAATAATTCTGGTATCTGCTCATAACATTTAGATCATAGGACATATCTGGATGTGTACATATCACGGTATGATTAATCAAAATATTCTTGTGATTTCACTCACGAAGTGTCAAAACACTTGATTCTCATTTCACTTACCAAGTGTCAATACACTTGAATCTTGATTCAATCCTTTCTGTGAGGCAAGAATCTTTATTGTCATTTCCATATTGAACTCATTCAATATCTCATCTATGTACATTTGGCAAAAACATATTAGCATCTCAATCTATCCATATAAACATTGATGCCAAATATTTTGGTTTTTCCTAAGTCTTTCATCAAGATGAAATTCTTAACATGTGTCAAATAAAAGAGACATTGTTAGACCCCTTCTTTATAAAGGATAGGATCCCTGTGATTGCAATGCTAGTCCCTGGATCAATGCTAGCATCCACAGTTTAAGATGAAGTACACAGATACAAAGGTCGTTTATTACATTCATTCCAGAGATTTAAACATAGTCTTTTACAACTCAGGGCCATAGGCCTAATACAAGAGTTTTAAGGAACAAGTAAATAAACACAAGTCTTCATCTTCATGTGCCACAGGCAAGCATGTTGAGTGTAGACTCATGACTCCTATTCATCATCGGAGTAACCTGCAACATCACAAGTTACAGCCACAGAGGGTCAATACTTTGGAATAGTATTGGCAAGTGATACCTTATTATATTTTAAATGGACTATATTACTATATGCATTTTGGCTAAGTGTAGCTTGGCTTGCTTTGCTTGAAAATAGGTTTTACCTATTAGTTGAAATCACTAAGTTTTTCTTTGACAAAAACATTCCCAAGGAACCACCAATAGACATTGAGGTCCTTAACCCTTGTTCACCCATAAATTTTACTTAGAAGTTGGAGTGATGAGATTCTTGTAGCTTCCATGTCTTGATGCTCAAAGTGTCCATTTCCTTGGACAAGGCTAAGTACTTAGGTTTTCCATCTGCAGAGGTTGTGCACTTTCCCCACCAGACTTGGTTTCCCAAGACAGGACCTTTCAGAAGCTTTTCCTTAGTCAAATGGACGCGTTCCATCCTATCATCCCATCTACCACCAACTGTCCAAGTGACTAAGTTCTAGCAACCTATATGATCATGGCAGAGCCCATATTGCCAAGTGGTTGCACTGTAAGCTTTCTCAACACTTGGCCTCCAAACCCCTTTGTGCCTGGGTGGCTTACCACAAGTGAGATACACAACCCAAGTCCATGGCCTTGTGTAACCACTCAACATAACCCATACTTTCCATTCCACCCAGGAGGTTCATTTGACTTAGTGGTTTTATTAGAAAAGTATAAGTCTCTCGACTTAGTAATATTTTCTTTGTAGTAAGTGTAGTTTTTCACCAACCCTAGTTTTGCTATAATCTAGGCTAAGCAAAGTATGGCAACCTATCTTAGGGATAATTCCTTAGCAAATCTACTAGACTACATAGGATTTCCCCATCTTTTGCATTAGACAAAATAACATGCAATACTATAAAAAAATATCTAATGCTAGTTCAAAACATAGGACAAATTTATTCATGTAAATATCACTTGCCTTGGTAGTGGGGAGAGTAGCACTCTTCACAATCACAATCACTAGCAAAATCTACACAAGAAATTAAAGCATACAATTACTCACAATTATATACAACCAAAAATAATATGAATGCATGCATGCAAGAATTTACTAAGTGGTGATTTTTGAAAATCCTACCAAGTATGCTCATGTCTACAGAAACTTAACATGTCACAAGTTTGCCAACTAAACTTATTTGGCCCCAATATAATTTACCAAATTAAATCTATATCTAAAATAGCCTTAAACTTGTTCTACAAATAAAATCATTTTTAACTGTTACTATATGCTAAATAAATTGGACATTCAGAAAGGCCTTGTTTCACTGAATCCAACGGTATAAAATTTGCAAAAATCTAACGTGGCATTCAAAAGTTATAAGCATTTGAAGTTTGAATCTAAATCTGGTTTTAAATTCTGTTTTTAGTTTAAACCTTGCCACGCGTCGCATCCTTACTGGTGCGTACCGCTTCGTGCGGATCGCGCTCCGTGGACCGTACGATCTAAGTGGGATCTGGCGGCTCAGATGCGCGCTTACCCTTTCGTTTAATGTTCTATCCTAACCCTACGATGCAAATCCGATGGCTGCTATCGATCTGACCAAGAACTGGCGGCGGAGCGGTGGCTACCGGCGGCGGAACTGTCGGTCGACGACGGAGGCGGCACTACAGGGGGTAAGAGAGATCGAGGAGTAGCTCACCGGGCTCAGGGGGTCACGGCGAAGCTCGTCGTACTTGCGGTTGGTCAAGGGGCGCTCGGACAAGGTTGCGATTGCTCGCCGGAGTGGAGGGCGGCGTCGGTGTGTCGGGTGGTCGTCGTGGACGTCGCTGTGAACCACCCCAAGGCAAGACGAGGACACGGTTAGATTCACAGGGTCAAGGCAGGGTCGTGTGTTTGAACTAGAAGTTGCGGGGCGGTCGGGGCTTACCACTAGAACTCGCCGGAGTTCGTGCAGAAGACGGTGGCGGTCCAGTCGTCGACGTTGCCGAAGCTATGGGTCATGCGAAGGCAAACAGAGAGTGTCAGAAGATGCACAGAGGTTCACTGAACAAGATAGCGTGAACGCGAGACCGAGGGGAACTCGAGACTCACCGGAATTCGCCGGCGCAGTCGTCGGAGACGGCGGGGTTGCAGAGAGAAATGCGTGCAGCCTGGGGGCGTTCTGTGCTTGGGGTTTGGGGGAAAAGAGAGAGGGGACAGAGGGGGTTTATATAGCCTGGTCAAGCGCGAGAATCACTCGGCCATTGATTCGAATTGACGCCGCGATTAACACACAGGAAACGGCCGCGTTGATTGGGGACGAACAGGTCGTGCGGGTGGAGACGATGCTGGCGTGGAGATGGCCCGCTTGTCAGCGAGGTGCGCGGGGTGAGTGTGGGGTCTGGTTGTCAGCGGCTCAGTATGTGTGCTCACGCGTGAGAGGAGAAAAATAAATCCCCGGGTGGGCTTGCTGGGCTTGATTGGTTGCTGGGCCAGATTCTGGCCGCGCGGCCTTTTTCTTTTGTTTAAGTCTTTTCTTTTTCTATTTCTATTTTCTGGAAATGGTTTTTGATATGAATTCAAATCCTTTTGAATCCAAACTGTTTTGGGAATTTTTGCAGGGTTTTGTGGATTCAAAAACAGTCATTTTTAACCAAGTGATTACTTTGCAAGGCTTGGGTCAAGCTTGGGTTTCAAAGTAAACAGAGATTTGCTCTATTTTGCAAATATTTGAAAAAGTATTTTGAAACCTTTTTCTAAATTTGAAATCTTGGTTAAAAGCTTCACCTAATCTTTCCATCAATGTAGGCAAGCAAACAAGTACTTAAACATTCAAATTTCAAAGGGTGATGGTCATTTGGGATAAATTGCCCACATGAAATCATAGTTCCAACTTCTGTCTCTAAATGATTTTTAAGAAAACCCTAAATGGATGAATGATGCAAAGATGATATGAATAAGTTTTGAAACTATGATTTTTGGGATGTTACAAATCTAACCCCCTTAAGATGAATCTCGCCCTCGAGATTCGGGTTGGCTAGCAAATAGGTGAGGGTGGTCTTTCCGAAGATCATCTTCTCTTTCCCATGTTGCTTCCTCTTCGGAGTGATGGTTCCATTGCACTTTACAAAACTTGATAGTCTTGGTCCTGGTAACTCTTTCTGCGGTCTCTAGAATCTTAACAGGCTTTTCCTCATAAGTGAGATCACTTTCTAGTTGAACTTCTTCCAAAGGTATGGTATCCTTCAAAGAAGACTCTTCCATTTCTGGGTGACATTTCTTAAGCTGACTCACATGAAATACGTTATGGACTGCTGATAGAGATTCTGGCAATTCAACTTCATATGCAACTTCTCCCTTGCGACTTAGAATCTTGAATGGCCCAACATATCTTGGTGCCAACTTTCCTTTGACTCCAAATCTTTTCACTCCACGGAGTGGTGATACCCTGAGATAAGCTCTATCCCCAACTTCGTAGGTGACTTCTCTACGCTTAGAATCCGCGTAGCTTTTCTGTCGGGACTGTGCTATCTTCAATCTGTCTTTAACCAATTTGACTTTCTCTTCGGCGTCCTTGATAAGATCAGGTCCAAATAAGCTTCTTTCTCCCACACCATTCCATAATAATGGGGTGGTACATTTCCTTCCGTAGAGTAACTCAAATGGTGCCATTCCAATACTAGATTGATGACTATTGTTGTAAGAGAACTCTGCGTAAGGCTAACTTTCATCCCAACTTGCTCCATAATCTAAAGCACAGGCTCTCAACATGTCCTCAAGAATTTGGTTGGTCCTTTCTGTTTGTCCATCCGTTTGAGGATGAAAAGCAGTGCTAAACTCCAATCTCGTTCCTAAGGATTCATGAAGCTGTCTCCAAAAGTGAGATGTGAACTGGGTTCCTCTATCTGACACAATACTCTTTGGCACACCGTGAAGACACACAATCCTGCTCATGTAAATTTTAGCTAACTTGGCACTTGTATAGGTTGTCTTCACTGGTATAAAATGAGCCACTTTAGTTAGGCGATCCACTACCACCCATATGGAATCATATCCTGACCTGGTCCTTGGTAATCCGGTAATGAAATCCATACCAATATTTTCCCACTTCCATTCAGGAATAGGTAGTGGTTGAAGCAAACCTGCTGGTTTCTGGTGCTCCGCTTTGACTCTGCTACACACATCACACAAGGCAATATGTTCGGCGATGTCTCTTTTGAGATTGTTCCACCAAAACCTTTCCTTCATGTCCATGTACATTTTGGTATTTCCCGGGTGAATAGAATATGGAGAGTTGTGACCTTCTTGTAAGATCAGTTTCCGTATCTCCGGGTCTTGTGGAACACATATACGTTTCACGTGCCATAAAGTACCTTCTTCATCTATATGGAAACTCTTAGCCTTCCCTAGACTAATATTTTCCTTAATCTTTTCAATTTCTTTATCGGTCTTCTGGACTTCTCGGATCTTGTCCAATAAAGTGGGTTGAACATCTAAGGACATGAGATATCCTTCTGGTACAATCTCCAATCTGAGTTCTTTGAATTGCTTACACAAGTCATCTGGCAATTCTCCTTTGGTAAGGCCATTTACAAACGTCTTACGACTTAGAGCATCGGCTACCACGTTCGCTTTACCGGGGTGGTATTGTGTAACACCCTCAGAATCGGACCTATGAAAGTTTTAGCGAAACCCGCCAAACCCGCATAGAAACGATTCAAAGGTGCCCACCAGGCATTTTCGTGCGGGTGGAAAACGAAGTAATAACATTACACAACAGTCCTCGATGGGACCCACAGAACAGATATATATAACAGCGACTCAAAGAGCCAAGAATACAGATATAATATACAAGATCCAAATCACCTTGAAAATGATAGAGCATCCGTCTACGGACAAGATGCAAATGGGGCTAAGAGCCCTGAAGAATAACCAATGGCGTCCATAACCCTGCCCAGGCCAAGCCGGAAGGGTAACCCTGCTAACGGCGTCGATCTCAAAACCTGCTTAAACAAAAGGGGTGCCGACAAAGGGCAAAGGAAAAAGAGGAGCGTCAGTACTGAGGCCAGTACACGGCGAGACTAGAATTCGGCGGTCCTCGCCTACATAGGTATGGTGGACTGAGCGGCAGCGGCAGCATGCACTAAACAACCTATAGAGACTCGATACAACTGACGGCAAAACAGAGGGGGTTAAGAAGGACCTATCCGGAACCAACCTGATACTATCAACAAACAAACCCATCCTGGCGTTTCCCCCTCGAGACCAACGAGGAAGTCAACCGAGGAACTCACACAGTTGGCAGTTTTACTTATTCAGTTATAGTTGCGGCACTTTACTAGTCAGGTTTAGATAATCGTCCTGATAAAGTAAGCAGTGGACACTTTTAGTTAACCATTCCGTTATAGTGGCAACACTTACTAGTCAGATACAGGTAGCATGAGATAACCCAAAACCCAGCAGTTGTTGGTACTTTTACTTAGCCATTCCGTTGTAGTTGCAATACTTACTAGTCAGATACAATGGTCGCAAGCGACACTTCAACAAGCAATGGTGGGCAGTATTATTAGCCATTCCATTATAGTGAAGCTGATTACTAGTCATTATAAAGTCAAGTTTAGAGCAATGAACTTTAGTTATGCTTGTCTATGGTCGAGATACTGTGCTCCAAGTCGTCCATAACCGCGGACACGGCTTTCAGAAAGTTTTACCCGGCCGGGGTGCACCAATAGCAACACACACTCGATCAACCTCGGAAAAACCAAATCAAAACCCAACGAGGCTTTCACGACAAAGCAATCACAGGATTCAGAAATATTTCAGGGGGCCACCCCTTGGAGTACACCCGCAACGAAGTAAGCAAGCTCCGAGACGGACTCAAGGTTTGCGTCAGTGGCTGTAAACGACAGCAGATCCCCAAACGGGGACTGTCGATACCGCGAAAACACTCCGCTTCCAAAACAGTACAGCGTGCTCCTCACACAATCGTAAATAAAGCAGTAAAGCATGGCATAGGTACAGGATAGTAAATAAAACCTCAAACTAGTTGTGGCCCCAAGAAATAAGACTGAATCAAGCTCTGGCTAAGGGGGGTCCCATATACCTCCCGGATGTGGATAGCGCGATAAATCAAGGAACAGGTATCAAGTACTCGGGGTCTTACGGGACACAAGTGGGCGTTCGGAAACCAAATGTTATCTATCACCCACCGATGCCTCTGCTTACTTACTTCAATTTTAGTCGTTAAACAGGAATTAAAGTGAACGAAAAGTAAAGCCGAGATCATCTCCAACATCCAACATGTGGCAATACTCCAACAACTGTGGTACATGGCGGCACGCAACAGCACTTGAGCAAGCGACTACGACGCGCAAGTCCAACTATCTACCAAACAACAGGTAATAGGATGTGTCCAAGGCAATACAGGGCTGCAAGGGATATCACGGGTACGAAACTAGAGCATCGCAACACAGATAGCAATAGATCAACAGGAGGGAAATAAATACTATAAAAGTAAGATAGGTAGAAAAGGGGAGGTGCTCGCCTGAAACATTGCCGAAGGGTTCATCCGAAGATCGGGGCGAAGCTCACATCGACTCAACGGCCTTATCCGCGAAGAAGCAAAACACTAGAAGAAGCACCGGATGCAATATTTAATACAACGGCAGAAGATCGGCATGCTTATGATATGATGCATGGCATGGCAAAGGTGCGATGCAATTAGGTCATATTAAGCGGAACCGGGGTCCCGATATTTAATTAAATGGTTCAAGTTACTTAGAACCCCCGCAATTAAATGTGGTTTTGGCATGGCAAAAGATAGCACCGGTTCGCTACACAAATTTAAATGAGGCCAATATGAGACTAGATTTGCCCGCATATGGGCCCCATATTTAATTAAGGTGAATCGGCATAAGGCCCCCCAAACCACATGACAAGAATGCATGCAAGATGGATGATTAATATGCAACAGGTTTTATATTCAGCATTTATAAAATAGGGCTCGGAAAGGGGTCACACATTAGGGTTCGACGATCTTGGGGGTTCCGGGGTTCGGGGTCGGTCTCAGGGTTCAGGGTTCGACGGGGGCGGATACAAGACGGAGAACTTGTCGTGACGTGCCGGAGATCTTGGTTCCACGCGGTCGATCTTGTCGGGCCCACGGATCGGCCGTCCTTGTCGTTCGGAAGTAGAACTTGTCGTACTTGTGGCGATCTTGGTGTCCTTCCGGTTCGGGTTTTGGCGTCCGAGGGTAGTTCTTGGCGTTCCGGATCGGGTCGATCATGTCGATGAGAAGAGCTTGGCATCTAGGTTCTCGGCGAACTTGGCGTGTCGAGGTGTGGTCTTCGGGTTCGTGTCGGTGCGCTCGGTGTTCCGGGTTGGCGATCATGACGTTCCGTGAGGTAGGTCTTGTCGGTTCCACCCCGAAGGCCTTGTGGTTCCGTGACGGAGATCTCCGGGATCGGGCTTCGATTTCCAACAGGGCTGCAGATCTTGTTGAGGTGTACACGGCATGCGGGGTCTTCGGACGATCAACTACGCCTCACTTGATCACATGCACCATCTTTACCACCCCCTTAGAAGAATTGCAACAACTAGCCACCACTTCTCCTTGTCAGAACACAAGAACCTGGGATCGACTCAGAGCTTAACAACAGGAAGCGAGGACACGGATTGGGGGTCGTTCCACACCCTCTGCCCTGGAGAAAAGAGGCAAAAAGACAGCAACCACAGAGACGCAAGCAGCGGACAGCAGCACATGCAGCGGGGCGAGGGTCTGCAAACTCCGGGTGGGGCCCTGCACGGAAGGTCCTGCCGGCGGTGGGGGACGCTGCGGCAACGACGAACAGGACCCGATGAGGCGCGCAGGCCAGCGGAGGAGCGAGGAGGGGGCGCCATCGGCGGTTGCAGGGAGGCGGCCAGGCGAGGCGGGCGGCCGGCCGCGGGGCAGGGTGACGAGAGGAGGGGGAGGAGCGGTGGCGGGCGGTGCAGGGGCGAGGCGGGCGAGCGGAGCCGGCGGCGGCGGACGCGGGTCATGGCGAGGCGACGAGGAGGCGGTGAGGGGCGCCGGCTGGGGCCAGGACGGCCGGAGGAGGCGGAGCCCGGCGGCGAGCCGAGGGGAGGGGCGCGCGGACGGCGGACACGGGCCGGGGCGACGCGGAGCACGGCCAGAGGCGGGGCGCGGAGCTCGGGCGGCGTCGGGGTCGCGCGCGGCGGCGCCAGGGGGAAGGGGCGCGGAGCGGGTCTGGCCGAGGAGGAGGAGAGGGCGAGCTCGTCGGCGGCGGCCGGGGACGCGCGGGAGCGGCGGTGGTTGGCGGATGGCGGGCGGTGCGCTGAGGGGAGAGCGGCGGAGGAGGCGCTGGCGGAGCGGCCGCCGGCGACGAAGGCCGCGGGGCGCCAGGGAGGAGGTGCTTGGAGGCGGGGACGAGCGTCGTTGGAGAGAGGGCCACGCGGGGGTCGGGTCGCGTGGAGGAAGAAGGATTGCGGGGACAGGGGCCAGGGTGGGGCCGGTGGGTGGGGACAGGGGCTGCGGTTGGTGGCTGGGGTGTGGGGATCTGGGCAGGAGCGGCCAGGGAGAGGATCAGGTGTGGGGGCTCGCGTGCTTGTGTGGTGTGTTGTGTGTGAGCGAGGGAGAGAGAGGGAGTGGGGGTAGGATTAGGTGGCAGTTTCTGGTTGGTGGGGGGGAGAGGAGAGGGTGAGGTGTCGTGAGGGGATTGGGTGGGGTGAGGTGGAGGGTTGGGCTGGGTAGGTAGTTTGGTAGGTTTAGGAATTAGGTGGACCGTTTGTATTTCTGGGGTGGTCGTTCGGGTCAATCGGCCCGTTCGACTGCCCCTATTAAAAATAATTAAATGTTTTATTTAATTTAATCGCACCATTTGTAAACCAATAATAGCCAACAAAAAAATATTCCGGCGACCCGGGTTTGAATTTGAAAACAAGACGGGGCGTTTTTAGAAAACAAAACAGGCTTTGCGAAAATAGTTTTATGCAAACAATGCATGATGATGACGATGCAATGCACAAATTCAACGCGATTTTCTAGTAGTGGTTTTGCGGGATGCCACATATTGCAAACTTAAGTCGTAATCTTTGATAAGTTCTAACCATCTCCTTTGTCTCATGTTGATTTCCTTCTGGGTGAAGATATACTTCAAACTCTTATGATCGGTGAACACTTCACAACACTTTCCCAAAAGGTAATGTCTCCATGTTTTGAGTTCATGGACGACAGAGGCTAACTCCAAATCATGAGTAGGATAGTTTACCTCATGAGTTTTGAGTTGTCTTGAAGCATAGGCTACGACTTTACCATCTTGCATAAGTACGGCACCCAAACCTTGATGAGAAGCATCACAATACACTTGGAAATCCTTTTCCAAATCTGGCAGACATAGAACTGGTGTTGTTACAAGTCTCTTCTTCAATTCTTGAAAACTGACTTCGCAACCTTCAGACCAAGCAAACTTCTTGTCCTTCTTTAGCAATTCTGTCATAGGCTTAGCAACTTTCGAGAAATTTTCAATGAACCTTCTGTAGTAACCTGCTAAGCCAAGGAAACTACGAACTTCTTTCACATTCTTGGGTGATTCCCATTCTGTCACAGCTGAAACCTTAGCAGGATCAACTGCCACACCATCTTTTGTCATCACATGACCAAGAAAACCAACTTCCTCTAACCAGAACTCACACTTGCTGAATTTGGCATATAGTTTATGTTCCCTCAGTTTCTCAAGTATCAAGCGTAAGTGTCTTTCATGCTCTTCCTTGCTCTTGGAGTAGACCAAGATGTCATCGATGAAAACGACAACGAACTTGTCAAGGAATTCCATGAACACCTTGTTCATCATATTCATGAAGTATGCCGGAGCGTTGGTTAATCCAAAAGGCATCACTGTATACTCATACAATCCATACCTTGTGGTGAATGCTGTTTTTGGTATGTCTTGATCTCGTATCTTGAGTTGAAAATAACCTGACCGGAGATCAATCTTCGAGAATACACATGCTCCTTCTAGCTGATCAAATAAGTCGTTGATTCTTGGCAAAGGATATTTGTTCTTGATGGTAACCTCGTTGAGAGAACGGTAGTCAATACACAATCTTTGTGTTCTATCCTTCTTTTCCACGAACAACACTGGGGCTCCCCAAGATGAAGAACTTGGTTGAATAAACCCTTTCTGCAACTGTTCTCCAAGCTGTTTCTTGAGCTCTTTTAATTCATCAACAGACATTTTGTACGGTCTCTTGGCTATTGGTCCTGATCCTGGCACCAAATCTATCAGAAACTCCACATCTCTATCCGGTGGCATTCCTGGTAGCTCTTCCGGAAACACATCCGGATACTCACATACTATTGGTACACTGTCCATGCTAACCCCCTTAAGAGAATTTAACTTACTTCCTTTGGATTCAAAGTTTGACTTGAATTTTATTCTTTTACCTTCGGGGGTTGTGAGGGTAACTGAACGGTTGGCACAATCTAATACTCCTTCATACTTAGCCATCCAATCCATTCCCAAAATCACATCCAGTCCTTGGGAATCCAGAATTATTAGGTTCACTAGAAACTTATATTTTCCAAACTCTATGACTAAGTCATGACAACCTGAGTTTACTATCATTTCTCCCCCCGGAGAACTTACTCTTATAGGACACCCAATGGTTTCTACCGGTAGTTCATTTCTTTCAACAAATGCCTTTGATATGAATGAATGAGATGCACCGGTATCAAAGAGTACAAATGCTGAAATTGAATTGAGTCTGAACTTACCAGCCACGGCATCAGGCTCCTCATAGACCTCCTCCACATTGATGTGGTTAACCTGTCCTTTCTGGAAAGGATTCGGCTTGTTAGGTCCTTCCACCTTCTTTTCGGGGCACTCATTTGCATAGTGTCCCATCTTCTTGCATTTGAAGCATTCAACCTGACTGATGTCCTTTTTAGCAGGCTGACTTCCACTTCCGCTACCATTTCCACTATAGTGGCTCTTATGTCCACCCTTGTGGTTCTTGTACTTGTCCTTGTCATGACTGCGGTGATGCTTGTTGTCATGACGGTTGTGCTTGCTGAATTTTCCATGTTTATGGGATCCTGAGTTGCCACTGTCATCATAGTGAGATCATTTATGAGACGATCCCAAGCTGTGTTTGTCGGAGTGTTTCCTCTTTCTACTCTCGACTTGCTTCATTTTACTTTCCAAAATAGCAGCCTTGTCACATAAAGACTGATAAGTTGGAACATATGCCACAGACAACTGCAGATTCAGCTCATCATTTAAGCCTTCCAGAAATTTTTCCTTTCTTTTGGCATCTGTGTCAACCTCATCCGGTGCATAGCGCGCCAGATTGTTGAACTCTTCTATGTATTCTGCCACGCTGCGGTGGCGCTGTTTCAGGTTGTGAAACTCTTTCTTTTTCAGACTCATTATCCCTGATGAGATATGAGCCGTGCGAAAACCATCTTCAAAGATAGCCCAAGTCACCTCATCAATAGGGGTGGTGATTTGGAAGTTGTCCCACCATGTGGCGGCTGGTCCTTCCAACAGATGTGCTGCAAACCGGACCTTTTCAGCATCCGTGCAGCCTACGGTCACTAAGTCTTTGTTCACAGAACGTAACCAGTCATTGGCTACCATGGGATCAGTTGTTCCCGAAAACTTTGCTGGCCTCAGACGCAGAAATCTGGTGAGCATATCAAAACCCGGAGGGTTGTTGTTGTTGTTGGGGTCGTTGTTGTTGTTGTTGTTGTTGTTATTCTGGTTTTGGATGAATGTTGTCATCATTTGCATAAGCTGTGTTTGCGCATTCATCATTTGTTGCATTTCCGGGGTGATGTTGTTGGGGTTGGGGTTTGCGCGACGGGGAGGCATCTGTGGTTTGTTCAAATAGATAAGAATGTGATACCCATAGATGTTTCATGCACAATACATCATAAGCAAACACATATCAAGGAACATAAGAATAAAAGTTCAACAACCACATAACAAGCTCATGAGGTAAACACACAGGTGGCAAGCCATCCACATGTCGGATGGTCCAATAATAAGTTCACAATAACAAGTATGAATATGAAAGGTAAACGAGTAGTCAAGTCTACTCATCAGCGTCAATCTCCTCCTCAACGAAGGTAAGACCTGCGTTCTCCATCGCGGTCTTGTTCTCCTCAATCGTAGTGGTCAAGGAATCGACCTTGGCCTTGAGAGCCCTCTTCTGGGAGCGAAGCCTCTCAATAACCATCTGCTGCTGCTCAAGCTCGAAGTCCATGGACTTCAGTTCCTCGGTCATGTCCCGGATTTTCTTGTTCCTATCCTGGACGCATTTCTCTTGACTCTTGAATTTGCGATCCTGAGCCTCGAACTTCGTCTCCATTTCCTTGATCATCTCATCCTGCTGTGCGAAAAGCTTGTCCTTCTCGCGTAGCTGCACCTGAAGCTCGTCGTTGCCAAGCATGACATTCGTCCTGTCCGTATCTACGTGCCTGAGAAGAGTCTCTAAGTCCTGAAGATAGAGACGTATCGGCTCTGCGGTGCTCCTCGAGTCGTCCTCAAAGTCGATGGAATCTCCATCAACATCACGCCTTCCGAAGGCGTGGAAGTGAGTGCCCCTAACCTGTCGGGAGTGACGGCCTAACAGTCGTCCTATCAGGTCCTGCATGACTACCTCCATGCCTCTCTCCCTGTCGCCGTGCATCAGCTTGAAGACGATGGCCTCCGTAGTAGGCTCAGTCTAGCGTCCGGGCTGGTTCACCTTGAAGCCCCAGAGGTCCTTCCTCTCGAACTTGGTGAGTGGGTACACCGTGATGGTAGGAAGAGGGAGATCAAGCAGAGTGGTAAGCTCAATGATACGGGGTCCAAAACGAGTAACCTGGAACTCCTCAACAGTGCTGACGGCAATAGGCATCTATTTATAAAATTGAAAAGTTAGACAACACTTATTTAAAATGAACACAAAACAACCATCTCATACATAACCATGGAACACAAATACCACACATGTCATGCATACACAATCCATTACATCAAACAAGGTCCAACTTATTTAAGGTATCATTTTTGGAAAATAAGGTGATAAGTGGTGGTCCAACTAACGAAGTGTTCTTACAATCCAATCTCACAGGACCTATTATTAAACACTATGTTCCTCGATGCAATCCACCAATCTTGCTCTCTTGACTCTATCACTAAGTCTATAACATCTCCCCTTATTTCTTGGTTGGTGTCTTCCAACTCTTGGGTAAGATCCTTCTCTTTCTCTAAGTCCTTTTGGAGGTTGAGCATTCTGCACTTGACTCTAGCACTTAGTTCTTTGATAGTCCTCCAAGCTGCATCCCTGGCTGACTCAAAGAATGTGGTGTGCATTGTAGTGTTGGTGTACATGCAGAATCCCCTTTCTTTGTGGTTGTCTTCCTTGCTTTTGTACAAGTGAAGTTGCACCCACCAATATTCCACTCCTTCATCCATCACTGGAAAGCCCTTGTACACGGCTTCACCATGTGCATCCATTGCCTCCATGAGGTCCTTGAGAATACTGGGAAACTCAGTTTCACATTCCAAGGTCATGGTCATGAGTGGTCCCTTCCTCACGGCTTCGTTGATGGAGTTCATCTACAAAGGAAGTTGAAAGAGATTAGAAAAGTCTTACGAGAAGAATAGACAAGTGTAGAAGTAGTTGAAAAACTTTTTCCTTAGTGGTTTTCCAATCCTAGGGTCATAATCCTACAGGCAACACAGTGCTCTGATACCATCTGTTAGACCCCTCCTTTATAAAGGATAGGATCCCTGTGATTGCAATGCTAGTCCCTGGATCAATGCTAGCATCCACAGTTTAAGATGAAGTACACAGATACAAAGGTCGTTTATTACATTCATTCCAGAGATTTAAACATAGTCTTTTACAACTCAGGGCCATAGGCCTAATACAAGAGTTTTAAGGAACAAGTAAATAAACACAAGTCTTCATCTTCATGTGCCACAGGCAAGCATGTTGAGTGTAGACTCATGACTCCTATTCATCATCGGAGTAACCTGCAACATCACAAGTTACAGCCACAGAGGGTCAATACTTTGGAATAGTATTGGCAAGTGATACCTTATTATATTTTAAATGGACTATATTACTATATGCATTTTGGCTAAGTGTAGCTTGGCTTGCTTTGCTTGAAAATAGGTTTTACCTATTAGTTGAAATCACTAAGTTTTTCTTTGTCAAAAACATTCCCAAGGAACCACCAATAGACATTGAGGTCCTTAACCCTTGTTCACCCATAAATTTTACTTAGAAGTTGGAGTGATGAGATTCTTGTAGCTTCCATGTCTTGATGCTCAAAGTGTCCATTTCCTTGGACAAGGCTAAGTACTTAGGTTTTCCATCTGCAGAGGTTGTGCACTTTCCCCACCAGACTTGGTTTCCCAAGACAGGACCTTTCAGAAGCTTTTCCTTAGTCAAATGGACGCGTTCCATCCTATCATCCCATCTACCACCAACTGTCCAAGTGACTAAGTTCTAGCAACCTATATGATCATGGCAGAGCCCATATTGCCAAGTGGTTGCACTGTAAGCTTTCTCAACACTTGGCCTCCAAACCCCTTTGTGCCTGGGTGGCTTACCACAAGTGAGATACACAACCCAAGTCCATGGCCTTGTGTAACCACTCAACATAACCCATACTTTCCATTCCACCCAGGAGGTTCATTTGACTTAGTGGTTTTATTAGAAAAGTATAAGTCTCTCGACTTAGTAATATTTTCTTTGTAGTAAGTGTAGTTTTTCACCAACCCTAGTTTTGCTATAAGCTAGGCTAAGCAAAGTATGGCAACCTATCTTAGGGATAATTCCTTAGCAAATCTACTAGACTACATAGGATTTCCCCATCTTTTGCATTAGACAAAATAACATGCAATACTATAACAAAATATCTAATGCTAGTTCAAAACATAGGACAAATTTATTCATGTAAATATCACTTGCCTTGGTAGTGGGGAGAGTAGCACTCTTCACAATCACAATCACTAGCAAAATCTACACAAGAAATTAAAGCATACAATTACTCACAATTATATACAACCAAAAATAATATGAATGCATGCATGCAAGAATTTACTAAATGGTGATTTTTGAAAATCCTACCAAGTATGCTCATGTCTACAGAAACTTAACATGTCACAAGTTTGCCAACTAAACTTATTTGGCCCCAATATAATTTACCAAATTAAATCTATATCTAAAATAGCCTTAAACTTGTTCTACAAATAAAATCATTTTTAACTGTTACTATATGCTAAATAAATTGGACATTCAGAAAGGCCTTGTTTCACGGAATCCAACCGTATAAAATTTGCAAAAATCTAACGTGGCATTCAAAAGTTATAAGCATTTGAAGTTTGAATCTAAATCTGGTTTTAAATTCTGTTTTTAGTTTAAACCTTGCCACGCGTCGCATCCTTACTGGTGCGTACCGCTTCGTGCGGATCGCGCTCCGTGGACCGTACGATCTAAGTGGGATCTGGCGGCTCAGATGCGCGCTTACCCTTTCGTTTAATGTTCTATCCTAACCCTATGATGCAAATCCGATGGCTGCTATCGATCTGACCAAGAACTGGCGGCGGAGCGGTGGCTACCGGCGGCGGAACTGTCGGTCGACGACGGAGGCGGCACTACAGGGGGTAAGAGAGATCGAGGAGTAGCTCACCGGGCTCAGGGGGTCACGGCGAAGCTCGTCGTACTTGCGGTTGGTCAAGGGGCGCTCGGACACGGTTGCGATTGCTCGCCGGAGTGGAGGGCGGCGTCGGTGTGTCGGGTGGTCGTCGTGGACGTCGCTGTGAACCACCCCAAGGCAAGACGAGGACACGGTTAGATTCACAGGGTCAAGGCAGGGTCGTGTGTTTGAACTAGAAGTCGCGGGGCGGTCGGGGCTTACCACTAGAACTCGCCGGAGTTCGTGCAGAAGACGGTGGCGGTCCAGTCGTCGACGTTGCCGAAGCTATGGGTCATGCGAAGGCAAACAGAGAGTGTCAGAAGATGCACAGAGGTTCACTGAACAAGATAGCGTGAACGCGAGACCGAGGGGAACTCGAGACTCACCGGAATTCGCCGGCGCAGTCGTCGGAGACGGCGGGGTTGCAGAGAGAAATGCGCGCAGCCTGGGGGCGTTCTGTGCTTGGGGTTTGGGGGAAAAGAGAGAGGGGACAGAGGGGGTTTATATAGCCTGGTCAAGCGCGAGAATCACTCTGCCATTGATTCGAATTGACGCCGCGATTAACACACAGGAAACGGCCGCGTTGATTGGGGACGAACAGGTCGTGCGGGTGGAGACGATGCTGGCGTGGAGATGGCCCGCTTGTCAGCGAGGTGCGCGGGGTGAGTGTGGGGTCTGGTTGTCAGCGGCTCAGTATGTGTGCTCACGCGTGAGAGGAGAAAAATAAATCCCCGGGTGGGCTTGCTGGGCTTGATTGGTTGCTGGGCCAGATTCTGGCCGCGCGGCCTTTTTCTTTTGTTTAAGTCTTTTCTTTTTCTATTTCTATTTTCTGGAAATGGTTTTTGATATGAATTCAAATCCTTTTGAATCCAAACTGTTTTGGGAATTTTTGCAGGGTTTTGTGGATTCAAAAACAGTCATTTTTAACCAAGTGATTACTTTGCAAGGCTTGGGTCAAGCTTGGGTTTCAAAGTAAACAGAGATTTGCTCTATTTTGCAAATATTTGAAAAAGTATTTTGAAACCTTTTCTAAATTTGAAATCTTGGTTAAAAGCTTCACCTAATCTTTCCATCAATGTAGGCAAGCAAACAAGTACTTAAACATTCAAATTTCAAAGGGTGATGGTCATTTGGGATAAATTGCCCACATGAAATCATAGTTCCAACTTCTGTCTCTAAATGATTTTTAAGAAAACCCTAAATGGATGAATGATGCAAAGATGATATGAATAAGTTTTGAAACTATGATTTTTGGGATGTTACAGACATCATATCCAATCAACAATATGTCTTTCACATAATGTGTTAGAAATATGTCTCTGTGCTCCCACTTAATTTCTTGCAAATGCAAGCATCTTAGTCGTCTTTAATGAAATTAAACCTTTTAATAGTTTCATCATGGTGAAGATTCCAACTCCGTGATGCTTACTTCAACCATTGAAGTTTGCATGCTTTTTATAGCATCCTTTGAATTAAAAAAACCCTTTGGATTGTGTCATGTACACGTCCTAGGTAACCATTCTATTAGAACAACTTAGTTTTGTTTGTTCGACTACCATATACCAAATTATATGTAGTGGTTTCTATATTAATCTGTTCAGACTAAATATCGCTATGAAAGATCAAAACTTGTCATAGTCAATTTCTTGAACGTTGTTGTAAACTCTTTACCAACATGTCGACAATTTCATAGATGTGAAACATCCATGTCTATTTATAGATCCAAATATGACCGATAGGTTTTACACCTTTCTAGAGGGTCTTCCAAGGTCAAAGCTTGATTTCTCGTGTATGGAACTATCACAGATTTTATGGCTTTAAGCCATTTGACGGAGTTAGGGCCCATCATCGCTTCTTTGCATATAGTTAGTGCATCATTATCAAACAATAATGATTTACTCTCAAATCTTAGTATTTGATTGTTTACCCAATCTACTCGGTTCAATAGAAACTTATACCTCCGTGACTACAACCTTTGAGGCACGTGAGCCATGAGCATTCATGCTGCCTTTTGGACACTTTCCGGCGCTACGCAACTCAGCACATATTAGCTAAGGTTCATTAACCTTATCAAAGTTCTATTGTCCTCCCACTTAACTTTTACAAAAAAATCCTTCTAAAGGAACTTGACGTTCTAAGCGACAAATACTTTTGTCTTTGGTGTTATGGAGGAATACCCAACGGTTATTCGAAATAACCTACAAAGACATGCTCATCCTACTTTGGTTGTAAACATTTTACTTATGCTTAGCATACCAAAAATTTTAAGAAAGGACAACTTCAGTTTTATCCCAAATCATATCTTATATGGTGTCATTTCAATGAATCACGATGGAGATCTTTTCAGTGTAAAAGCGATAGTCAATTAAAGCTTTTAATCTTTAAAATATAATGACAGTTTTATAACTGACATCTTTGATCTCACCATGTCAAACAAGGTTTCATTACATATCTCGAACACTCCATACTCCTATGGTGTTCCGGTAAATGCAAATTCATGGAACGATTCCTGAAATCTTAGGTGTTATGCTAAACTTGCAACTCAAATATATTCCTTTATGATCCAATCATAAACTCTTTATTTTCTTGTTACAATGATTTTCCACTTCATCTTGAAAGTTTTTGAACATTTTCAAATGTTTCATACTTCTTCCTCATTAAGTAAATATACACATGTATTCAATCAAATTTCTAGAGAAAGCATATGAAGTTGAAATCCATCGCTCACGACTACACATAATGGACTACATACATCAATATGTACAAATTCCAATAAGTTAGTCGTTCGTTCTTCTTTGGCCTTTGAACGAAGTTTCAATTATCTCCAGGAAAGTTTCACAAGCGTCATTTGATCAAAAATCAAAAGACTCCAAAATTCTATTTCTACACGTTTTCTTTCCAATATAATTTAAACGGCGTTGTCACTTCTTAAGTGATCTTTCAATCATTTGCCTTGCGACATTTTTAGCATTTAGTTTTATGAATGTGATTTCTCCAACTAGATCTGTAAATCATCCATCTTATATAGAATATGGTAATTGTGTGAACAACCTTTTTTCTCATAATACCGGATCATTAATAACAATTATTGAAACAAATCTTGAAGGTAAGCTTTGATGTCAACGAGAAACACAACAACACTTTGTTTGTTTTCGATGAACATCATCACATATTCTCTTGATGGTTACTTTGGCCATTGCAGTTCATGAATTGCGTTGTCTCATATGACATTTCACACCAACCAATTCGCCATCCAATACCCAAGAACCACATTGTTTAACAAGCAAAGAATATAACCATAACATGTATATCTTCTATATACCTAAGCTGGAAAATTCCAGTTTTTCCTTTTTCTGCCAAATATTTCTGAGATTCTCTTTCAGCATTTCCTTTTCCTTTTAAAAGAATCTATCAACATCAACAGTGGCTCCATACACATGACACATAGTCCAAAGTGTGTATAGTCAAATATTAATATGTGACACCCCCGGGATCAGGGCTAAACAAATCCCAGACCTCCGTCTGACATAAGCTTAACCTTGAGCTCGAGGATATCTAGTGAAGAATCGATAACACAACAGTGACCTTACGACACAAAATTTATTACAGCAAGCTCATAACTGAGCAGAGAACCAAATTATTACAAGTAGAGGTCACTAACCACAAACATCAAACAACGGAAGGCAAATTATTCTATTAAGTATAGCAAACTTAACAAATGGCCTAAGAGGTCTGAAGCATAACGATGACGTCCCAGCCCATAGATTCCAGGCTGCCGGCCGGGAACCCCAAGCTACTCGTTGATGTCGATGTAGTACCAAACTGATCTTCAGGGAACACTTACTTTGCCAAAAGTATCAACAAAGCAAGGGTGAGTACAGGGTGTACTCCGCAAGACTTATGGCTGGTGGAGTTGTTTTGCATAAAGCCACTTTTGTTTATAAAACAAGAGAGAGAAGGAGATCGTCTAGTCATAGTACTTTAAAAGGGGATAAGAGAGCGACATCTCCGAAATATTGATCATCATCTTTTGATATCCACCAAATCATCATCATCTACCCACTAGGATCACCCCCTCGTACCCATGAGGAAGCATCCTTAAGCACACGTTGATATGCCAAGTTTTATGATTAGGTTAAAGTTCTCTATGATCTTGAGTCCGGTCGCCAAGTCGTTCATAACTGTGAACATGGCTTTTCGAAAAGATTTAACCCTGCAGGGGTGTACAACTTTACCCACACGTACTAACCTTCGCTTAATGCCACTAGTTAAGCCCTCTTCCTTGGAAAGTCAGTAGAGGGCGGTTAGACACGACCTTTACCTTGCTTTCACCGAGACCATGAGTCATGTAATAAGTATGGTTCCGCCGTAATGGGTCAAATCCCGAAGCCGGTATTTAAAGATGTGAGGCGAGGTTGGTTTAACAGGGGTGCCATCAACCCTAAGCAACCCGGTCCACGCTTCCCTACCTACTATGAATGCACCTCCTTGACCCCCTCTTTCGAAAACATTTTCAATGCGTATGTCTAATGGAACACTCGAACTATGTGAGTCATGGAATCTACTAGGCAAGTTAGTTGCTCGTGAGGTTGTCCAGGCCTTGTGTGGTTGTACGCTCGTCTCGGTTCCAAAGGCAAGAACTCGGGTCCTAGTGGTGGCGAGCATGGGACTAGAAAAACCACATCCCACCGTGGCCTCCCATACAAGCCTTAGAATGTTTAAACTCATATCACCTCATCACGTTCTCCGGTCATACTAGATTATCTGCATCTGATACATCATCTGGATGGACCAGGCTCAATAGCTATGCATGGCTAAGAAGGACACAGATATAAGCTCTAGCAATGCACACAAGCCAAACCTAGTTATGCTAGGAGCGGTGGATCAGGTAATATAAGCTCAAGGGAGTAATGCAACATATATGATACTCTATCTATCGAAAAAATACCATAGTAGAATCGTATGCATCATGGCAGGAATTGAAATGCTTTCGAAATCATAGGATTATATCATGGTAGGGCTATGCTTGCCTTTGCCAGTTGATAACCGATAAGTAGATCTTCGGGAGCCTTGTACTTGACTTAGGTACAGTTGGTCAAGTATTGTTCGTCGATCTTTGATCTTCGACGGTGTTGATCTCGGTCTTCGATCTCGATCTCGATCTTGATCTCGTATTCTACCGGAAAGAACCAAACACCGGAAAGAGAGGGAAACAATCAACACATGGCATCGATGCAATGATCAAGCAATTATGATGATATGACAAGTTGAATTGTATTGAAAAGTAACCCTAAAACATGCTCGACAAATTAATCAGGCTTCCGAGGGGTGAAAACCCTAAATCGGGGAAACTCTGGAATCACTTATGCGGGGTTACTATGTTGTTCTAATTAAACTTGTCATGAAAGTTCTTGAACAATGCATGATTATAGCTCAGATAGGTAGTTCTCATTTTTCTGAACATTTTGATATATAATACATATTTTTCCGACTTATAAATAACTAGTTGAATACCCGTGCGTTGCTACGGTTACGAAAAATTGATCCATATAATTATACCGATACTTAAAATGCAATGCTCTTATATGTCGAAACATATTTTCCGCCGAATAAGAATAATTTTTTATAATTAGTTTTTGCACATTCAACTTCCTCATGTTCCCAAGTCGCGTTTTCATAACCTTAGAGCGTCCTTTAGTCTTGATCTTTTTTATCAACTCTATTATACACTTTTATTTTGGTTAGTTTTTTAAAATTTCAAAATAAAATAATTAAATGTTTTAGAGTGAGAGAGGGCAGCCACGGCCAGACTGCCCCTTCTTCCAAACCCTAGCACAAATAATTTGTGCCCAGCCGTGGCCCAAAACCGGGCCTAGCCGGTGACCCACCCCACCAGCAGCTCAACCGGAGCCCTTCTTCCAAACCCTAACTTTGCAAAAAAAAAGACATGCGTCACCACTTCCCCGCTCACCACCTCCTACGTATACACGGAACCAACAACACATTTCTGCATCCACTCTCAATTCCTCAATCCCCACCCACTCTAATCCTAAATCACAAGTGTATAATTCTCCTTCTCACCTGGTGGCCGGCGGTGGCCTGCAGCTGATGCATGTTTTCTTCACCCCGGCGTGCGGCAGTGGCCTGCGTCCTGCAGCCGACGCTCCTATCCCGGCGGTCAACGGTGGCCCGCAAGCCGACGCTCCTATCCTGGCAGACAGCGGTTGGCTCGCAACCGCCACGCTTTCTCTTCACCTGGCCGCCGCCGGTGCCATTGGGCTAGAGCAATGCTTCATCTCTATCATTCTCTGCCTTCCATTTGATTGCATCTTGATGGCAATTTCTTCTAATCGTGTGATTGGAGTTTGCAATTTGATGAGTTCACATGACATTCTTCCCGTAGAAACTGATTTTCACTCGGGAAATCTTATTTCCCCGTGTGCATAGTTACATCTGCAAATTAATTTTGGAAACGTGCTTGTTTTTACCTTTTCTCTAATGTATCGGTCAAGTCGGTAGAAACCTAGAACCAAACCGAACTCTAGGCGACCAAACTCCTAGGTTAGTAGTTTTCCAAATGACCGATCGATGATTGTTTTTTCAAAACCGAATCTTTTTTTTTTTGAATGGTCACCGGGGGGATAACCCCACCTGAATTTTCATTTCTATAAGCAGACCTGAAAGTCTGGATTATTACAGGGAAGAGGGGGAGGATGGTAGATTACAGGGGGGAGGGCTAGGCAGTGTGCTGCCAAAGGCAGCGAATCCAATCATCCGCTCCGGAGCGATCCGAGAAGGAAGGCGAGAGCGCCAGAGGTGGGCATCTTCCATGCAGCTACGACGTAGCAGGGAGATGCTTGGCTGTTGCGCGCGAAACACCACCGCGTTGCGGTGTTTCCAGAGGTGCCAGCAGCAGAGGAGCGTGAAGGTCGTGATAGACTCCGTAGAGATAGCCGAGGAGGGGGAGTAAGAGTGGAGATCCTAGACATCAGCCCCATCCGGCCAATGGAAGTTGATGCTTGCCTAGAAGTTGCGGGCAAAACGGCACTGGAGGATGATATGGCTGGTGGTTTCCTCCGGGCAACCGTAGATCGGGCAAAACCGAATCTTTAAAGAACCCGAAGTACCGAACCGATCGGTTCGATGTAACTTAATGCCCAGCCCAACCCCAGATCGATCCAACACGAGCGCTTCCTCCCCAACACGCTGATGGAAAAGAGAAGCAGCAACGGTGCTTGCTATATCTTTGTCCTTAAAATGTATGAAGTATGGAACAACACAAATACATAGGTTTACTGTAACTTATCCTCAAATTGTGAGGAAGAAAAAATGAAACTTGAGATATCGTAGTACCAAATAAAAAGACTGGGTATCAGACATATACAGATGGTCTGAAACGTACAGTTCGGACTAAACCTGCCCAGATCAATTTCTCCCATGTCTCTCCCGCGAGCGGCCGGAAAAAAAAATCCTAGCCCGCTTCAGGCCGCCGCCGCCACCCCCTCCCCTCCCCTTGCCGCGGGGAGCGCTGGCGGGCGAATTTCTGCTAGTGTCGGCGGCGGCGGGGCATCTTCTCCCTCCCCAAGGGGGCGGTTCGTGCGGGCGGGCTGTGCTGAGAGGGGCGGCGCGCTGGCGTCGGCGGCGGAGGGATGCTAGGCGGCGGGTTCGGCGCGCCTCGGGCGGCGGCAGTGATGCCCTCGTGCGGGTCTGGCGCTTCTGAAGGGCGGCGACGGCTAGTCTCCGGGCGGCGCGGCGACAATCTCAGGTGGCGTGGCGGGGGGCTTGTGGCTCAACACGAAGGGGACGTGGTGGCGGCGTGGGGGCGTCGGCAGGAGCCGGCAGGGTGGGGCCTTGCGGGTTTGCCCTTGGGAAGCTTCGGCTAGCCCATATCTGGGCCCGATCTTGGCCTGGGGCAGGCTATTCGCGATGCTGGCACCCTCTGGAGGCGAGGCGATGGTGTGGGCCGTGTAGGACGGTGGTGGCGGCTGTGGCTGCGCAGCAGCAGCGTGGTGGCAGAGACTTTAGGGGCCCTTGTTTGGGATTGGCCGGGGCCGAGAGCTGGTGTGTATCTGCTGCCGCGTCCGAACGACAACCTCCATTGGTGGTGGAGGTTGATCTCCTCCGCGCGGTTGTGCTGCCTCCGCCATTATATATCAACCAGATCTACCCCCACCTTGCAGGTCAAGCTACGTACCTGGCGCGGGGGGTGCGAGCCTGGATCGGTGGATGCCGAGGCGGGAGCCTCGGAAGGTGGTCGTCTACGACATCCCTCCGTCGGAGGTGGCTCCGGGAGGTGACGCGAGATCCCTAGACCGGTGCGGTCCGGCTGGCCCGGGGGAGCTCGATGGCGTTGGTGTTGTTGCTTGGCGGCCGGGATTTGCCATGGTGGCGGATCCCCTGGTGGAAGGAGGTGTAGGGAATGGGGTGGCGGTTGGCGTGTTCGGTGGCACCCTTGCTGCAGTGCGGCGGTGGGACTTCACGAGCCTCCACGGGCTCGGCGGGGCTAGAGGGCCTGGTTTGTCTTGCTGCTACATCCGGCCGGCTACCACCTGTTGGTGGTGGAGGTAGTTCCCTCCCGCGTGCTGTTGACAGGCCGACCCTCGCCGAAGACTCCGCTACCTCGTCCTACCGGCTTCGCTCCGTGGATCTCGATGTGACGGCGGTGGCGACTTCAAGACCGGGATGTCGCGTGCTCGTGGGTGATGTGGCTGGTGGAGCTTTACAGAGTGCTCGGGTGGGTGGTTCTGGAGGGGTCGGGAGAAATCATTGTCTGTTGACACTGGCACGGTGACGCCCGAGGGTATCACATTCCTTCTTGAAGGGTGTCGAGGGCCTCCCTCCCCCACCCCCACTGCATACTGGGGGAAACCCTAGGTCCCGGCCGGACAGTAGTGTCATCGTCGTCACTCCCCTCCTTGGAGGTGCTGTTTTGGTACGCATGCGCTTTGGACCGTGGATGTGCTGTGGTACTTCTCTGGAGGGTGCACTGGTTGCGAGCCGTTTCCGTTTTCGGCATACCACCGTTCTCGGCTTTCTTTTTCTTTTTGCTTTTCGTGTTGGGATTAGGTTCTCCCCAGCTCCTTGTATCGAGTGGTGTTTATTTTCTTAGACGTTGTGTTGTCTGGCCCAATAACGGTCTCACCTGTGTGCTTTATTTATAAAGCGAGACGAAAGACTGTTTCGAGATATATACAGATATTGCAAAATGTGTTTCTCACTCTACTCACAGCTCACAGCGCGCTGCCTTTTACAATCGGAAATACCCAAAAATACAGGGAATTTTCCGTGATGATAGAAATACCAGAAAACATAACATAACTGAGATAATAAAGCACATCCCCAATTTGCACAATTGCATCTTCATCGCATGCCATTGCCACTAAGAAGTCTATGTTCCTACGTATCAAAAGAGAGAGAGAGGGGGTCCAGGTTGCTGCCGTGCGAGGCCCTTGATTGTGCTACCTCCGTCGGCCAGGTCCTGTCCGTCGCCCAGCCAGTCACTGGATTTGTGTTGCCCTGCTGCCCATGACCGGTTCGTCGTCGCATGAGGCTCTTGATCTCGGCTCCTGCCGCGTTGACCATTGGTGGTTGTAGCGCACTGTGCTCGGTGTGGAAGAACTTCGACCTAGCACCGGCTTGGGCCCACGCTTGCGCACCCTTCCTCGATCCCCTATGCTCAGCGACGCGGCTCGTGCGTGCGCCTCTCCGCTGGCGCTCGACGGCGGAAGATCCTCCGCCACCATGGACCGGCTCTCCACAGTTGCCGTCCACGCTGGCCCCGCCTCCCCGGCGAAGCTCCCCCGCCGTCCTCCTTATCCAGGACAACATATGCCTGCCCAGACCCTCCCTCCGGAAAACTGCATCTTCGCTTGACATGGAAATCTCTACTATCTAAAAAAAACATAGTGTTCCGTTTTCTGCCAGGAACCACTCCGTTCGTCCCTTCGTCCGACTCCCCCACCCGCGATGCAAACAAAAAAAGCGAGGAAATCTCTCCCCTGATCCCATCGCTTGCCTCACCCCTTTCCCAGTTCCGTGCGTTCCACCCCTGTGCCTAATCCCCTGAAATATCTCCGCTGATTACTCTCTGCATGCACAAATCCGGAGCCCCGGGATCCCGCGCCATCGCCTTCCACATCGCTGCCCCCAGCCTCGACCTCGTGCTCGTCGGTCCAGACAAGCTCGCCGCCGTATCCGCTCTGCCATGCGTACCATGGGCGCCGAGGGTCGCTAAGCGGAGGAGAAGTTCACGCGGGATGTCCATGGCGGCCGGCTAGATCAAGGAACTTGGGTGGGGCAGCAAGTCCATCCGAAGAGGCAGAGCAGTTAGGTGGATGGAACCCCCGGCGGTAGGTAATGGCGGCAGCGGCGGGAAAGACACGGATATGAGCGAGTTCTTCCCGCACAGGAGCTATGCCATCGCACCCTCCCTGATCCTCCCCCACTCTGAAGACACGGACTTTGATGAGTCATGATCGACGACTAGCTATGGTACTATCTACTACCATTCCAACACACGATGCTCCTTTTCTCTCCGCGCTTTAATCATTCTCTACTGCTCTGCCTGCTGCTACCTTTTGGTGTAAGGTAATGCACTGAAGGTGTTTGAAGAATTTCTAACAAGCTGATGTATCAACTTTAGGCATAATCGTGAATATTATGGTTCAGTTGTATGGATTCAAAATTTGGCTATGCACAAAAAATATGTGTATTTATTGGTGTGCTTCAGGTGTAGCACTCTATATCTACATACAAGCAAGTATGTCGATGCTCTTAATTCAGGTTAGTTTGTGTAATTGTTTTAGATAACCAATCTAGAGTTATGTTCTTCGTTAGCGAAATTTTCTACCATTGCATTATTGTACATGATCAAGTTGTTCTCTGATCTGTATTAATATGATCCACATCTGATCCACACGGAAGAATTAAGCTGGTCATGCTAGCAAATAATTTCCTTCCTGCAATCGCAAGACCTACTATGTGTATTAGCTATTGCCTAGAAGGATAACATATACCACATGTTAAATGGTTGGGCAACTGTTTTACAACATAAAAAAATGAGCAAATGGTTGGCATATATCTTTACATAAAGAAAAGGAGACAGCCACTTGCAGAATTTCACGGGCTGGTAAGCATTTTTTTCTTTACATAACATAAATTCATTATCGTGTATTTTATGCCTCGCAAAAACTAATGATACTGGACTGTATTACAGTTTAACCGACCTTATTTGTACTTTCATTTTATAGTTGGTAGTTGGTCTTTGCTAGGGAAAAATTCTTTTAGCAAAGCCTAATTTTATTAGTGCTATACGATAATATTCACTTTCTTGATAATATTCACCATCATATCAGAATGTCCAATCGTTGCATGATTAAGTGTGTAGATGGAAGAAGGAAAATGAATTCTCAATCCTCGTCTTCATGTTCTAGAACTTGCGAGAGCTGTAGTTGGAGGACGCCAAGTGCTGGAACCAGACATTGCCCATCCTCGCGAGATCATGACATGTTGTTTTTAGATCCCTGCTGCTCCAACCGGACCAGAGAGAGCTGAGTTCATCTTTGTAAGTTATATTGCCTTTATGCTTTTGTGTGGTTCTAGGGAGGCGAATGGTGAGAAGAGACATAGAGGGCGATGGAGAGACACCTTATAGTAGTGGACGTACAAGAAATGGAGCAATAAGATGAGAGGAGCAATGCGTATGGTATTTTATATCAGTGCAAAGAGATCTTAAATATTCAAAAGTTTAAGCAATGGAAATGTCCCTGCCGAATTGCCCTTATTTACCACAATTGCAAAACTTCCAAATTATTGTTCTTACCCCTGCAATATTCTTTTATTTGAGCTTACTGCAGGACAAGAGCTCGTAATTCGAAGGTCGGCCGGTATTACACCTCCTACATTTCTGGTACCGAGCTACTAACTGACACTTTCGAATGTATGTAAACTGGAAAGATTTTTTTGTTTAATCTATGAAAAAATTTGCTCACTTGTTCACAGAGGTTTATTTCTTTTGTCATTTTTAGCTTTACGAGGTTGCATTGGTTAATTGTTTCTCCCTGCAAGCTATGTTTCCCGTTCGAATGATTCCATTTGGCCTCTCTTTGAGTACGAGTGGTTTCAAGCACGGCAATTGTTCTTGGCAGGTTATTATAGGTGTTAGAAGAGAACTAATAATATAAAAACAAGTGGCTTAGTTTCTCCATCTATCTGTTGCAAGTCTTCCGCTGTGATTTACATCAAACTAAATATGTATCTGCATGCTTTTAGGCACCCTTTAGATTTTAGGATGATATAATCTATATTTACTGCTAAAGGGGTGGTGATTGTGTGTCGCTTCTCTCGTCGTGTAGTAGAATTAAATTTCCTTTTTCTTGCCCCACATAAATATCGCCACAATAATCTCATCGGGAAGTTTATTTTTGAACGTAGGCAAAGTTTGTTATTGCCATATTTAGCTTGTAAATCGTGGGGAGCAACCATCTTGATGTGGTTTTGGGAGTGAAAAACTCATAATTCAGTCCTTTTGCGAAGGCAAAATTTAGTATTTCTTCTTGTACCTTCTCTAATATTTGTTGTATCCGTCACTGGTCTTCTTATTAGGATTAGTCAATACCTATTTTTGGCGCTTGAGTGCCATGAAAGTAACTAATTGTGTAAATTTAGTACAATCTTGCAGAAAACCTAATTCAAATAAATCTCCTGCATTTGATTGATCTTATTGCATGTTTCTTGGAAGAGTCTCTTCATGGAATAGGCCAGATGCCTATGTCATTAGGATGACCCGATGCACCAGCACAATAACGTGAGTATGAATTGAATCCTAGAATAAGTGTACTGCAAATTAGTTTTTCAAGATTTTGAAGAGTGTTAGTATATATAAATCTAAACTTTCATATCACTGTCAGACTTTCTTTTATGTTGAAAAAACCAGTTATAATTTCATGGTTGTTATAGGAATTGGATAGCCTCGGTTATATTCCAGATCCTATTTCAGCTTTAGTTACAATTGAATTTCAGTTCTGTCAAAGATTAGATCAAGTCTGTTGACGGAAGAGGTAGAGGTGACATCTTCCTATAGTATTATGAATCTAATTTGGCCGGCTTAATTTATCGATATTATTTTGCATGGAACAAAAATGATATTTGTAAGTAGTGTTTGTGTAAGCATTAATTTTTTTCTCACTCTTGTTAATTTTTAAAATACTGTCATTTATCTTTAGTCTGTGCATGCTTGCATCTGTTGATCTGCCAGCTTACCCAAAAACCAATAAGAATCCACATTGAATTAATTTATGCCGTTCTAATTTGGTGACTGTGCTAAGTTTTAGTAATTCTTTTGGCTATCAAACTACTTAATATATTGCCTCCCTAGGGGGTATTCCCTATTGGTAGGGTGCTAGCATTTTGAGTTTTTTTTGGCAATCGAGAGGATGTGTTGCCGTCCAGAGCATAGCCTTCTTGGCTTCTTGTAGTATAAAATTAAGTTCAGGGAACTAAGGAAAAGTAAATCAACGATAACACAAATATTCCATCTCTTAGGTACATATGTAAATCCATCACTCATATTATATAGTAACTAAATGAAACATGTGTGTTGAGCTACAGTTCCGGCACTACATGTTTAGTCCATGTTTAGTCCTGATCAATTCATATTCCTTGTTATCCTTCACCTCTCGGTTGTAACTACATGGAGTTACTTGAGTTACATTAGTTAAAATTGGGGCTTATTAAAAGAATTGGTAATGGAACATCCACTAGCATCTAGCCAGAAAGATAATTGGACTCCCGATGCTTCAAGTTTTAGACTGATTTGTAGGAAACTAAAAACAAAAGGCGGAAAGAGTACATGAACTTTATTTCATTGGATGGCCTATCTTGGAACACTCAAGCGCGGAGTGACAACTTACTTCATGTTGATGAAGAAGTTGTGATCAAAATTCCCCTTGGGAAGATGCATGAGGATATATGGGCCGGGAGTGAATCCGCTTACCGCTTAAGAACGGATGAGCTTCATAAAAGCAAATGTTTCTTTTTGTGATAATAACCCATTATAGCGTAAACTACGGAAGTTAAATTTCACCTAAAAATAAATATTTTTTGTGGATAGTTATTAATGGCTATACGCGAGTACATGCAAATCTGTCAAATCAACATATAGATGTCTAATCCATTTGCTGGGAACGTGCAGATGAATAAGAAACAGTTTATCATGTGCTGATTAAATGTACTTTTGCTCGCTTATTTTGGCTTTATTTAAAAAGCTATATGGCTCTACAAAATAAATAAATAACCTAAGTTACATCTTGTGACATGATCTCGAGACTTGCTTGACATCAATCTGTCTTCACAGGATTTGTGTTATGCAATACTTTGTGGAATATGCGATGCGCAGTCTGGATGCCAAGAAACAAAATAAACTATGATGAGTATCATGTAGGCCTAGAGATGGGCGAGAGACATGGCATCAGATGTGGTCTAGAGGGCTAACTCATGGTCGAAAGAGTAACATCTACCCAAAGTCATCAAGTGGAGTCATCCCCCAGCTGGTTTATGAAGGTGAATATCGATGCATTTTTTAACCTAGAAACATAACATGGTGCTACATGAGTAATTATATGAGATGAATGAGGTCATCTGATTGTTGTAAGAAGCATATGTTATAATATATATACTCCCAAATGCCATCTCTGCTGAGGCTTATGCTTGTTGAAATGGTGCTGGCCTAATAGGCAGGCTGGACATGCCGAAGTGATAATGGAGACTGGCAACCCGGACTGGGCTCTCTTTTGGAAGAATAGAAATGGTAATGTGTCTCGTATCCTTTCGGCGTTATACCAAATTCGAGAGTTAAGTAGAAAATGTAGTTTTTTTAATGTATATCATGTAAAGAAGGCTAATATGACAACTTATTATGCTGCCAAATTTGCGTCTGTATCCAATGCCGTAAGGAACTGGATGTATCAGCCTCATGGACCTTTGTACGCATGTTTTTAGCATGACTCATGCTGCCAGTAATACTGATTGTTGTGTTTCAAAAAATAAGGAGTGCAAGGCTATAAAATTGGAGCAAGCACGAAAATGAGACAAAAACGTTATAGATTAGTTTTTAGATATAAGTAGGCACAAGAGATGTATCATTGTCATGCCTTTGTGGTTTTATGTCGTCCGTGTTTGCTCATGGGTGCGTGAGAGACAAATCTAATCTATGTGAAATGCACAAGTATATTCTTCCTATTGTAGTAGTAAAGAGCATGACATGTAGTTTGCTCTTGTAGATGGTGCTGATAAAAATTGTCTTCTTTGACTAATTAGTGAAGTCTGAAAATACAAGTGAGGAATATTTACATGTCTATGTCATGGGGTCAAGAAGGAGTTAAAAAGGAAGAGGATAAAACTAAAGTTGGCTAAAAGAGATCAATAGTAGAAAAGGCCCCTCTGTGAGTGGTCTTAACACGATGAACAATAAGCTCCAGAATCTTTTTTCATGTATCCTTTCCATCACAGCAATATTCAAGTGCATTACATTTACATATAAACATGTAAAAAAAATGGAAGCGTAAAAAGTTTATAGTCCCGTAGCAACGCACGGGCATTTAACTAGTAATAGTAAAAATAAGTTATTGAATTTATAAGATTTAAACCATTTTCTGGATTTATTAAACAAGTTAATTGATTTATTGCGTCATTATGACATCAGCTGGGGGTTAATCTTTTTACACCGAGGCTTTATGCAGTCGTAGTGACTGACAAAGGGGCCCCAGGACTACGTATACAGCCACGTTGGCCAGGCGGGGTCAGTGCAAGGGTGGGGCTGATTTCACCAGGGCAGATCCTAGCCCCAGAGGCTGACGGGTGGGGTCGGGGCCATGTCGACACCACATCGGCGCCACGTTGGCTCACCGGCTAACGGGCCAGACGACGGCGGGGAGCGGCGCAGGAGGGCAAGCCAGCACGCGCGGTATGCGTGCTAGACTCGGCGCATCACGCTGAGCCATCCAGTGGCGACGCCACTTGAAAGAGGTCACCGGAGCGACGTCTCCGACGGCGGCGGTGGACACATGTGCACGGTGACAACAATCTACAGAGAGAGAGAGGGGAAGTGCGGAGGGGCTCCTGAGCACCGGGTGCTCACCGTGATGCTGGTGGTGAGGTCGAAACGGCCGGAGGAGGTATGTGGCGACGACGCGAGCGAAGGGGGTGGTCGTTGGAGGCGGGGAAGACGGAGTCGCGGCTATCGATTGAAGTCACGCGACGTCAATTCCTTCGACGGTATTGCTCATCCCGGTGAGACGGAGCTTCTAGCCATCACAGAGAGGGTTGGGAAGGCCGGAAATGGCGAGCCGTCGGCAAGGCAGAGAGCTAGGGTTTCGGGCGCGTCGCAGAAAGGAGCGAGAGAGGTCTCTGGGAGGGGGAAGATATAGGGATAAGGCAGAGGCGTGCGCGGACGGGTCTTATCCCTCTCCACACAACGGCGGACGGCGCAGGGTGGGCGGTGGAGATTGACGGCGGCGGAGCGGATAACGAGCTGCTCGCCGTCGGGAACGAAGGCGACAGAGCGACGAAGGGGTACGCGGGCTGCGGGAGTGCCGCTCTTGGGCTTCTGCTGGGCCACAGGTGCTGCGACCGAGCGGCGATTAGAGAGATTAGAGGTATAGGCTGGCCTGGTTAGCTGGGTTGCTCATTTTTATTTCCTGAAACATTTTTTCTTTTCATGTTTTCTATTTTTGTTTGGTATTTTTATTTCAAATTCTGTTTTGAATAATTTTAAAATACCAGAGGCTTTTATCAAATATATGAAATAAAGTGGGGACCTTTTTATTCCATTTGGGCTCCATTCATTTTGTAGTTTTCAAATTACAAACCATTTGAATGTGTTGCAAAGAGAGGGAAGAAAACTAGGGTTTAGGGTTGGATTTATTTGTCTTTAATGCACAATTTAAGACATGATGCTCATAATGCACAAACAAACCCTAAAAAATGATTCACTAAAAATAGGGGTGTTACAGCTCTATCCCCCTTACGAGAATCTCGACCCGAGATTCCAAAGGTAGGAAAAGAGATAGGGAGAGAAACGAACAGGGCCACTCTAAAGATAAGAGGGGAAACACACTAAACAACACATATAGTATCTCATGGTCAACTCCTGGATGGAGTGTTTAGAAACAACTCTGAGATGATGAACATGAAACACATCAAGGTAACGGAGGAAACAACATGAGAAGGTTTCAGGTTATTAGATCGATGGTCTTCATAAGGATGGAGACCGTGGATTTTATAAAAGAGTTTAAGATTCATCAAAAGAGAGGAAGAACATGACTACAGACTTCAGTAAGGAACCGCTACTAAACGACTTAAGTAGAGATTTCAGGTTGCAGAGACATGGATCAACAGAACCAAGCTGTTGAACTACTTTTGAAACAGAAGAATCACTTTTTCATCCAACAGAAGGCCAAGACAGAAAGTTTTTTTCGTGGAGAGACTCGTAAGAGTCACAAGGAACATGTAGAAAGAGAAACTATGATTGCCAAAATCATAGTCACTCTTAAATCATGGTTGATAAAAGGAAGGAAACTCTTTATTCATCCAGGTCTATTAAAATCTTTGCCAGAGATCATGATATCACTGTACACCACTAAGATGAATAGTTAAGAAGATTCATGATAACACGAGAAAAATAAACTTCATTCTCAAACTTCAACTACTTGGCATAACCATACAATTGCCAACATAGAATGGTCTGGAGGATCGATCCAGAGACATTTAGAAACACTACTTTAAATGTTCTCCTTGATGTTCGAGAAAATCAAACATCAAGTAAAGGTCGGACTTCGGATACAGAGGAAACCATAAGAATAACTCCTTTAATAAATTATAGAAGGGAACTCGTGAAGAGTGGTTGTTACTGCTGAACCAGGGGAATATGACAGAGGGTCTTTCCGGGTAAGCGTGTCAACACATCATTCTTGCCAGATTTACAAAGAAACCTATGTCATAACCTTGAGGAACACCAACCATCGTTGCTGCTTGAGATTCAGCTTTGGTTAGGTGGGACGATACTTCAGACTCAGCATGTCCGAATAGAAAGTTTGCAACATTTACCGTGAAGATAAATTTTCTGGATTCTCAAGATATGGACTACAGTTTCAAGCTCTAGAAAGATGAACTAGATTTCTAGACTCATGTATTATCATATTGTTTATAGACAACTGCACACACATAAAGTACTAACAATAAAACACACATGTGTCCTGAAGGAACGGGGTTAACTCTACTTGAATCCACGGCGACATCTTTCAACATTTGTACGTGAATTGTAGAAGATTACTTCTAACATCCAAAACACATACTTCGAGTTGACTCGAGGATGGTTCTCGAAAGTTTCCAACATGAATGTAAATTGTTCCATATGAATCTTTTCTAGCATGAAGAAGATAAGGATGTCATCGATGGGCTCAACAACAAACTTATCAAAACACTCCGAGAAGATGTACTCATATGTTGCGTGAACAAGGCAAGAATATTGGTCAGACCAAAGAACATGAAGATGTACACAAGTGAAATATCACAAGCATTAACATCATCAAAATAATCCTTGGAAGTGAGTTTGATTTGACGATAACCCAAATCAAATCAAAGATTGGGGAAGATAAAAAATCCTCGAAGGAAATACTATCTTACTTCAACACGAACAAAACTAGACATCCCTTTATAAAGGAACTGAGTCGGATAGAACTTTTGTCTTACAACTCTCCAAGTTGTTGTTGAAGCTCATCTAGTTCAGGGGTACCCAGTACGGATCCTTGGAGAAAGGTGCAGTTCAGAGAACCTGCTTGCTCAAGAACTTGACAACACGGTCATGTGGCAACATGGCGATACTTCTAGTAGACATCTAGAATATCACAAGCCACCGATATGTCACTTAGTTCGAGAGGAAACTTGCTTTGTAAAGCAAGAATACATAATCTCAAAGCTTCGGCACAAGCCTAACTCTTTAACGGAAGAGATGTACCAGAATAGCGGACTTGGTAGCACAATCATCCTTTGCTTAGTGATAAGGTTAACCAATCACGCTAAGAATGACTCGAATGTCCTTAGAGTTCAAAACAATAATAATTGCTAAGAATCTCAGATAACCACATTATTACACACACGCATCATTCACGAGTGTGAAAGCTCGAGTAAGGGTGGGTAACAATGTGTAAAAGCATCACTTCATTAAGGGGTCATAAAACTCAGCACGACCTCTTAGTATAAAAGAGTGTGGCACTTTAAGGTAGAATAGACAGAAGCTAATCAATGCCTCTTAATCTGCGGATTACAATACTTTGACCTGGTCCTAGATATGACGAGTTACTGGATTTTGTTTCTCCTAGACATCCCGAAATGGTTTGTCATGATGGACCACAAGAGTATCTTGCATTAGAAGACACCAATGCACATTTAATACTTGGCTACCAACTGGTAAACAAAGGTCGGAAAACAACAAGGGGAAGGATGAACATACTCAGGATAGAATCCCGAGATGTGGATGCATAGATTATCAATCTTCCAAAAACCAATGCATAAGAAGGGGTAATGTGTGGCAGAGTCACGAATGTAGATGCGAGACTCTCGAAGAGTATTCTTGTCGTGATATTTTTGGTTCCATTAAAGAACATCTGCCATAGCATGTGGTAGGGGAAGTCCTTAGTTGTCTCAATTCAATCGCGACAAAGACCACAAGCTTGAAAGCTAGAATTGTAATACCAGCCATCCTGAGGTAATGTGTAAACATTAGCAACAGGGGTCAAAAGAAGGATATTGAGTTAAAGATCAGCTTCATATACAAGATTCACAACACTAGAATCCAGCACAATCCGGGATCTTAGGTTCAAGTCCAAGGGTTAAAACCCAAAGAAAGGAGTAACTACTACTTGAGTGACATAGCATACACTGCAAGGTAGTAATCACGAGGTAGCTTCCAAAATAAGACACAACTTTTGAAGTACCCAACAAAAGAAAAGGAGGCACACGAGGCGAAAGGGAACCTCGAATCCTAGAACAGAACACTGAAGATCCAACAATATAATATTGTGGGTCCCAAAGATAGAGAGATAATTATACAAAGGAATCTCTTAGATGAATAGGAGCAAACGGAACAAGGGATACACAACACACACAACTCTAGAGAACTCAATACTAGGTCAATTGGCTTAGAAATGACATGCCAGAAGGCACCTAAGCTTTGAAAGACTAGAAGAGATATCAAAGCTTTTCCAAAGTCAACACAAGATAAGATGAACCCAGAGTTAGAGAGAAACTAGATAAGGAGTAAAAGAAGCATACTAGAGTTTTCGCAAATACTTTTCAGCTTTAAAATAGTTTTTCACAAACACTAGACTCAACATCGGCCAATAGCAAGGTTTTACTATGGTCGGTACTGCTCTGATACCAAAACCCGTGACACCCCCGGGATCAGGGCTAAACAAATCCCAGACCTCCGTCTGACATAAGCTTAACCTTGAGCTCGAGGATATCCAGTGAAGAATCAATAACACAGCAGTGACCTTACGACACAAAATTTATTACAGCAAGCTCATAACTGAGCAGAGAACCAAATTATTACAAGAAGAGGCCACTGACCACAAACATCAAACAACGGAAGGAAAATTATGCTATTAATTATAGCAAACTTAACAAATGTCCTAAGAGGCCTGAAGCATAACGATGACGTCCCAGCCCATAGATTCCAAGCTGCCGGCCGGGAACCCCAAGCTACTCGTCGATGTCGATGTAGTACCAAACTGATCTTCAGGGAACACTTACTCTGCCAAAAGTATCAACAAATAAAGGGTGATTATAGGGTGTACTCCGCAAGACTTATGGCTGGTGGAGTTGTTTTGCATAAAGCCACTTTTGTTTATAAAACAAGAGAGAGAAGGAGCTCGTTTAGTCAGAGTACTTTAAAAGGGGATAAGAGAGCGACATCTCCGAAATATTGATCATCATCTTTTGATATCCACCAAATCATCATCATCTACCCACTAGGATCACCCCCTCGTACCCATGAGGAAGCATCCTTAAGCACACGTTGATCTGCCAAGTTTTACGATTAGGTTAAAGTTCTCTATGATCTTGAGTCCGGTCGCCAAGTCGTTCATAACCGTGAACACGACTTTTCGAAAAGATTTAACCCTGCAGGGGTGTAAAACTTTACCCACACATACTAACCTTCTCTTAATGCCACTAGATAATCCCTCTTCCTTGGAAGGTCGGCAGAGGGAAGTTAGACACGACCTTTACCTTGCTTTCGTCGAGACCATGAGTCACGTAATAAGTATGGTTCCACCGTAACGGGTCAAATCCCGAAGCCGGTACTTAAAGATGTGAGGCGAGGTTGGTTTACCAGGGGCGCCATCAACCCCAAGCAACCTGGTCCATGCTTCCCTACCTGCTATGAATGCACCTCCTTCACCCCCTCTTTTGAAAATGTTTTCAATGCGTATGTCGAATGGAACGCCCGAACTATGTGACTCATTGAATCTACTAGGCAAGTTAGTTGCTCCTGAGGTTGTCCAGGCCCCATGTGGTTGTACGTTCGTCTCGGTTCCAAAGGCAAGAACTCGGGTCCTAGTGGTGGCGACAAGGGACTAGAAAAACACATCCCACCGTGGCCTCCCATACAATCCTTAGCATGTTTAAACTCATATCACCTCATCACGTTCTCCGGTCATACTAGATTATCTGCATCTGATACATCATCTGGATGGACCAGGCTCAACAGCTATGCATCGCTAAGCAGGACACAGATATAAGCTCTAGCAATGCAAACAAGCCAAACCTAGTTATGCTAGGAGCAGTGTATCAGGTAATATAAGCTCAAGGGAGTAATGCAATAGATAGGACACTCTATCTATCGATAAAACACCACAGTAGAATCGTATGCAACATGTCAGGAATTGAAATGCTTTTGAAATCATAGGATTATATCATGGTGGGGCTATGCTTGCCTTTGCCAGTTGATAACCGATAAGCAGATCTTTGGGAGCCTTGTACTTGACTTAGGTATAGTTGGTCAAGTATTGTTCGTCGATCTTTGATCTTCAACGGTGTTGATCTCGGTCTTCGATCTCGATCTCGTATTCTACCGGAAAGAACCAAACACCGGAAAGAGAGGGAAACAATCAACACATGGCATCAATGCAATGCTCAATAAATTATGATGATATTACAAGTTGAATTGTATTGAAAAGTATCCCTAAAACATGCTCGACAAATTAATCGGTGTTCCAAGGGGTGAAAACCCTAAATCGGAGAAACTCCGGAATCACCTATGAGGGGTTACTATGTTGTTCCAATTAAACTTGTCATGAAAGTTGTTTAACAATGCATGATTATAGCTTATATAGGTAGTTCTCATTTTTCTGAACATTTTGATATATTATACATATTTTTCTGACTTATAAATAATAAGGTATTGAATTTATAAGATTTAAACCATTTTCTAGATTTATTAAACAAGTTAATTTATTTATTGCGTCATTATGACATCAGCTGGGGGGGGGGTTAGTCTTTTTACACCGAGGCTTTACCCAGCCGCAGTGACTGACAGAGGGGCCCCAGAGCCACATATGCAGCCACGTTGGCCAGGCGGGGTCAGTGCAAGGGTGGGGCTGATTTCACCAGGGCAGATCCTAGCCCCAGAGGCTGACGTGTGGGGTCGGGGCCACGTCGACACCACATCGGCGCCACGTCGGCTCACCGGCCAACGGGCCAGATAGTGGTGGGGAGCAGCACAGGAGGGCAAGCGGGGACGCGCGGGTATGCGTGCTCGACTCGGTGCATCACGCTGAGCCATCCAGTGGCGGCGCCGCTTGATAGAGGTCATCAAAGCGACGTCTCCGACGGCGGACGGCGGCGATGCACACATGTGCACGACGACAGCAAGCTACAGAGATAGAGGGGAAGTGCGGAGGGGCTCCTGAGCACCGGGTGCTCACCGTGATGCTGGTGGTGAGGTCGAAACGGCCGGAGGAGGTCTGTGGCGACGACGCGGGCGAAGGGGGTGGTCATCGAAGGCGGGAAAGACAGAGTCGCGGTCATCGATTGAAGTCATGTGGCGTCAATTCCTTTGATAGGATTGCTCAGCCCGGTGAGACGGAGCTTCCTGGCATCACAGAGAGGGTTGGGAAGGCCGGAAATGGCGAGCCACCGGCGAGGCAAAGAGCTAGGGTTTTGGGCGCGTCGCAGAGAGGAGAGAGAGAGGTCTCTGGGAAGGGAGAAGATATAGGGATGAGGCAGAGGCGTGCACGGACGGGTCTTATACCTCTCCACACAGCGGCGGACAACGCATGGTGGGCGGTGGAGATCGACGGCGGCGGAGCGGACAGCGAGCTGCTCGTCGTCAGAAACGAAGGCGACAGAGCGACGAAGGGGTACGCGGGCTGCGGGAGTGCCGCGCTTGGGCTTCTGCTGGGCCACAGGTGCTGCGCGCGAGCGGCGATTAGAGAAAGGAGAGGTATGGGCCGGCCTGGTTAGCTGGGTTGCTCATTTTTATTTCCTGAAACATTTTTTTCTTTTCCTGTTTTCTATTTCTGTTTGGTATTTTCATTTCAAATTCTATTTTGAATAATTTTAAAATACCATAGGCTTTTATCAAATAAATGAAATAAAGTGGGGCCCTTTTTATTCCATTTGGGCTCCATTCATTTTGTAGTTTTCAAAATACAAACCATTTGAATGTGTTGCAAAGAGAGGGAAGAAAACTAGGGTTTAGGGTTGGATTTCTTTTTCTTTAATGAACAATTTAAGACATGATGCTCATAATGCACAAACAAACCCTAAATAATGATTAACTAAAAACAGGGGTGTTACATAATACCTTTGGGCTTGCACTTTGAAGTAGATCATCATCATCAAATGTTTGACGTTTTTTTGAAATCCATTATTTAGTAATCTTTTAGTGTAGTAAACATTTTATCTACATCCTCTATTCATCCTTATCATGACAACTTTCATAATCTAGCTACTAGAGCTTATAAAGGTGAATCACGATTATAATGTTACTTTCCAAAACCCTTTTGGAGGATTAGGACGACCAGCGTCTCCAACCTTTGCAAATTCTCATCAAATATGAGAACTTATATTTTGCCAAATTATACTCTATCATATTGCAACCAAAACATTGTTCCAGATATCGCAATATCTTCCACACATGATGGTTTCTGAAACATTTCTCTCGGCTCTTAGATAACCTTGATATTAAAACAATCTTTTGAATATCAAGAATCATGGAGGCAAACATGATACTTTTAGATACTAACACTAGAATTGTTACTCTTGATTTAATACTAATTATTAAACTTCATGGAGTAAATGGAGTTTGCTGAAAGTTTGCAATAGCACTTTTAAACTTTAGATTGACACTCAAAACAATACGATAACAGTTCGTAAAGTAATTATCCAGAATTCTATAGTTGTATTATCTCAATTATAACTAAGCATAAGGTGGTGAACGGATGCCAATGACTAAAACAATTATGCAAATTCACTTTGATTTAATTTATGATAAATTATGTTCAACTTTAATCATATTACTTTTGAACTCCCACTCAAAACAAAATCCCTCGAGTTGTTTTGGTGATTACACGAACAAAATCCACTACACCAAGTCCGATCATCATGAGAGATGATGTAGATTCAAAGGCAGGCAATTAACATGTTCATCATATCATCCATATGACTCATGCTTTACCTTTTGATATTCTGTGTTCCGAGGCCATGTCTATACATGCTAGGCTTGTCAAGATTAACCTTAGTATCCGCATTTGCAAATCTGGCTTGCATCCGTTGTATGCACAAATAGAATCTATGACACCAGATCATCACAAGATGATTCGAAACGGCGAGTCTTAGCAACGGTGCCTATTAAGGACGAACACTTTATTACTTTATATTTAGTGAGAGGGATCATCTTATAATGCTACCGTCACGATCTAAGCAATACAAGATGCATAAAAAAGATTAATATCACATGCAATTCATAATATGTGATATGATATGGCCTTTCTTCTTGTGCCTTTGATCTCCATCTCCAAAGCATGAACATGATCTCCATCATCACCAGCGTGGCGTCAAGGTCAATGGTGTCACTTCATGGTTGTCCATCACCAATAGCAACTATTACAACTACTTGTAATAAAGCGATTACATGATGAATAGACACGTAGGTGTTAACGAATTTAAAGACAACCATAAGGCTCCTGCCGGTTGCCAACTTACAATAAGGATCATTGCATACATCAAATATAATCACAATCACATCATGGCCATATCACATCACATCACATGCCTTGCAAAAACAAGTTAGACGCCTCTAATTTTCTTTGCATATTTTACGTGGCTTGGGGCTTTCGAATAAGAACCATTCTTACCTACGAACAAGAACCACAACATTGATACAAGTATTTGTCAAGTGCCCGTTGTAAATTGAATCTTAACTATGGTGGGAGAGACAGACACCTGCAAAGCCACTTGTGCAATACAAGTTGCACTTTGAGCGTGGAGCAAGTCTCATGTACGACGACATGTAAGGTTATCCCGGGCCGTTTCATCCCACCATACCTCAAGATGCAAAGTACACGAAAATCAAGCGACAACAAAAGCATCAATGCCCATAAAACCATTGTGTTTTACTCGTGCAACAGATCTACGCATAGAGTCGGCTATTATACCACTATAGGGTTTGTTGCATGGAAAACAAAAAAATTCTATCACAAGAATGCATAAAACCAAGATCCAATCTATGACAAAGCCAAGATCAAATCCACGAGATCAGTGCAACGAGATTGAAGAGAACTAACCATTGTAGTTCCAAAGCATTTAACGAGATCGGATTCTCGTGGTTGATGTAGTCGATCACTTTCCAATCTCAAGATCGTGTAGACGATCCTTCTAGCGCCGCGTTCTAGCAGCGCTTCCGTAGTCGTTCACACGTACGTTAGTCGATGAAGACCTTGCTCTCCCTTGTTCCAGCAGGGCGCGGAGGTTGTAGATCTCCTCGTAATCTCAACAGCACGACGGTGTGGTGGTGGTGGAGGAGGAGAGATTTCTGCAGGGCTTCGCCTAAGCCGGAGTAGGACGATCGACGAGAGAGAAGAGAGGGGGCGGATAGGGTTAGGCACCAATGGACAAGGCTATGGGAGGGTGCGCCGCCACCCCTCATTATATAGGTGGGGGTGGCCGGACAAGGGTTCCTAGCCCAGGTCGTGCCCCCCCTCCCAATTCGGCCACCAAGGGAAGATCTTGAAACCTTTTCCACCAAGTCTTCCTTCTTACCAAAAACTAGAGTTTGACTTTTCAAACTAGGATTTGACTATTCAAACTAGGGTTTGACCCTTTTACTAGTCTTGGCCGAATTGTACCTTTAGGGTTTGGTGCGGCTAGCCCCTATGGCATGCCACTATCAAATTGACCCCCTCTCGGGGTGGTGGAACCACTGGTGGTCCCTCTAGAACATTCTAGAAGTATCTGGTCAAAACACCAAAACTTTTTCTGAACCCCGGAAAACCACTTTCCTTATGTGAATCTTATTATCTAGACCATTCTGGATTTCCTCCTGATGTCCTGGATCCAATTCGAGACTCCGAACAACATTCTGTCTCCAACATATTCCATATCTACTTAAACTACATCGAATCCTTAAGTGTGTCTCCCTACGGTTTGTGAACTATGCAGACATGATCGAGACACCTCTCCGATCAATAACGAATAGAGGGATCTGGAAATCCATATGGCTCCCACATATTTCTATGATGACTTTGTGATCGAATGAACCATTTACATATGATACTGATTCCCTTTGCCGCACGATACTTTACTTATCCGAGGTTTGATCGTCGGTATCTCCATACCTAGTTCAACCTCGTTACCGGTAAGTACTCTTTACTCGTTCCATGATATGACATCCCTTGTGACCTAGTCACATGTTTGCAAGCCAATTGGATGACATTCCACCGAGAGGGCCCAGAGTATATCTATCTGTCATATGGATGGACAAATCCCACTCTTGATCCATGCGCTTCAACACATATTTTCAGAATACCTAATGCCACCTTTATAACTACCTAGTTATGGAAGTGGCATTTGATGTCATCAAAGTACTCATCCGGTGGCGGTGATTAACATGATCTCATGGTCAAAGGATTAGGTTACTATGTATTTGAAAGCTTGTAGCAAAACGAACTTAATGACTTGATCTTATGCTATGCTTACTATGGGTGTGTGTCCATCACATCATTCTCCTAATGATATGACCTTGTTATTAATGACATACAATGTCCATGATCAGGAAACCATGATCATCTATTAATCAGCAAGCTAGTTTAACAAGAGGCTTACTAGGGACTTTTTATGTTTAAAAAACATAAGTATTAATGTTTCCTATTAATACAATTATAGCATGGGATGCAAACATTTATCATAAACACAAAGATATAATAATAACCACTTTATTATTGCCTCTTGGTCATATCTCCAACACAAGTCCCACCCCAGGCCGGCGCCTATCCCCTCCTAGCCTGGAGCATGGGTCTGCGGGCTGCCTCACAGTTTGCCATACTTGCATGTATTCATATATGGAAGGTCACGATCATATCTCTCTTTTATGGAAGGTTTCAATCATATCTTTTAAATAAGTAATATGACGATATTTGCTTGATTGTCAAGATAGGGATCATCTATATGGGGAACAAGATGATCGCCAATTAAGAGTAGATCGAGCAGCTACCATAGAGGAGGGGCACCACCCTTCTTAGCCGTCGGCCCTAGGAGGGCACGACCCTTCCTTCCTACTATATATACCCCCATGGGGGCAGCCCAAGATACACCACCTCCTCCTTCGGGCGTTGGAACTCCTCCTCTCTCTTTACACCATAGAAGGAACACCGAAAAGGCTGTAGGACTTGCACCATTAATGTCGAACTCTAGATGGTAGAACCCTGACAAATCATCAAACCGGAGCGTTCCACCTGCGAGGGGTCATCCGTTCGACCCTTGCATTGAGTGGATATATGTCCTCATCGCTGAGAGGGGTACACCTAGCTCCGAGGATCAACACGTTTGTCATCAACATCTATTCTAATGTTATTCTTTTATACCAATGTGTGTGAGTGATCTAGATCTTATCTCGTTTGTATATTCATGGATGGATCTTGGTTGTTCGTGTAGGGTGATTTTTTATGTTTTTGCATATAAGAACCCCAACATGCAAGACATTCATGTTATTGCAAGAACCATGCAGGCCAAAAAATAATTTTTGTACGCGCAACTCCTCGTCGGTCGTGGCTTCAAGCATGATGGTTGGATCACAGTGATGCCCGGTGAACAACCCATGCCATGCTTTTCGATAATTTTTTCACCTTCAATACATGCAGCCAATGCTCCCAATCATACCCTGACAACCTCTTGCCTCATTCATCGCCATTAGCCTCTTTGTTTTCTCCTCATTAGATCTTGGAGGTAGGTGGGACCAAAGAGCCATATCATTGTCTGTGCAAAAACACACACTTTTTAGTTATTGTCTTCACCAACGAAAATATACTCATCGGTGCAATCATCCGAAATGATGTAAGCGATTGCTATTATGGAGGCCGACATTTTTTATAAGAACTAAACCCTAGGAGGCCGGCAGAATTCCTACAACGAGTGAAGAAATGACAATTCACCGCACATGCCTCCACTATATGCACTAATATCTCTCTTCTCATTCGATGCAAGTGGCAGAAGAGAGCTGAGGAGATTACGTAGATACCTCGGCAACAAATTCCTACATCAGCATGTTTTGGCTGAGAAGGAGGTTGCAAGGGATGCACATATGGCCAACGTATCCCCGTCATCTTTTCCTGTTGTTATCTTCGTCCTCAATGTTCTGCACGGCCACCATCAGAGGATGTCTTCATGCCATCATCATCCATGATATCAACCCAACCAGAATCATCTAAGGAGTAAGAATATTCCAAGAATAACTACATCAACACACTCATGGTGGAATACCAAGACTAGCTCCATGATAAACTCATCTGCATGGATACACATCTCGATTAAATTTAGGATCAAACATTCAAATCAGAGCTAGGTGGAGGAACAGTACTTAGGTTGGTGTTGGACGTAGAGGTCACGAGAGTTACGGAGAAGGCCTGGTATGTCCTGAAATAGATGGGGGAGGTTGTTGAATCTACCACGGATCAGCCGAATTGATGGTATCTACGGCAGTGGAGGAACCGATGCTCCAATAGCAATGAGAAGTCTAGGAAGGGTGAGAAGGCGGTGACGAGTGCAACTATGGGGAATATTCTAGGTGGCGGGGATGCACGAGAATGGTGGAAAACCTAGGAGGGTGGCGATGAGTTTCATGATACCTTAGATCCAGATTAACGGATGAAGTATAGTAGCTTTTTCTCTAGTAGACCTAGATTTAATCGAACCTTGGGAAACAATGCTAAAACGAAATTAAATAAGGCACATCTACATGACTTGTTTGTTCATTTTACCTTTGTTTACCGGACCTTTCTAGTTTACTTTAGGATGTGGGCTATTTCAATGGATAGAGATAGGCTAGGGTTGAATATTCACCTGCAGCTGCACATCATATGGGATAAAGATAGTAATACGCATATTCATGTATAATGTTTTAATAAAGATAAAAAATTTGGGTAGCACATCCCGATATACTAGAGCCTCTGCGAGTCACAGGCATAGCAATAGTCTTTTGATCCAACCATTGCATCACGAAATACCAGGCTAAAACAATTATTAAGTGAAAAAATAGATCAAAGCCTTAAGAAGTGATGTTGCTTTTGTTCCCAAATGGATTGCTAAATGAAGATCGTACTCCCCTTTCTGTCACCGGGTTTCCTACGAGATTGTAGCTCACCAAGTATCTCACCTCAAGCATTTATCAATCTCTAGGATCTTGGGTACCTACAAGTCCATAGATCAAGAAAAGAGACAAAAAACAAAGATACAAATCTCTATTCAAACAATACACAATACTGATGTCTACGCATTTCTATTCTTGTAGACAGTTGTTGGGCCTCCAAGTGCAGAGGTTTGTAGAACAGCAGCAAGTTTCGCTTAAGTGGATTACTCAAGGTTTATCGAACTCAGGAAGGAAGTGGTCAAAGGTATCCCTCTCAAGCAACCCTACAATCAAGATACAAGAAGTATCTTGTGTCCCCAACACACCCAATACACTTGTCAGGTATATAGGTGCACTAGTTCGGTGAAGAGATACTGAAATACAAGTGGTATGGATGATTATAAGACAACGGTGCTAGAAAAGAGCTTGACGGCGAGGAAGAGACTGGAAGCAAGAAAACATGCAACATATCTAGTTGTAAACGGTGTTTCAATGCTTAGAAACAAGGATCATACTTTCACTAGTGAACACTCTCTCATATAAATATCTTATCTTAATGATACTACTCTTAACTACTCTCCGGTTGGACACTCTAATCCACGGTAGGGATACAAAAGCACTCCTCAAAGTCCGCCTTCCCCATCTATATAACCCCACACTGTCACCTTGAGCGCTAGATGGTTCCAACAAACACCACAATTTCATAAAGAAAACCAACTCAAAATATACTCATGATAAGGTTTATGAACTCTAGCCTAAGTGCCACCACGGCGTGCACGCTGTCACTTTCACACACGTGGGGAGAGCAGAGATCTATTGAAGCACTAGAGTTACAGAGTAGATCTACTTGATTACAAAGCTCATGATCACAATATGACCATGCATAGAGAGAGAGATGAACACATAGCTACCGGTAGAGCCCTTAGCCTCAAGGAAGAACTACTCCCTCCTCATCATGGGAATCAGCAACGGTGATGGAGATGGTGATGGAGATCGATGGAGATGGCTCCGTGGGCACTTCCCCATCCCGGCAGTGTGCCGGAATAGAGACTTTCTGTCCTTTGAATATCCCCTTCGGTGGCGGCGGCGCTGCGGAACTTTTCGTAGCTTTCTGGTCAATGATCTAGGGTTTCTGAGTCGGAGGCTTCTTATAGGCGAAGGAGGCAAGGTCGATGGAGGGCCAGGGGCCCACACCCCCTGGTGGCGCCACCAGGGCTAGCCCGCGCCACCCTAGGGTGTGGCCACCCTGGTGTCCTCCTCCATCTTTGCTTCGTGGTTCCGTGTCGTGTCGGGTAAAATAATGACTTTGGTTTTTGTCCCATCCAATTCCGAGAATATTCATTTTTTAGCTTTTCTGAAACCAAAAACAGCATATAACAGGCAACTGGCACTGTGGTATCTTGTCAATAGGTTAGTTCCAGAAAGTGTATAAAAATACCTCAAAGTGTAGACAAAATATAAGACAAATGATATAAAACAAGCATGGAGCATCAAAAATTATAGATATGTTTAGGACGTATCAAGTACTCCCATGGATTATATGCACATGATCGCTACAAGGTTTCACCCCAAAACACAACCTGTGAGGACTACTTACTCATAACAATAAGATCAAGGATAGAATACATTGTGAAAAATACTTAGATTGAAATCAAATATTCTTACAATGGTCGTCGAATTACAAGGAGATCTCAAGTACAAGCTAATGGATATGGCTATGGAGAGGATGAACTATGGTGGTGGATCTCCTTCGGTGGTGTTGTGATGCAATCTGAGAATGGCGTCCCTCTGCGCAGCGGCTGGGACCTCAAAATATATAGGCGCCTTCACGAAATTCGTAGGGTTTGACGATACAAAGCCAACGCCACCTGGTACAGGCGGTCCATACGGCGGACCTTGCCTATACCAGTGGTTGTTATGGCCTTCCACTGGTCTTTTCTTCAAGATTTCTTGGCCGTGTAGACTTCCTCAAAATCTTCATTAATGGCTCCTGATTTCTCCTTAAAGCATGATTTCCTGCACAACACAATTCAAAGCAATGGATTTCACATCTTTGCAATAATTAATCATTAGTATAAAGGCTAGAGATTTTCTTGGTCAATTGCTTGACTAAAAATGAAGTTTAAACACAGATAAAGATGGCTATTTTCACAGCCATCATGCACGTACAGGATTCCCTTCTGCTCGCGTCCTGAAAGTTCACCTCGCATGATTTCTATGCACGATGCGGAAGTGGAAAATATTGCCTCTCGAACAACGTATATGTGGGGTTCGGAGATGGATTTGCAGTACCCTACAAAATAATATTGCGGGCCTCTCACTTTTATGGTATCTATGCTACCCGCTTTTTTGGACAAAAACCACAAACCGGCAGTTATTTGCAGGTTTGTGACTTTTGGGGATCTACTAGACGTGCTCTTATCCACACAACTCCAAAGATTATCACCTCCTCCTTTCTTCTCTCGCCTAGAGATCCTCACCCCTCTCTCTCCCTCCATGGAGCCACCTCTTCCTTCCGCTCTCCTCTCGCTTGATCCCTCTCCTTAGCCCCATGTCCTCTTATTGAGGAAAAATAAGAGGGGATAATAAGAAGAGCAAGAGAAGTAGGTAAAAACAAGAGGAGAAAATCTCCGCCTCCCTTTTCTGATTTCCCTTGCTTAAGGCTCAAGGTTGAGTACCACCACCCTCCACGATCGATGACCCACAAGTATATGGGGTGTATCGTAGTACTTTCGATAAATAGCAGTGTCGATCCCAGCGAGGAGCAGAAGGTGTTGACTAGTGGTTTGGAGCAGGAAATCTCTATAATACTTAGCAAACGGATTTCTAGGGGTTTGATACGTCAGAAACGTATCTATAATTTTTGATGCTCCATGCTTGTTTACTATCTACTTTGCTTTGCTTTGTCCACACTTTGAGGTATTTATATATGTTTTCTGGTACTAACCTATTAATAAGTTGCCATAGTGCCATTTGCATGTTTTCTTCTGTTTTTGGTTCTAGAAAGGCAGAAAATCAATATTCTCGGAATTGGACGGGACAAAAGCCAAAGTCAATATTTTACCATGGGGAACACGAAGCCAGAGTACGAGACGGAGGAGACCCACCAGGGGGGCACACCCCCTGGCCGCGCGGGTGGGACCACCCCGCGCCTGGGGGGGTGCAGCCACCCTGGTGGCCCCCCTGCCTCGCCTCTTCGCCTATAAGAAGCCCCCGATGCAGAAACCCTAGGCACCCGATCAAAATTCCATGAAACCGTCTCTACCCGCCGCCACCATCGTCCCTAGATCGGGGGATCTGAAGCTCTTCCCAGCACCCTGCCAGAGGGGAGATCATCCCGGAGGCCTTCTTCCTCATCATGTCAGCCTCCGGTATGAAGCGTGACTAGTTCCACCTTGGACTACGGGTCCATGTAGTAGCTAGATGGTTGTATCTCCTCCTTGTGATTTCATGTCTAGATCTTGTGAGCTCCGTTCATGATCAAGATCTAATCTATTTGTAATCATGCATGTTGTGTTTGCGGGGATCCGATGGATATTGAGATTACTATGTCAGATTGATTAATGGTTTTGTCTATTTGATTCTATCATGTCTGTGTTGTTTGTGATCTTGCATGCTCTCCGTTGTTAGTAGCTATCTTGGCCAAGTAGTTGCTAGTGATTCCAAGAGGGGGTATTTATGCTCGATAGTGGGTTCATGCCTCTACTTAATCAAGGGAAGTGACAGAAATCTCTACGGCTGTAGATGTGTTGTTGCCAGTAGGGATAAAACAACGGTCTCTTGTTCATGGAACAAGTGGATTGTTTACCTTACACACTTTGCTTAAGTCAGTTGTCCGTTGCTTGCAACTTAATACTGGAGGGGGTTTGGATGATAACCCAAAGGTGGACTTCTAGTCATAGATGCAGTTGGATGGCGGTCTATGTATATTGTTGTACTACCCAATCCAATCTCATAGGATCTTTTTGTCTAGTATTGCATTGTTATGTCTTGCGCAGTCCTGTCAATTGCCCTGCTGTAATTTGTTTACCCAGCATGCCATGTTTGTTTATCTAAGGAGAGCACCTCTAGTGAACTATGGACCACGGTCCAATCTTTACCATTGATACATCTTACACTGTTAATGTTTACTTGCTGCAAACCATCATCACCTTCCACACCATACAGTTAATCCTTTGTTACAGCAACCGGCGAGATTGACAACCTCACTATTCGTTGGGGCAAAGTCTTGAGTTTATGTTGTGCAGGTTTCCACGTTGCTTGCAACACCTTTGAGACGTTTCCTTCCTCCTACTGGTTCGATAACCTTGGTTTCTTACTGAGGGAAGACTTGCTGCTGTGCTGCTTCACACCTTTCTATTGGGGTTTACCGACGAAGTGCTCCATGTCAACAAGGAGTCATCAACAAGTTTTCTGGCGCCGTTTCCGGGGAGGCTAAGGACGTCTTCACAAGGGGAGTCCTCCTCAACCTTTCTCTTTGCTTTGTTTTTAGTTTGCTTAGTTTCTTTTGCTTGGTTTTGTTTGCCTCTTTTTATCAAAAACTCCAAAAAAATAGTATAGTTTGGTTTGCTATCTCTTATCAAAAACACAAAAAATTAGTTCCCACTCTAGTTGACACCTTTCTCTAGCTCACCATGTTGTTCCCCAAGTTCGCCCTGAAGGACCTTTCAATAGGTAGTGTCTCTATAATTTGGAAGAAAATATTGAAGAATTCTTCAATCATGTTAGCAAGCATGAGGATATTGAGGATAGATCTATAGCAGAACTTGCTCCTAATTATGAAATTGATGCAGCTTCTTTAGTTCATATGTTGGAGTCTAGGTTTGTTAGCCTTAACCCCATGATGCAAATCTTGTTCCTAAAACTAAAAGAAGAAAAGAATGCTGAAAAGAGAGAATTTATTCTTGAAACTTTGCTCAAAGAGTTCCATGATGTTGCTAAAGAAGCCAAAAAGGTTTTTGAGCGTTTTAGTATGCTAGGCTCATGTGTAGATGTTATGGGTACTTCAGATAAAACCAAGCCTAGAGAGGAATTTAAGATATCCATACCCTTTAAGCTTGTTGGGATGCATGAAGCCTTTGAAAAGAATTTAGATTGGATTCTTCCTGAAAATCCTTTTGATGAAAGTAATAAACCAAAGAGAGATGAGAAGGGATCCTCCAAAACTCATTTGGATGAGATACCTTTCATAGTTGAAGACTTTGCAAGTATTGATCTTAATTCCTCATTTGAAAATACTTGATTTCTTGCTTCTTGTGCCTAACTTAAAGGCATTAAAGAAAGTACTTATTGGGAGATAACCCAAGAGTTTCCTTGAGTCTTGGAAGTTATTACTTCTGTAATGACCTCTCCTTATCCTTTTTGTTTGCTTTTTGTGCCAAGAATGACCTCTAATGAGAGGGAAGTAAGATTTGGGGAGTTGTTGTCCCGAAACAGATTTATGTCCTCCACCATAAAAATTTGTGAGGAGTATCTGTAAGTCCGATTGATATGAAAATTTACGAATGAATCCCACAGTATGTTAGATAACTTTCGTTAGTTCAACACTTTTTTTTATTTGAGCAACATAAGATTTTCAAAAAAATCGGTTTATACCTGCTGGTCTGTTTTGACAGATTTCTGGCATTATTTGCATTTGCTTCTTATTGATTCCTTTTTGGGTTCTTTTTGGGGAAATTGAACTTTTTTAAGGAGTTGCTACAGTAGCTTTTGTTTTTAGTGAAATTTTTTCTGTTCTAAAGCTAAAACCAAAGGTATATTATCTTTTGAATACACTAATGTTGCTAATGAAGATTGTGTGAAGTTTTGTATGAAGGAAAAATTTCAGGTGTAGAGAGAGAATGATGTAATGAGATGAAGAATGGACAAAAGCTAAAGCTTGGGGATGCCACCCCGGTGTCACCCCAATAAATATCCAAGAGGTACAAGCGTCAAAGCTTGGGGATACCCAAGGCATCCCCTTCTTCATCAATAAAAAGCTCAGGTCTTTCTAGACACTTCGTTTTTATTGTTTCATGCACTGTTGTGTTGTTCTTGGAGCATCTTTGTTTTCGTTTGATTTGCTTAGTTTGTTTAGTTTGCTTGAATAAAGTAGTTTGGACCCCCATTCTCACTATGTTGTTTCAAATAAGTCGATTGGTGTTGGAAAGGAGTAGAAAGTTCTTGCTTGAAAGTGCAAGAGGAGCTTGCACTGACTATGACTTAGACTTTAGCATGACATGCTAGGTGTTTTTTGACCTTATGCTTAGTGATTATTGCTGTAGCATGACTTGTTCCAAACAATTGAGATTGCTTAATGTGTCTTGAAGGAATCATGTGTTGTTTTAGCATACAAAAGCATAGTATTGTCGTATTCTCCTTTGATGTTTTGTTTGGGTTGACTTGGCACATGCTCACACCATGTTATGACTATGAACAAGTCACCATAGCCTCTATGATCATTTAGTCCTTGACTTGTAGTACCACTCTATGCTTTGAATAGTAATGTTTTGTCGCTCTGCATGATTATGGCCATTATTGCTCTCTTAGTTGGTTGCTTCCAGTCTTTTGCTAGCCTCCACTTGTATGAGTAAGCTCTACTCATGCTTCCAACTCCCAAGAAACCAAGTTATTCCAAAGTGTCCACTATAAATTCCTATGCATGGTGTGTTACACCATTCCAAGTACATTCTTGTTTTCAGCTATCTTCCAATTAAAAAGTATTTTGTTATGTGAAAACTTAGTGATTAAAGCCCTCAAAAACTTGATGGCACACTTTATATTCCTTGCCCCTAATAAACTTGAACCATTGTGTCATCTATGTTGTATATGCTTGCACTTATACGTTGGAATTATCAGAACCATGTTGTCATGGGGAACGTTTTCAACATTGCACTTGTACTTTGTACACAGTTGATATCATGCTTGTAACATCCCAAAAATCATAGTATCAAAACTCATTCATATCATCTTTGCATCATTCATCCATTTAGAGTTTTCTCAAAAATCATTTAGAAACAGAAGTTGGAGCTATGATTTCATGTGGGCATTTTATTCCAAAATGACCATCACCCTTTGAAATATGAAAGTTTAAATATTTGTTCACTTGCCTCCATGATAGGAAAGTTTAAGTGAAGCTTCTAACCCAAGAATCAAAAGTTAGAAGTGATTTCAAAACCCTATTTCAAATATTTACAAACAAAAACAAATCTCTGTTTACTTTGAAAACCAAGCTTGACCAAGCCTTGCAAGGTAAACACTTAGTTAGAATGAATGTTTTTGAACCCACAAAACCTTGCAAAAATTCCCAAAACAGTTTGGATTCAAAAGGATTTGAATTCATATCAAAAACCATTCCAGAAAATAGAAATAGAAAAAGAAAAGAAATAAACAATAGAAAAGGGCCGCGCGGCCAGAATCTGGCCCAGCAACGAACCAAGCCCAGCAAGCCCACCCGGGAATTTCTTTTTCTCCTCTCACGCGCGAGCGCACACACTGAGCCGCTGACAGCCAGACCCCACACTCACTTCGCGCACATCGCTGACGAGCGGGCCCTGTACACGCTGTCATCATCTTCCTCAAACCCCGCCCGCGACCACGTCGCAGCTGCAGTGACTGCCGGTGATGGCGCGGCTTAATTGGGCAATTAAACGCAGGCGTTTCCTATCGAGGCACCAGCTATAAGATCCCCACATCCCCACGATCATTTCCCCCAGTCAATCGCACACTTACGCCTCCAGGCTGCCCACGACTCGCTCAAAACCACCGCAGACAGAGCAACTCCGGCGACCGATTCAGGTGAACCTCGTGCGCCCCTTTCCCTCTGGTTTGTTCGAGACGCTTAGTAAACCTCCCGCGCACCTTCTAACCACAACAGAGCATCCTGTATTGCCCCAGGTCGACGTGTTCACTTGACGCCGTAGGCACCCGACGACCACCCCAACTCCGGCGAGCAATCTCAGTAAGTTTCGAGCGCCCCTTGCTTTCTTATTCACCCGAGCATGTTCGCAGTTGTCCTGCGCATCTTCTAAACCCACTGGTTCATGCTAGGGCGACGCAGAACTTCGGCAACGACTCCGACAACACCCACCCGACGCCAGACGCAACTCCGACGAGATCTAGAGCCCATCTCCGAGCGCCCCTCCGCAAGCGAGTACCACTACGAGCTTCAGCAGCCTCCGGCGAACCTGGTAATACCCCTCTCCCACTCGCGGACGATGTAGAACGCCGACGCCGCCGTAGTCAGACGCGCCGCCGCCAGTTAGCACCGCCAGCGCCGCCCGTTTCTGGCTTGATGATATGGACCGTTGGATCTGCATCGCAGCGCTAGGATAGATTCACTTAAACCGAAGAGGTACGCGATCTGAGCCGTGCAGCGTAAGTTAGATCTAACGGCGCAGAAGTGTGATCCGGTGCGAAGCGGTACGGGCGAATAAAAACATGACGCGTGGCTAGGTTAGATCTAAAAACAGATTTAAAAACCAGATTTAGTTTCAAACTTCAAATGCTTATAACTTTTGAATGCCACGTTGGATTTTTGCAAATTTTATACCGTTGGATTCAGTGAAACAAGGCCTTTCTGAATATCCAATTTGTTTAGCATATAGTAACAGATAAAATGATTTTATTTGTGGAACAAGTTTTAGGCTAATTTAGGTATAGATTTAATTTGGTAAATTTAAAATGGGGCCAAATAAGTTTAGTTGGCAAACTTGTGACATGTTAAGTTTCTGTACCCATGGGCATACTTGATAGAATTTTCAAAAATCACCACTTAGTAAATTCTTGCATACATGCATTCATATTATTTTTGGTTGTATATATTTGTGTGTAATTGTATGCTATTCTTTCTTGTGTAGATTTTGCTAGTGATTGTGATTGTGAGGAGTGCTACTCTCCCCACTACCAAGGCAAGTGATATTTACATGAATAAATTTGTCCTATGTTTTGAACTAGCATTAGATATTTTGTTATAGTATTGCATGTTATGTTGTCTAAAGCAAAAGATGGGGAAATCCTATGTAGTCTAATAGATTTGCTAAGGAATTATCCCTAATATAAGTTACCATACTTTGCTTAGCCTAGCTTATAGCAAAACAAGGGATGGTGAAAAACTACACTTACTATAAAGAAAATATTTCTAAGTCAAGAGACTTATACTTTTCTAATAAAACCACTAAGTCAAATGAACCTCCTGGGTGGAATGGAAAGTATGGGTTATGTTGAGTGGTTACACAAGGCCATGGACTTGGGTTGTGTATCTCACTTGTGGTAAGCCACCCAGGCACAAAGGGATTTGGAGGCCAAGTGTTGAGAAAGCTTACAGTGCAACCACTTGGCAATATGGGCTCTGCCATGATCATATAGGTTGCTAGAACTTAGTCACTTGGACAGTTGGTGGTAGATGGGTTGATAGGTTGGAGCGCGTCCATTTGACTAAGGAAAGGCTTCTGAAAGGTCCTGTCTTGGGAAACCAAGTCTGGTGGGAAAAGTGCACAACCTCTGCAGATGGAAAACCTAAGTACTTAGCCTTGTCCAAGGAAATGGACACTTTGAGCATCAAGACATGGAAGCTACAAGAATCTCATCACTCCAACTTCTAAATAAAATTGGTGGGTGAACAAGGGTGAAGGACCTCAATGTCTATTGGTGGTTCCTTGGGAATGATTTTGATAAAGAAAAACTTAGTGATTTCAACTAATAGGAAAAACCTATTTTCAAGCAAAGCCAGCCAAGCTACACATAGCCAAAATGCATATAGTAATGTAGTCCACTTAAAATATAATAAGGTATCACTTGCCAATACTATTCCAAAGTATTGACCCTCTGTGGCTGTAACTTGTGATGTTGCAGGTTACTCCGATGATGAATAGGAGTCATGAGTCTACACTCAACATGCTTGTCTGTGGCACATGAAGATGAAGACTTATGTTTATTTACTTGTTCCTTAAAACTCTTGTATTAGGCCTATGGCCATGAGTTGTAAAAGACTATATATTATCTCTGGAATGAATGTAATAAACGACCTTTGTATCTGTGTACTTCATCTTAAACTGTGGATGCTAGCATTGATCCAGGGACTAGCATTGCAATCACAGGGATCCTTTCCTTTATAAAGGAGGGGTCTAACAGATGGTATCAGAGCACTGTGTTGCCTGTAGGATTATGACCCTAGGATTGGGAAACCACTAAGGAAAAAGTTTTTCAACTACTTCTACACTTGTCTATTCTTCTCGTAAAACTTTTCTAATCTCTTCCAACTTCCTTTGTAGATGAACTCCATCAACGAAGCCGTGAAGAAGGGACCACTCATGACCATGACCTTGGAGTGTGAAACTGAGTTTCCCAATATTCTCAAGGATCTCATGGAGGCAATGGATGCCCATGGTGAAGCCGTGTACAAGGGCTTTCCAGTGATGGATAAAGGAGTGGAGTATTGGTGGGTGCAACTTCACTTGTACAAAAACAAGGAAGACAACCACAAAGAAAGGGGATTCTGCATGTACACCAACACTACAATGCACACCACATTCTTTGAGTCAGCCAGGGATGCAGCTTGGAGGACTATCAAAGAACTAAGTGCTAGAGTCAAGTGCAGAATGCTCAACCTCCAAAAGGACTTAGAGAAAGAAAAGGAGCTTACTCAAGAGTTGGAAGACACCAACCAAGAAATAAGGGGAGATGTTATAGACTTAGTGATAGAGTCAAGAGAGCAAGATTGGTGGATTGCCTCTAGAAACATTGTGTTTAATAATAGATCCCGTGAGATTGGATTGTAAGAACACTTCGTTAGTTGGACCACCACTTATCACCTTATTTTCCAAAATGATACCTTAAATAAGTTGGACCTTGTTTGATGTAATGGATTGTGTATGCATGACATATGTGGTATTTGTGTTCCATGGTTATGTATGAGATGGTTGTTTTTGTGTTCATCTTAAATAGTGTTGTTCTAACTTTTCAATTTTATAAATAGATGCCTATTGCCGTCAGCACTGTTGAGGAGTTCCAGGTTACTCGTTTTGGGCCCCGTATCGTTGAGCTTACCACTCTGCTCGATCTCCCTCTTCCTACCATCACGGTGTACCCACTCACCAAGTTCGAGAGGAAGGACCTCTGGGGCTTCAAGGTGAACCAGCCCGGACGCCAGACTGAGCCTACTACGGAGGCCATCGTCTTCAAGTTGATGCACGACGACAGGGAGAGAGGCATGGAGGTAGTCATGCAGGACCTGATAGGACGACTGTTAGGCCGTCACTCCCGACAGGTTAGGGGCACTCACTTCCACGCCTTCGGAAGGCGTGATGTTGATGGAGATTCCATCGACTTTGAGGACGACTCGAGGAGCACTGCAGAGCCGATACGCCTCTATCTTCAGGACTTAGAGACTCTTCTCAGGCACGTAGATACGGATAGGACGAACGTCATGCTTGGCAATGACGAGCTTCAGGTGCAGCTACGCGAGAAGGACAAGCTTTTCGCACAGCAGGATGAGATGATCAAGGAAATGGAGACAAAGTTCGAGGCTCAGGATCGCAAGTTTAAGAGTCAGGAGAAACGCGTCCAGGACAGGAACAAGAAAATCCGGGACATGATCGAGGAACTGAAGTCCAAGGACTTCGAGCTTGAGCAGCAGCAGATGGTCATTGAGAGGCTTCGCTCCCAGAAGAGGGCTCTCAAGGCCAAGGTCGATTCCTTGACCACTACGATTGAGGAGAACGAGACCGCGATGGAGAACGCAGGTCTTACCTTCGTCGAGGAGGAGATTGACGCTGATGAGTAGACTTGACTACTCGTTTACCTTTCATATTCATACTCGTTACTGTGAACTTATTATTGGACCATCCGACATGTGGATGGCTTGTCACTTGTGTGTTCTACTTCATGAGCTTATTATGTGGTTGTTGAACCTTTATTCTTATGTTGCTTGTTATGTGTTTGCTTATGATGTATTGTGCATGAAACATCTATGGGTATCTCATTCTTATCTATTTGAACAAACCACAGATGCCTCCCCGTCGCGCAAACCCCAACCCCAACAACATCACTCCGGAAATGCAACAAATGATGAATGCACAAACGCAGCTTATGCAAATGATGACAACATTCATCCAAAACCAGAATAATAACAACAACAACAACAACAACGACCCCAACAACAACAACAACAACAACAACAACAACAACAACAACAACAACAACAACAACAACAACAACAACCCTCCGGGTTTTGATATGCTCACCAGATTTTTGCGTCTGAGGCCAGCAAAGTTTTCGGGAACAACTGATCCCATGGTAGCCAATGACTGGTTACGTTCTGTGAACAAAGACTTAGTGACCGTGGGCTGCACGGATGCTGAAAAGGTCAGGTTTGCAGCACATCTGTTGGAAGGACCAGCTGCCACCTGGTGGGACAACTTCCAAATCACCACTCCTATTGATGAGGTGACTTGGGCTATCTTTGAAGATGGTTTTCGCACGGCTCATATCTCATCAGGGATAATGAGTCTGAAAAAGAAGGAGTTTCACAACCTGAAACAGCGCCACCGCAGCGTGGCAGAATACATAGAAGAATTCAACAATCTGGCGCGCTACGCACCGGATGAGGTTGGTACAGATGCCAAGAGAAAGGAAAAGTTCTTGGAGGGTTTGAATGATGAGCTGAACTTACAGTTGTCTGTGGCATATGTTCCAACTTATCAGTCGTTGTGTGACAAGGCTGCTATTTTGGAAAGTAAAATGAAGCAAGTCGAGAGTACAAAGAGGAAACACTCCGACAAACACAGCTCGGGATCGTCTCACAAACGATCTCACTATGATGACAATGGCAGCTCAGGATCCCATAAACATGGGAAATTCAGCAAGCACAACCGTCATGACAATAAGCACCACCGCAGTCATGACAAGGACAAGTACAAGAATCACAAGGGTGGACATAAGAGCCACTATGGCGGAAATGGTAGTGGAAGTGGAAGCCAGCCTCCTAAAAAGGACATCAGTCAGGTTGAGTGCTTCAAATGCAAGAAGCTGGGGCATTATGCTAATGAGTGCCCTGAAAAGAAAGTTGAAGGACCTAACAAGCCGAATCCTTTCCAGAAAGGACAGGTTAACCACATCAATGTGGAAGAAGTCTATGAGGAACTTGATGCCGTGGCTGGTAAGTTCAGACTCAATTCAATTTCAGCATTTGTACTCTTTGATACCGGTGCATCTCATTCATTCATATCAAAGGCATTTGTGGATAGAAATGGGTTTGCATCAGAAAACATTGGGTGTCCAATAAAGGTTAGTTCTCCGGGGGGAGACATGATAGTAAGCCTTGGATGCCAGGATCTCATCATAGAGTTTGGTAAACATAAGTTTCCAGTAAGCCTGATAATCCTAGATTCCCAAGGACTAGATGTAATATTGGGAATGGATTGGATGGCTAAGTATGAAGGAGTATTAAATTGTGCAAATCGTACAGTTACACTCACAACCCCAGAAGGAAAAAGAATAAAATTTAAGTCAAACTTTGAATCCAAAGGAAGTAAGCTGAATTCTCTTAAGGGGGTTAGCATGGACGGTGTACCAATAGTATGTGAGTATCCGGATGTGTTTCCGGAAGAGCTACCAGGAATGCCACCGGATAGAGATGTGGAGTTTCTGATAGATTTGGTGCCAGGATCAGGACCAATAGCTAAGAGACCGTACAAAATGTCTGTTGATGAATTGAGAGAGCTCAAGAAACAACTAGGTGAACAGTTACAGAAAGGGTTTATTCAACCAAGTTCTTCATCTTGGGGAGCCCCAGTGTTGTTCGTGGAGAAGAAGGATAGAACCCAAAGGTTATGTATTGACTACCGTTCTCTCAACGAGGTTACCATCAAGAACAAATATCCTTTACCAAGAATCAACGACTTATTTGATCAGCTAGAAGGAGCATGTGTATTCTCGAAGATTGATCTTCGGTCAGGTTATTTTCAACTCAAGATACGAGAGCAAGACATACCAAAAACAGCATTCACCACAAGGTATGGATTGTATGAGTATACTGTGATGCCTTTTGGATTAACCAACGCTCCGGCATACTTCATGAATATGATGAACAAAGTGTTCATGGAATTCCTTGACAAGTTCGTTGTCGTTTTCATCGATGACATCTTGGTTTACTCCAAGAGCAAGGAAGAGCATGAAAGACACTTACGCTTGATACTTGAGAAACTGAGGGAACATAAACTATATGCCAAATTCAGCAAGTGTGAGTTCTGGTTAGAGGAAGTTGGTTTTCTTGGTCATGTGATGACAAAAGATGGTGTGGCAGTTGATCCTGCTAAGGTTTCAGCTGTGACAGAATGGGAATCACCTAAGAATGTGAAAGAAGTTTGTAGTTTCCTCGGCTTAGCAGGTTACTATAGAAGGTTCATTGAAAATTTCTCGAAAGTTGCTAAGCCTATGACAGAATTTCTAAAGAAGGACAAGAAGTTTGCCTGGTCTGAAGGTTGCGAAGTCAGTTTCCAAGAATTGAAGAAGAGACTTGTAACAGCACCAGTTCTATGTCTGCCAGATTTGGAAAAGGATTTCCAAGTGTATTGTGATGCTTCTCATCAAGGTTTGGGTGCCGTGCTTATGCAAGATGGTAAAGTCGTAGCCTATGCTTCGAGACAACTCAAAACTCATGAGGTAAATTATCCTACCCATGATTTGGAGTTAGCCTCTGTCGTCCATGCACTCAAAACATGGAGACATTACCTTTTGGGAAAGCATTGTGAAGTGTTCACCGATCATAAGAGTTTGAAGTATATCTTCACCCAGAAGGAAATCAACATGAGACAAAGAAGATGGCTAGAACTTATCAAGGATTACGACTTAAGTTTGCAATACCATCCCGGTAAAGCAAATGTAGTAGCGGATGCTCTAACTCGTAAGACATTTGTAAATGGCCTTACCAAAGGGGAATTGCCAGATGACTTGTGTAAGCAATTCAAAGAACTCAGATTGGAGATTGTACCAGAAGGACATCTCATGTCCTTAGATGTTCAACCCACTTTATTGGACAAGATCCGAGAAGTCCAGAAGACCGATAAAGAAATTGAAAAGATTAAGGAAAATATTAGTCTAGGGAAGGCTAAGAGTTTCCATATAGATGAACAAGGTACTTTATGGCACGGGAAACGTATATGTGTTCCACAAGACCCGGAGTTACGGAAACTGATCTTACAAGAAGGTCACAACTCTCCATATTCTATTCACCCGGGAAATACCAAAATGTACATGGACATGAAGGAAAGGTTTTGGTGGAACAATCTCAAAAGGGACATCGCCGAACATATTGCTTTGTGTGATGTGTGTAGTAGAGTCAAAGCGGAGCACCAAAAACCAGCAGGTTTACTTCAACCACTGCCTATTCCTGAATGGAAGTGGGAAAATATTGGTATGGATTTCATTACCGGATTACCGAGGACCAGGTCAGGATATGATTCCATATGGGTGGTAGTGGATCGCCTAACTAAAGTGGCTCATTTTATACCAGTGAAGACAACTTATACAAGTGCCAAGTTAGCAAAAATTTATATGAGCAGGATTGTATGCCTTCACGGTGTGCCAAAGAGTATTGTGTCAGATAGAGGAACCCAATTCACATCTCACTTTTGGAGACAACTACATGAATCCTTAGGAACGAGATTGGAGTTTAGCACTGCTTTTCATCCTCAAACGGATGGACAAACAGAAAGGACCAACCAAATTCTTGAGGACATGTTGAGAGCCTGTGCATTAGATTATGGAGCAAGTTGGGATGAAAGTTTGCCTTACGCGGAGTTCTCTTACAATAACAGCCATCAATCTAGTATTGGAATGGCACCGTTTGAGTTACTCTACGAAAGGAAATGTACCACCCCATTATTATGGAATGGTGTGGGAGAAAGAAGTTTATTTGGACCTGATCTTATCAAGGATGCCGAAGAGAAAGTCAAATTGGTTAGGGACAGATTGAAGATAGCACAGTCCCGACAGAAAAGCTACGCGGATTCTAAGCGTAGAGAAGTCACCTATAAAGTTGGGGATAGAGCTTATCTCAGGGTATCACCACTCCGTGGAGTGAAAAGATTTGGAGTCAAAGGAAAGTTGGCACCAAGATATGTTGGGCCATTCAAGATTCTAAGTCGCAAGGGAGAAGTTGCATATGAAGTTGAATTGCCAGAATCTCTATCAGCAGTCCATAACGTATTTCATGTGAGTCAGCTTAAGAAACGTCACCCAGAAATGGAAGAGTCTTCTTTGAAGGATACTATACCTTTGGAGGAAGTTCAGCTAGAAAGTGATCTCACTTATGAGGAAAAGCCTGTCAAAATTCTAGAGACAGCAGAAAGAGTCACCAGGACCAAGACTATCAAGTTTTGCAAAGTGCAATGGAACCATCACTCCGAAGAGGAAGCAACATGGGAAAGAGAAGATGATCTTCGGAAAGACCACCCTCACCTATTTGCTAGCCAAACCGAATCTCGAGGGCGAGATTCATCTTAAGGGGGTTAGATTTGTAACATCCCAAAAATCATAGTTTCAAAACTCATTCATATCATCTTTGCATCATTCATCCATTTAGAGTTTTCTCAAAAATCATTTAGAAACAGAAGTTGGAGCTATGATTTCATGTGGGCATTTTATTCCAAAATGACCATCACCCTTTGAAATATGAAAGTTTAAATATTTGTTCACTTGCCTCCATGATAGGAAAGTTTAAGTGAAGCTTCTAACCCAAGAATCAAAAGTTAGAAGTGATTTCAAAACCCTATTTCAAATATTTACAAACAAAAACAAATCTCTGTTTACTTTGAAAACCAAGCTTGACCAAGCCTTGCAAGGTAAACACTTAGTTAGAATGAATGTTTTTGAACCCACAAAACCTTGCAAAAATTCCCAAAACAGTTTGGATTCAAAAGGATTTGAATTCATATCAGAAACCATTCCAGAAAATAGAAATAGAAAAAGAAAAGAAATAAACAATAGAAAAGGGTCGCGCGGCCAGAATCTGGCCCAGCAACGAACCAAGCCCAGCAAGCCCACCCGGGAATTTCTTTTTCTCCTCTCATGCGCGAGCGCACACACTGAGCCGCTGACAGCCAGACCCCACACTCACTTCGCGCACATCGCTGACGAGCGGGCCCTGTACACGCTGTCATCGTCTTCCTCAAACCGCGCCCGCGACCACGTCGCAGCTGCAGTGACTGCCGGTGATGGCGCGGCTTAATTGGGCAATTAAACGCAGGCGTTTCCTGTCGAGGCACCGGCTATAAGATCCCCACATCCCCACGATCATTTTCCCCCAGTCAATCGCACACTTACGCCTCCAGGCTGCCCACGACTCGCTCAAAACCACCGCAGACAGAGCAACTCCGGCGACCGATTCAGGTGAACCTCGTGCGCCCCTTTCCCTCTGGTTTGTTCGAGACGCTTAGTAAACCTCCCGCGCACCTTCTAACCACAACAGAGCATCCTGTATTGCCCCAGGTCGACGTGTTCACTTGACGCCGTAGGCACCCGACGACCACCCCAACTCCGGCGAGCAATCTCAGTAAGTTTCGAGCGCCCCTTGCTTTCTTATTCACCCGAGCGTGTTCGCAGTTGTCCTGCGCATCTTCTAAACCCACTGGTTCGTGCTAGGGCGACGCAGAACTTCGGCAACGACTCCGACAACACCCACCCGACGCCAGACGCAACTCCGACGAGATCTAGAGCCCATCTCCGAGCGCCCCTCCGCAAGCCAGTACCACTACGAGCTTCAGCAGCCTCCGGCGAACCTGGTAATACCCCTCTCCCACTCACGGACGATGTAGAACGCCGACGCCGCCGTAGTCAGACGCGCCGCCGCCAGTTAGCACCGCCAGCGCCGCCCGTTTCTGGCTTGATGATATGGACCGTTGGATCTGCATCGCAGTGCTAGGATAGATTCACTTAAACCGAAGAGGTACGCGATCTGAGCCGTGCAGCGTAAGTTAGATCTAACGGCGCAGAAGGGTGATCCGGTGCGAAGCGGTACGGGCGAATAAAAACATGACGCGTGGCTAGGTTAGATCTAAAAACAGATTTAAAAACCAGATTTAGTTTCAAACTTCAAATGCTTATAACTTTTGAATGCCACGTTGGATTTTTGCAAATTTTATACCGTTGGATTCAGTGAAACAAGGCCTTTCTGAATATCCAATTTGTTTAGCATATAGTAACAGATAAAATGATTTTATTTGTGGAACAAGTTTTAGGCTAATTTAGGTATAGATTTAATTTGGTAAATTTAAAATGGGGCCAAATAAGTTTAGTTGGCAAACTTGTGACATGTTAAGTTTCTGTACCCATGGGCATACTTGATAGAATTTTCAAAAATCACCACTTAGTAAATTCTTGCATACATGCATTCATATTATTTTTGGTTGTATATATTTGTGTGTAATTGTATGCTATTCTTTCTTGTGTAGATTTTGCTAGTGATTGTGATTGTGAGGAGTGCTACTCTCCCCACTACCAAGGCAAGTGATATTTACATGAATAAATTTGTCCTATGTTTTGAACTAGCATTAGATATTTTGTTATAGTATTGCATGTTATGTTGTCTAAAGCAAAAGATGGGGAAATCCTATGTAGTCTAATAGATTTGCTAAGGAATTATCCCTAATATAAGTTACCATACTTTGCTTAGCCTAGCTTATAGCAAAACAAGGGATGGTGAAAAAACTACACTTACTATAAAGAAAATATTTCTAAGTCAAGAGACTTATACTTTTCTAATAAAACCACTAAGTCAAATGAACCTCCTGGGTGGAATGGAAAGTATGGGTTATGTTGAGTGGTTACACAAGGCCATGGACTTGGGTTGTGTATCTCACTTGTGGTAAGCCACCCAGGCACAAAGGTATTTGGAGGCCAAGTGTTGAGAAAGCTTACAGTGCAACCACTTGGCAATATGGGCTCTGCCATGATCATATAGGTTGCTAGAACTTAGTCACTTGGACAGTTGGTGGTAGATGGGTTGATAGGTTGGAGCGCGTCCATTTGACTAAGGAAAGGCTTCTGAAAGGTCCTGTCTTGGGAAACCAAGTCTGGTGGGAAAAGTGCACAACCTCTGCAGATGGAAAACCTAAGTACTTAGCCTTGTCCAAGGAAATGGACACTTTGAGCATCAAGACATGGAAGCTACAAGAATCTCATCACTCCAACTTCTAAATAAAATTGGTGGGTGAACAAGGGTGAAGGACCTCAATGTCTATTGGTGGTTCCTTGGGAATGATTTTGATAAAGAAAAACTTAGTGATTTCAACTAATAGGAAAAACCTATTTTCAAGCAAAGCCAGCCAAGCTACACATAGCCAAAATGCATATAGTAATGTAGTCCACTTAAAATATAATAAGGTATCACTTGCCAATACTATTCCAAAGTATTGACCCTCTGTGGCTGTAACTTGTGATGTTGCAGGTTACTCCGATGATGAATAGGAGTCATGAGTCTACACTCAACATGCTTGTCTGTGGCACATGAAGATGAAGACTTATGTTTATTTACTTGTTCCTTAAAACTCTTGTATTAGGCCTATGGCCATGAGTTGTAAAAGACTATATATTATCTCTGGAATGAATGTAATAAACGACCTTTGTATCTGTGTACTTCATCTTAAACTGTGGATGCTAGCATTGATCCAGGGACTAGCATTGCAATCACAGGGATCCTTTCCTTTATAAAGGAGGGGTCTAACAATGCTCTTTTGTATATGGATGTCGCCGGTGTGAAATAAAGAGGGAGCTTGTAAGTCCATGCATTTATGTATTTTGTGTTAGAGAAACGCCTGGGCCGCTAGCCTAAGCCATGCCTAATCATGGTGGAAACTTGCAGCATCACCATAATGAGCAGTATGTGAAGCATCCTCAATAAAAATATATGCAAATAGTAAATAAATAGATCGCTGAGATGCTCATTGTCTACTTGCCTTGTCATTTTGGTTATGGGATAGCTCCTGTACCATGTGCAAGGCGTACCCCGTTGGCGGTTCTCTATGATACACATGTACTTACTATGACAAGAACTTACAGGTGACCAAAGTTGAGTAGAATGCGATGCGGCCCTCGTATTCAAGGGACATGAGGTTTACAACTAATACTTTGTCAAGCATGATAGGGGCAATGAGGGCTGAAAGATAACAATTACCATAATTTTTGGAAGCTAGCTAGATGGTTGTATCTCCTCCTTGTGATTTCATGTCTAGATCTTGTGAGATCCGTTAATGATCAAGATCTAATCTATTTGTAATCATGCATGTTGTGTTTGCGGGGATCCGATGGACATTGAGATTACTATGTCAGATTGATTAATGGTTTTGTCTATTTGATTCTATCATGTCTGTGTTATTTGTGATCTTGTCTGCTCTCCGTTGTTAGTAGCTATCTTGGCCAGTAGTTGCTACTGACTCCAAGAGGGGGTATTTATGCTCGAGAGTGGGTTCATACCTATACTTAATCAAGGGAAGTGACAGAAATCTCTACGGTTGTAGATGTGTTGTTGCCACTAGGGAGAAAACAACGGTCTCTTGTCCATAGAACAAGTGGATTGTTTACCTTACACACTTTGCTTAAAGAAGTTGTCTGTTGCTTGCAATTTAATACTAGAGGGGGTTCGGATGATAATCCAAAGGTGGACTTCTAGTCATAGATGCAGTTGGATGGCGGTCTATATATATTGTTGTATTGCCCAATCGAATCTCATATGATCTTTTTGTCTAGTATTGCATTGTTATGCCTTGCTCAGTCCTGTCAATTGCCCTGCTGTAATTTGTTTACCCAACATGCCATGTTTGTTTATCTAAGGAGAGCACCTCTAGTGAACTATGGACCCCGGTACAATCTTTACCATTGATACATCTTCCACTGTTACTGTTTACTTGCTGCAAACCATCATCACCTTCCACACCATACAATTAATCCTTTGTTACAGCAACCGATGAGATTGACAACCTCACTGTTAGTTGGGGAAAAGTCTTGAGTTTGTGTTGTGCAGGTTTCCACGTTGCTTGCAACACCTTTGAGATGTTTCGTTCCTCCTACTGGTTTGATAACCTTGGTTTCTTACTGAGGGAAGACTTGCTGCTGTGCTGCTTCACACCTTGCTCTTGGTGTTTACCGACGAAGTGCTCCACGTCAACAAGGAGTCATCGGGGTTCTTGATAAAGCAACGAAATAAAGTGTAAGTAAATAAAGACATCATATAATTGCAGAAAGTGGCCCAATCCTTTCTTATCAAAGGACATGACGGTTGTAATACTTATGAAGACCAAATGTTCTCGAGGACATGGGAATACTGTCAAGTGCTTTCATTTCATATAGTTGATTAATCTTCTTTGGTTTGATAAGTGTTGTGTTGGTGAACCTATGCTAATGTACCAACCTTACTAGGACTAATACATACTTGTGATTAAACCCCTTGCAAGCATCCACAACTATAATAAAGTAATTAAAATAAAAACCTAACCACAACCTTAAACTCTGAGATCCTACACTCCCTTGTGCAAAGGTTTCCTAACGGGGGTTCAGGTTTCTATCACTCCGGCAACCCCACAATTAGTAGCCAAATATACAATGCATTCCCCTAGGCCCATAAATGGTGAAGTATCATGTAGTCGACGTTCACATGACACCACTAGAAGAATAGCACCACAACTTAAATATTAAACCATTGAATAATACCTCAACATAATTCCACTACTAACAACATGACTTCTCCCATGTCCTCAAGAACTAAACGAAGTACTCACGAGACATCAAATGGATCAAGATCAGAGATGATATGATGATGAGTAACAATTTGAACATAAACAATAATTCAATGGTTCCACTCACAAGCATCAACTACAAAAGTAATCACCACCGGGAAAGTTTACCCTAAGAATTATGCAAGATTCAACACAATTGTTACAGCGGAATGGAGTGGTGATGATCATGCTGGTGGAGATGGTGGTGTGGATGATGATGATCCTGATGAAGCCTAGCTTGATGACGATGTTGATGGCAATGATCTCCCCGCTCCGGGAAGGAATTTCCCCGGCAGAAATCTGTCTGCCGGAGAGCTCTTTCTCTCTCTATAGTTTTCTCCCCATAGAGGCGGTGGAATCTTTCTGTGGTCGCCCCCCATGTATTAGGGTTTTGAGGAGAAGATATAGGCGAAATGGCGGAGTAGGAGGTGGGCCAGGGTGGCCACACCCCCTTGTGGCATGGCCCAGGGTGGCCCGCGCCTGGGGGGTGTGGGCCCCATGTGGCCCATCTCAGCCTCCCCTTCTGGCATTCTTCATCTTCTCGAAAAATATGACTTTCCATGTATTTTCTGGTATTTTCCGATCTTCACGAAAATTGCATCCAAACACCGCTTTTTTCCACCAGAATCCAGACTCCGGCAGTTCATCCTCCAAGAATCATCCAACATGCAAAAATAGATGAAATAACATAAGTATCACCTCTTAATATGAAATATATCGATGAATAGAAGTAAATTATGATATAGAATAGTGATGCAAATTGGACGTATCAACGATTCCCAAGCTTAGACCTCGCTTGTTCCCAAGCGAAAACTAAGCTCAGTAAACATGCCCATAGGTTTATGGAATGAAGTGTCGATAAAAAGAATACGCACAAGAAGCATCACACTTGCCAATACACAACTCATAATAGAAAGCAACTCACCATTATATAACTTAACATGCAATGAGTATGGGAGTCATAATAAGGATGCATAAAGATAGATCATAATTGGTAATGGCAACTTTGTTCTTGGTCAGAGAACAGTTGACAAATCATACTTTTTCAAGCAAACATTTTGTAAATAAGTTTATAACATGAGTCATTTTTATCAAACATAAAAGGCTTTTCACAATGATGGCTTTCAAACTAATACTCATTCAGATAAGAACAATGTGCAAAACAAGGAAGATGAGAAACATGATTGAATAAATCATCATATGAATGATTGAAACACAACAATTCAAATGCTTGCTAGAGATAGAAAGGAATAGGTTTTACTAACTCAACTGAGAAGTAAAAGAAAGGCCCTTTGCATAGGGAAGCAGAGATTTCAAGTTTCATAAAGAGCTTTCAAAATATTATGGTACTTACTAGCTTTGAGCTCTCGTTGCCCCTATCATAAGCATCTTGAGGTGATTAAGATAAAAGTGAACAAAGATGGAGTATATGCTTGACAAAATATAAGTTGGCAATCTCATGTCCCTTGAGTACGAGGGCCGCTCCTCATGCTACTCAACTTTAGTTACCAGTAAGTTCTTGTCATAGTAAGTACATGTGTATCATAGAGAACCGCCAACGGTTACCCCTTGCCCCATGATACAGGAGCTATCCCATATCAAAATGACAAGGCAAGCAGACAGTGAGCATCTCAGCGATCTTTTTATTTGCTATTTGCATAGGTTTTTATTGAGGATGCTTCCTAGATTTCTCACTATGGCTATGCTGCAAGTTTCCACCATGATTAGGCATGGCTTAGGCTAGCATCCTAGGCGTTTCTCTAACACAAAATACATAACTCCATGGAATTACAAGCTCCCCTTTTATTTCACACCAACGACATCCATAAACAAAAGAGCATGATATCAACGGGGTAGATATTTACAGGTGTTGAAAGCGTTCCCCGTGATAGCACGGTTCTGCTAATTCCCAACTTATAGGTGCAAGCATATACAACATAGATGACACAATGGTTCAAGTTTATTAGGGGCAAGAAAATGAGGTGCGCCATCAATTTCGTGAGAGCTTTACTAACTAGTTTTCACATAACAAAATAATTTTTAATTTGAAAGATAGATGAAACTCGAGAATTTACTTGGAATAGCAATAATGCTAATAGGTAGATATGGTGGACACAGATGGCATAGGTTTTGGTTTAAAGGATTGGATGCACGAGAAGTATTCCCTCTCAGTACAGGTTTTTGGCTAGCAAGGCTAGGTAGCAAGCAAAAGAGTTAAAGGAAATAAGCAAACATACAAGTGATAAAGTCAAACATGCAATCTTCCTTGAAAACACAAAAGATCTTAAATAAAGAATACTAAGCTTATGAGCCAATCAAGAAATACAGAAAAGGATATGAAATACCTATAAGTGCTTTTCTCTTTTCCTTTCAAAACCTCAAAAGGTGTTGCTATTGACCAGAGCTCGGTTTGCCAAAACCAATTTAGATTTACTTGATGCTCCCAAAGTGATACCAATACTAATCAACAAGATCAATCATATAACAGAGATTGCAAACTAAAATAAGAAGTACAAAAAGTAAAAGATGAAACTTCTCATTAATAATCCATAAAGGCACTAACACCAAGGGATACATAGATAACCAACTAAAGGAGAGATACTTCCACAATGCAAACCATCATATATGATAACTTCTCTATTCAAGATATGACTCTACTAAAAAGGTAAAAAAATGAAAGATAATGATGTGATACCGTGGCACTCCCCCAAGCTTGGAACAAACCAAGGGGATGCCAAAACCTGATGACGAATTACTCCTTCGGTGGTGGTGGTCCCTTGTTCAGGGTGAGGAAGCCCTCCAGCATGTTACGAAGCCTGTTATTCTCCTCTTGAAGCATATCCACCTTCCTCCTTAGAGCTCGGTACTTATCACAAAACTCATCAGTGGTTCGCATGGCTTCCACTGCCTCAGGGCAAGAACTAAAATCTGGAACGGAGGTCATCATCCCCTGCATATTATGAGAAAAAGCACGTCCAGTGTTAATGGCCCCTAGAAAAGTAGGTTTCCTTGCCCTTGTCCTGTGGCAGTTTGTCCCTTCATGCCTGCTGACATGTTCTTTACTTCCTCCTCGACGCTCCAATCCATGTCTTCACGCCTAGCTACGATCCTTTCTTCTTCCACGGGCTTCTTTCCCTTGTCATTGGCGGAGACCATGGTGCCTCTAAACTTGAGAATATTTCCTGACAGAAACAGATCGAAACGAAAACATAACGAGAATATGATATACGAATCAGGAGATCCGGGGGGTTATATATTACGAAGTTTTACGACATAAGGAAGGTACTATGCGAAAACGGGACGGAGGCGGACTCCGGGGTGATCACACCCCCTGGTGGCGCGGCCAGGCAGGGCCCACGCCACTGGTGGGTGTGGCCCACCCGGGCTCCGTTTCCTCCCCTGTTTCGACTCATTACCTTTCGTATGTAATAAAAACTCCAAAAATATAAAAATAAAAGTTTTTCGCGAACCTTCTGTTTTCAGCACTTTTACCTATTCGAAGACGGACTCTGCAGGTTCCGGAGTTTGGTCTCTAATAAATTCTTCCGGAGTCACCATTTGAATAATATCAACATCTTCATTATAAGAATCTCCAGAAATATAATGTTTGAGCCTTTGACCATTCACCACCTGTGTAGTGTTGTCCCTCAAAGAAGATATTTTTATAGCTCCTGAACGATACACCTCCTCAATAACAAAAGGTCATTCCCATTTTGAGAGTAGTTTTCCTGCAAAAATTTGAGACGAGACCTATACAATAGAACTTTCTCACCAACATGGAACTCCCTTTTGAGAATTCTCCTATCATGCCATATTTTTACTTTTTCTTTAAAGATTCTAGCATTTTCATAAGCTTCACTTCTCCACTCATCTAAGGTACTTAAGTCACGCAATATTTTCTCACCAGCAAGTTTAAAATCTCTATTCAGTTCTTTCACTGCCCAATAAGCTTTGTGTTCTAATTCTAAAGGCAAGTGACAAGCTTTACCATAAACCATTTTGTAAGGAGACATTCCCATAGGATTTTTATAAGCAGTTTTATAAGCCCATAAAGCGTCATTCAACTTTTTAGCCCAATTTTTCCTAGACCTATTAACAGTCTTTTGCAAGATGGATTTAATTTCTATATTTGAAAGTTCTACTTTCCCACTAGTTTGAGGGTGATAAGCTGAAGAAATTCTATGGTTAACATCATACTTAGCAAGAATCTTCCTAAAACCACCATGAATAAAATGAGAACCTCCATCAGTCATGAGATATCTAGGCACACCAAACCTAGGAAAAAATAACATCCTTAAGCATTTTTAAAGAGGTCTTACCATTAGCACTATTTGTAGCTATTGCTTCCACCCACTTTGTAACATAATCAACAACAACAAGAATATGAGTATACCCTTTTGACGGAGGAAAAGGACCCATAAAGTCGAATCCCCAACAATCAAAAGGTTCAATAACAAGAGAATAATTCATAGGAATTTCATTGCGTCTAGAAATGTTACCAACTCTTTGACATTCATCACATGAGAAAATAAACTTCCTTGCGTCCTTGAAGAGAGTTGGCCAATAAAAACCTGATTGTAAAACTTTTTGTGCGATTCTATCTCTAGCATGATGTCCTCCATAAGCACTTCCATGACATTTTCTCAATATCTCTTGTTGTTCATATTCTGGAACACACCTCCGCATAATACCATCTACTCCTTCTCTATATAGATGTGGGTCATCCCAAAAGTAATGCCTCAGATCATAAAAGAATTTCATTCTTTGCTGGGCTGTAAAGGTTGGAGGCAAATACTTGGAAACAATAAAGTTAGCATAATCAGCATACCAAGGACTCTCTCACGGGTTTACCTTTATTGCAGCCAACTGTTCGTTTGGAAAACTATCATTAATAGGCATAGGATCAAAAGAAATGTTTTCCAAACGAGATAAATTATCAACAACAGGGTTTTCAGCACCTTTCCTATCTACAATATGCAGATCAAACTCTTGTAAAAGCAACACCCATCTAATAAGCCTAGGCTTAACATCTTTCTTTGTCATAAGGTACTTAATAGCAGCATGATCAGTATGAATGGTAACTTTTGAATCAACAATATAGGGTCTAAACTTATCACAAGCAAAGATTACAACTAAGAACTTCTTTCAGTAGTAGCGTAATTCTTTTGAGCAGCATCAAGAGTCTTACTAGCATAATGAATAACATTAACCTTTTTATCTATTCGTTGCCCAAGAACAGCACCCACATCAAAATCACTAGCATCACACATAATTTCAAAGGGTAAATTCCAGTCAGGCGGTTGAACAATAGGAGCAGTAGTTATAGCTTTATTTAAAGTTTCAAAATCTTCCTTACAATCATCATCAAAAACAAAGGGTACATCTTTTTTGGAGAAGATTAGTAAGGGGCTTTGAAATTTTTGAAAAATATTTAATAAACCTTCTATAGAAACCAACATAACCAAGGATAGTACAAATACCTTTCACATCCCTAGGACAAGGCATTTTCTCAACTGCTTCAACTTTGGCTCTGTCAACTTCAATACCTCTTTCAGAAATTTTGTGTCCAAGAACAATCCCTTCATTAACCATGAAGTGGCATTTCTTCCAATTAAGAACAAGATTAGTTTCTTCACATCTCTGCAAAACTTTATCAAGGTTGTGCAAACAATTATCAAAATAAGTCCCATAGGCGGAGAAATCGTCCATGAAAACTTCCACAATTTTTTCACAAAAACCATGAAAGATAGCAGACATACATCTCTGAAAGGTAGCAGGAGCATTACATAAACCAAAAGGCATACGCCTATAAGCATAAGTTCCATAGGGACACGTGAAAGTGGTTTTCTCTTGGTCTTGTGATCTCACAGCAATTTGAAAAAACCCAGAATAACCATCAAGAAAACAAAAGTGAGTCTTCTTAGACAACCTTTCTAGCATTTGATCAATAAAAGGCAGAGGATAATGATCTTTCTTAGTGACTTTATTCACCTTTCTAAAATCAATGCACATCATATAACCAACCACTACTCTTTGAGGTATAATCTCATTATTTTCATTAGGCACAACCGTTATTCCTCCTTTTTTAGGGACACAATGAACAAGACTAACCCAATTACTATCAGCAATAGGAAAAATTATACCAGCATCAAGAAGTTTTAATACCTCATTTCTTACCACTTCCTTCATCTTAGGATTTAGACGACGTTGATGTTCAACAACTGGCTTGGCATCAGGCTCTATATTAATAGCATGCTGACATATAGTACGAGAAATCCCTTTTAAATCATCAAGAGTATACACCATAGCTCCTCAGTGTTTCTTCAATACTTCAAATAATCTTTCCTCTTCCTTTCTTGAAAGTTTAGAACTAATAATAACAGGATATATTTTCTTATCTTCTAGATAAGCATATTTAAGATCATCAGGTAGAGGTTTTAAATCAAAGACAGGATCCCCTTTAGGTGGTAGTATGGTACCCAAATCTTCCACATGTAGGTTATGCTTGAGCATCTCAGGTTGACGAAGGAAAATCTCATCAATCTCATTTATTTCTTTCATGAAGACCTCACTTTCATGATCTTCCATATATTGCCTCAAAGGCATTGTTAGGAGCAAGAGAAATAGCAGAAAGTTGTTCAACCCAAAAATCCTCATTAGGCAATTCATTTTCATAAGGAGTTTTAGAAAATTTGGAAAAGTTAAACTCATAAGATTCTCCATCAAATTTAGTTAAAACTTTATCCTTCTTACAATCTATAAAATCTCCACACGTGTTCAAGAAGGTTCTACCAAAAATGATAGGAAATTTTTTACTAGCTTCCTCACCAAGCACTAGAAAATCAGCAGGATATTTAATCTTACCACAAAGAACTTCCACATATCTTACAATGCCAATTGGACAGACTGTCTCTCTATTAGCAAGGTGAATAACCACATCAATGTCCTCCAGTTCATGAGGACCAATTTCATGCATAATTTCCTTGTAAAGCTCATAAGGAATAGCACTAGAACTTGCACCAATATCACATAAACCATAATAGCAATGATCACCAATTATAACAGAAAGCACAGGGACACTAGCTTTCCTAGCTTTACTAGGATGAGAGACAATATTAGAAGCATCTTCACAAAATATAATGTGCCCATCTTCTATATTTTAGTGACAAGATCTTTCACAATGGCTACTACAGGCTCAATATATATTTGCTCATCGGTTCAACAACTTTCTTTGTACTTTTGCTAACCACATTAGCTATAATATAATGTTCCTTCACCTTAGCAGGGAAAAGTATTTTCTCAATATAAGGTTCAGGCAAAGTAGGATCAACGGTACAAACTTCAGTGTTTCTAACAGAAACATGATTAACAATATCTTTATAAGGTGCATGGTACTTGTTCCACTCCTTTTTGGGAATTTAAATATAAGAGGCAAAAGCCTTAAAGAAATTTGCAAGAACTTGAGAATCAAGACCATACTCAGTACTAATATCGTGAAAGTCATCAGTTCCCGTAAAATATTTAATGCATTCATAATCATAATTTATACCTAACTTTCCTTTGTCATTCTCCCATGCTTCAGTGTTCTCTTGAATATGGTCTAGCAGATCCCATTTAGCTTCTTCCTTCATACGTGTAAATGATCCAGCACAAGAAGCATCTAATAAATCTTTATCATGAAGAGAAAGCCTTGCATAAAAGTTATTAATAATAATATTATTAGATAGTTCATGAATAGGACATTTAAGCATTAGTAACTTCAGTCTCCCCCAAGCTTGGGCTGTACTCTCTCCATCACGAGGCAAAAAGTTATATATTTTATTCCTATCCTTATGAATCTCACTGGGAGAATAGAATTTAGAATAAAAAAGAGGTACTATTTCCTCTCATTCCATAGATTGTCCATTCTTCAGCAGCTTATACCATTCTTTAGCTCTTCTTTTCAATGATATAGAGAGTAACTTCTTCTTAACCTGTTCCGTTGTGATACCTGCACACTTAAACAACCCGCATATTTCATGGATAAAAAGCAAGTGATCACCGGGATGGACAGTTCCATCTCCAAAATAATAATTATCCATAACACGGTCAAAAATTCTTGTAGGTATCTTAAAAGGATCTATCTCAACAGTTGGTGGTTCATCTACTACCCTAGCAGTGGTAGTAGCTTTCCCAAACAGGAAACCAAGTTGGTTATCCATATTGGAAACAAAGTAACAAACAGAAATAAAAAGCAATACTCACAGTAGAAGTTTCCTTTACTAGTTCCACTCTTCAATAGCGCTTCACTCCCCGGCAACGGCACCAAAAAATAGTCTTGATGACCTACAAGTATAGGGGGTGTATCGTAGTACTTTTTATACATAGGAGTGTCAATCCCAACGAGGAGCAGAAGGTGTTGACTAGTGGTTTGGAGCAGGAAATCTCTGTAAATACTTAGCAAACGGATTTTTAGGGGTTCTCGATAAAGCAACGAAATAAAGTGCAAGTAAATAAACAGCAAATAATTGCAGCAGCTGGCCCAATCCTTTCTTAGCAAAGGACAAGCCGGTTGTAATACTTATGAAGACCAAACGTTCTCGAGGACACATGGGAATATTGTCAAGTGCTTTCGTTTCATATAGTTGATTAATCTTCTTTGGTTTGATAAGTGTTGTGTGGGTGAACCTGTGCTAATGTACCGACCTTACTAGGACTAATACATACTTGTGATTAAACCCCTTGCAATCATCCGCAACTACAAGAAAGTAATTAACATAAAAACCTAACCATAGCCTTAAACTCTGAGATCCTACACTCCCTTGTGCAAAGGTTTCCTAACGGGGGTTCAGGTTTCTGTCACTCCGGCAACTCCACAATTAGTAGCCAAATACACAATGCATTCCCCTAGGCCCATAAATGGTGAAGTATCATGTAGTCGACGTTCACATGACACCACTAGAAGAATAGCACCACAACTTAAATATTAAACCATTGAATAATACCTCAACATAATTCCACTACTAACAACATGACTTCTCCCATGTCCTCAAGAACTAAACGAAGTACTCACGAGACATCATATGGATCAAGATCATAGATGATATGATGATGAATAACAATCTGAACATAAACAATAATTCAATGGTTCCACTCACAAGCATCAACTACAAAAGTAATCACCACTGGGAAAGTTTACCCTAAGAATTATGCAAGATTCAACACAATTGTTACAGCGGAATGGAGTGGTGATGATCGTGCTGGTGGAGATGGTGGTGTGGATGATGATGATGATCCTGATGAAGCCTAGCCTGATGACGGTGTTGATGGCAATGATCTTCCCTCTCCGGGAAGGAATTTCCTCGGCAGAAATCTGTCTGTCGGAGGGATCTTTCTCTCTGTAGTTTCCGCCCCACAGAGGTGGCAGAATATTTCTATGGTCGCCCCGTGTATTAGGGTTTCGAGAAGAAGATATAGGCGAAAGGGCGGAGCAGAAGGTGGGCCAGGGTGGCCACACCCCCTGGTGGCGCAGCCCAGGGTGGCCTGCGCCTGGGGGGTGGGGCCCCTGTGGCCCATCTCAGCCTTCCCTTTTGGCATTCTTCGTCTTCTGGAAAAATATGATTTTTCATGTATTTTCTGATCTTCATGAAAATTGCATCCAAACACCACTTTTTCCATCAGAATCCTGACTCTGGCAGTTCATCCTCCAAGAATCATACAACATGCAAAAATAGATGAAATAACATAAGTATCACCTCTTAATATGAAATATATCAATGAATAGAAGTAAATTATGATATAGAATAGTGATGCGAATTAGACGTATCAACGATCCTCTCATATGCAGTATATGGTGATTCCTAGGTTCTTATGGCAGGGGAGTAGCAAGATCTTTTGGAAATTAGGGCAACAAATGTTCATATTATTGTTTCTAGGCCTATGGGTTCGGAAATCATCATTTCCGAGTACCTATATGACAATATTATAGGAGAACTAGTTGTAGTGTTTTGTAAGCCTTGTTCCTACAATCATTTTGATTGGTTAAACATTTCAATTGGAGTTGTGAAGCTCCTGATGTGCCCATTTCTTTGAAATTGTCCAAAATTCAGTGACAACGTAGAATAGTGTTTTCTCTTGGACCTTAGGAGATTTTAACATGTATTTAAATTCATATTGTTTTCCCTCCTAGCTTGGGTATGATGCATAGTTTCTAAAACAAAAGGTTTCAACTAATTCCCATATGAGTACTCATCTTTCTATGAATTTCCAAAGGTGGCTACTTATTATTCGAAATCTGAAATACAACAGAGAAGTATTTGTTGGTTTTGACCTTCATAAGTTCATATTGTGAGATTGAATAGTTGGGACTTTTTGTAGATAAGTTTCTTATGAATCCATATCCATACCATTTTCTTGCTTTGGAGATTCCTAGCTCTAGCTGTGAATTCATTTGTATAGGGACATCAAAGGGTTTGCTCTCTTGGGAAATGCGATTAGACGTGTTGTTGTGTATGATTTCCATAACTTGTCTTGCTACAATGTTTAAGACTTGTATATATGCATGTCTGTATAGAAGGTAGTAGAACAAATCCTCTGGAGGTAGCCTCACACCACCTCCCTCACAATGGTTGAGGCGAGTACACCGGGCAATAACGGCTAGATTGCTCACTTAATATTATATTCATGTTCACATTTTTATATTCATACAATTCTGAACATGTAATTCCCTAGTGTATCTTTCAATACACCATACCACTAGTATGTGATATGGGATCTTCTTGGTTCTTCTTCATAGAAATTCATCATTTGTGTATTTTCCCAATTCAAGGAATGATCCTCCTTTGGGTGAGGGATGGAAAGGATTTTGGGTGAGACGTCGCCCCTCCTCATCTTGTCGGCAATAGCTCAAAGTCAAATCCTCGATATTATTCGATTGCATTATATATTCATGCATCCTCATGCCATTCAAATCATGGAATGGTTGGGTATCACATTCACTTGTGAAAGCATGGCACATATTCCATGCTTATGTTGTGTACTTGTCGAGCCTTCAAACTCACCCCTTGTGGGCTTTGTTTCAAGCACAACACTACGAGACCTTGTAAGTAGATGGAAGGCATATATACCATTGGAGTTCACTCACAAATTTCATACACCCTTTCACTCACCTAGCTTTGTCATGATAACTCACTTACTCTAGTTCAAGATTCCTGGTAGCTAGGACCTATCTTTTGTGTGTAAATCACGCTCTGGTTTGTTGCCATGACCTTTATGTTTGCTCCCCCAAGGTGGGTTGAAGTTTCCTGGTTCTCACTAGGTATGGTTATGTGCTTGGAACTCATGATTTCCAGTTCCAGTGTAGGATGTCAGTTTGTGGCTTCATCACCTAGCTCTATATATGTGATATATATGTTCTCTTTATATGTTTCTACTTATGTTTCATTTATATATATATACTTTGTTTATCCAACTACATGTCATGGATGTACGACGGTACAAGGGGTTTTGTCGGCTTTCCCACTAGCATGCTATGTGTTGGATCTAGTTGTTGGTTTAGTGGTAACATCGTCTCTTTGCTAATATAAGGAGGGGTGTGATACGTCGGAAACATATCTATAATTTTTGATGCTCCATGCTTGTTTAGTATCTACTTTGCTTTACTTTGTCTACACTTTGAGGTGTTTTTATATCTTTTCTGAAACTAACCTATTAACAAGTTGCCACGATGTCAGTTGCCTGTTTTCTTCTGTTTTTGGTTCCAGAAAGGCAGAAAATCAATATTCTCGGAATTGGACGGGACAAAAGCCAAAGTCAATATTTTACCGTGCGGGACACGAATTCAGAAGACGAGACAGAGAGGTGCCAGAGGGACACCACACTCCCCAGGCGTGGGCTAGGGTGGACCCGCGCCTCGGCAGGGTGTGCCCCCCCCCCCCTAGTCGCCTCCCGGCCTCGCCTCTTCGCCTATAAGAAGCCCCCGATGCAGAAACCCTAAGTACCCGATCAAAAATCCATGAAACCTTTTGTTGTTGCCGCCACCGTCGTCCCTAGATTGGGGGGATCTAAAGTTCTTCCTGGCACCCTGTCGGAGGGGAAATCGTCCCGGAGGCCTTCTCTCCGGTATGATGCGTGAGTAGTTCCACCTTGGACTATGGGTCCATGTAGTAGCTAGATGGTTGTATCTCCTCCTTTGTGATTTCATGTATAGATCTTGTGAGCTCCATTCATGATCAAGATCTAATCTATTTGTAATCATGCATGTTGTGTTTGCGGGGATCCGATGGATATTGAGATTATTATGTCAGTTTGGTTAGTGGTTTTGTCTTTATGATTCTATCATGTCTGTGTTGTTTGTGATCTTGCATGCTCTCTGTTGTTAGTAGCTATCTTGTCCGAGTAGTTGCTAGTGACTCCAAGAGGGGGTATTTATGCTCGATAGTGGGTTTATGCCTCTAGTTTCCAAGGTAAGTGACAGAAATCTCTTTGGTTGTAGATGTGTTGTTGCTACTAGGGAGAAAACAACGGTCTCTTGTTTATGGAACAAGTGGATTGTTTACCTTACACACTTTGCTTAAAGCAGTTGTCTGTTTCTTGCAACTTAGTACTGGAGGTGGTTCGGATGATAACCTGAAGGTGGACTTCTAGTCATAGATGCAGTTGGATGGCGGTCTATGTATATTGTTGTATTGCCCAATCGAATCTTATAGGATCTTTCTGACTAGTATTGCATTGTTATGCCTTGCTCAGTTCCTGTCAATTGCCCTTCTGTAATTTGTTTACCCTTCATGCCATGTTGTTTATCTAAGGAGAGCACCTCTAGTGAACTATGAACCCCGGTCCAATCTTTACCATTGATACATCTTTCACTGTTACTGTTTACTTGTTGAAAACCACCATTACCTTCCACACCATACAGTTAATCATTTGTTACAGCAAACCGGTGAGCTTGACAACCTCATTGATTCGTTGGGACAAAGTCTTAAGTTTGTGTTGTGCAGGTCTCCACGTTGTTTGCAACACATGTGTGGCGTTTCCTTCCTCCTTCTTGTTCGATAACCTCAGTTTCTACTGAGGGAAACTTGCTGTTGTGCTCATCACACCTTGCTCTTGGTGTTCCAACGAAGTGTCCCACGTCAACATTGGGTGCACGCATCAGGGTGTTATAGAAGAATCCTATCACTATTAAGTCCATAGCAAAGGCATTTGTGGAACACATCTTCAAGTTGCATGGACTACCAACCGTGTTTGTTACTGACAGAGATAGGATTTTCTCTAGTACACTATGGCAAGATATTTCCAAATCCCTTGGAGTCAAACTAGATTTCAGTACACCATACCATCCACAGAATAATGGCCAGAAATAAAGAGTGAACCAATGTTTTGAAAATTATTTGACAGGCATGTTATTCTTACAACCAAAGAAATGGAACCACTGGCTGGCTCTTTCTAAATGGTGGTACAATACTTTCCTCCACACATATCTTAAGATGACACCATTCCAAGCTCTGTATGGAATACCCCCCACCCCTGTTAGCTGAATTAGTACTACCATCAGATGAAGATAATCATGCATCAATACCAAATGCAATTGAAAATAAAATCAAAGAAAACTTGCTAAAAGCACAAGAGAGAATGAAGCACCAGGCTGACAAAAATAGAAGTGAGAGAACTGTGGAAGTGGGTGATATGGTGTAGCTAAAATTATAGCCATAGAGACACACATCATTCAGTATACACATGTGTGTCTAAAATGCATTCCAAGTACTATGGGCCATTCAGGGTTTTGGCCAAGATAGTCCACACTTCACACAAGTTACTACTGCCAACTTATTGTCTGCTTCATAATTCCTTCCATGTGAGCCAGCTGAAAAAGCATCTAGGCCAAATGTTATCCCTACTCCTAACCTTCCTTTGGTAAATCCTGATGGGACAATACTGATGGCACCTAAAGCAGTATTGGAAAAAAAGTTAATTCCTAGAGTGCAAGGATCAATCTCTATTCCAGTAGTGCAATGGCTAGTGAAATGGGAGAACCTACCAACGAAACAAGCTACCTAAAAAGATGTAGCAATCATCCAAAAAATCTTTCCAACATTCCATCCTTGAGGGGTCTGATCTAATTAGGGGGGTGCTAGGCACCGATTCAATCTAACTACAAGAAACAAAGTGAAAAGGCAGAACAAGGCTATCTACCTGGTCAAGTTGTGAATGCCCCATATTGGACTATACCGTTTCGCACCATCGTATCATCTGACAATCATTGATTGAGCATCCAACGGCTCACGAGCACCGACAAGTAGAGATTTGAAATATTCGTATTGTTCCCATCCAGCTAGGACTTATCACTTCAACCACTTTGCAGTTTGTCTTCTAGCTTGGTTTTCCCTATTTAGCCAAGGATCATGTGGGGTTTGACTATCTTGTAATAGGGTTTATACCCAGTCGCCATTGTTCGTCGCTTCGCCGAGACGCACCTTTGTAGCCGCTGAATTTCATCTACAATAAAGTCTCTAAAAGGGTGTGGATGTGCTTTTTGTGTGAATATTTCCATTTATTCGAGTGATTTAGCTCTAGGCCTTACACATTGCCAACTGCCCGTCAACATCAATCCACCGGCTATCTTCATGGGCAGCAATGCCTCTTGTCTCTATCGCTGGTCCATCGCTTCTCTCCTCCTTTAATTTCTTCTCCTAAAGAAATTAAGTGAGCAAAGCATTAATTTCTTCTCTGTTTAGTTAGGAGCCAACACAACCCTAAAGCTAATACTTATTACACATCATTGTCAACCCCGTCATAACCCAAGATTGATTCATGGAGTATTTCTCTTGTTCTCAGTTTGGCTTTAGGATGTCTTTCAGAAAATCGTCCTTGGATAGAAACTTGTGTACTACATGTATTGGCGTTACATGAGATCAAGTATTATAATTTTCAAGTTGTAGTACTCTCTCGATTTGAGTATTCTTGTGGTTTTGTAGAATTTAATTGATGCTTGAGTTTATCCTATAGAACTAAATCCTTTAAGTGATGCCAAACCAAAAAAAAAAAAACTTTTCTAACCTCTAACTAAAGTGAGCAAAGAATATTTCCATGGAGCCGAAGAATGACATTTCTTTATAGTTTTTTCCAAAATTACGGACATACAACTCACAAGTGCACTTTCGGCTTCATTATTTCCGACTAGAATAATCTATTTCACCTTTTTGGGGCCAACGCATTTGAGGAGTTATTCTCAATTTGCCCGTAATTCCGTCTATGTCTTTTCCATTCTAGGAGCAGGGGAACATTCTCGAAGTTAGCGTATGCTCTGAAAAATGACAAAGCACAGACGCGAATCACAGCCTCCAAATTAGATGCGACGTTCTCGTGTTGGGCGTGTCACCGAGATATTATATTCCTTCCTTCCTATAACACTGAGACAATATATTCTGGAAACTCCCCTAACGCATCGATGCTTAACTAAACCGATTTTCCATTGGAGTTACCAACTTTCTTTTCCGATTGTAGGACATCATCATTGACATTCCTTGCTCTCCTATGTTAATCCCTAAAAATTTAGCCGGAAGATTGTCTTTACACTTGTCTGGTTTTCTTACTTCTTATGTTACAGAATGATCACTTCATGTCAAACTGGATACTGATCTCTACAAACTACAACAAAACATAAATACTCCTAGTTGAACCAGAAGGACGCGAGTCAGGACGAAGCTCAACTAGGGCAACAAAGAGGAGGATGCCGTAGATCGAGCACATTGGCGGTGCTGAGGATGGGCAGATTTTTCATTTATTTATAGCAAAGCACGAGCATTCGACCATTTTTAGAAAAAGCAGATGACAGCTCTTTGGGTTGTTTTGAGCGGCTTATTGTTTTGAAAAGCACGGGTAGCAGGTTCCACAAGCCAACTGGAGTTTTCAGAGTGCAAAGGGAAGCAAGATTGGAGGCCTCGGAATGGCAAAGGATCATGTGCTTGATCAACCTGGTTACACTATTTTGGGAAACAAAAGGGAACCTAACTTAGTCTAGTGCAAAGCTAAAAAAGAAAGTTTGACGTCGAGAAAGAGACCCAGCCCACTGTTTTGTGCTCGTCAATTGGCTCCTGCTACAGCCTCACAGTTGTCACGAGAATAATCAAATCCACCATAGTGGCAAGTCTATCATAATGCAATGCTGTTTATGGAATGTTCTTTGGAACACTGTCTACCTAACGGCTCTGCATGGACACGACAAAAAAGGGGTTATAATAGGGGAGCTATGTTATTCACTGAAACCGTGTTAATCGTGTGGACAATTATGCAGACGGCATTTAGGTATAACTGGCCTAGGCATGCAGTAGCAATATAGCCCAATGTTATTTTCAACATATAATCCCAAATTCTCGCCAGGTTGATAAAAGGGAGCCAGGAAATTCCACATTGTAATCATGAATGTAAGTGCATAAATATTGTCGCATAAATCCACGTTCAGGACACATGCGCATAAATGAACACAACAAGAACCACATAAGGAGAAACATGAACAGCACGACAGAGTCTACAGCAGTAAGAAGCTCGAAATATCCCCATGAGCATATTTTGGTGTTGCTAAGAAGCAGATACATTTTCAAGGAAGAATAAACATAACAGATCAGCTACAAAATTTTGGTATTACAAAACAAAATATTTGGAGCATCGTCTAAAAGGGCAACCCCATCATTTGATCCCCTGCTGAGTTGCCCAGCTCGGCAGCCATCAAATCGGCATGCAACCTTATCCTTCCTAGGTTGGCACAAGTTGTTTAAGCCTAGTGGAACCGGAAAGTGAAATGGTACGGCGCAGGGAATTCACACATCAATGCTTAAATAACTAAAAAGGATTGACGTAAAGAGCTTGCCAATTAGCATAATTAAGCTGGCGGACGGGCAGCCATCTTTGACTTGTCATGGAGATTCGCCGGTTATCACCAGAGCTTGAACCCTCACGAACTGAAATGGATATGAGAATTAACCTTTTGGTTTAGCTAGATTATCAGGACCAGTGAGATCACATGCCAGAGTTTGCGTACCGTGTATACAGCAAACAGTAGGCAGTAAATACATGAACAGACATATAAGGATTTAAGGCATGCCAGAGTTTATGAGCAGCATGAAAATTCTGAAACTGGGAACATGATCCAGACATTCTGAGAGTGTCTTGCATTCAGAAGAAAAAAAAAGAACTGTAACAGGGAAGAGTGACAATCAAATATCCGGTTTAAACAATTGCATTAGATCAGAAATTATCCAAATAACAGTAGTAAAACTCCAGTTAATGATGGTATCTTTTAATGGTTCAAAAATAAACTCCAATTAATGGTACAAACCCTTTGCTAAGGGTAAAAACTAATTGTTCCATGCTATCAAATAAGTAAAGGAAAATGAAAATACTTCTTAGATATTTCAACTAACAATGGCATGCCACATATCGAAGTAGAAGATCAAAAGAGAAATGGTAAGAGGTAAAAATGGGAGAGAGCCTGATAACAGCGAGAGCCCCTGCAGTAAGCCTGATAAAAATGGACGAACCTTTTTCCTGTCTCAAACATGCATTGAAATGTGCGCCATTTTGTATTAGAAGATAAATGCCAATAAGGCGACCTACATACAAGCAACACCAAAAAAGTCCAACAAAGAGAAACAAAGATGAGAAAATTAGAGGCAACGACAGAATTACACCAATGGCAAGCAGGGGCCAGTTCACCCGCTCTGTTGTTGCACCCCTTGTCCCTTGATATTGTGCTTGCCGCAATAAATTTTGGGCATTGAGCAGAGCTGGAGCACCCTATCTCACTGTTCTAGGCTTGCTACTGCGTGTTACACCATAATGTAATTGAAATACCTAAAAAAATTACAGAATTGCAATAGTATTTAGAGTACAGACCAACTTTTTTTTGAAAATAGAACTTTTTTGACTGGGTAGATATAAACTACACATGCATATATGCATGCATGCACTTGCAAGCAAAAATACAAAGGCATTTCAACAAGCATATAGATACATTGTTTCAGAGTCAGCAGCATAGGCTATAGTCACCATCATCACTAAACCAATTTTTCAAAAAGCTTTTAAGCAACTGTTCATACCGCTCAAATAATGTCGCTTACGATAATATCCTTCATAAGGTACAATAATATCCTCCATAAAGATCTGTGAACTGTTTCAAGGACTTATACTATGGTATATATACATTTGATCTACGTCAGCTTGGGACTTTGTAGGCGCATACATGGCAATAGGCTTTTCGTCTTTTACCATTTGTGTGGATTCTGTGAATTAACTCGAATAAACTTCTCCCAAAAACCATGTATCTCGGATATATAGCAAATGTCGGTTTTCAGGCTCGGAACTTTTTCAAGATGTGTGCCTCGGGTTTTATAGTGCGCCAAGGATGGAATAATCAAACATCAGCTAGTGATAATCTAGCTATAGAACCTCACCCCGCTGGCCTACTCACAGTTCACACAATTCGCGGCTCTTCACAGCTATAAATAGGGCCTCTATGCCACCCATTCTCAGCAACAACCATCAGGTTATAGTTCCCCATTCCTCAAGACTGTTGTTGTCTAGTGCTACTACTACCTACCTCGGCTATAGATATTTGTCACCGATCATCACCAGCTTTTCAGTTCAAGCTAGCTAGCTAGCCATGGCTAGGGTGGTGGAGCCTCTCATCGTCGGAAAGGTGATCGGGGAGGTCATCGACAACTTCACCCCCACAGAGAAGATGACGGTAACCTACAGCTCCAACAAGCAGGTATTCAATGGCCACGAGTTCTTCCCGTCGGCAGTCGTGTCCAAACCACGCATTGAGGTCCAGGGCAGCGACATGAGATCCTTCTTCACACTGGTTTGTGCCTCCTCTCCTCTCTGGTCATCTCATGCTTACACAATTTAAGCTAGCTAGTGTAACATCCAGCTGATAACCGGGTGTTGCTGCTCTTCAGGTCATGACAGACCCAGATGTGCCAGGGCCTAGTGACCCATACCTGAGGGAGCATCTCCACTGGTAATTACTAACCCCAAGCTAAAACTTGTCAAATTTTGCTTCGTGAACATAACTGGTCAGATTTATCGATCAGCTACGCATAAAAATATGCTGATCAGCTTATGACTTTGTATGCAGGATCGTCACTAATATTCCTGGCACCACTGATGCTTCTTTTGGTTAGTCCCTTTCATGCACCACTTGATTTAGCTTTCTCTGATTGGTTTCATCCTTAATTTCTCTGAATAAACACAAATGAATGCATGCAGGAAGGGAGGTGGTGAGCTATGAGAGCCCGAAGCCCAACATCGGCATTCATAGGTTCACCTTCGTACTGTTCAAACAGAAGCAGCGGCAGTCGATGAACCCTCCGTCCACCAGAGACTACTTCAACACTCGCCGTTTCGCTGCCGAGAACGACCTTGGCCTCCCAGTTGCTGCCGTCTACTTCAACGCGCAGCGCGAGACAGCTGCGCGCCGCCGCTGATGATGGAAACATTCAGCCAAACCATTCTTCTCGCGCATGCATGGCGCATGCATGGAAGCCTATGGATCAACCAACAGCTTTGCTACTACTTGTTTCCAAAAAAAATAGCTCTACTACTAGCTACCCTGTATGCCTCCATTCAAATAAGAGTTTCTACCTACTGTTCTTGGTAGTCTTTCTAATGTTCAGTTGTTGAGTCAATTTAGTTACTAGTCGATCTGTGAACTGGTGTACGTTGCAGAGTACATCTGCCACTAGTGTGCAATTTAGCTCAGCTCCTATTTTTGGAGACGAAGGATATATGCATCCAAGATAGTGTGCTGGCAAAACAGTTGGTACTAGTGTTGACTAGGACCCAGGGACCAGATCGATAGCTGAAGACCGTCGACGTGTCTGGTGGTGAAAGGAGGAGAAGGCAGTGGCCATGGCCCATGGACCGAGCCCCTAGTACTCCAGGACAGACTCCTGGTAACCTTACTATTTTTTCATGTGTGTGTGTTTGTGTGCATGCATGTGTGGCTGCTGCCTCACTGCAGCTTAGCTTGTAGTGTACTGGCCTGAACCAGATCCTTTTTATGTTGTCACCATTATCTGTCCATCTGCTCCTAGCTTTCCAGTATGACAAGACAAATGCATTGCTATTTATATACCTCGACTGTGTGTACATATATGTTAGGTCTTGCCGTATCTACTGGGAGCGTGTGTGTGTGTTTTTATAATGTTAATATGGCTGCTGATGAGAAGAAGCATCAGTTCTTGGCCCCCTCTTTTCCCATCATTTGGGTGCCCCCTTTTGGTCGATTTGGCAATATTAGATCATTAGAATATGCGCCTACAGCACCTTAATTAAGTTTGAATACTTTCTGGATATGCCTAGCTAGCGTACAGATCAAAAATAATGCTAAGTACATGAGCAATAATATCTAACATGCAAAAAAGAAAATTAAAATGTCAGCTGGTTTGTATATATATTAAGTACCCCATAAATGGCCAAGAGAATCAACAAACCGTGAAATTGTATCACAGAACTTACATGCAAGTAGTTCCAGTGGATGAATCAATTAAAAACGGATATTGTGGCGGTTTATGTCTATTTTCTCAAATAATCAGTACCAAAATTTTAAATGTGCACAGGTAAAATGGCCGTTCACAGGGGCAGAGCTCTTTCTGCAAGTAGCAACTAGGTGCTTGTGCGTCTCCGCCTAGAGAATAATAGATCAAAATCTGAGAAATATAATCTTGGCATATATGCATCAGCTATCGCACTTATGAAGACACTAAGTCCGTAGCTGATTTGTCAGGCCATCCACATTATGAAGCCTATCTGACCTAAAACCAACCAGTCACGTGTAACAAGGAGGGCTCCTGCAGCAAACCAACTTGTGGTTGGGTGGCTAGGAGGGTGGTTGTACCCCCAGCTCACCAGAGTTCAAACCCTAGGTTTGGTATTCTGTGTTGCATAAAAGGCGGAATATTCTTTCAGTGGAAGGTGACGTTCCCGTCGACAGCGAGGCGTCTGTGGTGACTTCATCAATCTCAAGACCCGATCCGCAGGCTCAGTCTCTCGAAGGTGTTCATATGGATAGGGTGTGCGTGTATACGTTCATAGGGGTAGATGCATGTACGTGTTGTGAGCGTCTACGATTGTACTGTGTTTCTCAAAAAAAAAAACGACTCATGCAGGCCTCCAGGCTATAAGTAGGGATGCAATAGGACAACCAATTTGGCCACTTCTCTTGGTAATATTTTCTTTTCCAGCTCAAACGACAGTCATTTTTGTACGTGAGCTTTTGTCAAGCAAATGAACTAGGAAGAAAATGGGTCGGCCGACCCACTTGCATCCCAAGCTAGATTACCTTCTTAGAGCATAAACGAGGTAACTAGTTTAGGGAGTAACTTGTCTTAATAGGAAATGGCTGAAATCGACTCAAATTCCTAACAAAACAAGTGAGACCTATAGGCATGAAAAGACACCAAAAATAGTTACTACAGGGTCATATTTCTGTTTCATTACAGACTTCAATGCAAGATTAACCAACATCTTTTTTTGGTTACAAGATGGCATATCCTTAACTTCACGTCATTATCAGTCATACTATAAAGTATAAAAAGTATGCACAGAAAAAAGAAGAAAATGGAAAATTTGTCTCGTATACCTTCTGTTGTTCATAGCCTTTGGTCATTGCTACCTGAGATTATTAATCCTGTTCAAGAGAGCCCCACAATTACATACTGTATCAACGAATGATCTTGACATCAGGCTCTAAGTGTAGATGAGTGGGGACGTGGGGTGCAGTTTTAAGCGTAGGATGACCACTAAGTATCACGAGTTGCTGGCATACTAGACTAAAACAGTCATAACATAGCTAGTTGAAAAGTTTTATGTAATTTTCAACGACGTCGCCATCAGCAATTGCATCCTGCAACTAGCTCGAGCAATAGGAACGTATTCAGTGGAATCACATATCATTGTTCAAGAATTCGGCCGATTAACCGATTAACTGGTCAGTTAATCGGTACTCGGAGGGTCACTGAGTAGCCGATTAACGCCGATGAACTAGAAAATCGGCCGATTAACTGCAAAATCGGGCGATTAATCGCTACTCAGCAGCCGACCGAGCAGTTACCAGTTACCGAATTCCTGAACAATGTCACATATCCAAACGAACCATACAGAAGTGAACTAGTTGACCTAAGAAACTGTCAGGTTGTGAACTACACAAATTATGAACTTATTACTGTCATCATCTCATCTTAGACAGGATATTGGTAGAACGTTTTCAGTTATAACACTCTTGTTCATTATGATTTTTTCCATGACGTCAGAACGCTTACCTTCTCAATTCTTAAATCAACTGGGTTGTCACAGAAGATTCGGCCAGAGCACATGCTTTGACAGTTGTATTACGGTCCATGAGTGCACAGCTGCCTGGACTTTTATGCATCTTGCTATGAAGACAATCCTGATACGAAATACGAAACTAACTGGACAGGTAAACTTCATGAAAATAAATAATAGGAATCCCCAGGTACTGAAACATCATATGCTGCAAAAATTAAAATTGTGCTTATAAACAAAAAAAGACAAGGCCACAATCATGAAAAATGTATTTTGAACAGACTCCCTATTTAAAAATGGATCTTGCCTATTTTTCATTACTAACACTTGGCTTTGTCATCCCTATTACAACCAAAATGCCTATGTTTTTTCCACGAATTTCACATGAAATCCGTGCAGATGAACCACTGTGACGTGACCATACTCTGATTTTTCCGAAACGAAGTTCAATATAAATGCATTTTTTTACCCTGAACTGTGAAGCAACAGCCCCACAACAAAAAATTTACTAGACCAAAATACATACAGAATTACAAAAAAAGGTGTCCACCTACGTACCTATTATGTACAAAAACCAACGTAATCTGTTAACCCATGCCATTAGAATGTCATGATGTTTAGCCATAATTCTATGCCTAAGCAAATTTATAAAGCTAATAAGAAAATTAGCTAGTTTGCAACTCACAGACTTGTTACAGTCGAGCCAAGTTTTCTTCACTTCCTTATCAGCTTGCTACCATTATCGTTCCCAACTATTTTCCCAGAAGTACGATCGCCAGAGGATATGGAACATGCAAACAGAACTGGTAGTACTCCAATAAACTAACATTAAGGTACAATAGACAGACTTGACAGGGAAAAAGGTGTGATACAAGGGCACTCACAGCCGTGGCAACAAACAGGATATTACTCAGTCTCCAATGTAGCATCACATACGTGTCGAATACCGGAAGCTGTCTCAACCTTGAGAATTTAACCCCCACTCTCACGGAGCTCGTAGAAACAACAGACATGCTCTCCGGAGTCCTTTCATATTCCTCGCGACCACTTGACATGATTGCATGCAAGAATCCATAGCCCTGCTGGCCTGCTCACGATTATACATGACTTGAGTATACATTACAAAAGTCACGCAGAACTGCACATTCACCAGAGTAGCTATTCCTATAAGAGCTGAAGATGCTTAGATTATCAGACTGTCATTCACTGTATCGGAAATACCCTTCACTACAGCCATGCACAGTGAGCATTTTTCAATTATACAGATATTTTTCCGTCCTAGCAAAAGATGTCATTCTCAAGCACATGCGCCGAACAGTTTACAGTCCATTGAACCTAGCATATGTATCATTACTTACAACACTTGTATTGACTGATACTGTACCATGTTTTTTTTCGAGGAAAGGCCAAAAGGCCCTGCTTTTTTATTGTACCCTGTTTGGCAAGTGAAAACTTGTGACCTGTGTGCCTTTGTCAAGTATGGGCCTAGTTCCACCATCCAATTTTTACCAAAGAAAGATCGTCACGCAGCTCCAACATCTCGAGGATAAAATTGCCAGGAAGCTTGGTTCCGAAAGTTGGAAAAATGTTACCATGGCCGGTCGTAGAGTGTTAGTCCATGCTGTACTCAACTTCACAAGCCATCTACCATATCACGTCTCTTGACCTTCCTAAGGAGGTCCTCCAAAAGATTAAAAGGGCCTTCTCCGTGTGTATTTGTGGGCCAGATGCGACAAGGTAACCGGTGGAAACTGCAAGGTGAATTGGGAGAAGGTTTGTTGGCCAAAAAAGCTTGGAGTGCTTGGCAACTTGAATATTGAAAAATTTGCAACCGCTCTCAGGCTACGATGGCTATGGTTTGAATGGACGGACGAAATAGGCTTGTATTAGACCTGGGAACCCATGCAACAAACAAGATCGAGAGATTTTTGAAACGGCTACAATTGTTAATGTTGGCGACAGAGAAAAATCAAAATTATGGTCTTCCCCTTGGCTTGTCAGTTGTATACCTAAAGACATTTGCACCAAAAAAAATCGAGAAAAAAAATCGAGCTATCAAAGAGGAAGAATTGCACGGTCAAGAAGGCTCTTGAAAACAGCTTGTGGGTTAGCAATATTGACTTCATGCAAGGTTTTGAAGTGGATCATATCCAACAATTTGTCCCGCCTTGGGCGATGGTGGTCAATGTCGAGCTATCTATTGCAGTCAAAGACACACTAACTTGGCAATTTACCAATGAAGGGCAATACTCCGCCTCTTCGTACTACAAAATGCAATTCGAAGGCATCATTCAATCCAACTTAGAAGATATGCTTTTGAAGATCTGGGATCCTCCTAAATGCAAATTCCTGGAGAACAAAAGAGAGTAAGGGGGAGCTCTCGCAACCGGGTCATCCCCCGCGGGTGACCGGCCGCGCCACCGTCCCCCTCCCCTAGAGCCCTCCTCCCACTCCTCTCTCCCCTGCTGTCACTGGGCAAGGACCAGGCGGCGCCGACAGCGTCAACCCCCTTCTTCTCCCCTCTCAGAGGTGCTCCTGCGTGCAGCGGCGTGGCTCCAGTGGTGCTCCCAGGCGGCGGAGGTCCGGGGTGGCGGCGGGGCGACCTGGCGCTGACAAGGGTGATCTGCGACGCGGCGGTGTGGCCGTTGGCGGCAGGGCGACGCGGAGGTGGCGGTGCCCGGTCGGCCCAGATCTGGGCCCCATCTAGGACGGGGCGGGCCGGCAGCTCTGGCGTTGACCCTAGATGTGGAGGTGGTGAGTAGGGATACTAGGTGGTGGTGGTGGCGTTGTCGGCCGGCTTGTTGCAGCATGGCGGCAGGGGCTTTGCGGGCCCGGGAGGCCTGGTGTTCCCCTACTTCCGTGTCCGGTCGGCTATCGTGACGGCGGTGGAGACAGTCCCCCCCCCCCCCCCCCCCTCTCCCGCACGGCTACAGCTGCCCCTGATTCCTTGTGTTCCCTAATCTGTCCTCTAGGCCCCGTGTTGGTGATCACAGTGAGAAGACAAGGGTGGCGTCAAGACTGTGGTGACGTATGCTAGTGGGTGGCAAGCTGGGTGGAAGGCTTAGAATCGTCTGGGTAGTGGTTTTTTGGGGGTTGGGAGAAATCCTTGTAGGCTCGTCCGGCACTGACACGGTGACGCCTACGCGTGCCACCATTCCTTCCTAAAGGGCGGCGGATGTACCCCTTCCCCACTCTCTTCCGCATGTCGGGGGAAACCCTAGGACCTGTCTGGGAAGCAGCGTCGTCGTCGCATTCCTTCTTTAAGGTGTTGCTTAGTACGCGACGTTTCGGAGTACTAGGAGTGTGGTAGGACGACTCCGGAGGGCGCAACGATGGCGGGTCATCCTCGTTTCGTCGATCTACCATTGTTGGCATTAGTTTCTCTTTTCTTTCTCATATCTTCTTCTTTTGGGCTTGATGTGCTATTTGCACCAGCAGTGTACCGTGTGGTTGCTATATTAATATAGCGGGGCGAAAGCCTCTTTCGAGGAAATGCAAATTCTTTGCATGGTTGGTTCTCCAAAATAGAATTTGGATGGCAGACCGGTTGGATCGAAAAGAGTGACCAAATTGTGGTAATTGCCCGTTATGCAACCAAGTCCAAGAGTCGACATCTCACCTTCTTTTCAAATGCCGCTGCACCACTTGCATTTGGAATGTCATCCTCCGTTGGTTCGGAAGGCAAGACATAGATACATCCCTATGGGCAAATGAAGATAGTGCCAATGTTTGGTGGATGAAGATGACTTCAGCTGCGCGGCGAAGGCTGGCACTGACAACGGTGACACCCGAGGGTGCCGTTACCTCCATGGAGGCGCTGTCATGGCGTCTCGGCGTCGTTCCCTTCTTGAAGGCGCTGCTTGGGTTGCACATGGAGTCCCTGATGCGGCAGCTGGAGATGGTGGCCTCCCTGGTCTATCCGGCAAGGCTTGCTAACAATGTATGCGGGCGCCAGGGCTGTGGGCTGCAGCATAAAACGTGGGCGTCCGGGGCGCAATGTATGTCGGCGCCGATGGTTCCAAGACGATGGCTTCTCTAGTTCTTCATGGGTTCTGCAATCCCCCCGCCGACTCTCCTAGGCAACATGGGTGTAGGGTATGTTGGCGCGGGCAGCCCTGGAGATGTGGTCTTCTTCGGAGGCGCCTGGCGACAGCTTTGACGCGGCCTTGGGGCTCCGAGTCTAGCCGCCTCGCCATTCAAGGTTGGAGGCTGGACATGGCGAGACCTTTCGTCGTTGCGGACTGTAGTTGGTGGCACCTCCTCACCTGGTTTGATGAGGACACCAATGTGTGTGCGTGTGTCCCTCCTGTGGGGAGGTTGTACCAGCACAAACTCTTTTGCATTTTCTCAAAAAAGATGGCTTCAGGTCAAGAAAATATTATGAAGGCCGTGCCGTCCATGCTTATGCTCGTCTCTTAGGAAGTTTGGAGGAAAGAAATGCTCGGGTTTTCCGAAACCGTGTGTCAACGGCGCCAATAATCATCGAAAAATTCAAAGATGACGCTAGACTTTGGAGCTTAGCCAGGGCTAAATTTGTTTCTAACGTTATTCCAGGAGAGTAGTCTCTAGTAAAGTCCTAGACTTCGTTCTAGGCGTTTGTCCAAAACCTATATAAATTCTTCTTAATTAATGAAATGAAAATGGAAAATCTTTTGTCTTGTTTCAGAAAAAAAAAGACTGGCTGTGGGTACGCCTCCTAGCTAGTGGAAGTCCTCTGGCTGATTCACCAACAATATTGACAGTGACCACTGTTGGAAGTTCAGTTTGGGGGATTTCCCATTTTGCGAGGAACTCAATGATATAATATAGGTGAGACCTGCTTTACTGGACGAGGATATGAAGTTTTGGTTCCTGCAATCTCAAAATGACAGTCCATACAATAAGATTATAGCTGATATGTGCATATATTTTTTCAAATGGAGCCTCTCAAACTTGTTCTGGCAAAGAAAGTAGACAATGATATTGTCATGGACTGTAACTCACCAAAAGGAGTTAGTACATCCTATAATAGACTCCTAGTACCCTGGGCACAGAACATTCACTAGCCATTACGAAAAACAGATACAGGCAGTGCAAGCAATGTTGGCCATCCTTTTGGAGCAAGTCTAAAGGTAATCAAATAAGTCCTGTTTTCAAGATAAGAACAGGCTGTAGCTACACCACTTACTCTCCTAACAAATTGAAATATTTGTTAGTATACACCCAGGTTTACTGAAGTACTAACCCTCAGTAACTACATATGATTTTGTAATCACGCGTGTTTGAATAGACAACGAATTATGATGCAGATGAGCAGACACAGGATCAATAAAGCTAATGTGTTGTTCTATCCTCTTTCTAGACTAAATCACCCAAGTAAGTTACTTTTGTTGACACTTACTTCAAAAAACACATACTATTTGTAATCACCGCTCCGCTGTCTACACAAGGTGGATAGATTACTGGATTCTTCGTAGTTTATTCGATAGCATTAATTCCCGCATAATCTTCCTTTCAATGATTACGCATTCTAATAAATTTTGAAAAAATTGTTACAATTTGAAAAATAGCCAATAGCGTGTTTCAATCTGTTTTACAAATTTGGAACATGTTATTTTGTTATGGTCCTGTTTTATCAGTATTTCGCATTAGAGATGGTTGATTCACATTGGTACGACCTAGTGTAAACATATCAAAATGATCCTATATTAACAGGCCACAAACAAGTCCAGATGAAACAAAGAGCAGAACTTCAGTCGAGACATACCTGGTTAACGTGTCAAACAACACAAGGAATGTCCAGCAATCCAGATTCCACCCCCAAGCTGCACAACCACAACAACAGCTAACATTCCTTAGGACGGCAATGCGCAGATTTGATTGTTCCTTAGGACGGCAATTTTTTAAGTCTTGAACCCCTGGATGCAAAAAATAATAGTAATACAGGTCAAAAATTACGAAATGAATATGCATCAATGTACCGTCAGCATGGGAGTACCCTTTTTTGCGACAGATTAAAATAGTTCGTTACCATAGTTGCAAGCACGTAACTTGCAGATTATCCGCAGATTAGTCACTGAAGTTGAGAAGTGCTCATCTGCTACACACAGCTTGGCAAAACGAGCACCTGAGATCACCAAACGGCCCACACTGGACAAGATTTTGCTGACGAGGAGGTAAATTTTGCAAAATACCCGTGGAATTTCTTGTGACCTCAATAGCCCTATGCCCACCTGCAACCTGTTCGATGAAATGCTTTCGCAAGAGGAGACCGACCCATTGCCTCATGTTCTGTGACTCGAGGTACAGTTACCTCACTATTACTCATTCGGTCCTTCCTTAACCCTGCTGCAACTTCAACTATAAGAAAATGGCGGATTCATTTCTCCAATATTCCGTTCCCAATCTAGAATCTACTCACTTGGATTGCTGTTGAAACCTCACCACCTCAATCGAACAGAAACTAGAGATGCGGTAGGGGACCGATCGTTCACGATGTGGCAGCAAGCTGCTTCCCGGCCGCCGGGAATTGGGAAGTTTAGGGCGCCGCGGCTAGGTTGAGCGGAGGATTTGGGACCGGTTTCGAGCTTGCGCGAGGCGAGTAACCAGCAAATGGCGGCAGGCATGGGCGGTGGTGGACGAGGAATGATGAGCCATGGATTTGGGGTCCGGTGGCTGGTTGGCAGGCTCTGGCCGTCGCGACGGCCATCGCCGCCGATCCGCCGAGGGCGGTGACCCCTCCAAAACGGTGGGAAAATTCCCAATGCGGGGATCGCATACGAGTTCCGCTAGGCCATAAGCCCGTCAGGACCCAGAAAAACCCATTTGAGTCTGTCCATTTAGCAAGCCCATCAACTAAACGGACTGTCCTGAAATCTGGTCCGTCGCGTCGCTTAACGCAGGAGACCGAGATGGATTTGCGGATTCGCTATCTAGTTTCGGCCTGGTTCTTTCAAAAGACAAAGGAAAAACCCCTTCTCGTCGTCCGGCCCCCGCCGGTCACCGGCGGACCACACCCGCCGACCTGGTGCTGGTAAGCTCCCGGCGACGAACCTCTCGCGAGGCCCGCTTCTTTTTTTTTCCCCGAATTACCTCGCATGATCAGTGGTAGGGAGAATAGAAAATGCCTGTTAGGGTTCCCGGGTGCCGCCGTGCCGAATGATTCAGTAGAGGAAAACTGGAGGAAATTAGGCCACTTTCTCCGCTTTTGCACTGATTAAGTTGTGCGTCCTCTCTCTATCAGAAGTGATCATTGTGTTATTGGTGTGGAGGGGGAAGCAGTAACCGGGATTGTTCAGACAATTTGATCAGGTGTTCTCGTACCGTTGCCATCAATACAGATTTCCGTGTCTACTTGGCTGCTCGTGTTGTGTGCCCCAGGCTGGTCCCATGGTGAGTTGAGCGAGCCTTACATGTGCGGACTTCACCATCGGTCGGCTTGCTTTGGGTTAGAGACTTATAGTTGTGGCCACATGGTGGATGCTAAGGCTATCTGAAATCTGATAAGATTTGCTTTGCACATCTGGGATCTTGTTGTGCAAAGTTCTTGCTCTGGTAGGACATTGGCAATATGATTGTTCTTTGGTTAACGTCCTATGGTAAAGTCAATGGAAACAGAAGGATAGATGTGACTTTAGACCTGCTAAATTACCACCCCTGATCCCTTTATTGTTCAACATAACTGTTCCTGGTCTTCTTGTTACTAGCGTGCAGGTATTGTGTGTGCTTATTATAGTCTTAAACCAGATGCTAATTTAGGGGTAGTAGTGCATCCCCCTTGCAAGAAACTAGCATTTCTCATGGTGAGGCTGGTGTTTACATTTTAATTTGTGAACAATGAAAAAGCAACTAATTGGACACAGTTTGATCATAACTGATTATGTAACCAGTAGCTGGTGTAATGCTCCTTGCAATGTAAATCTGATTCATAACGTGGAAGTATTCTCAAAAGCATGACAAGTACCATACGTTGTATCCCAAAATCAGCTTTGAGAATAATCTGAATTATGCACATGTTCCTCTGTTTAGCTTTCATGTCCTTGTTGATGTGGAGTACATGCCTATTACTACATTGTTTTCATTCAGAGGATATTTACACTAGTTTACAATTATTCATAAACGGTAAATAGTGTGCCCAATTAAGGCACGGTTCAGATAAAATCTGCCAGCGGCGGCGGAGATGTGATCTGGTCATGTTAGAGAAAAGACAGTAATCTTCAAGACTAAATGATCCCAACTTTACTCTACCTTTTATTGTGTACTAGGTAAGTTAGCGCGGCGACACGCCGCGCCCGTAGTGTTAACTCTTTTGTATAAATAGTTACATTCTTTTGGCTAGCATAGAGGCTAGGTTCTGGGTTTTTTCTTCTGATGTTGTATAACTTGTGTCCTGCTTCAAAGAAATTCAGAGTAAGTTGGTTAAAGCTGGTACGGAAAAAGTAGAAGTTATATCCCCTGTTGCAGTTTAGCTCAATTTCTTCTATGATATCCTTCAGGGAAGTGGTCTCTGAATCTTTATCGTGAGCTGGTGGTTTGACCATAGCTTCAGAAGAATAAAGCACATAAGAACTTTAGATAAATCATAGTAGATAATTTCCAAGCAATATTATTTCTTACCATCATCGGGGCAACATGTCTGTTTTTTGGTGGAAGCCAAACAGGGCTTTACTGTGACTGTCAGATATGGAAAACTAATTTATGATAAATTCCTTAATTCTGATGAAATGAGCAAATATAGAGTATATATAATCACATAACGGGCCTCTAGGTCATGATATTCTTATCTTAACTCTATTGAAGACCATATACGTTAACTACTTGGAAAATCTCATGTATCTATAAAGCCTTGTTTGATTTTTTAATATGATGTTGTCTGTGGAGAATCAGACACTCCCGAAGGCATCGATGAAATAATTTCTATATAGAAAGGGGATAGACTTACTATTAACAAATATGTAGCTCTAGAATCTGGTTATACATATTCCAGCAAGTCCATGAAAAACTGACCTTTGAAGAATTAAATATCTTTTCTTTACATAGAGTTCATTGCAGAAGACACATATATATAAACTTCCCGAAAGAATCTCTTAAACTGGAGCAGACCTCATATATTATACTTAACCCAAGAAGATGGTAGAAAAAGTGCTTGAATTCTGCATGATTTCCATAATTGATAACTTGTTTGTATTGTTGAGTGTCCTGTGAGAACTTTATGCACCTTAGAAGTAGTAAAATTTGGAGTTCTCCATTAATTTATAAGAACAAAGCACCACTCTCGTTACCGGGAGCTAGGCTCTCCTAAGAATAAATCATGGTATTGACCAAAGGCTTCTTCTGAAAGGGGAACAAAAACCATCTGGACCCGAAGAAGTCTGGATTGTTGAGTGTCCTGTGAGAACTTTATGCACCTTAGAAGTAGTAAAATTTGGAGTTCTCCATTAATTTATAAGACCAAAGCGTCACTCTCATTACCGGGAGCTAGGCTCTCCAAAGAATAAATCATGGCATTGACCAAAGGCTTCTTCTGAAAGGGCAACAAAAACCAGCTGGACCCTAAGAAGTCTATCTTGGACATTGCAAATCAGTGTGGTAAAATCATGTATGGCTGCTACAATCTGAACCCAATCAGCAATATGATGTTAATCATCAGCATAGTAGGCTGCAATGGTTAAGAAAAATATAAATTAACAACAGATCAGGCGAAATAAATTAACAGTTGTGAATAAGAAGGGACCGTGGAATGAAATAAGAGGTAGAGAACATACGATCCTCATTGAATGCAGCATATGTTGAGTAAGTTCGCTAATACAGAGCACAAAGAGACCAAAATCTAGAGGACAACTGGCAAAAGCTAGATCGAAAAGCCACATAAGAATTTGATGCGCTTAACTGAAATGTGTGATATCATGCTGCCAGTACGATGGAAGCTTGGGGAACTAACCTTCATCTGTAATCAATATTTTGGTCATTCATCACTAATAAATTTTGCCTCCCTTGTCTAAGATGCCACTGTCTTCATAGACGCACACACACCTGAACGCTGAACTATGGCAGAAGTAGTCCAGTGTCACTGATAGCAATTACACTTCTGCACTAACATACCCACAAAAGGGAATACAAAGGTTTTATGGTAATCAACCACATAATTTATGGTGCACATAGTGGCCAGGCCTATACATGCTACCTTGACTAAACATGGCAATAACAACTTAATTGCACTATAACTATATAAGAGGGCATAAAAAATCAACCTGATGCTTGCTGCAGCCATTTAACTGCAGGATACTGAGTAGAGTCAAGCAGGCCAACAACCCATGATAAAAAAAAATACAATTTTGCCTTTTATTAAAACGTAAATACTACTACAACTGACTAAGAATATCAAATAATTTCTGAATAGATATTGAACGCCTGCCTACTAAGCACTACCTACAGGTCATGTCACGTATTGTTTGGCAGTGAAACTCTCCAACGAAATGGATGGCATGACATGTAGACGTAGATCAGTCTCGAGGTTCATATTGGCAATCCTCTGTTGGTCTCACGATTACTAATGCACATGTATCTGTATGAGCAATATCTGCAGCAGAGAACATTGAAGACAATATTTACATGGAACTAATTAAGCCATATATACCCAGAACAATTTGAGGTCATCAAAGCCAGGTGTGTTGCCTCGAACGATCTCTCACTTGCAATAATGACTTTGCATATACCTAGTTGGCTGAGAAGGAAATGAACTAAAAAAAACAGCAAGATATCATCCTCCTGAAGGAAGATTTACAACGGACGTAGCAACTTTGCAAAGATGCAAATTGTTGTACTCCCTCCGACCCATAGTAGTTGACTTGGATTTGTCTAAATTTAGATGAATCTAGACACTATTTAGTATATAGGTTCATCCAAATTTCGACAAATCCAAGTCAACTAATATGGGTAGGGAGTACCTATATACATAACTATTAAGACTTTCTTCAAATTCAGAATTCAGTTGTAAGAAAATATTCAAATTCAGAATTCAGTTGTAAAGAAAATATTGCATAAATTTTTGTGATGATCTCATCTCTTCAGCAAAAAACTCTTCATAGAGATAATGACTAACGGCAATTATTGCAGGGGTATGTCCTGCTATGAATTCTGATGATCTCATCTCTAAATCTAAAGGACCCCCATATTCGTTGTAGGAATATTTGTACATGAACACTAACACATCGCAAGAAATTAATCATAGAAAGTAATCAGAGGAGGAGAAGACGGCTTAGGTGTGGGCACTGACCTGCACCTCATCCTCGGCAGTACATGCTATTGCTGCTCGGCCCGCCAGCAGGAAACGGCGCGCTGACGTGGTGGTCACCCGGGCCCGTCGAACCTTTTGCCACCCGAAGCTGGTAGTGCAGCCAATGAACCGCCGCAGGCCAGAGGTAGCCGTGGAGCTGAGGACATGCGACGAAGGTCAAGATCCTGCCATGTACCCGTCGCTGCGCTTATTGACAGAGAGAGGGAGGAGGTGATGTGGTAGATGGAGAGGAGATATAATAAGAGAGCAGTCAGGCGATGTACGTCCTCACCGACACGCGCGGCCGCTGCTAGACCCGTGGTCGACGTGGGCGTCCCTGTCCTTGCCTCTCCCTGCTCACCTTCCCACCTCCATGCCGACCGTGTAGCGGGAAGCCAACTCCTCCTTAGATTGCGCAGCGGCCAAATCAGCGTGCGACGCCGCGAGCACCGCTGACGGCTTCCCAGGGCTGGAGTCCACCGCGGTGAGCCGTGCCTGAAGAGAGACCAGGCGGGGCGGGAATCCAGGGCGGCAGCGGCGGGGCCTAGAAGACATAGTGGGGGAGAGGAGCGTGGGCGCGTGATTCTCAAGCAGTCGGTCAAAGCGGCGGGGATAGGCTGAGCGGTGGAAGCGGTGGAAATTTGGACTAACCAGCAGCAGCGTGAAAGGCGGGGACGGGATAGCCGGCAACCACCAAGCGAAAGAAGGAAACTGGAAGGTACCACGTAACTGGACACGCGCCAAGGCCGGGTTTGCTAAAAATTGGGACAAAGTCTCGTGGTACTGTAGATGCGCCATCTACAGTACGAAGCGCTGACTTGGATCGTCCCATCCATAGCTGAAGTGCTCCCCTTTCATATATGTAGATATAAGAGCATCCCCACTCGTTGGGCGATCCCAGACCGAATTCCGGACCAATTTTGGACCAGACGAAACTCGTTTTCGGCCTAGGAACGCCGAGTCTTCCACTCGCGTTCCCAGGCCAAGTTCCCATGTTCGGCGAAAATTCAGTTAAGCACGACGAAATTTGGGCGAATATAGGCGAATTTCATTAATTAGGGCTAGGACGCACATATTACGTCGAACTAGGAAAACATTAAATTCAAACTAGGAAAAGATCGCCACCGTGGCCGATGCCCGACGGCGCTTCTACAGACCGATACGGGGGTGGTTGCCGGCCTGGATGTTCTCCAGCACTGCGGCGAGAGTTCGTCCTGGAACGCTCCACCAGCGGCGGCGAAACGCCGCATTGTACGCGTCGGCGGCGAGCTCGGCGGTCCCTCGTGTCGGGCGAGATCCTGAAGGCTCCTGTCGGTGAAGAACTGCCTCCAGAAGACCAGGTTGCCAGGATCCTCGGTAAGATCTGGGTCTTCCATGGCGGCGATAGATGCCTGGATCTCGCCGGCGAGGTCCTCGTCAGCGGGCACAGACGGAATAGGGATCCCGCCGGCACTGAGATTCCAGCCGACAGGGAGACGAAAGTCCGGCGACGTCGTATAGCCCGCGCCGTGGAGCAGCCGGGCTTCCCACGTCTACAGCGTGCGGTTCGCCGCCAAGATGTCGTCGGGGGATCTCTTGGCCATGGCTTTCCGGCGGAATTGTGGAGGTAGAAAGGTGCGTGTCTGGAGTTCGCCAGAGTTGGGAGCGGTGTGAGAGAATGTAAAGGGAGACGGCAAGATGTACGCCTTTTATAGGCCGAGGACGGCGGCGAGGGCGGGAGGGGTGTAGCGGCGAGGGCGGGAAAAGGGGAAACTGCTGGAAGGATGACAACGACTCGACTTCTGTCGCTGACAGGGCTGGTCCACTCGGCGAATTCGCTTCGTCCGGCGTTTTCAGGGCGTTCCCGCGATCCTGGGAATGGCCTGGGAAGTCCGGACCAAAGTTGGTCCAAATCCGGACGGAAAGAGGTTCCTGAGAACGCGACTGGGCTGAATTTCGGCATCTGGATCGACGTCTTGGGTAGCCGAGTGGAGATGCTCTAACGACGGCAGACTATTTTACTGCAACATTAATACAACAGAGCTAATTTACTATCTACATATTATGAGTTGGGAACTTGGCATGCATATGATGTGAGGGATACATGATTCAGAACGGACTTGTTTCACAATGATCTTGTACAATTGTACTCATTTCTACTTTTCTTTGATCAAGCTGTGCATCTATTCACAACTTGACATGCAAAACAATCATTCATAGTGATGAGCAATCTTCTACAGAATGGGCAGGTGCCAGTTGTGTGGCTTCTTGGGGTGCCCAGATCAGATGGTCCCTAACTGCACTCTAAATAAGCGCATATGGTATTTTCTTGGGGTGTAGGCTAAAACCATGACCCATGAAAGCAGAAGGTCCTGCATCAATGTAATAGTCCTGCCTGTCATCTTGTGTTCAAGCAAAGAATTGTTTCACTCCAGTCAGGAAAAAAGCATGTTTTCTGGACCAAAGGGCGAAAGTTCAAGTAAGTTCAGACTGACACAATAACCAACCTGTGTGAATATCATCGGGGACTTGAATTTTTCTTTCTGTATACTTGTACGTGCTTACATAGAGTCTGTACTAGTCTATGGTAACAAGCTGTTGCAAGTCCCAGAGCCTTCTCTGTGCTAGTATCACGCTGACGGTTGGAGGAGGGTTCAGGTAGTCAGGTGTATTTGGTGATACTCCCTCCGTTTTAAAATATAAGATGTTTTAGCTTTGTGAAGCAAATACATCTAGACTTCTTTTAGTACGTAGGTTTATTCATGTTTGGAGTGAATCTACACACTAAAATAAGTCTAGATACATTTTCTTTACAAACCTAAAGCATCTTGTATTTTGAAACGGAGGGAGTACGTACAATGAAACAACTCGGCACGATGGTGTGTTGATGTGATCGAGCAGAGCTGATATGCATGTTCTGTCAAATGCTCCTGGATTCTTGGAGATGTGGGACTAAACAAGGTCATGACAAGCAACTTCTTGCATGTGCAGCACATGAATGTTGGCTTAGCTACTGCTGACACCTCATACTATGTTCTTCTTCCCATTTATATAAGTTATAACAAAACTTGCTGGCTAGTGGGCAAATTAGACAGTATAATGTTCTGTTATGTGAATTATATATGCTACTAACTGTCATGTAATGGGAAAAATGGATTTTGTTGTTGCATCATATGAAGTATCAAATTTTATCTTGTTATGCTATCATGAATGTTAGTATGTTACAGTAACTATTTTACTAGACGCCATATTTATCACTGACGAAATAACTTGGTCCTTTTGTACAAGAACCAATGATGTTCATTTTTAATGTTGTCAAATTGTTTAATAATGTTGCACAGATGGTCAACTTATTATATGTTGATGGTCCGAAACACTTGAAATCATTGTACTTCTCACGTGTTAGATGCTCTTTTGCATATTGGTCATTCGCTGGAGATTATATCTCTTTTGGTCATTGGCAGATTAATATGGATGATGACTGAAGTGTGGCGACTGTTCTCTTTCACCTTGATTGTGATTGTTCGATGTGAAGGCAGAGTGATCTGTTATGCTTGAGGTCAGTATATTGCTTTGTTGCACATGTCACCGATCTTTATTGCTACTTCTACAAAAAAAAAAGAACAGAGACTATTTAGTTACTTAAACCGATAGTTCTCTTTGTGTGTACCTGTATTGAGATATGATCAGCATGCTAACATTCTTGTAGTTTCAAAAGTCTGTCTCAAAATATAGAAGATGTAATTTGACCACTAGTACCTCTGTTCCAATTAATAAGGCCTATAAATTTGATCATAAGTCAATCTTACCATGTTTGACCAAATATATAGAAGAAATATTAATAACTACAATATTAGATAATTGCATTATGAAATATATTTTATGGAGAAACTGTTGTTTATTGATTTGGCATCACAATATTTTATGGAGAAACTACAATACAATTTATTTTAGGGAAAATTTGCTAAAGGACACCGTTATTTTCCGGCGTTTGCTAAAACACACTATTGGGATGTGGCTTTGCCTAATACCATTATTATTTCGTGACAATTTGCTAGAACACACTGTACTGCCAAAAACGGAAAGTTTGATGTTTTAGACCTTTTTACCTTGTTGCAAATATGTCTAGAATTTTAATTGAAATGCAAGATGTTTCAAATAAAAAAAACTGTCCAGCTTTTTCCCAATTCCCTCATTGATTTTTTTTCTTAACCACGATGCTGCATGCTGCAATGGATGGCGACTTGGCGATGTTCCAACTTGATATGAACTTACGTATAGTTTCTCATTCATGTTCGGTATATGCATAAGCTGGATTTGGTGAATTTGAATTAGAGAAAAAAAGTGTTCAAACCGGACATATGTCAAACATTCCATTTGTGGAATGCAGTGTGTCCTGGCAAATGTGCCATGAAATTATAATGGTACTCAGCAAAGACACATTCCAGCGGTGTGTTTTGCAAACACCAACAAATAACGGTGTCCTCTAGCAAATTTTCCCTTTATTTTATGGAGAAATATTTTATGGAGAAACAATATAGATAATTGCATAACGTTGGTCAAATTTAGATGTTGTGTATTTTTGACTAAATTGGAACAGAGGGGTATGAATTTTCTTTCATGCATGATAATGAGATATCCTTCCGCTTCAGGGCTTGTGTCTGCTTTACAAGAAAAATAGTCAATTTGGATTAATGAGCATTTCAAAATAAAGAGAATCCAGAGTTGAAGGTAGCATTGTGCATTACTAGAGTGGTGTCACATTGGCATTAACCGAGCAGTAAATGACATTTCACAGGACTAGAACTGGGAAGCAAGAGCTGCTCCAACACCACAGCCATGTAGTACTAGCACACACTGACCCCTCAACAATGCACGTTTATATACCCCTAGTTGATCTATCTATCCATGGATAAGGAGAAGGACCCTGCTACTCATAACAGTAGCAGGCGTGCAGTTCCATACAGCTAAAACGAAGCAAACATTCCTAGTAGTAACATTCAGAGCTAGAGAGACCCTCAATGGTTACAGACTCTACTCCATGACGACACGGTACCAGGGAGAATACACCCAGTACGCGCCAGCCACCTATAACCGGCGGGAGCACTGGATGCGTTCTCTGGCACGACGCTGCGCCGCGCTAGTTGGCGACCGCCTTCTTGGACTTGGGAGCCGCCTTGGCCTTGTCGTGGACGGCGTGTGCCGGCGGAGCCGCGTTGAGGTCGGGAAGCGGCGCGCGGCCGCCGCCGCCAGCCACGGGGGCGCAGGTATTGCTGGCCGCCTTGGTCTTGGCGAGGCGCTGCTTGAGCTCGGTGAGCAGCGCCTGGTTCTCCTGGTTCAGCATCTGCGCCTTCTTGCGCAGCCGCTCGTTCTCCTGCAGGATGTAGCAGTTCTGCATGTACAGCTTCACGTTCAGCCGGTCCATCCCTGCAGCTCCTGCCTGCCACCGAGAAGGAACAGGGTAACAAGATTAGTAGTAGTAGTATCCAGTAAGGGCCCCTGTTTCAGACAGAGTTTCAGTTATACAGTTGCTAATAAGTCACGCGTGTTATACTACGTGTGCTGCGATGACTGCAGAAAAAGAAGGCATGGAAGCTGAACACAGTGAAGTGTGTGTGTGTCGTGCTCTGAGATCCAGTATAATACCCAGGATACTCAGAGGGTGTCGCTGGTGGGGCAACATCCTCAACAAGGAGCTGCGTTATGTTATGCAGACTGTAAGGAAAAACAGAGTACTACCAGCATTGCACCGCTGGAGGCTGAAGCTTCTATACAATAAAAAAAAGGAGAGGGTTGCTCGCTCTAAGTAAATCATGACAGTTATTACACCCATGTTTAACAATGCTCTATTGCGACTGCTAATAGAATACTCCCAGTAGTAGTAGTGGCAACTCTTCAAGATGTACTCAAGGTATATAAACAAATCAAAGGCATTGGGCAGGGGAGGCAGCAGCTAGCTAGGCAAATTTGTAAAGTAGAAACGAACAAAAAGCAGAGTTTGTTTAGAACAAGAAAGGGGAGAGGCCCCCATTGGCAACAAGCATATGATTGTGCATGCATGCAAGCGGAAAAGAAGATGATGAGACTGGCTGATGAGAGGATCATCACCTTGCTGAAGTTGCCTGCTTGCTGCTGCTCCTGTGGAGTCGGAGGAACTCAGGCAGCGGAGGCAGCGGCCGGAAAGCGAGAGAGACGAACAAGCCCAACTTCGTGCTGTGTGATGTGCTGCGCTCGTTGCGGTGGGCGGGTGGGGCTCTATTTATAGGCACGCGAACACGAAGCCCCCTCCTCGTTTCATAACAGTTCATGGTAGAGGAGTGTGCATGTGCAGCCTTCCCTCCTCTTCTTCCTGGCTCAAAGAACGCTCGAGCCATCTCGCTGACAGGTGGGGCACGTCGGCACGAGGCCGTGGTCCACGGGCTAGGCGTTCGCACGTACGAATGGGAAGCTCTCATGAGGCCTTTGAACGGGAAGGGGCAGAGGGGGGTATCGTGGATGGCCGGTCGTAAGGAGACGACGATCCAATCGATGGTGCGGCAGAGGCTTAAATGGTGCCTAATCATGAGGTTGGGCTGCCGAGGGGCTGGCCTCCTCGCCCCCTCACGTGATGATGGTTCATGGTTCGCCGCCAAGAAGAAAACTCCGTGTAGGCGCCGTCGCCTTCACATAGGAAGAGCATCTCTAACACATGGTTAATAATAGTGCATTCAAAATTAGTCACTACAAATTGTATACATCACAATAGACTGCAATATATATATATGACACAAACATAGTTCCAACTTTCCAAGATAATGCAAAATAGGACACGGCTTCTTTTTAAAAAACTTTGCAAGATCATCGCACGCATATAAAATTAAACTTAAAATCCACATGGCATAGCATAGTTTAAAACATTCCATAGTCATACACAAACACAAACGAAATGCCCATGCATAGTTCAAAGCATAAAATAGTTCACCATCAACATATATAGTTCAACACAAACACATATAGTATCTACTCATGCATCATTACCACCATTGCCATAATCAACTTGTCTTCCACCATGGTGTAGTTTGATGTTCTTCCCCACATATTTGCTTCCAAGAAACCCGCATCATCCAAATCAAGATTGTCCTCATTATAATTTGTTTCATATTCTTGTGGTGGGATTTCTTGAGGTATAAACCCTTGGGAAACATTCATACATTGCAAAGATGCTTCATCATTGACACTACATACATCAACAATCGATAGCAAACAAACTCAATTGAATTGAAAATTAGAACGTTGGGGGGGGGGGGGGGGAACCGAACTAGAAGTTTTTAGATTATGTACACGGCCGGTGATCACCTTCTGCTTCTTCGGCTTCTCGTCCATGGACGCGCCATCTGCCTATTTCTGTCAGTAGCGGAGCGGTTATCCTCCCTTTGGTCGGTTGCTTCCTTGTCGCGGCCACGCCCTGCTCGAATTAGTGGCGCCTGAAACTGGTCGGGGTGGCGTCAAGACCGACGATGGAGGGTGGTGCCATAGGGTTGTGTAGGGCCGCTGCTACAATTGTAGGGCCTGAGAGTCGTGGAATCGGTGACAAGAGGGGCCACCCCTCTTCACTGCCAACACCAGATCGTCGGCGTCACCACCCCTCTTCACCGTTCCCACACTGTTAGAAAGGCCTCGCCGCCACATCAACCCACCCCACACTTCTACCTGGCGCTTCTCACCATCGTTTGGTGTCCACAGCAATTCTGAGCTCGTCTCATGGACATCTTGCATGCGACGTTTTCGATTATTTTCCTAGAGCATGCATTTGGATAATGTGAATGATGTTCGTCGCTCTAATGGCGGAGGTCTAGAGGAAGCTGCTGCTGTCGCCGCCACCGACGAAGAACATTTGAAAATTCTCTCTAGCCTCGTTGGTTCGTATGCCTAGGAAGAAAATCTACGACTTGGAGGTCCCAAGTTGGGGTTCCGCAAGAGAAAGCCGACGCAGATGATGGAGGGATATTTCATGATATACGACGACTACTTCGCCGTTGATGCAATGCACGATGAAGTGACATTTTTTGCATCGTCTTAGGATGAACTAAAAGTTGTTCATGAGCGTCAAAGAGTTCGACGACTACTTCATATGAAAGAAAGAATGTACTGCCGTGGAAGGTTTTTCCTCGTATGATGTCAGAGAGTTATGGCAGTGTTTGCGCCAACCTATTTGAGAACACCCAATGAGGAATATACTAATTGGATCCTGGCACAGAACACAACAAGAGGATTTCTAAGGATGCTTGGAAGCATCAATTGCATGCATTAGGCATAGAATAACTGTCCTACTGGATAAGAAATGTATACAGAGGTAATAAAGGAACCTGCGGTATGGTACTTGAGGCAGTGGCAGATCAATATAGGTGGATTTTACATCCTTTTTTGGTATGGCAGGATCTCACAATGATATCAGCATGTTGTAGTGATCGAATTTGTTCCCAAACTTGTAGAAGAACATGCTTCGCGGGTAAAATTTGAGATCAATGAGCGCCGGTACACCAAGAGATACTACCTATAGGATGGAATATATCCAAAATGATGAACATTTGTTAAGACAATCTCAAACTCTATTATGGGGAAAAGATCTTGGTTTGCTCTCTACCATGAGGCTTGTAGGAAGGATGTCGGACCGGCATTTGGTGTGTTCCAAACTTCATTCTCTATTGTTCGGTATCTCGCTCTTACATGGTTGAAGCTTCAGATGTGGGAGGTCATGAATGCATGTGTGATCATGCACAAAATGATCACTGAGAGTGAGCGCAAGCATCCACTGGTTGATAGTGAATTATATCACTAGCAGGGTCCTCTTGCCGATGTTGATCATGAGGTATCTGCCGCATTTGCTGCTTTCCACACCATTTGTCAATAAATCCGAGATGAAAATACTCATCACCAGCTGCAAGACGATCTGATAGAGCATTTATGTATGCTCAAAGAAAACGTCTAGTTTTATGTGTTTCAAATTGTGGTTCAAAACTTTTAGAATTATTATTATCTCGTTGAGCTTACTTTGTTGAACTTGTTAATTTTCTATTTATTTTATGTTTAATGCTTATAAAAAATTAATTAATTAATTATGAAAAAAACTTTGGGCCGTTTGGGCGCATGGTTGGGCGATGTCTAGCCAGGCACCCCGCCACAGTGCCAGCACCCCCAATACGGCGCAAAAACATGCCAAACGCCGTATAGGGGGACGGACGGAGATGTGGACGCCACATAGGGGAAAAGTAATGAGAATAGAAAAGTATATAGACTCACAAAATGGAAATATAATTTGTAGGCCAAAAGATCAAGGTGGTCTAGGTAGTGAGGTATATGGAAATTTAAAATAGATGTTTACTGAGCAAATAATTATTCAAGCTAATGAATAAAGATGGGTTCTAGCAAGAAATTTTGCATAGTAAGTATCTCAGTCAGAAAACATTGTCTAGATACCAAGAGAAACCGAGTGACTCTCCTTTTTTGAAAGGACTTATGCGGATAAATAATAAGTTCTTTGTAGAGGTCATTTCAAAATAGGGGACAACATCAATACTAGGTTTTGGGAGGATATATGGTTAGGAGACACACCTCTAGGGCATCAATATCCATCCTTATATAATATTGTACACATGACTAATGTTGCTATGGCACCGGTATTATCTCAAGTACCACTAAACATTGGTTTCATGAGGGTACTTAATAGTAATAAATGAACTGTCTAGTTACACTTATGGCAAAGACTTATGATGGTTTAGCTGTCGGCATAACATGGTAAGTTTATACGAAACTTATCTTCTTCTAGGGTGTTCTCAGTAAAATCTATGTATGAAGATCTTATAAATCTTCCTTCAAAAGTATTTGTGGAAATTAAAGATACCGCTTAAGATTAAAAAAATTATGTGGTTCCTACAAAACAAAGTGATCCTTACTAAAGATAATTTGGTTAAAAGGAATTGGGTAGCATGTACCAAATGTCGTTTTTGTGGGTCGCAGGAAACCATTGAACATTTATTTATATTCTGCCACTTTGCTTGGCTTTTATGGCCCAACTAATATTAATATAACAGACATTTTTTGGGAATTGGTTGAATGGTGTTGATAAATCTTCTAAGATTGGGATTCGTATTGGTGTTTCTTCCTTATGTTAGTCTATTTGAAGATGCAGAAATGGCATTATCTTTAACAAATCAAAATCTTTTAATCTCTTGCAGGTTATCCATATGGTGGCACATTGGGTGCAGCTTTGGGCGTTCCTTCTACTGCCAGACCAGCGGGATATTATGAATACTGGGTGCATACATTTGTTGATTGTCGTCCATCACATATTTAGCCAATCGTGTTGGCAACCGCTTAATCGACTACATGATGTTTAGAGTTCTATTGCTACATATTTTTGCTGGTTGATTCATGTATCAACTTTAAGCGACCCATAATTTATAATATGTGTTGAATATTGGATGATGCTTTTAATAGAGGCTGTGTGCACCAACCGATGTAGATGCCCTGGGTTTTAATCCCCTTTTTTGAAAAAAAAAGACATAAATAACCCTATTATACACCATGCTCTAACCAAAACTAATCCATAAACATCATTGTTCCTTACAAAACACCCTACATATATATTGGAGGACATTTCTTTTGCCCTTAGTGATGCAAAAGTTAGTTTTTATATCGGTTTTGTTATTTCTCATGCGCATAAGAGTAGTTATTTTCCAGTCGCCTCTCTCACCGTTAGATTTGCGTTGTGATTTGTGCTACCATGAGTGCGAGTAGGTTGTAATTAATATTTTCCGGTTGCAAGTGGGTGAATCTAGATTTTTCAGTCACGAGTGTATTTCAAATGAGTTTTTTTCAATTACAAGTAGTTTGTAACTAAAAAGCTTCAATTAAAAAAGAGTTATAACTTAGTTTATCTCCAGTTGCGTTGCAAGTGGATTGTAACTTAGTTTATTACACGCTGACGCCACATGACTTATTTCTCACACGTCTAAGGCGTAGGCGCACTCTTTTTATATCACCACCCTATTATACATCACATGCTCTAACCAACTTGTTTATGGATTACTAATCCGCATTGCCATATGATTGTGTTTCCGAACGTGTTTTCGCGGGTGTTCCTTACGAAAAAAACGCCACGCGTTCTGATTTCTGAACAAACAAGCGCTGTTGTCACCGGAAGCGATCATGTTCCTCACGCTGTCTGACAGCCATTGTACGGGTAATCTAGATTCAACACCCCCATAAGGACGAAACTAAATTCAACGACCATGCCTGAATGTTAAAACGAAGTCAGCTCTCGATCATTTGCCAGCCAGCGATCCCACGACCCACCTGCACGGCTGCTTCTAAACGGTCAACAGCCCACTGCATACTCATTTGCTACCTACACGAGACACGAGCAGAGTAATTTCGTGGTGGAACCGAACACACCTCTACTAGCGGTTTAGGCTTGCCAAACCGAAGTGTCAAGTGACAGACAGTAGCGAGTAGCGAAAGCGTGAAAGAGCTGCGAGAGGGCAGCACAGCACGGATGCGGACGGATACGATACGACGATGAGATGAGATGAGAGAGGGGGCCGGGGCTTCAAATGATGATGATGATGGGCCTCGGCCGGCCCAAGATTCGTAATGATGGCTCGTCTCCGGGTCCTCGCTCGCTCATCATCACGCGCCATATCCCTGTTCCGATATTCCTCCCCCTCCTTTTGTTTTGTCCTCCGATCCCTTCCTCTTTTCTTTTCTTTTTTCTTCTTCTTCTTACCGCGCTGCAACCCAGCCCCCTTCCTTCAATACTACTAGTACCGCCCTCCAGGCAGAGCGTGATCATCATGATTCATGATCCCCCTCGATTCAATGCATCGCTACACATCTCGATTTTTTTTGTTTTAAAAAAAAACCATGTGTGTCTCTTTCTTCTTCGGCTCTTCCTTTTTCTTTTGTGGCCCATGCATCGATCTCGCCTCTTGCTTTTCGCGAGCACTTTCGCTGAATGTGATTGTTAGTACAAGGAACAGAATCTCTCGATGAAGAAAGGTAAAGGGGGTAATGATGCTAGCCAGCTTGGACTCTCTTGATGCTAGCTAGCTAGCTAGGCTGTGTGTATTGGTATGGTATGGGAGCAATCTTGTTGTGGAGCTAACACGAATAATACGATCCCCAAGCCAAACACACGCTTGGCTGATCGCAGCAAACGAAACAGGACATCCCCCCTGGGGCTGTGGAGACGCCGACGTCGCCCTTGGAAACTTGCTCTCGTAGTACATAAGTACTACTGAGCGAGCTCCACTGCGCGAATGCATGCCAATCCTAGACGATCGACACTGGCCGTGTAGTAACGACGGCCCCTACCGATCATCATAATAACCACCGTTCTTCCAAGCCTTCTTCATGAATACTATACTATACTAGGAGTAGAAGCAGCATATGGGCTGGTCTTGCTTGCATTGCAGTATGCGTGCGCAGCAGCTGGTGTGGCGCTGCACATGGAGACAGGCAATTAAGATTCTAGGGGAGTACAAGAACCATGATCGCCGATTAAAAGCAAAGCCATCATTTGGATTCCCCCTTCTTGTTTGTGCTCGTCCTAGCTGCCATCACTCCCTCTTTTTTTTCACCACTCGATCGAGAGCTTGGTTCACCACCGATCGGGCTGCACGCATACTACTACAACGCACTACTAATGCTACTACTACTCGATCATGGGCAGGAAAATGGAAAGGCCACATTACCTGATCGGGCTAGGGGTGGTTTATCTTTTTTTTTTCGTCTATTTGTAGTAGTATCATCTAGTATAAGAGAGAAAATTGAGCAAAGCAGAGTAGGCAGAAGAGAAAAAAACGTGGTAGAGCTGCCGGCAGATGATGCTTGCTGCCGTTGCCAACCTACTCTAGTTGTGCTCTGTGTACAACAAGCTAGGCAGGCAGGGTCGACCGTGATGATGCCGGTGTCAGGCAAACATTAGCTCCGTGTCTCCGTCGTCCACTGGAGGGAGGAAGACCACCCGTCCCGATGCGCATCGATTGCATAGATTTACTACTCCGGAACCATATGTAATAATCACGATGCGATGAAGCTTCCCCTGTGTTTACTCCGACGATCCTGTCCTCTGCTGTGCCTGTGCATGCTTTAAAATGTACCCACCCACATTCACATCTTCTCGGGTGGGGTGGGGTGGAGCAGAAAAGAAAGCTGTGGCAGGGAAGAAGCTGTTTTGCCTGACCATGACCAGATCGAGCAGGGCAGGGCAAATAATTACCTGCCTGTGCCTGGTATGGTTTCTAGAAAGACATGATGGAAGGAGGCGGCAACATCGACGCAATGAAGTATACGTACATGGGCAGAGCGAGCCAGGGACAGCGAGTTAGATACTACTACTACTACTATATCGCATTGCATGAGCATGTATGACGACCGGGGATCCATCGGCAGCGGCAGCACAGCAGGGGCGCGCGGGGCGGTCAATGTCGCGCATCAGTTCCATTGCGCCCCGTATCCTGCACGCAGCTGGGCCTGCCTAATTTACGTGCCGCGCTGTGCTGCTCGAGCGAAGAGGGCACCGGCTAGGGGGCGCTCGATGCGCTGCACAGTGCAGGAGTAGTATTTAGTGTGGCATGATGGCTAGCCTAGCAGCAGCACTCGATGCCAGATTGCGCGGCGACGTACGTCAGCTCCCAGAATCTAGATTGGACGGAGCACTACTCGAACCGAGGGTACAATATGCTGCAAAATGGCAGAGAGAACGGCAGTGCGCCTAGCCTAGCTGCCTGCCGTTCAGCCAATGCGGAGAGATGGCTACGCGCGCAGAGGATGCAATCCATGGCGTTGCATTCAAGCGTATGCCCATGCCCCCCATCTGTTGGAGTCAAACGATCGCAGCGCCCTTCCCATCATGGCTTGGCACAGGGGCGGACGGCCTAACTTTTTTTTTTGACAGAAAACTCGGCGCTTTATTAATTAAAACACGAGATTTGCTTCGGTGTCCCCCCTTCACGAAACTTTAAAGGGGTAAGTTGGTATTTTACTATTAATTACTAATTACTGATGCTAAACCAGATTACATTGACCCACCGAAGCCCATACACAGTTATTACTTATACATCCTAGAAATACTCCTCACCGTTGCGACGGGTTAACACAGCATGATGGCCGCGCGCCATCACACGATCTGATTTTGCTAGGCACTACTAGCTTCTTGCGATTTGCCATCTCGCAAAAAAAAACATACATGCGTTGACACGATTTGGGATTGGTAGAGGTGCGTATCAAAGTCCATCCAAAATCATCAGCTTGCTAGTCTAGTATACTGTATACGTACATGTCTTGCCCGAGATCGAGGCAAATTTGCAGCGTCATACTCATGAAAGCCATCGACGAGCTGCATCAACTAGATCGGGCCAAGTACAAGTGTCTCGGCTCGTGCATTGTCTTTGTCTCGGTCGAGAGCAGTTCGGCTCTGGCTGCTCCAGCCACCCCTACCGCATCAATCAGACAAAGAACGCCAGGAAGGAGTGGACACGGTCGGGCCACTGGCACCTGCAGTTCAATGACCACACGCCTAGGACGGGTTCGTGACGATCTTTGCTAGCTTGGTTCACGCACTATGGTATCTACGACGATCACTGAATCAGGTCGTGCGACGACTAGCTCGTCGCCATTGTGATGCCTTAACCCGTCCAAACGATGAGGAGTATCTCTCGAACGGACTGTTTTAGTTGGTACGTATATGGGCTTTGGCGGACCAATATAATCTACTCTTAGTTACTGATTATATGGGCTTTGGCGGGCCAATGAAACGGTAAGGAGTAATCTGGTTCAGCAACTAATAATCAGTAATTAATAGTAAAAGACAATATTACCCCTTTAAAGTTTGGAAAGGGGGGGATACCGAAGCAAACTCCTTAAAACACATCAATACAATAGGATTCCCGGATACAATCCGGAACAGACAGAAAAACATAACTAGAGTTTACATGAAAGCAAGACTTAGCTAACAAGTGCACCGATTCATTGAGACCTCGTTTAACGTGACGAAAGGAGACCGAAGAGAAACCAGCCACCAGGTGCTTGATGGCGGACACCACTAGTCCAACAACAGATCTGTCCAGTCCTGGTGCACTGAGGCGCTGCACGAGAGAGAGGCAGTCTGAAGCGAAGATCACACTGCTCCAACCTTTATCCTGCGCCAATTCAACCGTCCGTCGGAGAGCCACGGCCTTTGCATACTTTGGCGTCTGGAGCCCTTCATAAAACTAACGACAAGCAGCCAAAAACATACCTCTGTGATCCCTACCGATCACACCTGCACTCATACCTCCATCAGCTTGGAAGATAGCAGCATCACAGTTAACAAGAACTGTACCTGGCGGCGGTGGATTCCACAATGTTGCTGCAGTAGTAGACGCACACCTTTGCTCACGAACAGACTTGAAGAGATGTTGTTTGATCAGGTCGATATAGGCAAGGATCTTCCCAGTAGTACGGGTAGGGTTGGGCTTAACATCCGAGTTCCTAGACTCGTTTCGAGCATCCCATAAGTGCCAGAAGGTAACCACAAGTGTCGTTAATTGGAGTTCCTTTGAGCGGGCGAGAAAGTCGAAAAGCCATTGCCTGTTGGAGGAGAAGTACTTCCTTTTCAGCTCAAGAGGGACATGCTCCTTAACTTGTCGCCAAACTGCACGTGCAAACGGGCAAAGCTACATAAAATGCTCAATACCCTTTGAACGTCCGCAGAAAATGCATGAGTCCTCTGCATTGGTGATCTGTCGTCTGCACATCTGTACACCACTGGGCAGACAATCGTGGACAAAGCGCCAAGCACGAATGATCGTTTCCCCATGTGTCTTGATCTTCCACAAAACTTTCCAATCCTTCTCTCATGACGTCCAGCTAGAGGGCATGCCCCGCCCGAACCTACTCTGGGCTTGCACAAATTTGCCCGATCGATCCATATTACATGTTGAACGCACCGTAAATAAGCCATGACTTGTATGAGGCCAGCAGGCGAAGTCCTCTCCCAAATGCCGAGAGATTGGCACTTGGAGAATCTGGGCTGCCACCGCTGGGGAGAAGAAACTGTGCACATTTTCTCCGTTCCATTATGTCGTCTCCTCATCAAGCAAGCAATGAACAGTAGCATTCAGTGGAATCGGTGAGGTAGAGCTGATGACCTCCGGTGGAAACCGAGGAACTCAGTTGTCTGAAAGAATTCTCACCTTCTTGCCATCACCAATGCCCCATTTGATACCCTGGACCAGCAGATCACGACCATGCAAGATACTCCGCCACGTATACGAGGCGGACCTGGGTTTAGTCGCACGCCAGAAATCAGGACCCTAGCACAAAGAGATTCAGGATCAGTGAGTAGTCGCCAATCTTGCTTGGCTAGCATAGCCTGGTTGACGAGGGCAAAATCACGGAAACCCATGCCCCCTAGTGCCTTTGGTGTCGACAGCCATTCCCAAGATCTCCAATGCATATTTTTCTTGCCATTCTCAAAACCCCACCATTTGTTGGCTATCGCCGCTCTGAAGTTATCACATGTGCCTAGAGGGAGTTGAAAATAGCTCATAACATAAGCCGGAATGGCTTGGATCACAGCCTTGATAAATGTCTCATTTCCTGCCTACGACAGGGGGCGATCCGTACATCCAGCAAAACACTTCCAAACCCTGTCAAGCAAGTATTTGAAAGTGGTGGTTGGCGAGCGCCCAACGCATGTGTACATGCCCAAGTATAGCTCATTGAGGGCCCGCTCTGAACTCCCAGTTGATTCTTCACTGTAGCTTTCGCCTGATCAGTACAATGAGAACCAAAATAAATAGAGGACTTGTCCAGATTAATTTTCTGTCCCGAGCCCTCACAATATGTCTTGAGCGTCTACGTAAGAGCAACCACACTCCTAGTATCACTTCGAGCAAAGAAGATACTGTCATTTGCAAACAAAATGTTATATGTTGATCCAAATTCTATAAAGTATAGGCCAAATTCTATAAAGTACAGATCGTTGAAGACCTAGGTTTCCACCGATATATAAACCCCTTGTAAGCCGCCGGTTGGGATGAGTTGTATCTGTGAAATCCCCGGCGTTTGTAAACACTCCTCGATATAGTGAAGTTTCGCTGGCTAGCGCCCGTGGTTTTTTCCTCTCTTTGTTGGAGAGGTTTTTCCACGTTAAATCTGTGTCCCCTTGCTGTGTTTTTCGTTTTTCGTTCTTCGTTATCTTCTTGTCGCAATTGTAACAAGTGGTATCATAGCCCCAGGTTCTAATCTAGGGTTTGCGACATGTCGTCATTGAAGTTCGATCTACCACAGCTCGACTACACCACAAGATTCTCCTTGTGGCAGGTGAAGATGCAGGCGATTCTCGCCCAAACTTCTGATCTGGATGAAGCGCTGGATGGATTCGGTGAAAAGGATGTTAATACCTGGTCCACCGAAGAGAAGCGTAAGGACCGTAAGGCTTTGTCTTTGATTCAAATTCATCTGTCCAATAATATTTTGCAAGAAGTACTGGAGATGAAATCTGCTGCTGCCCTATGGGAAAAACTGGAAACGATCTGTGATTCAAAGGATCTAACCAGTAAGATGAACGTGAATATGAAGTTGTTCTCACACAGACTGCAAGAAGGTGGATCGATAATGAATCACATATCTGTTTTTAAAGAGATTGTTTCAAACTTGCAGTCTATGGAGGTAAAATAAGATGATGAGGATTTAGCTCTTCTACTCTTATGCTCGTTGCCTAGTTCCTATACACATTTTTGTGATACAATATTGTTGAGCCGTGATGAACTAACCCTTGCCGAAGTACATGACGCCCTCAAACATAGGGAAAAGATGAAAACTATGGTAGGGTCAGATGGGACGTCATCCAAGGCTGAGGCTCTATAGGTTCGTGGCAGGAACGAGCAGAGATACAACAACTATGGAAACAAAGAGCAAGGACGGTAGAAGTCGTTCAAAGTCCAAGGGAAAGGATAAATTCTGCAAGTATTGTAAGAAATCTAATCATGTTAATGATGATTGTTGGAAGTTGCATAATATGGAGAGAAAAAACGGAACTTACCAACCGAAAGATAGGTCCGAAGGTACTGGTAAGGCTGCTGTTGTTTCTGATAGTTCTGATGGTGAATGCTTAGCTGTGTTTGATGCTTATGCTTCTCGTGATGATGAATGGATACTTGATACTGCATGTTCGTTTCATATTTGTTGTAACAAAGATTGGTTCAATTCATATGAGTCTATGTAGACTGGAGATTTTGTGCGTGTGGGGAATGACAACCCATGCCATATTGTTGGTGTTGGATCTGTTAAGATTAGGACACATGATGGCGTGACACGCACGTTGAGTGAGGTGAAGCACATACCAAGCATGGCCAGAAATTTGATCTCCCTGAGTACCATGGACGTTGATGGATACAAGTATGCCGGTGGGCATCTAGTTCTGAAGGTATCAAAAGGTTCTCTTATTCACATGATAGGTGATATGAATTTTTCTAAATTATATGTTCTTAGAGGTAGCACTTTGCCTGGTATTGCTGCTGCTGTTACTTCTAATGATTCTAATGATTATGGTAAAACACATTTGTGGCATATACGTCTTGGGCATATGAGCGAAAAAGGCATGGCAGAATTGGTCAAGAGAGAGCTGATTGATGGTTGCAACTTGAGTAAGTTTGAGTTCTGTGAGCACTGCATCTTTGGTAAGCATAAAAGAGTTAAATTCAATGCTTCCGTTCATACCACCAAAGGCATATTAGATTATGTGCATGCTGATGTATGGGGACCATCCCGTAAGACTTCTATTGGTGGTGTTAATTACATGCTTACTATTATTGATGATTACTCAAGAAAAGTGTGGCCTTATTTTCTGAAGCATAAATCTGATGTTTTTGATGCTTTTAAGAAGTGGAAAGTTATGGTTGAAAAGCAAACTGAGAAGAAGGTAAAGGTACTACGTACTGATAATGGTGTGGAATTCTATTCTAATGAGTTTGAGGAGTTTTGCAGTAACGATGGCATGATCAGGCATCACACCATCCCATATACTCTTTAGCAGAATGGCGTGGCAGAGCGCATGAACAGAACCATTATCTCGATGACTCGTTGTATGTTGTCTAATGCAGGTATGCATAGGCGTTTCTGGGTTGAAGCAGCCAACACAGCGTGTTATCTCATCAATAAGTCACCTTCTATTCCACTTGAGAAGAAAACTCCCATTGAGGTATGGTCAGGTCCGCCTGCTGATTATTCACAGTTGAGAGTTTTTGGCTGCACTGCATATGCTCATGTTGATAATGGAAAGTTAGAGCCTAGGGCTGTTAAGTGCATATTCCTTGATTATGGTTCAGGAGTTAAAGAATATAAACTATGGAATCCTGAAACTAAAAAGATTTTTGCTAAGTAGAAACGTTGTTTTCAATGAGTTCGTTGTGTATCATGATAGCTTGCCATCAGATACCTCTCTTGTTGCTGTTGGAGAGGAGGGAGTTAGTGTGCAGGTGGAGAACCTGCAGAAAACTATTGATAATGATGATATCGTCAAAGATACACATGAGGAAAATATTGATGATATTGTTGTTCAGCACTCACCTACTATTTTGCAGCAGCCACATGAGTCCATTGCTGCTAATAGACCGAGGCGTAACTGTGGTCCTCGTCCTCGTTTAATTGAAGAGTGTAATCTTGTTCATTATGCTTTGAGTTGTGCTGAACAGGTGGAGAACGATTCTGAACCTGCTACATATAATGACGCCATTGCATCCATTGACCGTGAGAAGTGGGTTTCTGCTATGCAAAAAGAGATGCAATCGCTCGAGAAAAATGGCACATGGAATGTTGTGCGTTTGCCTAAACAAAAGAAGGCGGTCTGCTGCAAGTGGATCTTCAAGAAAAAGGAAGGTTTGTCTCCCAAAGAGCCTTCAAGGTACAAGGCAAGGTTAGTAGCAAAAGGGTTCAGCCAGATTCCAGGTATTGATTACAATGATGTGTTCTCTCCAGTTGTGAAGCATAGTTCCATTCGTACTTTCTTTAGTATTATGGTTATGCGTGATCTTGAGCTTGAGCAGTTAGATGTCAAAACTGCTTTTCTGCATGGAGAGCTTGATGAGGAAATATACATGGACCAACCAGAAGGGTTCATAGTGCCTGGTAAAGAGGATTTTGTGTGCAAATTAAAGAAGTCTCTTTATGGCTTAAAGCAATCTCCAAGAAAGTGGTATAAAAGGTTTGATTCATTTATGATCTCACATGGTTTTGAGAGGTCTAAATATGATAGTTGTGTTTATATCAAGTTTGTTGATGGGTCACATATATACTTGCTGCTATATGTTGATGATATGTTAATTGCTGCCAAGGGCATGAAAGAAATCACTACTTTGAAGGCTCACCTAAGTAGTGAGTTTGAGATGAAGGATCTTGGTGCTGCTAAGAAGATCTTAGGTATGGAGATTACCCGCGATAGAAAATCTGGTTTGTTATTTCTTAGTCAGCAAAGTTACATTAAGAAAGTTCTTCATCGTTTTAATATGGATGGTGCCAACTCAGTTAGTACTCATATTTCTCCTCATTTTAAATTGTTAGTTTCTCAATGTCCTACTACTGATGAAGAGTTTGAGTACATGTCAAAAGTGCCATATTCTAGTGTTGTTGGTTCTTTGATGTATGCCATGGTTTGTTCTCGTCCTGATCTATCATATGCTATGAGTTTGATAAGTAGATACATGGCTAATCTTGGTAAAGAACATTGGAAGGCTGTTCAGTGGGTTTTCAGGTACCTTCTTGGCACTTCCAATGCTTGTTTGAAGTTTGGCAGGACCGGTGAGGGACTCGTTGGCTATCTGGATTCAGATTTTGCTGCCGATTTGGATAAGAGAAGATCCCTCACAGGTTATGTGTTTAATGTTGGTGGTTGTGCTGTTAGCTGGAAGGCTACGTTGCAGGCTGTTGTTGCACAATCTACTACTAAGGCCGAATACATGGCTATTGCTGAAGCTTGCAAAGAATCTGTTTGGTTGAAAGGTTTGTTTGCTGAGCTTTGTAGAGATGATTCTTGCATTACTTTGTTTTGTGACAGTCAAAGTGCCATATACCTTACAAAATATCAGATGTTTCATGAGATAACTAAGCACATTGATGTCAAGTACCATTTTGTTAGAGACATTGTTGCTCAAGATAAATTAAAGGTATGCAAGATCAGCACTCATGATAATCCTGTCGATATGATGACTAAACCTGTTCATGTTGCTTTGCTCGAACTTAGTTGGTTTAACTGATTAGCCCAAGTGGCTATTAACGCCGAAAGTATTTGCTTTGTTTGTCCAGGGAGATGGTTGCTGTTGTTGCTACAAGGAGGAACTTGTCTCAAGGTGGAGTTTGTTATATGTTGATCCAAATTCTATAAAGTATAGGCCAACTTCTGACGAGTGGAGCGAGGCCCGTCGCCGAAGGCTTGGGCCGAGTGTATTTCACCTAATAAACATTTTACAAGCAAGGAAACATACAAACAAGGTGGTTCAAAAGAATTTCAAATTAAATGCATACACATATGCATGCCTTCATAATTTTAATTAGAAAAGTTTTTTTTAACCCTAATTTTGATGATTAGAGTTTGATGATTTAAGTTTAATATTTTTGGGATGTTAAAGGTACCCGATATTAGCCTACCCGGTCCGGTTCAGCAAAAGCCCATGAAGAAGGCGTACCTCAATCATAAAGCCCAGGAGGATTTCGGATGACCCAAGCCTAGGATGGATTCGACTCCTTGAAGGACACGCTTTCTTCGGATAGAAACTTGAAGAAAGAACCCTAAAACTGTAACCGACCCGGCCTATCCCAGAGACTTGACCTATCTATATAAAGGCCAATAGGGCACAACGAGAAGGAACTACCTTATAACCTAGCACACACCTCGCCAGATCCAATCTGTGCACCCCTGTAACCTTCGACATCGCCATTATCAAAGAGCGGACAAGCAGGAGTAGGGTTTCCCCTCCGGGGGCCTGAACCTGGGTAAACCTCGTGTCCCCGTGTTACTTGTCTGTTAGCCGTTCCGCGATCTCCAGTGTCCCCTCCTTCTCCAAAATCCAAGTCCATAAAAATAGGCATTGACGAGTCGAATCCTCATCACTTCTCCTTTGGTAGCTTCCATATAATTGTTTCATAATTGTGGCTATCGATCTTATGCTATGTTTCCATATAAAATTTCAGGTTTACAAGAGTAGACATCCAGACCATGTAGGGTTCGCAGCATAGAAAACAAAAAATTTCCTACGATGTGAACTATATACCAAGATCTATCTACTAGATACAAACAACGGGCGGATGTATATCCGTAGAGAACATACCCTTGAAGACCGACAAAGCTTAACGAGTTCAACTCGTGGTTGATGTAGACGATCTCTTGCCGATCTCAAGATCGATAGGAAGTCCTAGCGCCGCAAATCAGCAGCGCATCCGTGCTCGCACACACGTTCAAGGCACCGAGCAACCTCCGCCTCCTCGCTCCAGCGATGCAGCGGAAGCACAACTCTTTCTTGCCGAATAGCCACCGGGAACATGTATCTCGCTAGTCCGAGACCATGGGGGATAAATTCTAGAGGGGGAGAGAGATCCTTCACGAGGAGGTGTGAGAGACAAGTGAGGAGGGGGGGCTCCTTTTATAGGAGGAGGGGGGGGGGAACCCCAAGGGGGTGGCCGGCGCATGGGGGCTGCCCCCTTGCCCTCCCCTCTTCATGTGGGTGGACACTCCACTCACAAATCTCCTTTAAATTCCCTCCACTCAAAAGTCCACTCAAATTCCCATTAAATTTCCACCAAATTTAATGCAAACTCTCATTAAATAAAACTCTTTTATTTTATTCAGAATTTTGTCAATTACTTTAATGACAAACATTCACAAATAACCCCTTGCTAGAATTCTATTTCACATGCATAACCACTTTATGCAATTTCACCCGAAAACCTGTTTCGGTATCTAGTGAAATAAATTCCTGCGCTTGTTCATTCTTTCGGCATGAAACATTTGCTCCAATTGGATGTCGGTGTCTCTTAAGTGTGTCACCCTACGGTTCGTGAATAATGCGGACATGATCGAGACCCCTCTCGGATCAATAATCAGAAGCGGGATCTGGAGACCCATACTGACTCCCACACATTCAACGATGACTTTCTTGTGATCGTCGGAACCTTTTACGCTAGTATATCTTAATCCCTTTGTTTCACGATATATTACATGTCCGAGATTCGATCATCGGTATCTCCATACCTAGTTTGATCTCGTTACCGACATGCACTTTTTCTCGTTCCCGTGATATAACATTCTAGTGATCAAATCACTTGCTTGCAAGTTAATCAATGTGATATCACCGAGAGGGCCCAGAGTATATCTATCCGTCATCGGGATGAACAAATTCCACTCTCGATCCATGAGCCTCAACATAACACTTTATTAGTTCTGAATCCATCTTTATAATCACCCTGTTACGGTGTGACGTTTGATGTTATCAAGAAACTCTTCCGGTGTTAGTGATTGACATGATCTCATGGTCTAAGGATTAGGATCACTTCGTAAGTTGTTATAGCAATATAAACTCAATGACTTTGATCGTAATGCTATACTTCGGATGAATGTTCATCACACCATTACACTAATGTTGTGATCCCGTTATTAACAACATCCAATGTCCATGATCAGGAAACCTTGATCATCTTGTTAATCAACGAGCTAGTTTATGAGAGAGGCATAACTAGGAACTTTCTGTTTGTTTATTAAACACACATGTATTAACGTTTCCGTATTAATACAATTATAGCATGCAAAATAAACATCTATCATATACTTGGAATACACATAATAAACACTTTATTATTGCCTCTCAGTGCATATTCCCTTCAGTCTCCCACTTGCACTAGAGACAATAATCTAGTTACATAGTGATAAATCTAACACCCATTGAGTTCTGGTGTTGATCATGTTTTGCTCTAGGGAGAGTTTTAGTCAACGGATCTGCTATATTGAGATCCGTATGTACTTTACAAATCTTTATATCTCCATCCTTGACATGCTCGCGGATGGAGTGAAACCGGCGCTTAATATGCTTGGAATGCTTGTGAGACCTTGGCTCTTTGGCATTGGCAATGGCACCATTGTTGTCACAATAGATCACCATTGGGTCCAACGCGTTTGCCACCACTCCTAGTTCGGATATGAACTCCTTCATCCAAACTGCTTCCTGAGCCGCTTCTGAAGCAGCAACATATTCGGCCTCCGTTGTTGATCCCGCTACCACAGGTTGTTTGGAGCTCCTCCAACTAACCGCTCCGCCATTCATGAGAAATACGTATCCGGATTGAGACTTAGAGTCATCCGGATCGGTGTCAAAGCTAGCGTCGACATAACACTTAGCGACGAGCTCTTCTTCACCTCCGTATACAAGAAACATATCCTTAGTTCTTCGTAAGTACTTAAGGATATTCTTGACCGCTATCCAGTGTTCTGAACCTGGATCCGATTGGTACCTACTAGTCAAACTAATAGCATGTGACACATCCGGTCTTGTACGTAGCATGGCGTACATTATAGAGCCTATGGCTGAAGCATAGGGGACTTTGTCCATTATCTCTCTTTCTTCCGCCGAAGCCGGACTTTGAGTCTTACTCAATGTCTTGCCTTGCAACATAGGTAAGAACCCCTTCTTACTTCCGTCCATTTTAAACTTCTTTAAAATCTTATCAAGGTATGTACTTTGCGATAGCCCTATTAGGCGCCTAGATCTATCTCTATAGATCTTTATGCCTAATATGTATGACGCTTCACCTAGGTCCTTCATTGAAAATTTGCTGTTTAGATAACTTTTAACACTGTTTAAAAGATCTATATCATTTCCGATCAATAATATGTCATCCACATATAATATCAGAAATGCCACATTGCTCCCACTCACTTTCTTGTAAATACAAGCTTCTCCATAAGTTTGGACAAATCCAAACTCTTTGATCACCTCATCAAAGCGGAGATTCCAACTTCGTGATGCTTGCTTCAATCCATAGATGGATCGCTGAAGCTTGCACACCTTGTTAGCATCCTTAGGATCGACAAAACCCTTTGGTTGTATCATATACAACTCTTCTTCAATATTCCCATTGAGAAACGCGGTTTTGACATCCATCTGCCATATCTCATAATCGAAATATGCAGCAATTGCTAACATAATCCTAACTGACTTTAGCATCGCTACGGGAGAGAAAGTCTCATCGTAGTCAACTCCTTGAATTTGTCGAAACCCCTTTGCGACAAGTCGAGCTTTATAGATGGTCACATTACCATCAGCATCAGTTTTCCTTTTGAAAATCCATTTGTTCTCCACGGCCTTTCGGTCGTGAGGTAGTTCCACCAAGTTCCAAACTTGATTTTCATACATGGATTCCATCTCGGATTTCATGGCTTCTAACCATTTGTTGGAATCCGGGCTCATCATCGCTTCTTCATACGTCACAGGGTCATCATTTTCATCAACCATGAAATTCATGACAGGATTTCCGTACAGCTCGGGAGCTGCACGCGTCCTGTTTGACCTGCGAGGTTCGGTAGTACTCTCTTTCGGAGTTTCATGATCATTATCATTAGTTCCCTCTTCAACAGGTGGAGCCAACTCCGGAACAACTTCCGGCGCTGCGCTACTCGCCATACTTTGAAGAGAAGGTTCCACAACCTCTTCGAGTTCTACCTTCCGACTACTCACACCTTTCGCGAGAAACTCTTTCTCTACAAAGGATCCATTCTTGGCAACAAAAACCTTGCCCTCGGATCTGTGATAGAAGGAATACCCAATAGTTTCTTTAGGGTATCCTATGAAGACGCATTTTTCCGCTTTGGGTTCGAGTTTATCCGGTTGAAGTTTCTTCACATAAACATCGCATCCCCAAACTTTAAGAAATGACAGCTTAGGTTTGTTTCCAAACCACAATTCATACGGTGTCTTTTAAACGGATTTAGATGGTGCCCGATTTAAAGTGAATGCAGCAGTTTCTAGTGCATAACCCCAAAATGACAACGGCAAGTCCGTCAGAGACATCATAGATCGAACCATATCTAATAAAGTACGATTACGACGTTCCGACAGGTGTGAGTTGTGAAACAATTCCACACTCTTTCATGTGAGTGCTAAACTCGTAACTTAGATACTCACCTCCACGGTCGGACCATAGAAATTTGATCTTTCTATTACGATGATTTTCCACTTCATTCTGAAATTCCTTGAACTTTTCAAAGGTTTCAGACTTGTGTTTCATTAAGTAGATATAACCGTATCTACTCAAATCATCCGTGAAAGTAACAAAATAACGATATCCACCTCGCGCCGACACACTCATTGGACCACATACATCAGAATGTATGATTTCCAATAAATCTGTCGCCCGTTCCATTGAACCGGAAAAACGGCGTTCTAGTCATCTTGCCCATAAGGCATGGCTCACATGTATCAAATGATTCATAATCAAGTGATTCCAAAAGTCCATCCGAATGGAGCTTCTTCATGCGTTTAACGCCAATATGACCTAGACGGCAGTGCCACATATATGCGGATATATCATCATTAAGTTTAATCCTTTTAGCATCAACATTATGAATATGTGTAACATTATCATCGAGATCTAATAGAAATAAACCATTCATCATCGGTGCATGACCATAAAAGATTTCATTCATATAAATGGAACAACCATTGTTCTCGGATTTAAATGAATAACCACTTCGCATCAAACACGATCCAGATACAATGTTCATGCTTAGTGCAGGCACTAGATAACATTTATTTAAGTTTATAACTAATCCCGACGGTAAGTGGAGAGGCAGCGTTCCGACGGCGATCACATCAACGCTTGATCCATTGCCGACACGCATCTTGACCTCACCCCTTGCTAGCGGTCGCTTGTTCCGCAGCCCCTGATTCGAGTTACAAATATTAGCAACTGAACCGGTATCAAATACCCAGGTGCTACTGCGAGCACTAGTCAAGTACACATCAATAACATGTATATCATATATACCTTTGTTTGCCTTGCCGGCCTTCTTGTCTGCCAGATACTTGGGGCAGTTGCGCTTCCAGTGGCCAGTCCCCTTACAATAGTAGCACTCGGAATCAGACTTAGGTCCAACTCGGGGTTTCTTTTCAGGCGCGGCAACCGGCTTGCCGCCCTTACTTCCCTTCCGTTTTCCCTTCTTGTCTTTCTTGAAACCAGTGTTCCTATTGATCATCAACACTTGATGTTCCTTTTTGATCTCCACTTCTGCAGTTTTAAGCATTGATAGAAGCTCGGGGAGAGACTTCTTCATGCCTTGCATATTATAGTTCATCACGAAGCTCTTATAGCTAGGTGGCAGAGACTGCAGAACACGATGGATGCCTAAGTCAATGGGAATCGATATTCCCAAGGACACAAGCTTATCGGCGTAACTCGACATCTTGAGTACATGCTCACTAACGGAGTTGTGCTCTTCCATCATGCAGCTAAAGAACTTTTCTGAAGCGTTGTAGCTCTCTACAGCAGCATGTGTGTCGAAAATCATTTTAAACTCACCCATTGTATCAAATGCATTGCCGTTTTCGAAACGCTTTCGAAGTTCCGGCTCTAGCCCATACAATATGCCGCAATGAACTAAGTTGTGGTCCTCCTGACGAGTCTGATAGACATTCTTCTCCTCGTCAGGGGCATCATCAAAAGGTGGGGGGCCTAACGGCGCTTCTAGCACATATTGCTTTTGTGCAGCAGAGAGGAGAATCCTCAAATTCATGGCCCATTCGGTAAAGTTGCTACCGTTCGTTGCTAGTTTCTCTTTCTCCATGAACACATTGAAATTAAAAGCAGGTGGTGCCATCTACAACAGAATTTGTAAAGTTTAGACTAAGTGTATGATAGATTGAGTTCAACTAATCTTTATTACGAATGAACTCCCACTCAAAAACGACATCCCTCGTGCCTTTTTGGTGATTACATGAACCAAATCCACTACACCAAGTCCGATCATCACGTGAGTCGGTATAGCTTCAAAGGCGAGCATCAAATGGGCATCATATCAACTATATGACTCATGCTTAACCTTTCGGTCCGTGTTCCGAGGCCATGTCTGTACATGCTAGGCTCGCCAAGTTAGAACCTTAGTATTCGCATGTGTAACTGTTTTACACCCGAAATATGGTCGTGGATCCAAGAACACCCGATCATCACGTGATGTCTTGGAGCGACAAAAACATAATCGGTGCATACTAAAGGAAGAACACATTCTTATCTTGATATTTAAATGAGGGATCATCTTATTATGCTAACAAAGCGCTAAACAAGCAATATAAGATGCTATCAAACATCATATGTTTATTAGTGAAATTATATGGTTCCCGCACATGATCTCTATCATGTGCATCGTGGTATGATCAATATCATACCTATATGTGTAAATCCAAGGTCTGTGGATTTTACACGCTATGTGTGTTGTAAGAGTATCATCTCATACTTCTACTTACAACACTACCATATCATAACACTAGCCCAGCAACAATCTAAACTAGACGCCTCTAATTTATCCATTGCAAGTTTTACGTGGCTTAGGGCTTTCGAGATAGAACCGTTCTTACCTACGAACATGAACCACAACGAGGATAATCAAATTGTTGACAACTCGCTTGCAAAATAGATATTGACTATAGTAGGAGAGACAGACACCCGCTAGCCACTTATGCAAACTAGTTGCATGTCAAGCGTGGAACAGGTCTCATGTGCGAGGACATGTAAAGTTTGTCCGGGCCGCTTCATCCCACTATGCCACCAATATCCAAAATTACAACAAAGGAGCAACAACATGATCATCATCGCCCACATACTCATATGTGTACTACCCTTGTAAAGTATCTACGCATAGATCCGGCTCTGATACCACTGTAGGGTTCGCAGCATAGAAAACAAAAATTTTCCTACGATGTGAACTATATACCAAGATCTATCTACTAGATACAAACAACGGGAGGATGTATATCCGTAGAGAACATACCCTTGAAGACCGACAAAGCTTAATGAGTTCAACTCGTGGTTGATGTAGACGATCTCTTGCCGATCTCAAGATCGAGAGGAAGTCCTAGCGCCGCAAATCAGTAGCGCATCCGTGCTCGCACACACGTTCGAGGCACCGAGCAACCTCCGCCTCCTCGCTCCAGCGATGCAGCGGAAGCACAACTCTTTCTTGCCGAATAGCCACCGGGAACATGTATCTCGCTAGTCCGAGACCATGGGGGATAAATTCTAGAGGGGGAGAGAGATCCTTCACGAGGAGGTGTGAGAGACAAGTGAGGAGGGGGGCTCCTTTTATAGGAGGAGGGGGGGAACCCCAAGGGGGTGGCCGGCGCATGGGGGCTGCCCCCTTGCCCTCCCCTCTTCATGTGGGTGGACACTCCACTCACAAATCTCCTTTAAATTCCCTCCACTCAAAAGTCCACTCAAATTCCCATTAAATTTCCACCAAATTTAATACAAACTCTCATTAAATAAAACTCTTTTATTTTATTCAGAATTTTGTCAATTACTTTAATGACAAACATTCACAAATAACCCCTTTCTAGAATTCTATTTCACATGCATAACCACTTTATGCAATTTCACCCGAAAACCTGTTTCGGTATCTAGTGAAATAAATTCCTGCGCTTGTTCATTCTTTCGGCATGAAACATTTGCTCCAATTGGATGTCGGTGTCTCTTAAGTGTGTCACCCTACGGTTCGTGAATAATGCGGACATGATCGAGACCCCTCTCGGATCAATAATCAGAAGCGGGATCTGGAGACCCATACTGACTCCCACACATTCAACGATGACTTTCTTGTGATCGTCGGAACCTTTTACGCTAGTATATCTTAATCCCTTTGTTTCACGATATATTACATGTCCGAGATTCGATCATCGGTATCTCCATACCTAGTTTGATCTCGTTACCGACATGCACTCTTTTCTCGTTCCCGTGATATAACATTCTAGTGATCAAATCACTTGCTTGCAAGCTAATCAATGTGATATCACCGAGAGGGCCCAGAGTATATCTATCCGTCATCGGGATGAACAAATTCCACTCTCGATCCATGAGCCTCAACATAACACTTTATTAGTTCTGAATCCATCTTTATAATCACCCTGTTACGGTGTGACGTTTGATGTTATTAAGAAACTCTTCCGGTGTTAGTGATTGACATGATCTCATGGTCTAAGGATTAGGATCACTTCGTAAGTTGTTATAGCAATATAAACTCAATGACTTTGATCGTAATGCTATACTTCGGATGAATGTTCATCACACCATTACACTAATGTTGTGATCCCGTTATTAACAACATCCAATGTCCATGATCAGAAAACCTTGATCATCTTGTTAATCAACGAGCTAGTTTATGAGAGAGGCATAACTAGGAACTTTCTGTTTGTTTATTAACCACACATGTATTAACGTTTCCGTATTAATACAATTATAGCATGCAAAATAAACATCTATCATATACTTGGAATACACATAATAAACACTTTATTATTGCCTCTCAGGGCATATTCCCTTCAGACCAGGCCATCAACACACGCGACAACAGGAAATACACGTAGAAGGTGCCATGTCAAAGCGAACGGCCAGGTCACACACAATCAAGTTTTATTAAGACTATCATATAGAATATTTATTAAGCCACCAATTCAGCATGTAGGTGCCTTCGAAAAGACAATGTATGGGTAGTATTTTGTTGTAATCTACTCCTGGCATTGCCCTCTCAGGTTTTGTTGTAAGCTACTCCTCGCATGCCCTCTCAAGTTTTGTTGTAAGCTACTCCACTCTTGACAATGGAGTAGAAGACTTGAGCATGTCCTCTTAGGTTTTTCCGTCTGCGAGATATTTGCATATGCATTCAGGTCATATGCTGTTCCACGAAAATCCTTAGTTGCTTTAACGGGTGAGTATGTGTGGCATCCCGCAAAACCACTACTAGAAAATTGCGTTGAATTTGTGCATTGCATCGTCATCATCCTACATTGTTTGCCTAAAACTATTTCGGGAAAACCTATATTTGTTTTCTAAACGCCCCGTCTTTGTTCAAACGCAAACACCGGGTCTCCGGAATATTTTGTTTTGACTAACTATGTTTTGCAAACGGTCCGTTTAACACAAATAAAATATTAAATTATTTTGTGGGGGCAGTCGAACGGGCCGATTCGACCCGAACGACCACCCCCGTACAAAACTAATCGGTTCGCCCGAAATCCCTAAGCTACCAAATAACCTACCCCAATCCTACCTAGCCCCTTCAGCCACCTCACCCCACCCTATAGCAGCTCGCCACATCAGCCCACCCCAAATTCCCACCAACCATCCTCTGCCACCTGGCCTACCCCACTCCCTCTCTCTCCCTCCTGACCGCCACGCACACGCATGCACCTGCAGGCCGCAGCCCCACTTCCCCCACACCGACCAGCCTCCCAGCCCCTCTCAACTCCCCCCTCTGACCCCCGGGCCCCATCCCCTGGGCCCCACCTACCGCACCGACCCACCCAGCCTCAACCACTCCCCACCCCGGTCCTGCACCCGTCCTGGCCACGCCCCTGGGCCCGCCATCTGCCCCACCCCACACGCGCCCCGACGCCCACGCCTCCCTCACCCCGCGTCTTCCTCCTCCCTCTCTCTCCCAGTCCGGCGTCCCCACCCTCCACCCTCCTCTCCGGCGACCCCCGACACCGCACCGCGACCGCCTCTTCCTCCCTCTCTCCGGCGCCTCCCTCCTTTCCCCCCCGTCCGGCCCGCGTCCGCCTCGGCGCGAGCTTCCTCCGGCGCCGCCCTCCTCCTCTGCTCCCCGCCGTCGTCGCCTGGGTCTCTTCCCCGCCGGCCTCGTCTGCCTCCCCGGCCCCCGTCTCGCCCTCGCCTTCGTCGCCCCGCCCTCCTCTGCCTTCCGCCGCGGACGGCCCCTACAGAGCCCTCCCTGGCCGAGCCGCCCCTCCGTCGCCCCGAGCCCCTCCGCCGCCGGCCTCCTCCGCTTTGCCCCGGCCTCGACGTCCGCCCCGCCACCAGCCCGCCGGAGGCCGCCCCCGAGAGCCTCTGCGCCCCGCGTCCCCGCCGCCGCAGCAAGCTCACCCGAGCCCCTGCGCTGTCCCGCCTCCTCCCGGCAGCGTCCGCTGTCGTCGACGCCTCGCTGTCCTGTGCGCGTGCCGGTCGACGCCAAGCCGACGTCGGTCCTCCTCCGCCCTGGCCAGCTATCGGTGCACCTTTGTCTTGCTGCTGTTGTAACCGTCCGCGTGTGTGTGCCGCCGGTGCTATAGCGGGAGCCAAGACCAACTCGAGGCCTCGAAGGACCCCACAGGACCACGTGCGCGACAAGAACTCCTTCCCGGATCCGAACCCCGGTGCCGGACAAGTTCGCCTTCGACCTCAAGACCGCCACACGGACGCGAACCCCCAAGACCGACCCGGCGCCGAGAACCTGGATGCCCAAGATCGCCGACCCGGTACAACAAGACCTACCACCGGAACGCCTTGGTTTGTCAAGATCTTCGTCATGGACTCCGACGGCCATGGCCGGCAGAACCTCTCAGACGTCAAGCTCTTCCTCCTGGAACCCTGAAGACCCCGTGTGGAGCCCCGAGTCCGCCACCGACGATCAGGATGATACCCCAAGACCGGCTTCCCGGTTGCGACAAGATCTACCCCAGTAATCCAAGGACGATCCGTCGAACCCTGGACCCCGAGACCTACCCCGAACCCCGGAACCTCAAGATCGCCGAACCCTAATGTGTGAACCTTTTCCCGAACCCTATTTTATAATATAATACAAATTGTTGCATATTAAATTGTCATATTCGCATGCATATTTGTGTGGTTTGGGGGCCTTATGCCGATTCACCTCTAATTAAATATGGGGCCCATATGCGGGCAAATCCAGTCTTATATTGGCCTCATTTAAATTTGTGTAGCGAATCGGTGCTATCTTTTGCCATGCTAAAACAACATTTAATTTGCGGGGTAGCTAAGTAACATGAACCACCTAATTAATTGTCGGGACCCCGGTTCCGCTTAATATGACCTAATTGCATCGCATCTTTTGCCATGCCATGCATCTTACATGCATCATGCCGATCTTCTGCCGTTGTATTAAGATTGCATCCGGTGTTTCTTCTAGTGTTTTGCTTCTTCGCGGATAAGGCCGTTGAGTTGATGCGAGTGTCGACCCGATCTTCGGTTGAACCCTTCGACAATGTTTTCAGGCGAGCATCTCCCTCTTTCTACCTATCTTACTTTTATAGTATTTATTCCCTCCTGTTGATCAATTGCTATCTGTGTTGCGATGCTCTAGTTTCCGTACCCGTACTATCCCTTGCAGCCGTATATTGCCTTGGCCATATCCTATTACCTGTTGTTTGGTAGATAGTTGGACTTGCGTGTCGTAGTCGCTTGCTCAAGTGCTGTTGTGCGTCGTCATATGCCACAGTTGTTGATGTATTGTCGCATGTTGATGTTGGAGGTGATCATAGTTTTATTTATCGTTCACTTTAATTCCTGTTTAACAACTAAAATTGAAGTAAGCAGAGGCATCGGTGGGTGATAGATAATATTTGGTTTCCGAACGCCCACTTGTGTCCCGTAGGACCCCGAGTACTTGATACCTGTTCCTTGATTTATCGCGCTATCCACATCCGGGAGGTATATGGGACCCCCCTTAGCCAGAGCTTGATTCGGTCTTATTTCTTGGGGCCACAAACTAGTTTGAGGTTTTATTTACGATCCTGTACTTATGCCATGCTACTGCTTTATTTACGATTGTGCGAGGAGCACACTGTACTGTTTAGGTAAGCGGAATGTTTTCGCGGTATCGACAAGCCCAGCCACACTTTCGGGTTCCCAGTCGTTTACAGCCATTGGCGCAAACCTTAAGGCCGTCTCGGAGCTAGCTTACTTCGTTGCGGGTCTACTTTAAGGGGTGGCCCCCTGAAATATTTCTGAATCCTGTGATTGCTTTGTCGTGAAAGCCTCGTTGGGTTTTGATTTGGTTTTTCCGAGGTTGATCGAGTGTGTGTTGCTATTGGTGCACCCCGGCCGGGTAAAACTTTCTGAAAGCCGTGTCCGCGGTTATGGACGACTTGGAGCACAGTATCTCGACCATAGACAAGCATAACTAAAGTTTATTGCTATAAATTTGACTTTATAATGACTAGTAATCAGCTTCACTATAATGGAATGGCTAATAATACTGCCCACCATTGCTTGTTTGAAGTGTCGCTTGCGACCATTGTATCTGACTAGTAAGTATTGCAACTACAACGGAATGGCTAAGTAAAAGTACCAACAACTGCTGGGTTTTGGGTTATCTCATGCTACCTGTATCTGACTAGTAAGTGTTGCCACTATAACGGAATTGTTAACTAAAAGTGCCCACTGCTTACTTTATCAGGACGGTTATCTAAACCTGACTAGTAAAGTGCCGCAACTATAACTGAATAAGTAAAATTGCCAACTGAGTGAGTTCCTCGGTTGACTTCCTCGTTTGGTCTCGAGGGGGGAAACGCCAGGATGGGTTTGTTTGATGGTAGTATCAGGTTGGATCCGAATAGGTCTTTCTTACCCCTCTCTGATAGCCGCCCATTGTATCGAGTCTCTATAGGTTGTTTAGTGCATGCTGCCGCTGCCGCTTCAGTCCACCATACCTATGTAGGCGAGGACCGCCGAATTCTAGTCTCGCCGTGTACTGGCCTCAGTACTGACGCTCCTCTTTTTCCTTTTGCCCTTTGTCGGCATCCCTTTTGTTTAAGCAGGTTTTGAGATCGACGTCGTTAGCAGGG